>CM031613.1:5529941-5532441 GCA_018398815.1 Conus ventricosus
AAGAACAAGAACAAGAAGAACAAGAACAAGAAGCAGAACAAGCAGAAGAAGAAGAAGAACAAGCAGAAGAAGAAGAAGAACAAGCAGAAGAAGAAGAAGAAGAAGAAGAAGAAAAGAAAAAGAAGAACAAAAACAAGAACAACAAGAACAAGAAGCAGAACAAGCAAAAGAAGAAGAAGAAGAAGAAGAAGAAGAAGAAGAAGAAGAAGAAGCAATAACCGTCGAATTAGTAGTAGCATCAGCAGCGACAGTAACTGTAACAACAGTACCTCCAGGAGACACAGCAGCAGCGGCGCTGGTTTACAATGGTAATCGTGATAAATACGTGAGTAATAACAGTATTGGCAACAAGGCAAAAGCTACAACAAAAGCGACAGAAGTTGCAGCAACAGCCATGAATATATCAGCATTGATAGCAGTGGCGACAGTGACCGTAGCTGCAGTGGCAGAAACCGTAGCTGAAACAGTAGCAGCAGCAGTAGCAGTAGTAGTAGTGGTTGCAAACGTCATAGCGGCGGCGGCGGAGCGGCAGCGGCAGCAACAATAGCAGCAGTAGCTGTCGTAGCAGTAACAGTGGCGACAACCACCGTAGTTAACTCTAATTGTTGTTACAATTTTTGCACTAGCAGGTGCTTGTTATTATCCTCATCAGGCTAATTCTCTCCAGAATCACCTTCATTAATAATAATTGAACAGCCCATCAGCATAATTCTCTCTAGAATCACCCTTCATTGACATCATGAAACAGTAGCTGCGATCGTCGTGGGAAAACAAAAGAGAGTGGGGGTGGAGGGGATGGAGGAGCAGGAGGAAAGCAGTGCCAGCAGCACTAGCTGTTGTAGTAGTAGCAGCAGCAGCAGCAGCAGCAGCAGCAGTAGTAGTAAAAATAGGAGGAGGTGGAGGAACAGGAAGAGGAGCAGCAGCAGCAGTAGCAGTAGAAGTAGTAGTGATAGTAGCAGCAGCAGCAGCAGCAGCAGCAGTAGTAAAAAAAAAAAAAAGGAGGAGGTGGAGGAACAGGAAGAGGAGCAGCAGCAGCAGTAGCAGTAGAAGTAGTAGAGATAGTAGTAGAAGCAGCAGCAGCAGCAGTAGACAAAAATAGGAGGAGGTGGAGGAACAGGAGGAGGAAGAGGAGCAGTAGCAGCAGCAGCAGTAGCAGTAGAAGCAGTAGTGATAGTAGTAGAAGTAGTAATAGCAGCAGCAGCAGTAGTAGTAAAAATAGGAGGAGGTACATGGAGGAACAGAAGCAAGAGGAGGAGGAGGAAGAGAGGAGGAAGAAGAGGAGCAGTAGCAGCAGTAGCAGTATCAGTAGAAGTAGTAGTTATAGAAGTAGTAGTAGTGGTAGTAGAAGTGGCAGCAGTAGTAGTGGCAGCAACAGTTATAGTAGTAGTAGTAGTAGTAGTAGTAGTAGTAGTAGTAGTAGTTGTTGTTGTTGTTGTTGTTGTTTTTGTTGTTGTTGTTGTTGTAATGGTACTAGTTGTAGAACTGGCAGCAGAAGTAGTGGCAGCAACAACAGCAACAATTACAGAAGTAGCAGTAGTAGTATTAGTGATAGTGGTGGTGGCAGAAGTAGCAGTAGTAGTATTAGTGATGGTGGTGGTAGTAGTAGTAATAGAAGTGGCAGCGGTAGTAGTGACAGCAGCAGCAGCAGCAGCAGCAGCAGCAGCAGCACTTATAGTAGTCAAAAGAAGTGGTAGCATCAGCTGTAAATTGACACGATGCATTGTCATTATCTTCAGTATAAACCTCTTCACTATCACACATTAAGACCAGTTGCTGGCGTGGCCTTACCTTGTGATCCATCCTGATTGTCTTCTGTTCTGTGTGTGTGTGTGTGTGGTGTGTGTGTGTGTGTGTGTGTGTGTGTGTGTGTGTGTGTGTGTGTGTGTGTGTGTGTGTGTGTGTGTGTGATCTATCCTGATTGTCTTCTGTTGTTGTGTGTGTGATCTATCCCGATTGTCTTCTGTTGTTGTGTGTGTGATCTATCCCGATTGTCTTCTGTTGTTGTGTGTGTGATCTATCCTGATTGTCTTCTGTTGTTGTTGTGTGTGATCTATCCTGATTGTCTTCTGTTGTTGTGTGTGTGATCTATCCTGATTGTCTTCTGTTGTTGTGTGTGTGATCTATACTGATTGTCTTCTGTTGTTGTGTGTGATCTATACTGATTGTCTTCTGTTGTTGTGTGTGATATATACTGATTGTCTTCTGTTGTTGTGTGTGATCTATACTGATTGTCTTCTGTTGATGTGTGTGTGATCTATCCTGATTGTCTTCTGTTGTTGTGTGTGTGATCTATACTGATTGTCTTCTGTTGTTGTGTGTGTGTGATCTATACTGATTGTCTTCTGTTGTTGTGTGTGATCTATACTGATTGTCTTCTGTTGTTGTGTGTGATCTATCCTGATTGTCTTCTGTTGTTGTGTGTGTGTGATCTATCCTGATTGTCTTCTGTTGTTGTTGTGTGTGATCTATACTGATTGTCTTCTGTTATTGTGTGTGATCT
>CM031613.1:5537441-5547441 GCA_018398815.1 Conus ventricosus
ACTGTAGTCATAAAAGGATTGAAAATGTATATATGCAAGTTTACAAGAAAGTATAAACAAATTAATCATATGGTCTGAACTCAATCACATGTGTCTCCATCCTCAGAAAACGAAGTACTTGATAATAACCACCAGACAAAAGCGTCAAAATATTTCTTATGATTCCATATCTCTTAGTATAAATAATGAAATAGTTGAAGAAGTTGATCATCATAAAGTCCTTGGTGTCATTGTAGACAATAATTTGTCATGGTCTTCTCATGTCACAATGCTTTGCAAACGTCTGTCTCAAAAGATTCACCAGCTTTCAAAACTAAAATATTTCTTAGACCAACATTGTCGTAAGCTGTTTTTACTTCGTACATTGAATCTCATTTGAATTACTCTTCTACATTGTGGGATTCGGCCAGTTATAACGTATTAAAACCACTCTTCAGTCTTCATAGACGGGCTGTGAAACTCGTTCTTCTCAAATCTACAACTGTAACTCCCTCTGATTATAAACGTTTAGACATTTTGCCTCTAAAATGGAAACTCACTTATAACAAAGCAATTTTCATGTTTAAGATAATGTCCAATCAAGCACCACCAACTTTGAAAAATAATTTTAAAACGAACCTGATTCGCAATGTCAGAAAGATTCAGATACCCCTACCGAGGATTGATCTTTTTAAATCTAGCCTCATTTACTCTGGTGGTTGTTTGTGGAATGACCTAGTGTCTTCATTTAATATAATTTCTAGTCTAAACGTTTTCAAAAAACAATACTTCTCATATCTGATACTAAGCTTCCTAAACAGTGTGACTAATGAGAACATCATATAACCTTCTTTATAGGTATTTCAAAATTATTGTTTGGATTTAAGTACAAATGATGTTTAAATGTATTTGAATGTTCATTTGTATTCCTTCGTTACCCCTTCTCTATACCTTGTCATGACATACTGTTCACCTGTCCACCTTTCATTGACGTCCTTCATTTCTCTTCTCCTTTTTTTTTTTTTTTTTTTTTTTAAATGTATTTGCTGGAAGTTGTTTTCTCTCTCTGTGTGTGTGTGTGTGTGTGTGTGTGTGTGTGTGTGTGTGTGAGTGTGTGTGTGTGTGTGTGTGTGTGTGTGTGTGTGTGTGTGTGTGTGTGTGTGTGTGTGTGAGAAAAGTTGACTGTCATATTTTTGGATTGCCTTTTGTATTTCAGGCTAATATTCTTTTCACTATTTAGATGGTTCGTTGATTTTGAAGTCACATATTGTTATTTTTTTTCTGCTTCATCGAGGGCAAGATGTAAAAAAGCCTGTATTGTGCTTATTCTTTATCCCTCATTAAAAAAAGATTCGTTCGTTCGTTCGTTCGTTCGTTCGTTCGTTCGTTCTCTCTCTCTCTCTCTCTCTCTCTCTCCTCTCTCTCTCTCTCTCTCTCTCTCTCTCCCAAACACGCACACACACACTCACACACACACACACACACACACACACACACACACACACACACACACACACACACACACACACTACCTCTCTCTCTCTCTCTCTCTCTCTCTCTCTCTCCCAAACACATACTCTCTCTCCTCTCTCTCTCTCTCTCTCTCTCTCTCTCTCTCTCTCTCCTCACACACACACACACACACACACACACACACACACACACACACACACACACACACACACACACACAACACACACACACACACAGGACGGGCAGAAACCCAAACGGACAGTTCCACTGTATACTGACGTCTGTGTCTGTGGCGGTTCTGCAGGGAACGCAGGGGCGTCGTTACCCCAGCCTCTGGCGGAAGGTGTCCCGGGAGAAAGAGCAAGTTCCTTCGTAGACTGGGCAAATGCCACGAGCCCATGCAATGGAACCTGCTGGAAAGCCAGATGTGCCAGTACGAACACCCTTGTCTGTTTGTCTGTCTGTCTGTCTATCTGCTTTTTAACCTCTGTGCTCTCCTTCCAATTGCCCCCCCCCCCCCCCCCCCCCCCCTCCTCCTCCCCCCCCCCCCCCCCCCCCCCCCCCCCCCCCCCCCACCTCACCTTCTCATCTATTTTCTCGTCCTTTTGTGATTGTCATTGTGCATCGACGTTATCATCTTATCGTCATAAATCATTGTCATCATCATCCTCATCCTCATCCTCATCGTTGTTGTCATCACACTGTTGTCATTGCTCTTGACGTACATACTCTGTATGGTGCAGGTTCTCCTTTCCTGAGTCATCACTTTTTGTTTCACTTGTAGATTTTTTTTTCTCTGCTGTCCAATCTTCTGTGCCACCTCAGTGGCACTGTTGCCCACGCCGCTCATTGAGAGACCTCATCCACTGCCACAGCCACAGCCCGGCCCGGCCCGCCACAGCCCCGACACCGGCAACTCACAGGGTGCAGTCCATGTCAAGCTGTCGTGAAGCAACCCACCAGAGGAGACACTGCACTGCTGCTGAGTCACTCGCTGTTCAGTGGTGCCTCTTCTGATTCACCATACGTAGGACACCGCGTGCTAAGCTCCTTGTACTGAAGACTATAATTGCTTAGTCTTGGAGCCGGCCTTAGTGAGCTCTCCCTCCGAGGGTGCCACTACGTCCGTCCAACGACAGCCCCCATGAATTTACAGATACCGGCAGCCACGACAGAATCAACCAAGCCGTGGACATAGAAATGCAGTCGAAATTGAGGTCACCATGAGAGCGATACATGAAGGGCTACATGAATTGATACTTTTTTCCCCCTTAATGCTGAGTGATGAGGATGAGGGTGATGAAGATGAAGCTACGAATTTCCATTGCGGTCTGAGACTGCATGACAGGGTTTTAGTCTACGCTTACTTTCATCATAATACATCCCGGAGTCAACCAGGCCCGAAAAAACAGACACTTGCAGTGTCGGTCAAGAAATTTGAGCAAAATTCTCAGAAACACATCCATGAAGTGGATAAAACGCGACTGTGTGGTCCCCGTCTTCCAAGCTGAGCCCGTAGCAAACTCAGTTCTGAGTGAGAGCCTGTCGGTACAGATAAATGATGGGAATCGAATTCATCACCTCCCAGCCGGGAGTCCGCGACAACCAACCACTTCACCACGGCGGTCGGTCACGTTGACGTTTTCAGTTCTGGCCTGAATACATCCGTCTGCCAAACAGGAAGAGAGCTGAAGCTTTGTCCGAGAGTGGCCAAACAAACCATTTTCTAAACAGGAGGAAGTAGTTGGAGTGGAGGGGGGGGGGGGGGGGGGGGGGGGGGGGGGGGGGGGTTCTGTGAAGAGCAATGTGGTGTCTTTTTTACTAAAATTTTAAGCATAATTATTTTTGGTAAGGAAGTGTACATACATGTCGAGGCCTAACACTTCTGTTTCTTTCCTCATTAAGTTTGGCTTCAGTAAGTCACAGGCAATATTGAATTAGCAGAAAACAGGCTGGCCCAGAGAGAGTGGAGTATGAACGCATTGTGAAACGAAGTCACAGGAGATTTTTGTTTTTTTCAATGTTGCAAAATAGTACACCCCCACACCCTCTTTTTGTTTCTGTTTCCGTCTCTTCCATTCATCTGCCTGTATCAACCTGAATCAAAAGCAAGCGGTGTCGTTTGACAGAGAGAGAGAGAGAGAGAGAGAGAGAGAGAGAGAGAGAGGAGAGAGAGAGAGGGGGGGGAGAGAGGAGAGAGAGGGGGAGAAGAAGAGGGGGGAGGGAGAGAGAGGGAGAGAGAGAGAGAGAGAGAGAGAGAGAGAGAGAGAGAGAGAGAGAGAAGAGAGAGAGAGAGAGAGGGAGGGAGAGAGAGAGGAGAGTGAGAGAGAGAACGGGAAAGAGAAAGAGAGAGTGAGAGAGAGAGAGAGCTTGTGTGTGTGTGTACATGTGCGCGCGTGTTTCCGTATTGTTTTTGTTTGTTTCTTGGTTTGTTTGTTTTGGTTTGGTTTGGTGTGTGTGTGTGTGTGTGTGTGTGTGTGTGTGTGTGTGTGTGTGTGTGTGTGTGTGCTGTGTGTGTGTGTGTGTGTGTGTGTGTGTGTGTGTGTGTGTGTGTGTGTGTGTGTGGTGTGTGTGTGTGTGTGTGTGTGTGTGTTGTGGTTGTGTTGGGTGTGTGTTTGTGTGTGTGTGTGTGTGTGTGTGTGTGTGTGTGTGTGTGTGTGTGTGTGGTGTGTGTGTGTGTGGTTGTGTGTGTCTGTGTGTGTGTGTGTGTTGTGTGTGGTGTTTTGTGTGTGTGGTGTGTGTGTGTGTTGTGTGTGTGTTGTGTGTTGTGTGTGTGTGTGTGTGTGTGGGGGTTTTTGTGTGTGTGTGTTGTGTTCTTGTTGGGGTGTGTGTGTGTGTGTGTGTGTGGTGTTGTGTGTGTGTGTGTTTTGTGTGTGGTTTTGTGTGTGTGTGTGTGTGTGTGTGTGTGTGTCTGTGTGTGTGTGTGTGTGTGTGTGTGTGTGTGGGGTGTCTGTGTGTGTGTGTGTGTGTGTGTGTGTGTGTGTGGTGTGTGTGTGTGTGTGTGGTGTGTGTGGTTTTGTGTGTGTGTGTGTGTTGTGTGTCTGGTGTGTGTGTGTGTGTGTGTGGTGTGTGTGTGTCTGTGTGTGTGTGTGTGTGGTGTGTGGTGGTGTGTGTGTGTGTGGGTGGTGTGTTTGTGTGTGTGTGTGTGTGTGTGTGTGTGTGTCGTGTGTGTTGTTGTGTGTGTGTGTGTGTGTTTGTGGGGGGAGGGGGTGCGTTGCCTATTTCTCCAGACATTTTAAATGGTCTCCTTTTTGGGTTCCAGACCCATGAGCGAAAGTGATCCCTGCATGGAAGGGCGGCTGCAGGGGTTTCCGCCCCTGCACCCTGATGACAGCGTTCCTCGCTGACCGCGTCCAGTTCTGGATCGACTTTGAGCGTGCCCTTTGGTTCGTCCGGTACGAGTGGCGGGCCGCTGAACAGCTGTGCGTGTCACTGGGCCCCGGACAGATGGGTAATGACCACAGAAATACCGGCCACCTTTTCCCTTCGATGTCAAACATTTACGGAAATTCTTTGTCATTTTTTCATGCTTCTGAAGAGCAGCACACACATCAGAACATGAAAAGGAAAAAAGTCAAAAAAAACCAACTCTCCCCATCTTCTCTCTCTCTCTCCTCTCTCTCTCTCTCTCCTCTCTCTCCCCTCTCTCTCCCCTCTCTCTCTCCCCTGTCCCTCTCTCTCTCTCCCCTCTCTCTCTCCCTCTCTCCTCTCTCTCTCCCCCTCTCTCTCCTCCCCTCTCTCTCCTCTCTCGAAAAAGTAAGTTTCTTCTTCTTCTTCTTCTTCTTCTTCTTCTGCGTGCCCTGGTCATGCGGGTCAGATAAAAAGCCCGGGTAGCTTGGGTAAAAGAAAGTTTAAAGCTTACCTGTATACCTGGTTTATGCTTAGCAATAATAGCAGGAAAAAAAAACAAGCTAAAGAAAAAACATTTCATTATTCGAGGCATTGTACATGTTGATTTGGACCATAACACACTGGAGTAAGGAGTTGGAGGCTCATCAGCCCATGATCTCATGAAAACAGTTCGGATTTCAGGCCAGAAGAGGACCAGAACCCTGAACACAATGGCAGAAAAAGCTGAAAAGAGTTCCGGCTGGATCTGGTCGAAGCGGAACAAACGTGAACGTCACATGGTTTAAATATCCTAAGTTAGAACAGGTGTCCAATGAATTAACAGTGGGGTAAGACCTCCGTCTAAAAAGGTACGCCTTGAGACGTCCACCCGTCCAAAAGTTGCGGGTTTGAGTCTCGGCAGCGACGGAAAGAAACAAAAAGGTTTACAGTAGAAGGGCATCTGGACGCCACCCGGTGTCGCGTGAAATCTGGGAACGTGATATCTGGGAACGCTTTTCCCAAAATGTACTGTGATATCTGGGAAGGCCCGTGGTATCTGGGAACGTGGTCTTTCAGAGCTCAGAAGGGCAGAAAGAAGACGAAAAAAGAATGGATTTTCGAGATAAGGTAGGAAACAATTTATTTAGGTGCAATTAAGATCTTTGGCCTTCTTGTCACTTTTTTTTCATTAATTTCTTGGCACGATTTTCACAGAGTTAGCAGATTTCACGATTGGAAGTTCAGGAAATCTGGGAACGCGTTCCCAGATATCACGGTAAATCTGGGAACGCGTTCCCAGATATCACGGTTCCCAGATATTATACGACACCGGCCCCTTTAGAGTGTAAGGAGTTCGGGGTCGAAACACTTGTCTGCGGGGAGTTTCTTCTCTGAAGACCTTCTGCTGTCAAGCTCTCCCTACAGTTTCGTTCTACTGGGCACACAGACCAAGAGAGATCCGAGAGTGATTGTAAACACATGCCTAGACGAAACACTGGATGTTACATGTGCTCAGAAGAAGAGTGCATGGGTTATCTCAAGTCACTGTGTAAGTTTACTGAATAGTGTGTCAAAGAACCGATATACACAGAATTAACACATTTGCGCCATCATTCACTGTGCGCTTTGTAGACAAGTGCTTTTAAATTCTGACGGAAACTGTCACGAAAATGTAAGTTTCAAATCAAATATCAAGATTAAATCTACGATTGTGTGTATGTGTGTACAGTTTCATGCATGCAAGGTGACATGTACAATCTGCTTTTCACTAATTACTGTTTCTTGCTGATATTCTACTGTCTTGTTTACAGGCAATTAAAAATTGTATACAGTAACATTGTTTAGAAGAGTTAAAGATCTTCTCTCTCTCTCTCTTCTCTCTCTCTCTCTCTCTCTCTCTCTCTCTCTCTCTCAGTGCATGTGTGTGTGTGCGCGCGCGCATGTGTGTGTGTGTGTGTGGTGTGTGTGTGTGTGTGTGTGTGTGTGTGTGTGTGTGTGTGTGCGTGCACGTGTGAGCGTGAGCGTGAGTGGTGAGAGTGTGTGCATTCGGTGTGTATATGTGTGTGTGTGTGTGTGTGTGTGTGTGTGTGTGTGTGTGTGTGTGTGTGTGTGTGTGTGTGTGTGCGTGCGTGCGTGCGTGCAAGTGTGTGTGTGCGTGCAAGTGTGTGTGTGTGTGTGTGGTGTGTGTGTGTGTGTGTGTAAGTGTGTGTGTGTGTGTGTGTAAGTGT
Source organism: Conus ventricosus (assembly GCA_018398815.1). NCBI lineage: Eukaryota > Metazoa > Mollusca > Gastropoda > Neogastropoda > Conidae > Conus > Conus ventricosus. Next base: position 5,544,452 of record CM031613.1, read on the forward strand.
GTGTGTGTGTGTGTGTGTGTGTGTTGTGTGTGTGTGTGTGTGTGTGTGTGTGTGTGTGTGTGTGTGTGTGTGTGTGTGTGTGTGTGTGTGTGTGTGTGTGTGTGTGGTGTGTGAACACAAACACACGCCCGCTCACACACACACACGTGCCCCCACGCCACCCACGCACCCACCACACATACGCACACACGTACGCGCGCGCTTGCACACACACACACACACACACACACACACACACACACACACACACACACACAGACACAGAACACACACACACACACACACACACACACACACACACACACAGAGAGAGAGAGAGAGAGAGAGAGAGAGAGAGAGAGAGAGAGAGAGAGAACGATCAGATTAATTGCCTGCAGGTAAAACGAAGCTATGAAAGCAAGGGGAGGTGTGTGTGTGTGTGTGTGTGTGTGTGTGTGTGTGTGTGTGTGTGTGACAATGATTTCATACATGAGCTCAATATTTCCTAACCAAAACAAAGTGAACGAGGTATACATGAAATATAAAGTAAATATCGAGTAGAAATTACAAAGACTGAGATGTGTTGTGTGCCATGATCTCAACACACATAATTTATAAAATAACTTGCCACGATTCTGCCGGGTTTTAACCCGCCCCCACCCCCACCCCCACCTCCTATCCATAAATTTACGCACTTCACCTACCACACTCCCCACCAACCATCCCCCACCTTCAACCCCCCGCGGATCCCATACAACCCCGTATCTCCCATTCCAAATCATTTCATTGTCCTCCGACCACCGTAATTTTAACACAGAAACGAAAATGTGCACGGGGAAAATGAAACCGATCTTTATCACAGTCACCACTATCGATCCACATGCATAGAACACAAGAAGGTACTTCACACACACACACACACACACACACACACACACACACACGCACACGCACGTTCGTACGCACGTTCGCACGCACGCACGCACGCATGCACACATGCACACATCCCCCTCCTCCCCCCCCCCTCCCCTCAAATAATCACTCACATGGGAACACATATGCAAACACATACGCCCGCTCACACACACACGTTGCCTCCCTCCTCCTCCCCCCCCCCCCCCTCCACGCACCCACCACTCATACGCGCACACGTAGGCGCGCGCGTGCTCACACACACACACACACACACACACACACACACACACACACACACACACACACACACACACACACACGTGACCTTTAAATTTGTGTACATAGTACACAAAATTGACATGGTGAGGATGCATAGCACAAAATGGACATAATGAGGATACATGATACAAAATGGACATAATGAGGATACATGATACAAAATGGACATGGTGAGGATACATAGTACAGAATGGACATGGTGAGGATACATAGTACAGAATGGACATACCGAGGATACATAGTACAAAATGGACATAGTGAGGATACATGATACAGAATGGAGATGGTGAGGATACATAGTACAGAATGGACATGGTGAGGATACATAGTACAAAACGGACATAGTGAGGATACATAGTACAAAATGGACATAGTGAGGATACATGATACAGAATGGAGATGGTGAGGATACATGATACAAAATGGACATAGTGAGGACACATAGTACAAAATGGACATGGTGAGGATATATAGTACAAAACGGACATAGTGAGGATACATAGTACAAAATGGACATAGTGAGGATACATAGTACACACAGACCTCATGACGAAAACCTGGCCGAGTCTTGAGTTGTGCTGTCTTCACCTGTCACCGGAACAGCTACGAATGAAGCTGCCGGATGCACACGGCAGTGGCTTGACGGAGCGTTTTGGGTTGGGGTTTTTTTGGGGTTTTTTTTTTCCGCTGGGCTCTGCAGTCATGAAAGAAGGGCTATTACACCCATGGGAACGCTCCCGTGGAGGTTCTGTCGTGTCGCGTCCAGTGGCCATTACACAGAGGCATCAGCCAGGAAACAACCTTGTCCCTTGACGTTTTACTGCAATCCCCTGTTCGTGCCTGCACTCTATGTGAACACGGCGCAGGGTTTCGAGGCTTGTGCAGGATTGCTCCCATCCAGCTGGCTGGTTCGGCAGGTTGGGGACAGTATTTCTCTGGGTCCCACTCGCACCTTCGGCTGCATCTTTGTCTTGTCTGTCATGTGGTCGGTTCGGGAGGAAGGCCCAGTGACGGCAGGGAAAGTCTCGTTGACAGCAGGAAAGACAGTAATCCGGGTTTTTCTCTTCAGAGAGCACATGAGACCTCATGGCGAAAACTTAGCCGAGTCTTGAATTGTGCTGTCTTCACCTGTCGGCGAAAGAGCAACGAGTGAGGCTGCGGAATGCACACAGCACTTGCATGACGGTGGCTTTTTTGCCGGTGCTCTGCGGTCATAAAATATGGGCTGGTATACTCATGAGGACGCTCCAGTTGAGGTTCAGATCTTCATCTTTGCGTAGTATACTGAAATGCAGGTTTACAAAATATTTAATGATGGATAAACGCAGCCGACTGTATATTTTCAACGAAAGTTTCTACCAAACAATGTCAAAAATACGTAGTATACAAAAGGCGATCTTTATCAGAATATTTTGAAAGCAGTTCATTTACATTCCAACGTAAAAGCAATACATGCTGCCTTTCTATCCCTGCAACATTTCTACCACATTGACTGTATATCATTATTTGCTCATTTAGCCTCACACTTTCTTCACAATCAGAAAAAAAATACCATCTTCACCATCAGCAAGAGATTAGTTACTGAAAACACGAACTCTTAAAAAAGGGAAGCAAAGGAATCATACAACAAAGAAGACAATACCTTTTCCAGAGTATGCACACAAACATCACTTGATTTAGTACCTGTGTTTCGGTCAGTACTTTAGCATTTGAATGTGTATGACTTTCGGACACACAGCAAAGAATAGTTGTGTTGTGCCCACCAGTATCAGCAGCAAACATTGACATGGAGCTCCATTGTGACCCTGAACAACTCC
>CM031613.1:5554941-5557441 GCA_018398815.1 Conus ventricosus
AACCGTACCCCACTGACGAAATTCTGCACATAACAATGCACAAAACCGTACTCCACTGACGAAATTCTGCACATAACAATGCACAAAACCGTACCCCACTGACGAAATTCTGCACATAACAATGCACTAAACCATACTCCACTGACGAAATTCTGCACATAACAATGCACAAAACCATACTCCACTGACGAAATTCTGCACATAACAATGCACAAAACCGTACCCCATGACGAAATTCTGCACATAACAATGCACTAAACCATACTCCACGGATAGACGTCAACAGCAGAATGGGGATTTTAAGACGTGTCCAGTGAATGTTAAAAAAAGCAAAACTGCCGCTTTTTTCGGGAAAGGAGGGGGGGGGGGGGGGGGGGGGGGGGGGAGATGTTGTGTTCTATCGTTACTGTTACGGTCAATGTCATCGTCGTAATCATCATTATTGCTCTCTCTCTCTCTCTCTCTCTCTCTCTCTCTCTCTCTCTCTCTCTGAAATTCATTAATTTTTGTATTGGCTTGTCCAGTATTAGACCAACTTAGAAAGGGATCTCATGGAAGTATTTCAATAATCCTTGCCTTTCCAGATTAACTTTGTTAATGTCGTCATCAACTGAAAACACGGTTAAAACAGTTTGATATTTATCTGTTTAACGTGTTCAAAAAGCGAACTATGTATGTAACATAAAGAATATCAATATCAGTCTGCGACATGATTTATTACATTCTAAGGGGCTATGGCCTTTAAGAATAAAACATCCGAGTCTTAAGTCTCTCTCTCTCTCTCTCTCTCTCTCTCTCTCTCTCTCTCTCTCTCTCTCTCTCTCTCTCACACACACACACACACACACACACACACACACACACACACTCGTATAACTTTTACAGCGCATGGATGCTATTGCTTTTTTGTTTGTTTGTTTATTCATTTGTGACAAACACGATTTTGTTGGTGTTCTGTTTCTTTCCCGTCAACAAAGATCACAAACGCTTGCCTCTGTGACAGCATGGCAATGAAAGAACAATCAATATCAATAATGACAAATCAGGTCTTGTCACACGAATTACTTCAGTTGAGGAATCCTGTGTGAAGAAACCATTCAGAATGTTTGCATCATTGGACACACATTGTTGACTTTTCCGTTCTGTCCTTTTGTTTTGTACCTATGTTTCCCATCATTAACCTATGTTTCCCATCATTAACCTATGTTTCCCATCATTAACCTATGTTTCCCATCATTAACAAAAGCCATTAGAATCAGAAAATATTCAATGACTTAACTGTTGTAAATATTCATTTTTGCCTACAAGATTATGAAATTAAGCACGGTATCTGTTTTTGCTCCCAGCATTTAGTCCTAATTTTTTTTTTAAAGACTCAGATCAATTTTCAGATAAACTTTATCTTAAATTACTTGCTTATGAACATCAATTAACAGACACTGCAGATTTTACAAAATTCATATTTGATATATCACGCGTAACTGTCACAAACCTTTAAATGATCACAATTTCATCTGTCCATTCTGTCAAGAAGATAAGGAAGATGAAGTTAATTTTGCCGTCTCTTGTCCTGAGTCACCAAATACCCGACAGCACGTTGATCCCATCCGAGTGTCTTCAGACAACCTTGTTTCTTCAAAGTGGCATTGTAATGGCACCATCAAATTAAGGAAAAGAAGTTAAAACAATTCATTGGACATTTGGATAAATTTAAACATCCGAAATGCAAAGGATTTGTTCAGACAGTAACCCGATTTCGCGTTATTTAATGGGTCGCACAGTGTGTAAGACGTACGCTATGGTGTCAGTAAAGGCACCGCTGGCATTAACGGGTACCAGACCTTTTACACGCACAAATTTGATGTCAAATTAATCAGAAAATAAGTTAGGAACGATTTTCTTTTTCCGTACGAAAATGGATGTAAACGCTACAAACTTGAACGAAATTAGTAAATACCTTCTGTGTAAAATGGGAATTCAATCGAGACTTCGAACACAGATGAACATATTCCCGAGCTCTGCAAGGAGAATCATACAGGTGTGGCCTGAAAATAGATTCTGACTGTCGGCGGGAGATGAAGGTGACCTTGACCAAACTGGCTGCACAGTCACAGAGTGCACAAGCAGACCACCAGCCTTCACGCCCAGGGATCATTTGTTATTTGTGTATGTATGTTTGGCTTTGCCTCCGTCTGCAACGGAATGCATCAATAACATCATGTACGCTCTTTTGTGGTGCTGCTATGGCCTCTATAAATATGCATCTCTCTCTCTCTCTCTCTCTCTCTCTCTCTCTCTCCCCCTCTCTCTCTCTCTCTCTCTCTCTCTCTCTCTCTCTCTCTCTCTCTCTTACCGGCAAAGTCTTTTGTTGTACGAAGTGCGGTCCAGACGTTTAAAGTTGAATTGAGCGCTGTCGATGCACCCTTCCATTTCAAACCGAACGGCCAAGCACTTGTCATCGTTGTTCGCTGCACAACAAGAAGAAGACACCACCGTTGCC
>CM031613.1:5562441-5574871 GCA_018398815.1 Conus ventricosus
TGTTAGAATTATACTAAACACGGACTATATCTCGATGTTGATCACTGTATCGTATTCAAACTGTAATAAGCTCAGACTCTGTCTCAGATGTCCATCACTCCGTCGTATTAAAACTGGGAACATTGTGTCTTGTCCTGTACTCTGTCTGTGTCCTTGGCGGTAACTAACCCCTCTCTTTCTAAATAGTGCTTCATTTTCCGCCCTCAGTCACTCCATTTTGAAACTTAGATCATTCCGTCTTTTAGAACCATAACAAACCTGGACTGTGTCGCGGATGTTGATTATTCCATCGATTTAGAACTATGAAGAACCCATTCCATCGTATCAAATTCAAACTGATGCAGTCTATTTTGTGCGTAAAACTGTTGATTTCACAGAAATCAAATCGATCTGGAATGCTAAAAAGAAATGTCAATAAAACATTCGCTGCAGAGGAAAAACAAAGTTAAAGACATTTTGCATGAAGGGGGACGAACCTGTTAAATGGAAAATTAGGTGGGCATCCGGGAGAGTGACGAACTCCAGCAAGATCCTGGATCCACCCTTTGAGCGATGTTCGTGAGCGGAAAGTCTCTTTTTCGAGCATGGGAAGAAATTGTTTGTAAAGATTGAAAGAGTTACTTCCCGCGTCTTTTTTTTAAACAGGACATAAAAAGTGATGAATATCAATTTTTGTATCATTAGAAAGCTTCAACATTTCGCGAATATGTTTCTATTCGTAGATAATGTTTTCTAACTTATCTTTTTTTCAATATTTATGTTAGGAGGAAAATTAATGAGAATCTTGCTGACGGAGTTCCATAAATGCCGTTTGATCTAGATCCTCATTACAGACCAACACAAATATTCACAGCTTTCGTAACCCTCTATTCCACCAAGTTCCATTTAAAAAAAAATAATAATAATTTAAACCAGCTGTGGTTAACTGCATAAATAAATCTGTAACAATCTTGTTGAACTGATCTTGTATTCGCCGTTTCATCTGAATCTTCAGAATGAATCCACAATTTTTTTTTTAGATTTGTCTTTGGTCTACATCCATCTTTTTACCAAGACGTTGTCGAAAAAACGGGTTCAGTAAGTTTTGTGTAGTCCTGTTGACAGAGATACAAAAAAACGGACGCAGTCGAAAAATATTATCTCCCTGATGGAAATGACAACAAAGGAAGAAATAAAAGAAGGAAGAGGAACGGGGGTAGAGAGACAAACAAATGGACGCAGTTGAAAAATATAATCTCCCTGGTGGAAGTAACAAGAAAGGAAGAAATAAAAGAAGGAAGAGGAACAGGGTAGAGAGACAATGTGGGTAAGGTGGGGTGCAAAAGGAAATCACAGCAAAAAGGAAGTGTGGGTGGAACTACTCTGTAACTATGGGTGGAACTACTCTGTAACTATGGGTGGAACTACTCTGTAACTAACTGGAAGAGCGCACAGGATGCCCATGTGGGTAAACACACTGTGTTACATGCTAGGCAGCACAAACTCTGTGATCATGTGTTTCCTTGAGAGAACAGATAAATGTCTGTTCTACCCCACTTGCTCCTCCACCAAGTTTTTGGGCGAAAGTGGCCTAAAAGCGGCATTTATTAGTTCTCTGGCAAGTAAGACTTCAATAACCAAAAAATAACGATTATCTACAAACAACCATACTGTGTAAGACTTCAATAACCAAAAAAATAACTGCCCTACAAACAAACATATTGTGTAGGATTGTCCGTTTTCAATACTAATTTACTAAACTTTTCAGATTTTAATTTTTGCTTAATCCTGTGTTTTTCCTGATCATTTTCAATAACATCTTTTTCGCGCAAACATTTTTTCAAATGAGTCTCTGTCTTTCATGTAAAAATAACACTACGTCTTTAACGTCTCTAAAGTCTTTTAAAACCGAGTTATTTTCTGCATAAAATCCACACACTTATCCCATCATGTCTTCCGCGGGAAAGCCAGCTTTGAAAAAGTTTTTTCTCTTTTTAATATATTTTTTTTCAGCCGAACAGTCATCTATAATAAAGAGTGTTTGCGTTCCTTCAAACATTTTTATTAAGTATTCTAAACACCCCACTCAGTTTGGGTGCTAGGATTAACTAATATACGTCATTGTCTGCCCATTATAAACCTTCTATCATGATATGCTTTGTTCCTTTTAATTTGTTGGCCCAGAAATCACAATATGACCCAAAATTATACGATAAAAACTGTTTGTAATAAGTCTAGGAAAAATATTGTTTTTCCAACCAGTCTGCCCACAAATCATTGAACAAGAGGGGATTTATCATAAATTTTTTAACTGCTCCATAGTTTTTAACAAAATTTTAATCTAATCCAGTTATTATTTTTTCATTACTCTCCGTCAAAACTTGGTTCATATAATAAAACCCTATGAGGCCTAAAGTGTAAGATTAATCCAATTCAGTTCTGTAAGATTGTTTCTATTAAGTAAAACATTGATTTGTTGCTTGTTGTTATGATCTTAACCTCACCATTGTGAAGAACGACGATGGTAACGTTAAGACGTTTAACGTCTAAGTTTTGCCCAGCTAATATTAATTCCTTTTAAAAGGTCATCACTAACGCCACAACCCATCCCTCTCCAATTTTTTAAAGACGAAATTTCAAATATTATTGTGAACGTGTCTCCTAATTTTCTGCTTGGAAAGAACTGTAATTTTGTAGAAGCTTTTTTTACAACTGTTTTTTCTGTGGAGGATGTACTGTTTTTTCCCATATGGCGTTATTTCAATTTTTTTCCCGACTTTTTGTCGTCTGGCATAAGACTACATGAAAAGGGGCCAGGTTGAATGCTTTTCTGAAACTTTTTTGACGGCTAAATATGTAAATGGGCTTATGAATTCAAATTTTATGTCCCATTCAAAATATGGTTCTAAGTGCCTTTTGAGGTCAGGTTTTCGAACTATTTTATTTTCATACTGGCCAACATTATTTCCCTCTAGATTGCGCAGTTGTTCTAGTTTAGGAAACTTTTTGCTGTCGCAACCTCTTTGCGTTTATAATCACCATCTTTAGTGTACTCAAAACCATACAAAGCGTCTATCTCCCGTTCTGTTCAAAGTCCGCAACGTCTGCAAGGTCTTTTAATTCTAAGGTTATACACCTTACAGGCGTTTAATGTAACTCCCGGTTCTTCTGGTCCACGCGACATTTTTTTAGTACAACTAATTATTTTATTTCCAAAACAATGTGCAGGTTATCACATTTACAACTTTCCCTGCTTTGTCTGCAATTTTTATTTAAATGATCCGACCCTTCCACAAACTAATCTTTTAAAACTGTAAATTAGGGAATTGTATAATTTCATAATCGCAATATGCAGCTTTTCCTGATGGAAGAGCTCTTAAAACAGTTGGGGGCCCTTTTCCATCATATAAGTTTTCATCAGTGCTCAGCTATCCAAATGAACATAGAGTAATGAATGTAATGCAAGATCGAGCGGATTTCTCCCTCATAAGTAGTTTTGTTTGGTGTAACTCTAAATCTATAATTGTCAGCTGCAAAGCCTAACATTTTAGCTAGCTCTTTATCAAAATTGTAACCCCCTTCTTTTTCAGGCTTGAATGTTAACATTGTTTTGAGATTTGCATTGTTAAGTTTGAGAGTAATGTCGAAGTTACTCTTGCTTCTTTTAGTGAGCAAAACCCGTAATAACCATCAGGTATTTTTTAACTGGCTAACTTTGGCCCTGTTTTGTCAACTTTTAGAACCTTTTATTCTCTTGGCTTTGCTATATTAAACCATACGACTTTGTAGAATATTCATGGAGCGCGGCCGTTTTGGTTCCGCATTCGTTATCAATAGCATGTTCAAAAAACGAAGGACGGTCTTGGGTTGTTATTGTTACAAACATTTTTTAAACGAAATAAAAATGAGTGCATTCAAATATATGATGCAAAATATTCTGTTGGGCCGCACAACAATCTTAAAAAATATAACAACTGACACCCCTCGACATTTCTGTGACCCAGACTGACACCTTTCATAAAAAGGTAAGTACCCATTAAGCAGATATTTTAACCCCCTGAAAAAAAAAGGGACTACATCTCGAAAGTGTGGTTTGTCATCCGATGCAGTTTATCAGAACCAGTTAAACTTTGCTGTATTTTTGCATCAACTGGGTGTGGAGTGTGTATGCTGATCACTTAAATCATCCTAATCCTTTTGGGTTAGGTCAGTGTATAGATTTCATTTCTATTACACCTTCAGACGTATTTTGACCTGAACTGCAAGCGCCATTACCAAATGACAAACCGTTTAATCCATTCAGCAACAGAATAGACATGAAGGCTTTTGAAGAATCTGTAACAAAATTAAATTTACATCAAGACAGACTTTAGACAAAAGTCTGATCTTAATCATGGCTTAGGCACCCCTTATTATTGGGGCGTGCACAGAAAGTATAAGTATGATTGGAATCTCCTTACACATCTTCTCTTCAGCCAAGCTTTTCACCTCGGGTCCATAGAGCAAGAGCAAAACAGCATGGACGACTTTATCTTAGACACTTCTAAGGGCCTAACTAAAGCGGGAATAGAACGAATAAATGACTCTATTCGTACTTACGTTTGGTGTTGCTAGGTTTCGCAAGCACAGGCAAGATCGAGCATAACTGACCCTTTTCTACTGGCTTTGATCCCAAAAACAATACTTGCAAATTTAGGGAGGGCCATTAATTCTACAGTTGATTTACCTTCAAGTATTAAAGATACCAAAATGTTTTACAATACGAATATCGAAAGTAGACTTTGCTGTTGGCACTGGTTTATACATGCTACCTCTGACCTCAGACTCCAGGTAGGAACAATAATGAACTACAACAATGAATTTCTTGTTGCAGGAAATGAACAAAAGGTTGGACAAAACGACATAAATTCTGAGCCAGTAATATTGCAAGCAGTAAAAAAAACAAGATGACCCCCCAAGAATAAGTCATCCAATCCCCGCGGCCCAAAGCCCAAAGGCCATTGAAGACTCAGCAAAGCTCGCGGACTCTGCTCGCGATGACCTGAATATGAAAAGCCCGCGCTTGTTCTTGGGATTAACTGGCCTAGGATTACTCGGTCTTTATTTTACTAAATTTTAAACCCAACTATTAAGAGAACTAATCCCCATAAGTGCTCGGCCATAAAGCCAATTTACTTTGCTTGCAGTAGCCCAAAAGCCAGCTAACAACACCTCCTAATATACCAGGTAAAGATTTCTATAGCTTTACAGCATTTTTTTAATAAACTCGAAGATGATCAAGCTGTTTTTTTACCCATGATTTATCAGGTGGAGGCGATGGCGATGGAGGCACTGGACTTTGACCACCGCCGCGAAATAGCCAACACCAGTGTGCTTATTGCAAATCCTAAGGCTGTTAAACGCTTGCTAATGTGACTCCCTGCTCTCTAACAGTGTTCGTATTCGTTCTGCTAGCGTTGTGTCTTCATATAAAAATTCTTTGGATAGTTTCTCTTATTCTGCTCACTTGAGTTCGTAATTGTTCCGGTTAGTAGACAACATTTCTAGTCTTGTGATTTCTCTTGTTCAAGATCTTTTAGTCTTTGGGTTATTCTTTTTTTTAATATCAGGCCCTAAGTTGGCGTCATCAGCCTCAACGAGTTTTTCTTTTTCTCTTTTTATATGCTCATCTATTTCACCCAGTTTTGTAAATTGTTTGTTAATTCGCCTCTAATGGGCTCTTAAAGCATAATCAAGGGCCGCTATTTCTCGCATAGGCAATGGGAATCATTAATTGTTTTTAATGCTGTTTTTCGGAAAAACTGGTTTCTGCTCTATTGCATTATTATTTTCATCTGCCGATTGATTTAATTCTTTAAGTTCCATGTTTTGTATTTGGTAGCTGTTGGAAGTTCTTGCAGTGTGTTTTGAAGTTTAGCACTGCATCCCTATCTAATTTTGGTTTAGCAATGCCAAGGCGATTTTGATCGCTCACACTGAGCCTTTGTCTAATTGTACCATGGCTAAAACTTTGATGAGTCTGGTTTGTTGTAAGCCGAACAGATTCTCCTTGGTCGCTCCTCACAAACAAATGGTCATCTTTTACTTCAAAATCATTAGGGTCTAAAAATTTCGGGAGGTTCTTGGCCTAAACTTTGGTATAATGATCTGACCTTACTTTCTGTTAATTCACGCCGCAAAGAGAGCCCGAGCGATATTGAAACCAAAGGAGTCATTTCACTCATTTTCGTCTCCAGGATCAAAATCATCATAATCTTCATTTCAATGCTTGCCTGTTTCTTTAAAAAATTAACTTTTTTATTTTGTTTTATAAAAAAATGCCACAAGCATATGGCTCGATTCTTAACCCGCATAGAAAACTGAAAGAGCCCCTTGGCGTGAAGGGAAATAAGCGGAATATTACTGTTCCAAATAATCCATCTACTATTGATGCGGATCAAAATTCTTACTGTCAAATTTCCAGACCTAGGAGCGGATGAAGTGATTGTGCCAGGCTCTGCGCGTCTTACTTTCAAAATAGTACTCGCTTCAACAACAGACCCAAACAGGACAGTTGTACAGAATCTGGGGCGGGCAATCGTTGAAAATTTCTATAAAATTTGAGGGGCAAGAAATATTTTCTTTACACAATGCAGACACATTTTTAACCTATTCTGATCTAGGGCTAACTGGGAATGAAAGGGCTGATCTTGCGTTTCAAGGAATCGAAAATGAAGAAGCACTAAAACTTAGAATAGGCGCTGCAATCCTCGAGATGCTAAAAGCAGCAAAAGTCTGTAGCTGTAAATTTTTGCGTATGGAAATCGCTTTTCCATTCCCCTTTGATTTTGAGTTGTTAAAAGCACATGCACCGTTACTTTCAAGGGGCATTAAAAGACAATTGTCATATGAATAACTTTTAATGAATAACCCAAAAGTGTTATCAGATCATCAGACACCGAAGCAAAGTACAGCATTTCTGACATCTTGTTAGAGTTTGATGTTGTTAGCAACCCTTATTTAGCAAGGGTGATTGAGCAACAATATCAGTCAAATTTGCAATATATACGAAAGAGTGATTCATCATACAACATATCCCCGAAGCAGGGCAGACGCTATATGGAATTTTAGTTTTTTGTGTCGCCCGCAAGATCGTTAAAGGTATTTTATTGCTGTGCGAGATGAAGAACCGTTCAAAAGAGGAAATGAAAAGTTTTTTAATCCAAAAATAACGAAAGTAACAATGTTGATTGAGGGTAGTCCTAACCAAATCTACGCTAGCGGGCTTAAACCTTATCAGCATTTGATGAAATAAAAACTGTTTGGAGGCGGGGGGTGTGAAATCCAACAGTTGACCTTGTGTCTAAAGATTTAATCTTCACAATGTTAGGCTTGATGATTATTTAAAAAACGAAATTCGGTTTATGGATTGACCCAAGGTCAACAGAGGATAATCAGTTGCATGGAAGCGGGAGAACTGTGAGAGACGTAATAACATTTAAATTGATAAAGAAAAAGAAGCCCATAAACCCCTTAATGTACATTTGTTTTTAATATATGATGCGCAGCTGAATATTCAAGAAAACAGATTTTAAAAAATATAAAATTAAAAAATTATTTTTTATTTTATAAAAAGCATGTCTGTTCAAATTTATCCAAATGTGCCTACAGCGCCAGCGCCGCCAAGAGAAGAGATTGTAGAAAAACCCTAGCATAAAAACCTTCAGATTAACCAATATTACACAAATGCAGCAAGTACTAGAGCAAGACCTTTCAAAATACAGCAAAACCAAACGAAGGTATTCGCTGCCTTTAATGCTGTTACATATGTTAATACTGGAACATCGACTATAAGTGCTCTATCCCGCAGGAACGAGTGTTGGTCTCTTAGCAACGGCATAGGCGCACCCGCAGCTTTACCTCTAGGAGGTTTGTCTTTAGCTCTCGGTCTGTGTTCATTAGCTGTAAGCGCTGCTGGCAAAAAATTAAAACTAAACTCCCAAAAACACACAGCTATGGTTCAACTAATAACGGCTAAACTTAGTTCTCAAAAATGACAATAAATAAAGCATAGCTGACTCAAACATCACGGATGAAGAATTTAAACGTTTACGGCCGATTTTGATGATACAAAAGACAAAAGTTTGATCTCAAAGAAAGGCGAGGACAACTTTTTCTCAAAAAGCCAGACGCCGAGCAGATAAAAAAGGAATGCTTAAAAAAAAGTAAACGAAACATTTAAAATCTGTTTTTAAACAAACTCACAGTAACAACATCGAAGGGTGTTTTTTACTTTAGTTTAATGAGTCCAAGCACAAAAAGACCGTTGATATTGATTCTGATTAAGCGTTGTTATTTTTTTTTAATTTAAATAAATATGTTGGCTTAGAAAAAAAAAGACAGCAGGCTAAGATATATGAAGGCCCAGATGAATTGTTTGAAGGGAAAGCTCGAGAAAGAGCGTTTGTCAAGAGCACTGATGATATTGTTTTAGAAGTCATGATCCAACAAACGTACAGGGAAGCGGGTTTTTCATGCTATTTCTCAAGTTCCAAGTAAAACTAACAATAGACCCGCCGTTAAAGTAATGTTAGCTGTTTTAATTGACTATGTAACAATAAATGAAGAAAATCTAGAAGTCGGGTCTCGACTAAACACAGGTTATTCTTTCTCGTAATGACTTAACCCGGTTGGGCAGACGAACTGCTTTCCCCAGTTTGACGCTGCCGCTGAAGGAAGCTAAAATGAGAGGCTCTGGTTGGTCAGAGGGCGAAGTCTTAGAGATTAGATTAAAACAGGCTAAGTATGACCGATTGTAGGCAAGGCTTACATTCCGTACCTCGGAGTTGGTTTTAAAGAGAGCAGTTTTAAACATAAAGAATTCAGACGACAAATGTTTCATGTGGGTGTGTTCTTGCAAGGCTGCATCATGTCCGCGAACACGCAGAGAGAGTGACTAACTATGAACCTTACAGCAATGATCTCAACTTTTGTGATATCCTTTCCCCTTGTGTAGACCAAATTGATCAGTTTGAAGAACAAAACAAACCAATAACTGTTAATGTCTACACATGGGAAAGAGGAAACAAATCTACTGCCTATAAAAGTGTCCAAGAACAGCCCAACAATAGGTGATCCAGGCAAATCATGTTGACTTACTGCTGATGCTTTCACCAGCGGCGCTACCACATTACACATTGATACGAACAATGAGCAGATTATTGGCGCATACTTCAAAAAACACTAACAAAAAAAGAATTCTGCAGAAAATGTTTAACAAGAATTCCATCTGTGCAAGCCGCGAGTGAACATATAAAACATTGTATTAACCCAGTTGACTGTAATACAGAACTAATTACGCCCCCACCCCCGGGTCTAAAGTTAGTTTTAAGGAACTGGAAACGGATTGCAACATTCTCCATATGTTGTTTACGCAGACTTTGAATCACTCATTGTTCCTTATGAAGGGCCAGCGCCACAAAAACTTCGAAAAACAGTCTTAATGAGTAATCATCAGATTTGTTCATTTGCCTTCATATTGTCAGGTCAGATGGCGTTCATTCAAAACCAAAATTTATAGAGGGCCTAATGCTGCAGAATACTTCTTAAAACACATGCAGCAAGTGCGTAATGACTGTTCTAATAATCTGAATTTATCTGAAATCATGATGACGCCTGAAGACCAAGAACAGTTTTGACGCAGCCACTCCTGTTGGATTTGTGGGGTTTAGGTCTCTCATCAGACGCAGAGAATCCAACAGTAAGGCCATGATCACATTTGCGGAAAGTTCAGAGGAGCAGCGCACAGTAAATGCAATCTTCAACTAAAGTTTGATCCCAAGACATGGAAGCTGCCCATCTTCTTTCATAACTTGCGAGGTTACGACTCTCATCTTATAATGAAAGCAGTGGACGATGCCTTCAGGGTGTCATGCATTGCACAGTCATCAGAAAAGTACAGTGCTTTAATCTAAATAACATGTCTTTTTATGACTCTATGCAGCACATGATGGGTTGTTAGAGTCATGGCTATGTCCTTAAAGTCCTGTCAATAACGGAAGAACTTTTGACTCAACTCTTGTTAGAAAGGGCGTTTACCCCTTTTGAGTACATGAACAGTTGGGAAAGGTTTGATGAAGACACATTCCTCCTAAAGGCGCGTTCTTTTCTAGTCTTAGAGGAAAGGACATCAGTGATTCTGATTACCCGCATGCTCAAGATGCGTGGCAGAAGTTAGAGTGTAAAACAATGGGAGACTATCATGATTCATACTTGAAGGCAGATGTATGTTTGTTGGCGGATATTTTTGAAAACTATAGAAAAACCTGCATGAAACATTATAGCCTGGATCCCGCGCATTACATTTCTGCGCCCGGGATGAGTTGGGACGCTTTCTTAAAGTTTACAGGAATACAGATTGATTTATTGTCTGACCTACCAATGATTCAGATGATTGAAAACGGATTGCGTGGAGGAATTAGTATGGCGGGCGCACCCTTACTGTAAAGCAAACAACAAATACTTGGACGAAATTGATCCAAGTAAAAGGTCTAACTATCTTATGTATTTAGATGCAAACAATCTGTATGGTTGGGCAAGGCGCAATCACTTCCATTACGTAACTTTAAAATGTACACAGGCGGCGATCCGAATAATATTCAAAAGGCATTAAAGTGGTTGGGCAGTTTAACGCCTGATCAACAGCGTGGTTTCATTCTAGAAGTTGACTTTGAATATCCTCAGGAACTCCATGACCTGCATAATGACTATCCATTAGCAGCAGAAAGTCTAAAGATGGATCCAAGAGAACCCACCTAAACTTGTGCCTAATCTTCGCGGCAAAAAAATTATGTCTGTCATTACAGACTTCTACAATTTTATTTAAGACATGGTTTGAAGTTGACAGCAGTTCATCGATAATTGCTTTTGATCAAAAACAGTTCATGAAACCATACATCATTTAAGAACACTGATCTCAGAACCAAATCCACGATGCTTCAGAAAAAGACTTTTTCAAGCTGATGAACAACGCTGTTTTGGAAAAATTGGAAATCCGCACAAGCGTAAAGATGTCAGATTGGTCACCAGAGAGAACGAAGCAATTAAGCTAACTTCTAAACCCAATTATCAGGACTTCAGAAGATTTTTTATGATCAGCTTTCTGGTATAATGATGAAAAAAAAGAAGTCAAATTAGACAACCTGTATTTATTGGGTTTACTGTTTAGAATTATCAAAGCTTTTGATGTTAGATTTTCTTTATGACTACTTTAAGCCCTCGTATCCTGAGTCCAGAGTACTTTACACAGATACAGACAGTTTTTTATAGATATCCCTACTGAAGACATCTATAAAGACATGGAAATCGAAGTGGCTAAAGGGCATGCAGGATGGTACCGACACATCTGATTACCCTAAAGATTCGCCTTTACATTATCCGTTAATAAGAAGGTTTTAGGAAAGATGAAGGATGAATTATCTGGAAAGGTGATCAAGGAGTTTGTTGGTTTAAGGTCAAAAATGTACAGTATTCGAGCCAGGAGAAAATCATTAAGAAAGCAAAGGAATATCTCGCAGTGTTGTGCAGTCAAAAAAAATCACATGACAACTACAAAGAAGCATTGTTTGGCAATAAGACTTTTCATCATGACAACGTAAAATACGATCTAATCTACATGAGATCAACACAACAGTTTTTAACAAAGAAAATCGTTAGATAGAACAAACACAAAACGTGTGTTTGTTATCGGAGTTTTCATATGCAATCGGGCACTGGAGGACCGCATAAACAGGGGGGTTTATATTTTTCATCAACTTTTGTATATAAGATCAATCATAGCTTTATCCAATTCATTTAATTCTTTTCTCATGTTTGCTTGATGCGTTCGAATTTTTTTATTTTTCAAGACATTCTTTTTTCCCCAAATTTGGGGGGTTTTAGTTGTAGGCGATCTGGATGATTTAGCATGCATTGATTAACCCGAAATGTTTCCTTAATAGCATTACACGCATGAAAATGATTCCGTATCATTTTTAAGGTCTCTTCCTTTACCATTCTTGTTTCGTTCTGCGCTTCTTCTGGCCTTCCATTTTAAACCAAAATATGTTTACGTAAATTAATAAGCAACTGGAACTGTGTCTGGTGGGATTATTGCAGTTCTTCCATCACAAAAGATCTTTGAGGAAACCCGGGTTTTTTGTTGTGTCAGTTTCTCGTAAATTTAATACACGGGCGGATTCATCTTTACAATTTTTTTTATTTCATACGGGTCAACACTCCCAAAATGGATCGGTTGCCCTGATGCGAGTGTCCCCTTTTGCTTCTCCCGGTAAATAAGGTACCTACTTTCAAACCAAATGGTAATGTTTGCCGGATGAAGGCTTTCCTTCAGCAACATCTTTGTTTGTTTTTTGATTGCTTGTACTGGTTTTAACCCTTTAAAATTCTTCATTATTCATTGCGCGCAAAACTG
>CM031613.1:5592725-5600225 GCA_018398815.1 Conus ventricosus
ATTGTTCAATAACCATCATTCATGGCATAGAGGGTGGTAATTTTCAGTAATGTAATGTAATGTAACGTAAAAGGATATTTATAGAGCGCTTTACCTCGCGAGAGCCTAAAGGCATATTACAGAAATCTGATAAAATACTAATTCTAACTCAAAGCGCGCGCAGCGCGCAACACACACACACAACACACACACACACACACACACACACAGCACACACACACACACACACACACACACCCACACACACAAAAACAACAAACACACACGCACGCAGACAGACACACGAGCGCGTTAAAACAAGCGGACACGCGCACAGAGATAAGTGGATGTCGTTAATCAGTCGGGGGAAAAGATGTGTCTTTAGGGAGGTTTTAAAAGTCTCTAAAGAGTCCGTGTTACGCAGAGAAGAAGGCAGACCATTCCACAGAGCAGGTGCCAGGTAAGAGAAAGACGTGGCTGAATCGTTGGCCTGAAGTTTTCAGGCGAGCAGAGAGAAGCCGAAGCAGACGGGGGAATCGGTGGATGAGCGTAAGTTGCGAGAGGAAACACAGAGATGAAGGAAGTCAGAGAGGTTAGGAGGGAGCCAGATTATTCAGTGATTTGAAGACCAGGAGGAGAACTTTATAAGTTAATGCGAAACTGAATAAGGATGACAGAATTGGTGATATGTGATCAGACCTAGAGGAGTGGGAGATCAAACGGGCGGCATTGTTCTGAACTTTTTGAAGTTTAGAGATGAGCCCTGAGGGACATCCGGCAAGGAGGGAGTTACAATAGTCAGGCCGAGACGGAATCAAAACCACAGATTGGAGTCTTCATGGCATTTCCAGATGAGAAAGCGGCGGCGAACTGAGCTGATTCTACGACGTTGCAAGGTAGCAAGACTTGCACACATTAGAGATATGTTGTTTGAAAGGAAAAGTTCGGTCGAGTGTAACGCCGAGGTTACGAACAGTCACTGGTAGATTTATCAGTACGGATAAATAATGATAAATCGCTTTGTATTGTATTGTAATCGCTGTGTCGTGTTGCCACGGTATTGCCGCAAACCAGAGTGTCACAGTGCATTCGAAATGTACACAGCGCGCGGGCGTGGGTTCCTGTGTGTGTGTGTGTGTGTGTGAATGAAAGGAGAAGGGTGAAGAGAGAAAGCGGGGCGCAGGGGGAGACGGCGGAGAGAGGGGGAGGTGGACATGAGGAAAAGGAGTGGAAAGATAGCAGGGATGAACGAAGCACGAACCGCCTACAAACAAGCAATGCAATGTTAACAAGGAACCGAACAAAGTAACCAAAGATCAGCCGTCAACTTCAGGTGATTCCCGGCCAACTGTAAGCCGTGTGACGGCAGTAAAGGGGAAACGATTGATGCACACACAGACGTTTAAAACTACTCAAGCGATGTAATGAAAGCAGGTGAGAAAAAGAGAAGATAGAAATGGAGAAAAAGAGAAGAAGGATTGGGGAGGAGGGGGAGGGGAGGTTTATGGCTCAGGGAGAAACTCGTTCAAGTCCAGTGCGAGGGTAGATCTGTTCGGCTGAGTGACATCCCAATTGCGGAACACATTTGAACGAAACTTGATGCAGACGTAGGGACCGCCGACTTCCGCCCCAAAGACTTCCGGCTCGTGGACTTCCGCGCCAAAAAGACTTCCGGCTCGTGGACTTCCGCCCCTGTACACTTTCGGTTCGTGGTCTTCCGCCCCGTGGTCTTTCGCCCTGCGGAAATCTGAACCTGCAGTCACACTCTTCTTTTCTTTTCTTTTTTTTTTTTTTTTTTTTTTTCTTTCTCACAGTGGTACAAAGGTATCTATTTCTATGCCCAGTGATGCTGTCGGATAGTTGTCTCTTAAAATTCACTGACACTGTTTAATCATTGCAACTCATCATAAAACATATAAAACGGGCACGCGCAAACGCACACTCATACGCGCGAGCGCGCGCACGCGCGCGATCGGCACACCACACACTCCACCACACACACACACACACACACACACACACACACACACACACCACCACACCACACCACACACACCACGCACGCACGCACGCATGCAATGCACGCACGAAGAAATTGAAATTGAAGTTCATAGACATGAGGAACAAGTGACCGATCATATGACAAAGTAGGAGAGACTTGGGTCGACGCCTGCATATCAAGGTTGGTTCGTGCACATGTTGGTACCAGTAGCCGCTGCTTCACTCCACAGCAATGATCTATTCTCGAAGCAACAGCCAGCATTGCCAGACCACAATCATTGGACGCAAGGGGCACTCTCGTTTACTCCCCATCAGACATGATTTCTCTCCCTTGTTGTTGTCTTTCCGTCCGAGGATCGAAGTGAATTACATTTAGAAAACGCCATGAATGATCAGCAGAAATGGCAAAACAAACACACTCGTTGACATAGTTATCGTTTTAAGGGAATCCGGCCGTGATTTTTGTTTTGACAGAAAGCGAGACGATCTTTTTCAAAGGGAAGATATTTTTCTGGTTTCCAAGGGAAGTTATTTCGTGACGGGGTTTTGAATAGGGGCTTCCTCTTGAAAATCGTATTAGATAACTTCCCTTGGCGGCGGGGCGACGGTGGCGGTAGTGGTGTGTGTGGTGTGCGTGCGTGCGTGCGTGGTGTGCGGCGCGCGCGCGCGCGCGCGCGTCGTGTGTGTGTGTGTGTGTGTGCGTGTGGTGTGTGCGTGGTGCGTGTGTGTTGCGGGGTAGTAATTTCGACTCGTGAAATCTGCCTAGAGCTGCTTTCATCACCAAACCTTTGTATTCATAGCGGACATGCTGGTACACGTCACCGTTGTGCTGTTGTACAGAGCTGTCGTGGGCTGTGCATTTGCCCTCGCCGTTTTCGATGCCTGCTTCAAATTAACTCCCTTCTCTCCCTTCCCCCCCCCCCCCCCCCCCCCCCCCCCCCCCCCCCCCCCTCAGATCTTTTCCGCCCAGTCCCCCTTTTCTTCCACGCCCCCATGTACAATCACATACCTCACCCCCACCTCTTTTCTCCCTCTTTCTCTCACATTCACACACACACACACACACACACACACAAGGGCAGAGAGAAAGCCTGCCTCAAGGGCATAAAAAAGCTACTTTTGAGGTGATTTTGTTGATTGTGGTTTATTTATTGAAGGGTTTCCTGGACAAGCCACAGCGATGAGGTGATATTGTTGATAATGGTTTATTTGCTGACCCTGAAAGGAAATAACAAACAAACCAACTGCCTAAAGGTCTGCCGATTCTTTTACGAAAACACACACACACACACTGAATATCGCGTGCACAGTTTTTGTGGGGAAATGACTGGGGGGAAAAAAGAGCCAAAAAAAAAGGGGTCAGTCAAATCCAGCGGTGGGATTCAAAATGTCGCCAAGTCAATCAGCCACACAACTGCGGACCGCCCCTACGGAAAGAGACGTTGTAAACAGTATATAAACGGTACGTGTGTAAGCGTGTACGGACAGAAGCGTTAGAGGACGTGTTATGTCTCTATATTGGCGTTTTCTTTGAGTTCGTCGCGGCAGGTGTGGCCCTTGGCCTGCTCTTGTCATGATCTTTTAAACGTGGCACTTTTTGGCTGCAGCTTGTCTATTTTCATGCCTTCGGTTAGGCTAAATTTGAGAAAACTTGGGTTTTTCTCACTGACCCAAATATAACTGATTCATCCAAATCTTAAACATGGCCGGCGGTGAGTCATGTATCTATATTTATATCAGGACTGCTTGTTTCAGCGTGATCATTATATTTCTCTAAAACTGTGCTCGTCGATATCAGAACGCACACGTTAACTGACTCGGACTGTTATTTGGGGGAAAAAAAACCCACTCACACACACACACACACACACGAACGGATGAATAAGTGAGTATAAAGCATTTGTCGTTTTCTTTTCTGCATGGATGCGTCGTCTGACGCAATGATTGTCTAAACAGTGACTTGGGAAAAAAACTGCGCAGTTTAGAACGCTGCAAAAAAATCAGCCAGAACAGGAATGATTCAAAATGCTGTTACACCATGGCTAAGCCAGAATCTTGAAGAGGGAGTACTAGCAGCTCCAACTGTGTGCGCCGTCTGAAAAAGAAAAAGAAATAAATCAACTCAGTCACGGGGACACAAAGACGTTGGCGAAGCTACCAGCCTGTAGAACCCTGTCGCAATCGGCAATTCCCGATTGCTTTTCATAGTTGTTGCGTCGTGCACGATCTCGTTCGTAATAGTCTCCCCTGCGGTGCTGAGTCAGTGTTGCTATTATTATCATCATTAGTAATTTCATTTTGTGAACGTGCCAGAACTGCTTTGAGATTTTTCGCAACAGCGAACTGAAGTTTCGAGTGTCATTCCCAATACAGAAACGTACCACTGTCCAGGCCCAGCCCGTTGGCGTTCAACTCGAATTCGACATATTAAAGCAGTGATTGACTGGCCGTGTGAATTTCGTGTCGACACTGACGCAGAGTAACTGACCGGGTCCGCGACGTTTCGTCGAACGACATTTCGTCGAATGAGCACGACTTGGCCTAACGGCCTTCGTTCATTCGTCCTTCGTCCTCTCTCGGGCTTCGCCCTACTCTAATCTAAAGACCATCGATTCTGCTTTGGAGTAGACTGGGTCCCTCCGTGACTTTTTTCCCGTTGACTTTCTTTCCCGTTGACTTTCAACCCTCGCAGGCTGCAAGAAAATTCGACGAAATGTCGTTCGACGAAATGTCGTTCGACGAAACGTCGGACACTGAACTGACCATCTTCGCACTTTTGAAGCACATGTTCTATTTTCAAGCGCATAATATGATTCGCTCTCTCTCTCTCTCTCTCTCTCTCTCTCTCTCTATCTCACACACACACACACACACACACACACACACACACACACACACACACCACACACAAGCAAGCAAGCAACGGCGGCTCGGTGCAACTTACACAGAAACGGCGGACCATGGAGAAAAGCTGTGCGGCTGCTGCCTGTCTTTCATTGAGTTACTTCCCTTAGTCCAGTGCTCACGGGTCGTCGTCCAGTCCGCAGTGGAGGGCAAAGTGGGCTAGCTCCACATATTGTGTTTGAGGTGAAAGCTGTTTCATCTGTGACGCGAGCGAAATTCAGTCTTGACAGGGTAAAAAGGACTACGAAGATTTTGAAAACCTAGAAGGAGCGAAAAGGAGGGGAATTTGTAAGGGCCAGAATGTTTGACTGAAATCTGTGAGGGTGAAAGGATTAAAAAAACATAGCGGCATCTTGACGAGGCAACAAGACTAAACCTATTTCTCCGCAAGACGTTTTTCTGTTTGTTTGTTTGGTTGGTTTGTTGTTGTTGTTGTTTTTTTTTGTTTGTTTTCTCATCCCGTCAGATGTGATGTATTGTACATATTATCTGTGTCTCCATTTAATCATGCGCAAGAGGCCCACATCAACCCGCCCCGCGCGCGCGCGCGCAACACACACACACACTGACTGACTGACTGAAACCATTTACTGTCAGATTAACATTGTGTTGTACTGACTACACACACACACACACACACACACACACACACACACACACAAAAGCACACACGCAGACCACTGGATTCTAGCGGCTCATGGTCTGATTCGTTCAAATGTTGTCTGCTTTCAGATACGACAGCTTCGTGTCGGGCCGGCAAGGCGACTTCCACGCCGGAAACCAAGAAACGGGCATGCGCACAACACTGGCCTAAATGGTTGACGTCATCTCTGTGCCTTTTGTCATCATGACTTCCCCGTCAGCAATGAAGTTCCGTTTGTAAACAGTTATCTGGCTTTTTTTTTTTTTTTTTTTTGTAGACATGCAAACAGCGTGGTTTTCGCGCATAAAACTGATATTTAAGGTTTTTTTTTCCCCTTCTGATAATGACTTGCTTAGGTAAACATTTTGTTATGTATGTAAATTGTTCATTCTGTACGTATGCAATTGTAATTAGGTTAATAAGCAGAAGCAGTTAATTGTATGTGTATGTGTAAATAGTTTATCACATCTGTAAACAGTACATTTTTAATAAAACAGAAATGGCCGTTTGTATGTGTGCATGCGCGCGTGTGTGTACATGTGCGCGCATGCAACAGACACTTTGAATTGTAAATCTGTTGTTGTTGGGTTTTTTTTGTGCTAATTTGAATCATTACTGTTCCTGTGATAATCAGTGCTGTGTTAGTATTCTTAGGTCTTAAAGGGACTAGGGCCAGATGGGAGAAAAAGCATCTTCTTTCGTCTTACTTCTCTGTTGCCGTTTGGAATAAATGTTTTCAATCAGTCAGTCAGTCTCTCTCTCTCTCTCTGTCTCTCTCTCGTTTGAATAAATGTTTTCAATCAGTCAGTCAGTCTCTCCTCTCTCTCTCTCTCTCCTCTCTCTCTCTCTCTCTCTCTCTCTCTCTTCGCTCGCTCGCTCGTTCGTTCGCTCTATCTTCATATTTCCAATGCTTGCCCACATGCGTGTTATTACTATATCATCAACAACATGCGTTTTTACTCACTTTCCCAACGTGATCGTGGCTTTTTGCAAGTCATACCGTTTCAAAATAAATGGCGACAGTTAATAATAGATTGGTCACGCTATGCCAGTGCATGCAAAAACGTCAGTGTGTGAAAGATGTACATGGTACTCCTGTAGTGGCTGTGTGTGTGTGAGTCACCGTGCTGCTTGTATCATCGTGTATACTGTTCATAGATGATGGTGTGACTTTTTTTTTCTCTTTGTGTGGTGTGTGTGTGTGTGTTGTGTTTGGCTTTCTGCACTGTTGTGTATTCTTTCACCCCCCCCCCCCCCCCCCCATAATATCAACATATGTTTGAAACACTCTCTCTCTCTCTCTCTCTCTCTTCTCTCTTCTCTCTCTCTCTCTCTCTCTCTCCTCTCTCTCTCTCTCTCTCTCTCTCTCTCTCTTCGTCTCTCACTTCTCTCTCTCTCTCTGCCCTCAACAGTAACGTTACGCTCTGTTGCTGACTGCCTTGAAAGGCAGTATTGCTTTGTGAACGAGAATGTTGACTATGAATGTATACTAGCGTACTTGAACGTCACTGCCTCGTGAATCACTGTTCATTCCTCCACATGGTGAGGATACTATTTTGGTGACTGACGCATCTTGTGTTCTCTTTCCACAGGTGTATTATGTACTTATTTTGTGTGTTTTGTGTGTGTGTGTGTGTGTGTGTTGTGTGTGCGTGAGCATGTGTGTGTGTGTGTGTGTGTGTGTGTGGTGCGCACGTATGTATGTGGTGTGTGGGCCCCGCGCGCGCGCACGTGTGTGTGTGTGTGTGTGTGTGTGCGCGTGCGTGCGTGCGTATGTATGTGTGTGTGTGTGTGTTTTGCGTGCGTGCGTATGTGTGTGGTGTGTGTGTGTGTTGTGTGTTGTGTGTGTGTGTGTGGTGTGTGCTGATGTTTGTTTAATTACATACACAAAAAGCATTGCTCGTACGAATAGCCAGTTATATTTGAACGATTTAACTATTATTTCTGTAACAAATAATTGTGTGTTTATATAT
>CM031613.1:5607725-5612150 GCA_018398815.1 Conus ventricosus
TGCATTTTTCAAAAGAATCTTTCGTGTAATTTCGAACGGGACAAAGATAACCTAGCTGTTGAGCTCTTTTGGGATATTTTGGTGTGTGTGTGTGTGTGTGTGTTGGTGTGTGTTTAAACAACAGAGGCAAGCACCAGTCAGTCTGAAAAGCGCAAATTCTGACAAGGCTGAAACGTTCCAATTGCGACATCTCAAGCGCCGACACTTCAACCAAAAAGCGCGGGGGGGGGGGGGGAAAGAAAAGCAATAGTCCTCCAAAGGGAAGAAAACAGTACAGAAAATCACAATGCCACTCTTCTAATTTTCGGCCACGTGGCCTTTTTCAAGAGGAAAAAACCCAAGAACAATGCAACTACGTGATGTCCATCTTTGGCAACTGGTCAGAGCAAAGAATTGACGTCATAAATATATTACGCAAGTTCTGACATCATAATATGTGATGTCATCAACAAGGGAAAAAAAGGGTGGTGGGGGTGGGGAGGGGTGCAAGTTGTCATGTCCAGTCAAGTCCAGTCAAAATGATCTTTATTGAGGGTTAAAGAATAAGCTTTCCAGCTTTTTTTTTTTTGTACATTCTGCCCTCATAAGCAAGAAAAAAACTAATTGAACATATAACCACAAGCTCAAAAACATTTTTAAAAACACACAATTTCTTTCATGCAAATCAAATCTGAAAACAATAATGAAACTATTGTTGGAACTTCAAGTTCAAGTACAGGAGAGAGAGAGAGAGAGAGAGAGGGGGGGGGGGGGGATAAGGGGATTGTATTAATGGAAATGACTTCAATTGATGCGCAGAGTTTCTATCAAATGCATTTTTAGTGCTTTTTTTAAATGCATATTTTGAGTGACATGATTTTATGGGGGGAAGGCAAATTATTCCATGCGGTCCTCCAGAGCACAGAAAACTTGATTTATAAATGAGTTGGTGAAACCGACGTTCATTGACAGAAAGAATAGCGGAACACAGACGTGACATCAAGTTCCAAAGAGAAAAGCCAATAATGCGACATTTCCTTCAGCGTTCAGTGGGAGACCTTGCTGTTGCAGTGTTGGCAAAAGCTTACGGTGAAAGCAAAAGCTTCAGACTTATTACTGAAGAAAAATGGATAAGGACATTAGATACAAGGATGCCAAATGGATGTAATGTTAAGACAAATTTGTAACAACCCTATCCAGATTTACCTGTGAACAACATTGATGGTTTGCAGAAAATGTATATATTTTTTTTCAGATGACAGTTCTTGTATGCCATGCACAGTCACAGACAGGAGTATGTTCACATTATTCTATGGTTTCATTTTCATTGTGATTTATGGAGCGTATTGTTATGTTTTTGAAGTACATTGGTTACAGTATAACTACACACACACGCGCGCGCGCGCGCGCACGCACGCACGCACGCACGCACACACACACACACACACACACACACACACACACCACACACACAACTTGCACCCCCTCCCCCTTCCCCCCCTCCCCCCCCCCCCCCCCCCCTTTGTTGATGACACTCATATTATGATGTCAGAACTTGCGTAATATATTTATGACGTCAATCTTTGCTCCGACAAGTTGCCAAAGATGGAGAAGAGGTGAGGTACCGTTTCGCCCTTTTTCATTTTGCCCTGCCAGGGCGAACTGGGACTTCCACAACACGTTTAGGTGAGGTACCGTTTCGCCCTTTTTCATTTTAGCGGGCGATTGTAGGAAAAAAACTCAGAATGTGTGAGCACGATTTGGCCTAACGGCCTTCGTTCATTCGTCCTTCGTCCTCTCTCGGGCTTCGCCCTACTCTAATCTAAAGACCATCGATTCTGCTTTGGAGTAGACTGGGTCCCTCCGTGACTTTTTTCCCGTTGACTTTCTTTCCGTTGACTTTCTTTCCGATCACCGCGGCACTCAAAGGAACGTTAGGGCGAAATAGGAAAAGGCGAAAAGGGAACAGGACGAAATGGGAAAGGGGCCCGAAATGAAAAGGGCGAAACGGGATGACACCGATGGAGATCACGTAGTTGCATTTTTTTCCCCCCGCTTGAAAAAGGAAAGAGTTTGAATTACTAGATGTGTGTGTGTGTGTGTGTGTGTGTGTGTGTGTGTGTGTGTGTGTGTGTGTGTGTGTGTACAGAACTTAATTGATGTGTAAATATGCATTCTGACTGGCACTCTCACTCATTTTAATCATACACAGCAGGGTTAGAGATAGCATCACCGGTCCAGTCCTTCACGTGAAAACCCTTTTGTGAGTGACTTCCTTCTGTCTAGCCTTTTTTGGGGCGTCCAGTCTAATCCATTCACTTTGCCCTGTAGAAAGGTCTTGGACAGGCGAACTTGGGGAAACATGCCTGTTGAAGACTTCGCCCGTTGAAGATATGCCGTGAAGACATTGCCCGTCGAAGACATCCCGTCGAAGACATGCACGTTGAAGACATGCCATAGAAGGACATGCTCGTTGAAGACATGCCGTCGAAGACATGCCCGTTGAAGACATGTCCATAGAAGACATGCTCGTTTAAGACATGCCCGCCGAAGACATGCCCGTTGAGACATGCCCGTCGAAGACATGCCCGTTGAAGACATGCCCGTTGAAGACATTGCCCATACAAGACATGCTCGTTGAAGACATGCCCATAGAAGACATGCTCGTTGAAGACATGCCATAGAAGCATGCTCGTTGAAGACATGCCATAGAAGACATGCTCGTTGAAAAGCGAAGCCCCGGGCGCTTATTAATTGCGGGACAGAGGTTTTTTTTTTTCTTTTTCTCCCCCCCCCCCCCCCCCCCCCCCCCCCCTTCAATTCGTAGGCTTTTATCACTTCATCCTACCCCTAAACAATCCTTTTTAGACTGAGAAATGGCCCCTGTCGACTGCTGAGCCACCTTAGCCGATTTACGATTGCACACAGAGACTGAATGAATGTCCTGTGGCACTGGCTCTCAGAGCCCCGAACACACCCTCCTACACTGTCCAAGCCATGATGTTTGTTCACTGGATCTCAGACCCAGAACAACACCCAACACTGTCCAAGCCATGATGTTTGTTCCACTGGATCTCAGACCCCAGAACACACCCTCCAACATGTCCAAGCCATGATGTTTGTTCACTGGATCTCAGACCCCAGAACACACCCCAAAACTGTCCAAGCCCTGATGTTTGTTCCCCTGGATCTCAGACCCCAGAACACACCTCAACACTGTCCAAGCCATGATGTTTGTTCCACTGGATCTCAGACCCAGAACACACCCAACACTGTCCAAGCCATGATGTTTGTTCCACTGGATCTCAGACCCAGAACACACCCCCCAACACTGTCCAAGCCATGATGTTTGTTCCACTGGATCTCAGAGCCCGAACACACCTCCAACACTGTCCAAGCCATGATGTTTGTTCCACTGGATCTCAGAGCCCCGAACACGCCCTCCAACACTGTCCAAGCCATGATGTTTGTTCACTGGATCTCAGACCCCAGAACACACCCTCCAACACTGTCCAAGCCATGATGTTTGTTCACTGGATCTCAGACCCCGAACACACCCAACACTGTCCAAGCCATGATGTTTGTTCACTGGATCTCAGAGCCCAGAACACACCCAACACTGTCCAAACCATGATGTTTGTTCACTGGATCTCAGACCCCAAAAACACACCTCCAACACTGTCCAAGCCATGATGTTTGTTCACTGGATCTCAGACCCAGAACACACCCTCCAACACTGTCCAAGCCATGATGTTTGTTCACTGGATCTCAGACCCCGAACACACCCAACACTGTCCAAGCCATGATGTTTGTTCACTGGATCTCAGAGCCCCGAACACACCCAACACTGTCCAAGCCATGATGTTTGTTCACTGGATCTCAGAGCCCCGAACACACCCAACACTGTCCAAGCCATGATGTTTGTTCACTGGATCTCAGACCCCCGAACACACCCAACACTGTCCAAGCCATGATGTTTGTTCACTGGATCTCAGAGCCCAGAACACACCCAACACTGTCCAAACCATGATGTTTGTTCACTGGATCTCAGACCCCAGAACACACCCTCCAACACTGTCCAAGCCATGATGTTTGTTCACTGGATCTCAGACCCCAGAACACACCCTCCAACACTGTCCAAGCCATGATGTTTGTTCACTGGATCTCAGACCCCCGAACACACCCAACACTGTCCAAGCCATGATGTTTGTTCACTGGATCTCAGAGCCCGAACACACCCAACACTGTCCAAGCCATGATGTTTGTTCAACTATGGCGTCAAACCAGGCCAGAGGGTGCAGAATTGCAGACGCAGCTTTGGGGCAGCCATCAAACCTCGGAAAAGATTGTGTGTGATTCGTCGTGATGACAGAATTGAAGATCTCACGCAACTAAAAATAAAAAATAAAAAAATCGAAAAAAAAAGAAAGAAAGAAGAAGAAAAAG
>CM031613.1:5626933-5634433 GCA_018398815.1 Conus ventricosus
ACATGGACAGATGAACTCATCACCAGCATGGACAGGTGAACTCATCACCAGCATGGGCAGGTGAACTCATCACAAGTATGGACAGGTGAACTCATCACGGGCATGGACAGATGAACTCATCATGGGCATGGACAGGTGAACTCATCACGGGGCATGGACAGGTGAACTCATCACGGACATGGACAGGTGAACTCATCATGAGCATGGACAGGTGAACTCATCACAGGCATGGACAGGTGAACTCACCACTGGCATGGACAGGTGAACTCATCACGGGCCATGGACAAGTGAACTCATCATGGGCATGGACAGGTGAACTCATCACGGGCATGGACAGGTGAACTCATCACCGGCATGGACAGGTGAACTCATCACGGGCATGGACAGATGAACTCATCACCCAGCATGGACAGGTGAACTCATCACTGACATGGGGCAGATGAACTCATCACCAGCATGGACAGGTGAAAATCATCACCAGCATGGGCAGGTGAACTCATCACCAGTATGGACAGGTGAACTCATCATGGGCATGGACAGGTGAACTCATCATGGGCATGGACAGGTGAACTCATCACGGACATGGACAGGTGAACTCATCATGGGCATGGACAGTGTGAACTCATCACAGGCATGGACAGGTGAACTCATCACCGGCATGGACAGGTGAACTCATCACGGGCATGGACCCGGTGAACTCATAAAGGGCATGGACAGGTGAACTCATCATGGGCATGGACAGGTGAACTCTTTCACCAGCATGGACAGGTGAATTCATCACCAGCATGGACAGGTGAACTCATCACCAGCAGGACAGGTGAACTCATCACCAGAGGACAGGTGAACTTGTCACCGAGCATCGGATTCAGGTGAACTCATCACCAGCATGGACAGGTGAACTCATCACCAGGCAGGGACAGATGAACTTATCACGGCATGGCAGGATGAACTCATCACCAGCATGGACAGGTGAACATCACAGCAACGGAAGCACGGCATGGACAGGTGAATTCATCACCGGCATGGACAGGTGAACTCATCACGGGCATGGACAGGTGAACTCATCACAGCATGGACAGGTGAATTCATCCCCCGGCATGTACAGGTGAACTCATCACCGGCTGGACAGGTGAACTCATCACCGGCATGGACAGGTGAATTCATCACCGGCATGTACAGGTGAACTCATCACCGGCGTGGACAGGTGAACTCACCCGGGCGTGGACAGGTGAATTCATCACGGCATGGACAGATGAACTCATCACGGGCATGGACAGGTGAACTCAACACCGGCATGGACAGGTGAACTCATCACGGACATGGACAGGTGAACTCAACACCGGCATGGACAGGTGAATTCATCACCAGCATGGACAGGTGAACTCATCACGGGCATGGACAGGTGAACTCATCACTGGCATGGACAGGTGAACTCATCACCGGCATGGACAGGTGAATTCATCACTGGCATGGGCAGGTAGGAATGGAATTAAAACACTTTATACTGAGAGTATTTTTTTCCCCGCATACCCAGGCTGACACTCCTGCGGACACCCCCTGTAAAGACAAGCAAGGATTAATCCCATATACCCAGCAAAGGGAGTGGAGTTTTGTGTGTTTGACTGTTTTTTTTTCATCCCGCCATTAAGGCAGCCATATTCCAACTTCAGGGAAGGCACAAATTCCTGTTTTCTCACCATTTCTATCAATTTTCAGGGCCAGTCATTCCTCCTCCTGTTTGTACGTATCAGCATATTGTTGAAAAAAATAAAACACTCAGTCACAGAAGATTTTGCGCACGAGGGTTAGCAAGAGTTGTTGCTCTTGTGTCAAGGCACCCAAGCCAGCACGCTGAGATAACACCATGTTCACATTTCTCAAGTATGACTACCACACAAGAACTACCTCCCAAGATTTTCTTTTTGTTGTTTAATGTATCTCTTTTTCACTTATGGTCTTCGCCCATATTTTCAGAAAAACTTGCATTCAAAGTGCAATGAAATCATATGGGTCACAGGTCTGATGACCTGATCTGTCTGCCACACACAACCAGAAGGAGAATATACTCCCTCGCTGACAAGCAACTTTCACTGAAAGTGATCATTGGGTGCATGAATGAATGAATGAATGAATGAATGAATGAATGGATGAAGTAAAGCTCTAAGAAGCCAACCAATTCACTGATTTCCTTTGTTAGTTATGAGGCAGGTACAAAATAAATGGATCAATAAGTCGGTGACCCTGTAGCACCCTTTTGCATCAAGAAGAATGACAACTGCAAAAAAAAAAAAATACTGAATTGAATTTTTCACTGACAGTAATTTGTTTTTTTTAAAAAGCTTAAAATTTGTTTTTTTTTAAAATTAACCTATC
Source organism: Conus ventricosus (assembly GCA_018398815.1). Taxonomy (NCBI): domain Eukaryota; kingdom Metazoa; phylum Mollusca; class Gastropoda; order Neogastropoda; family Conidae; genus Conus; species Conus ventricosus. Next base: position 5,629,307 of record CM031613.1, read on the forward strand.
TGCCTTCTGATCCAGTTCCAAACCATCGGTCCACACCAACATTTAAAGGCTTTGACCTTGGGCTCCTTCCATCTCTCCAACAAGCTTCGTTACAATCGTTCAACAGTTTATGCCTAATCTTGCTGACAGACCAATCAACCAGCCAACCAACAGCAGGTCAAAACGTGACCTCCTCGGCAAGTCACATCAAACAGGGAAACCAACAGGAGTGACAGCCAGCTGTGGCCAGCACGCCTTGCTATGGTCTTTGGTGAACTTGTGCACTGGGCCGTTTCGATTGGTCCTGGGGACATTTACTTCCAGTCATAAAGCTTACAATATGGAGTGTGGTAACTGTCTTGTTGAGACGAGTCAAATAATCGCAAATTAAAAAAAGAAAAATTTGTTTTCAAAACAGACCTATTGGTAGAAAGGTGGCAGAGTGGTTAAGACGTTCGCCTGCCAATCCAATGTGTGAGAAGTGCGTGGGTTCGAGCCCCGCCTTTCTCGCCCTTTCTTTCCCAGTTTGAATGACAAATCGAACTGAACGTCAAGTCCATCAGATGGGGACTATAAACGAGTCGGACCCGTGTGCCTTCCTGGCCCCATGCACACGTTAAAGAACCCACAGCAGTTGAAAATCAAAAACAGCAGGGGGGTTCCCTGCTGCCCTGGCAAAATTGATGTAGATTGAAGATAGCCGCCTGGTATTTCTTACCAAGCCACAAAAATTGTCACTTACTGTTATTGTGTCCCATTGTGTACCAGTGGAAATGGAGGACGGCTCTACCTGGGTAGCAGCCCGTTGAGTGAGTGAGGTAGTGTGTTATTGTAAAAGCGCTTAGAGCTTGGTCTGTGACCGAGGATAAGATAAGATAAGATAATGTTGCTTATAGCCCAGCCGACCGCAAAGGGCCACATCAGGCTGGTGACCGAGGATAGGCGCTATATAAAACCAATATAATAAATAATATCATATAATAAAATAGTAATATACTGCGATCTTCCTAATGTGTCATTTTCATGTGATTGATAGCAATGAGTAAACATACCATCAGAAAAGTCTGAAATCTAAATTGAACATGCTGATTGTTGCAGCAGTGGTTCACGAGTCAACCAGCATCTGTATGAAACAGCGTTCTGATTGGTCAGAATGAGAAGTCTATTCCAAATGGTTACTGATATTGAGTCTAGAATGACCGAGGCTTCTGTAGCAGACTTCACAATCTCTACATGTGTTCCATAGCAACGTGTCATTTTTTATTTTATTTGGTACTTTACAGAAGGAAAAAACCTCCTCTTCCGAGACGTAAACCAAGTACGGTACAGCAAGACCCTTCAGGTATGTTGAAATCTAGTGCAAGCAGTTCTTGATTTCTATGTGCGGAGACGCCATCTCACAGCTATTCTGGACATACTGAATGCAGTGAAACTTGCATGTCCCCCTTCCTCTGGTCTCTATAGGAGACAAGACAACACATCAGCTCACAGCTATTCTGGACACACTGAATGCAGTGAAACTTGCATGTCCCCCTTCCTCTGGTCTCTATAGGAGACAAGACAACACATCAGCTCACAGCTATTCTGGACATACTGAATGCAGTGAAACTTGCATGTCCCCCTTCCTCTGGTCTCTATAGGAGACAAGACAACACATCAGCTCACAGCTATTCTGGACACACTGAATGCACTGAAACTTGCATGTCCCCCTTCCTCTGGTCTCTATAGGAGAGAAGACAAGACGCCAGCTCACAGCTATTCTGGACATACTGAATGCAGTGAAACTTGCATGTCCCCCTTTCTCTGGTCTCTATAGCAGACAAGACAACACATCAGGGCGCTGACTGCCTGCAGAGGGTAGCCCCACATTTTGTTCTCATACAACTTATTTGGGAAGGTTTGAGCATTAAGGCACAGCTGATCCTTCAGGGTCTAAGCTCTGACAAGTAAATCATAAACAAGGGAGGTTACTTTTGATCCCATAGCACACTGAACTCTGGGTGAAAGCAAGTCAGAGCTGGAAAGACAAATCAATAAATGACTGCATCGGATGGGACTTCATCAAAAGACCTCAAAACCCTTGCTTGCTTTTTTTCCTTTTTTTTTTACTGTTGACATCTGCCCCTCAAAGAACAAAGACTGGTCAAAGGGAGACTACTTCAGAATTTGGTTGATGGTATTCAGGCTGGGCAAGAATACTTTCCCTACAACACTTCTAGTTTGTTTCTTTGCTTCATTAAAAGGTTTGATTTTTTATTCTACATTTCACAGTCCTGTTGACGCATGCTTTATTCATGCGTTGATGTCCCCCACTCTTGAGGGAAGATGACTTTGAACAACCTGTACCTTGTTTATCAGGGTCATATACAGATGTTAGAAAGATCTATTCTGAGATTTTTCAAGGATATTTCAAAGGTGCTCTTTAATACTATCCAGCCGAGCGCGGCTCGACGGCAGGATTCCCTGCTGCCGCACGCTCGCTCACAGCGCTCATTTCCTGCCGACGCACAGATTTGGCCACTTTTTAATTTATTTTTACGGTAGCTAGACAACTGACGGTCTTGTGTTAGGTGTCACTGGAAAGAACAAACACTCAACTCCAATCATCACAAGATCCACTTTGTAATACGATTTCAAGCGCTTCATTGCGCGAGAAATTGCTACCACCCCTTTGCCTGACCGACATTTTTTCTGGCACAGGAAATACGTGGCGCTCGCCGCGTGGCGTTGCCGTCAGTTTCTTTGTTTCAAAGCTCCTGGGGTCAGCCAAGTTCACAATAGGCCACTGAAAGTATGGTCGACAACTCGTTCCAACATTCCCAAGACTAGTTACAGAGGTTATTTCCCTTGGACCATTTCATGGAAAGTGTAGGAATTTTTTATGTTCCCGTCGTCTGATTGTGGACGACACGGCAGAATGTACTGCTGTCTGTCCGTCATCCGGACTTGGACGACTCGCCTCAAGGGAGAGAAATCCTGTCGTCCACTTTTGTCACGACTCGGCTGGTAAAGGTTAACTTTTACCAGCCGAGTCGTCCAAAAGTTGACGACAGGATTTCTCTCCCTTGAGGCGAGTCGTCCAAGTCCGGATGACGGACAGACAGCAGTACAGTCTGCTGTGCCGTGCACAATGAGACGACGGGAACATAAAAAATTCCTACACTTTCCATAAAATGATCCAAGGGAAATAAGCTCTGTAACTAGTCTTGGGGATGTTGGAGCGAGTTGTAGACCATACTTTCAGTGGCCAATTGTGAACTTGGCTGACCCCAGGAGCTTTGAAACAAAGGAACTGGCGGCACCGGCACGCCGTGCGCGGCACGTATTCCTGTGCCAGAAAAATGTCGGTCAGGCGAAGGGGTGGTAGCGATTTCTCGCTCAATGAAGCGCTTGAAATCGTATTACAAAGTGGATCTGGTGATGAAGGGAGTGATAGAGAGATACAAAACTTTGAAAGAGAATAGGAAAGTGAATTGTTTGAAGATGCAGCCATCCCTTCATCTTCCGATTTGGTGTTGTAAAAGAACGGAATAGAATGCAAACAAAGCATTTTTTCTACTTTTCAGACATGTTTTCAACGCACAGTCGTGTGTACACACTGAAAGTAGATGATTTGAAATTAGTATGTTCGATTAGTTGAGTGTTTGTTCTTTCCTGTGACACCTAACACAAGACCGTCAGTTGTCTAGCTACCATAAAAATAAATTGGAAAGTGGCCAAATATGTGCGTCGCCAGGGAATGAGCGCTGTGCGCGAGCGTGCGGCAGCAGGGAATCGTGCTCTCGGCTGGATAGTATTAAAACTTTATGGTCCGAAAAACGGAACAGACAGTCTAAACATACAGCAGGCTTTTGGAAAATCAGGAAACAAACTAAACGCAACATACTTCTAGCTACAATGTCCAGTCCTAGTTTGTGATTCTTCACTGATATCTTTTAATTTCTTACCTTACCTACATATATTTTATCTACTTCAATTTAAAGGTGTTTGTCACAAGCATTCAAAGAGATCTGAACCAGATATTTTCAGTTTCAAAACGGAGTGACTGAGGGTGGAAAATGAAGCTAAATTTAGAAAGAAAGGGGGTTAGTTACCGCCAAGGACACAGACAAACAAAGCACATGACAAGACACAGAGGTCAGAGGTCAGGTCTGTCCTGTACTTTGTTTGTCTATGTCCTTGGCGGTAACTAACCCCCTCCCTTCCGATATTTTCAGTTTCATTCCAGCCCCAAAGAAAAAGGAATATAGTTCAGTCCTTCTTTAAAAGCAGACAGAATCTCATTTTCCTCAAAATCTGTTTTCCAAGAATGTCAAAGTTTGGTCCAAACAACTGGGACCACAATCATGAACTGTGGAGCTTTTGGTGATGAGTTTGAACTATTCATGGGGTCAGCACTGATCTTTCAGAATGCAGGTAAGAGACTACAGTGGTCAGCCACCAACGCCAGCAACACACAGACAGACACATGCCGATCACACTACATTTTTACTGCTAGATTTTCAACACTAAATTTTGCATGAACTGGTTGGGGGGGGAGATGTCAATTCTTGAAACAGTACTCCAATTTTGTCCTGCACTCAAACCAATTAATTCAGCTGTTTGGTACACATTAGGTGAAACCAGTGTCGTAATGAGGTGGTTAAAGACTGGTATAAATTTTGTTTTCAAAAATTCGGCCGAGCAATTGAGAGGGAAAGAAAGACGATGTCTGAAAATCATGAATATAAATAATGAATGAATGAATGAATACATAACAAAATAATATAACAGAATAATAAAACAAAACAAAAATAAAACAACATGAATTTCTAAAAAAAAGCCACTCACTTCCAAGTGGTTAGGGGGTGAGCGTCGTGTCTGGGTGTCTTTGGATGGTTCTACGCCAGGTTCGTCCGCCACTTCAGGGGCATCCCCTCCAGGGCCTGGCACTGACCGGGGCTTTGACACCATCACCGCTGCCACCACCCTGCCATCCTGTCAGAAACTGTCCGTCACTTTCCACGCTGCTTACCCTTCATCAGTGCACCCTTCATCAGTGCACCCTTCATCAGTGCACCCTTCATCAGTGCACCCTTCATCAGTGCACCCTTGGCGTATGCACATTGTTTGTATCGACAGGACACGGCAAGTGCTGCTTTTGATCTG
>CM031613.1:5636933-5646933 GCA_018398815.1 Conus ventricosus
CAGTGTCAGTGTATTCATTGATGGCCTGCCCGCACAGCCAGTGTATTATTCATTGATGGCCTGCCCGCACAGCCAGTGTCAGTGTATTATTCATTGATGGCCTGCCCGCACAGCCAGTGTCAGTGTATTCATTGATGGCCTGCCCGCACAGCCAGTGTATTATTCATTGATGGCCTGCCCGCACAGCCAGTGTCAGTGTATTCATTGATGGCCTGCCCGCACAGCCAGTATATTATTCATTGATGGCCTGCCCGCACAGCCAGTGTCAGTGTATTCATTGATGGCCTGCCCGCACAGCCAGTGTATTCATTGATGACCTGCCCGCACAGCCAGTGTATTCATTGATGGCCTGCCCGCACAGCCAGTGTATTCATTGATGGCCTGCCCGCACAGCCAGTGTCAGTGTATTCATTGATGGCCTGCCCGCACAGCCCGTGTCAGTGTATTATTCATTGATGGCCTGCCTGCACAGCCAGTGTCAGTGTATTCATTGATGGCCTGCCCGCACAGCCCGTGTCAGTGTATTATTCATTGATGGCCTGCCCGCACAGCCAGTGTCAGTGTATTCATTGGTGGCCTGCCCGCACAGCCCGTGTCAGTGTATTCATTGATGGCCTGCCCGCACAGCCCGTGTCAGTGTATTCATTGATGGCCTGCCCGCACAGCCAGTGTCAGTGTATTATTCATTGATGGCCTGCCCGCGCAGCCCGTGTCAGTGTATTCATTGGTGGCCTGCCCACACAGCCCGTGTCAGTGTCAGTCTCACCACAGCCCAGCCAACCAGGCTGGGTTCTCTCAGGACTGTCATGGTGTAGAAAAGAAAGTCTGTTCACAGTGGAAAAAAAAAAAAAACAACAACTAGCAAACCACTACAACCATCAAACAACAACATGTAATTACCTGTTATTGAACAACCGCTAACTTACAGACATTCAGGACGAATACAACTAAGTCACGATGAGGTGTCTGCCTTTCTGACCGATTCATGGCTCCTGATTTTAAGAGGAAAAAAAAGGCTTTAAAAAATATAATGAATACTAACAACAGCATCACAAAAATATAAAATGCAAAATAGGTCAACAGACACAACAGAGCAGCCGCCTGGTGTACACTCAGGACAGTGTTTAAAGCCTCACTACCTTATTGAAAGCCTCACTACCTTGTATAAAGCCTCACTACCTTATTGAAAGCTTCACTACCTTGTTTAAAGCCTCACTACCTCGTTTAAAGCCTCACTACCTCGTTTAAAGCCTCACTACCTCGTTTAAAGCCTCACTACCTTATTGAAAGCCTCACTACCTTATTGAAAGCTTCACTACCTTATTGAAAGCTTAACTACCTTATTGAAAGCCTCACTACCTTATTGAAAGCTTCACTACCTCGTTTAAAGCCTCACTATCTCGTTTAAAGCCTCACTACTTTGTTTAAAGCCTCACTACTTTGTTGAAAGCCTCACTACCTTATTGAAAGCTTCACTACCTCGTTTAAAGCCTCACTACCTTATTGAAAGCCTCACTACCTTATTGAAAGCTTAACTACCTTATTGAAAGCCTCACTACCTTATTGAAAGCTTCACTACCTCGTTTAAAGCCTCACTATCTCGTTTAAAGCCTCACTACTTTGATTAAAGCCTCACTTCCTTGTTTAAAGCCTCACTACCTTGTTGAAAGCTTCACTACCTCGTTTAAAGCCTCACTACCTCGTTTAAAGCCTCACTACCTCGTTTAAAGCCTCACTACCTTATTGAAAGCTTCACTACCTCGTTTAAAGCCTCACTACCTTCTTTAAAGCCTCACTACCTTGTTGACAGCTTCACTACCTTGTTGAAAGCCTCACTACCTTGTTGAAAGCCTCACTACCTTGTTGAAAGCCTCACTACCTTGTTGAAAGCTTCACTACCTTATTGAAAGCTTCACTACCTCGTTTAAAGCCTCACTACCTTCTTTAAAGCCTCACTACCTTGTTTAAAGCCTCACTACCTTGTTGAAAGCCTCACTACCTTGTTGAAAGCCTCACTACCTTGTCTAAAGCCTCACTACCTTGTTGAAAGCCTCAGTACCTTGTTGAAAGCCTCACTACCTTGTTGAAAGCCTCACTACCTTGTTGAAAGCCTCACTACCTTGTTGAAAGCCTCACTATTTACCTTGTTGAAAGCCTCACTACCTTGTTGACAGCTTCACTACCTTGTTTAAAGCCTCACTACTTTGTTTAAAGCCTCACTACCTTCTTTAAAGCCTCACTACTTTGTTTAAAGCCTCACTACCTTGTTGAAAGCCTCAGTACCTTGTTTAAAGCCTACTACTACCTTGTTTAAAGCCTCACTACCTTGTTGAAAGCCTCACTACCTTGTTGAAAGCCTCACTACCTTGTTTAAAGCCTCACTACCTCGTTGAAAGCCTCACTACCTTCTTTAAAGCCTCACTACCTTGTTGAAAGCTTCACTACCTTGTTGAAAGCCTCACTACCTTGTTTAAAGCCTCACTACCTCGTTGAAAGCCTCACTACCTTGTTGAAAGCCTCACTACCTTGTTGAAAGCCTCACTACCTTGTTGATTTGTTGAAAGCCTCACTACCTTGTTGAAAGCCTCACTACTTTGTTGAAAGCCTCACTACCTTGTTGAAAGCCTCACTACCTTGTTGAAAGCCTCACTACCTTGTTGAAAGCCTCACTACCTTGTTGACAGCTTCACTACCTTGTTGAAAGCCTCACTACCTGTTGAAAGCCTCACTACCTTGTTAAAAGCTTCACTACCTTGTTGAAAGCCTCACTACCTTGCTGAAAGCCTCACTACCTTCTTTAAAGCCTCACTACCTTGTTGAAAGCCTCACTACCTTGTTGAAAGCCTCACTACCTTGTTTAAAGCCTCACTACCTCGTTGAAAGCCTCACTACCTTGTTGAAAGCCTCACTACCTTGTTGAAAGCCTCACTACCTTGTTGAAAGCCTCACTACCTTGTTGAAAGCCTCACTACTTGTTGAAAGCCTCACTACCTTGTTGAAAGCCTCACTACCTTGTTGAAAGCTTCACTACCTTGTTGAAAGCCTCACTACCTTGTTGAAAGCTTCACTACCTTGTTGAAAGCCTCACTACCTTGTTGAAAGCCTCACTACCTTGTTGACAGCTTCACTACCTTGTTGAAAGCCTCACTACCTTGTTGAAAGCCTCACTACCTTGTTGACAGCTTCACTACCTTGTTGAAAGCCTCACTACCTTGTTGAAAGCCTCACTACCTTGTTGAAAGCCTCACTACTTTGTTTAAAGCCTCACTACCTTGTTGAAAGCCTCACTACCTTGTTGAAAGCCTCACTACCTTGTTGACAGCTTCACTACCTTGTTGAAAGCCTCACTACCTTGTTGAAAGCCTCACTACCTTGTTGAAAGCCTCACTACTTTGTTTAAAGCCTCACTACCTTGTTGAAAGCCTCACTACCTTGTTGAAAGCCTCACTACCTTGTTGACAGCTTCACTACCTTGTTGAAAGCCTCACTACCTTGTTGAAAGCCTCACTACCTTGTTGACAGCTTCACTACCTTGTTGAAAGCCTCACTACCTTATTGAAAGCCTCACTACCTTTTTGACAGCTTCACTACCTTGTTGAAAGCTTCACTACCTTGTTGAAAGCCTCACTACCTTGTTGACAGCTTCACTACCTTGTTGAAAGCCTCACTACCTTGTTGAAAGCCTCACTACCTTGTTGACAGCTTCACTACCTTGTTGAAAGCCTCACTACCTTGTTGAAAGCCTCACTACCTTGTTGACAGCTTCACTACCTTGTTGAAAGCTTCACTACCTTGTTGAAAGCCTCACTACCTTGTTTAAAGCTTCACTACCTTGTTAAAAGCCTCACTACCTTGTTGAAAGCTTCACTACCTAGTTGAAAGCCTCACTACCTTGTTGAAAGCCTCACTACCTTGTTGAAAGCTTCACTACCTTGTTAAAAGCCTCACTACCTTGTTGAAAGCTTCACTACCTTGTTGAAAGCCTCACTACTTTGTTGAAAGCCTCACTATTAACCTTGTTGAAAGCCTCACTATTTACCTTGTTGAAAGCCTCACTACCATGTTTAAAGCCTCACTACCTTGTTGAAATCCTCACAATCTTGTTGAAAGCCTCACTATCTTGTTGAAAGCCTCACTATCTTGTTGAAAGCCTCACTACCTTGTTGAAAGCCTCACTATCTTGTTGAAAGCCTCACTACCTTGTTGAAAGCCTCACTATTTACCTTGTTGAAAGCCTCAGTATTTACCTTGTTGAAAGCCTCACTATTTACCTTGTTTAAAGCCTCACTACCTTGTTTAAAGCCTCACTACTTTGTTTAAAGCTCACTACCTGTGAAAGCCTCACTACCTTGTTGAAAGCCTCACTACCTTGTTGAAAGCCTCACTACCTTGTTAAGCCTCACTACCTTGTTGAAAGCCTCACTACCTTGTTGAAAGCCTCACTACCTTGTTGAAAGCCTCACTACCTTGTTGAAAGCCTCACTACCTTGTTGAAAGCCTCACTACCTTGTTGAAAGCCTCACTACCTTCTTTAAAGCCTCACTACCTTCTTTAAAGCCTCACTGCCTTGTTGCCAGATTGACAGAACAGCTGGAATATCATTAATGGAAACAAGAGCTTTAAAAATAAAGCTTGAATGTTTTCTAGAATACAGACAGATGAATGGACCATAACGGCAGATAAACACCTGATGACAAGAAAGAAAGAAAACAAACCAAAAAAAAGCAGACTAAAGACAGTGACACAAAACAGAAAAGTGTCAGCTCAGAATTTCCAGAAGGCAGAAATACAGTTTGTACCGAATGAAAGGCTCCCCCCAGCAACCCCCAAGGATTTCTGACAACCCCTCCAACCCTACCTGCAGTTGCGCATTGTAGAGCAGCGCCTTGAAGTCGGCCCCGGTGAAGTGCTCACACAGGTCAGCGATGTCGTCCAGGTTGACCTCCTCACACAGACACATCTTCCCCGTCAACGCCTTCAGGATGGACCGCCTCTCCTCCTGATGTCAACACACGCACAACGCAGAGAGTCTGTGTGCACAGCGTCACATGACACACGGGTCAACACACAGGTATATACCTCATTTCGGACCTTTTCTTCGGAGTAAGTTTTTTCCTGTACTCATATTGGAACATCAATATCAGCCAGGCTTTCTGGTTTTGTACCGATATCCACAAATGCTATGATCTGCTACAGTGAGAGGCAACAATGAGTCATTGGGAACTGAAAAATCTCTCTCCTGGCTGCGGTCAACTGACAACATCTGGTTTGGTTCTTCACTCTTTTATTTTTTATTTTATTATGAATGACAAAACAGTTTGGTTCTTAGCTCCTTTTTTTTATCAATGACAGTACTATTACTGAAGTGAGCACTACTGGCTTTAGTTTGAAGGTGAAAAACAATAACAATTTCCCTCCCTGAAAACAACCAACTGTTAAGTAATTATCATATTAGTTACATATTTTATATACCAATGTCTTCCAGACAAAGGAAAAAATCCAAACTTTAAATAACAATTTTCCTCCCTGAAAACAGCCAACTGTTAAGTGAAAACAGCCAACTGTTAAGTAATTATTTTATTAGTTACATATTTTATATACCAATGTCTTCCAGACGATGGAAAAAATCCAAACTTTAAATTTGTTGGCTGTTTCAGCCTTTTTTTTTTCTATCTAACCCATACAGAAACAAGTCGTCATGGAAAACAAAGGGAGAAAACTGGCCACATTAAATGAGTGAGACCTTTCACAATGGGCCACACTTCATGGCCCTTGATAAGAACAAAAAGTGTTGCAGACAGGACATAAACAGAGACAGAAACACTGAAATAATACAGAGAGACAAGACAGACCAAGAAAGAAAGAAGATGAAGAACAGGTAACAAGAGACTAAAGGGGAACAAATCATGATCAATCAACCTCGTCATTAAATCAAACTTGATCAATCAACATCTTCATTAAATCAAACATATTCTGTCAAAGTTCGACAATTTGTGTCAACAAATAGGACACCAGGAAAAAAGAAAGAGCACAGAAAATGATATTCAAAAAATAAAATAAAAATAAAAAAAGAAGCACCAGCGGTGCTGACCTTGGTAGGAATGTTGCAGAAGAGACACTTGTCCAAACGACCGGGGCGCAGCAAGGCGGGGTCAATGAGGTCAGGACGACTGGTGGCTCCCAGCATATAAACACCTGAACAGAGGCCACACACAGGTGGATCTTTCCCCCACATGTAAACACCTGAACAGAGGCCACACACAGGTGGATCTTTCCCCCACATGTAAACACCTGAACAGAGGCCACACACAGGTGGATCTTTCCCCCACATGTAAACACCTGAACAGAGGCAACACGCAGATGGATCTTTCCCTCACATGTAAACACCTGAACAGAGGCCACACACAGGTGGATCTTTCCCTCACATGTAAACACCTGAACAGAGGCCACACACAGGTGGATCTTTCCCTCACATGTAAACACCTGAACAGAGGCCACACACAGGTGGATCTTTCCCCCACATGTAAACACCTGAACAGAGGCCACACGCAGATGGATCTTTCCCTTACATGTAAACACCTGAACAGAGGCCACACGCAGATGGATCTTTCCCTCACATGTAAACACCTGAACAGAGGCCACACACAGGTGGATCTTTCCCCCACATGTAAACACCTGAACAGAGGCCACACACAGGTGGATCTTTCCCCCGCATGTAAACACCTGAACAGAGGCCACACACAGTGGATCTTTCCCCCACATGTAAACACCTGAACAGAAGCCACACACAGGTGGATCTTTCCCCCACATGTAAACACCTGAACAGAGGCCACACACAGGTGGATCTTTCCCCCACATGTAAACACCTGAACAGAGGCCACACACAGGTGGACCTTTCCCCCATAACATTTTTTCCAACTCTGAAATTCCGTGCCCTCTTTGTCATACTACTCCCATGTCAGTCCACGTCCCCTACAAACAGCCGTCCCCAGGATTATTCCATTGCAGTCACCGTGCCTGTAGTCCACAGGCCACCCACCTGAGGAGGCACTGCACTGCGGCAGAGTTCTATCTTTCCTTCTTTCTGCGTACGCAGGCTGATACTCCTGCGGACACTGCCTGTATAGACAGGCAGTGGAGTTTTGTGTGTAGGACCATTCTTTATCCCGCCATTAAGGCGGCCATACTCCATCTTCGGCGACGGTGCATGCTATGTGTAATGTGTCATCCATACCAACAGCCAAACTGGCCTTCTCTTCCAAAAGTTGGTGATGGGATTTTACGTGTGTGCAAGATGTTGTGTGTGCGTTCACACGCAGAACCTCGGTTTATAGTCTCATTCAAAGGACTGTATGGGAAATGGAGTCAGAACCAATGTTAACTCAGAGGGAAAAATCCCCCTGTACCGAAATTAAAACCCACAACCCCAGGATCACGAGTCCAGCGCTCTACCAACTGAGCTATTCCAGCCCCCAGACTTTCTAAATTTTATAGGATATGCTACACAATGAAATTTTGTTCATGACTGCCACATGACGACAGTCTGCAGGGTGCTGTGGGAAAGGCTCAGGCAGTCAGAGATCTCTACAGCCCTTCTCAGTCATGCACAACAAGCTACATGTGTCACAACCAATACATGTGTCACAACCAATACATGTGTCACAACCAATACATGTCTCACAACCAATCTTCTTTTTTTTCTTCTGTTGTCCATCAAGGACTTCTTCTTTGGTTCGCTTCTGGGAAATTTCACCGTGGCGTGTTGATAGACAGGGAGTCATGGTCTGATCCACAGCCCTGTCAGACATGCTTGCTATGCTTGGTCACCACTGGGAGAGGTTTTTGTGCGCCGGCAAAGGAACTTCGAGACTTTCGACCTAAAATCAAGTCATCGAAAGAAAAAAAAAAATTATGTACGTTTCTGATCAACTCCCTTTTTTTTTTTTAAACTTCAGCCTTAAGGCTACCACAAAGCCAAAGCTAACACACGTGTCTGCATATGCATGAATTTATGGAAATCTTTTCTCATTTTAGCTCGTATTTCTTACCCATATGGTCCTAACAAAGCTGGGTTCTTTGTTTGTTGTTTTTCTACAGATAACTACGCCGCCCTACCTTGCAGTCCCTCCACCCCATCCAGCTGTGTCAGCAGCTGGTTGACTACACGGTCTGTCACTCCTGTACTGTCATGACCCCGCCTGTGTGACAACAACAACCACACCACACACACACACACACACACACACACACACACAACACACACCACACACAACACACACACACACACACACACAACACACAAACAACACCACACACAAACACACCAACACCCCACACACACACATACACACACACACACACACACACACACACACGCCACACACACACACAAAACATGCACACACACACACACACACACACACACACACACACAACGCCACATACACACACACACACACACCCACACACACACACACACACACAACACACAACACACACCACACACAACACAGCACACACACACACACACACACACACACACACACACACACACCACACACACACACACACACACACACACACAACACACACACACACACGACACACACACACACATGCACAACACACACACACACACCACACACACACACACACACACACACACACACACACACACACAACACACACCCACACACACACACACCACACACCACACACGCACATACACCACATGCACACACACACACACACACACACACATCACGCACATGCACGCACATACACACACACACACACACACACACCACACACACACACACACACACACACACACACACACACACACCACACACACACACACACACACACACACACACAGGAGGAAGGAGGAGAAGGGGATGAAGGAGGTGGAGGCAGGAGATCATAAAAAATAACAGAATTCTTCTCCACGATCTTTCACTCCGTACAGCGTATTAACCAAAATTCAATTCAAATTGCCACTTTACTGTAATCAAAAATTTTCTTCAACATAATACATCTGGCAAATTTAAACTAAAAAAATTCAATGGCACAAACATGATCACGTCAGTCACATGTTAGCTTCTTCTATTTTTTTTTCTCCTGAAACAATGTGTTTTCAGTTCCTGAATGCTTCAGCATTTCAATGTAAACTTGGAAAGTATTTCTAATTCTGTCATATCACCGCTGTAAAGTAGCTGAATGTTGCTTATTCCCTACAGAGCATATCATTCAAAATCTGTTTTTCATTAACAGGATTTATTCTTCAATAGTATACTATTTTTTTTCAAAAACAGAAATGAAGCAAGACAATAACAATCACCTTGTCATCCTCATGACTCCAATCCCTAAATCCTCTCTCTCTCTCTCTCTCTCTCTCTCTCTCTCTCTCTCTCTCTCCTCTCCTCTCTCTCTCTCTCCCTTTCTCAAGGCAGCATTAATCACAGATTGTTGAAGGCAAATGAACAAATAAGGTTTAAAAAAAAATTTAAAAAAAAAAAAATGAATCATATGAAATTGTTAAAAACATAAAAATCCACCCAATATTACATTTGACATAGACAGCACAAGTACTCACTTTGGCGCAATGGAATCAAACTCGTCAAAGAAGAGAATGCACGGCTTCGCACTCTGAGCCCTAGCATGAAACACAAATCTCCGTGTCATGAGACAGGAACACACATAGACATGCTTCGTTTTAACATGCACAGCAATCTCCAATCACAAGCAACGGAAATACATGAACCTGTCCGTTTCCACTTATTGATACCTTCAGGATACAAACAAAAGAACGGTAAAGATCTATAGCACCCTTTCTTTCATATATTAGAACAAACTGTACACAGCAACCTCCTTGTACAACCCATCTGTACAACAACTCCATCGTCATCATAACCAAAACGCTTTCTGACGAATTATTTCTCTTATACTGTGATGCCTTCTCTGTAGAACCACACCTCCCTGTTCCAGATAGTTATCCATA
>CM031613.1:5651933-5666933 GCA_018398815.1 Conus ventricosus
TGTTGTTGATCCTTAATTATTACTAAAGAGGGCAAGGAGATAGTAGGCTCCCCTTGAACACCCCAACTCCTGCTCGTTGGACATCAGAGAGAGTGGTGCCCAACACCGGACGCTGAAACTGTCGTTCTGGCCAAAAAAATTTGTGAATAAAAAAGCGGAAGATGACCTCGAAAACTTACCAGATCGTGGGAGATCATGAGCATCCCCCCCGACTTCCATGGTACGTAGGCTTCTCATCCAATCAAAGAAATTGCCACTGGGGGGGGCAGCGGGTTGTTCAGAAATGCGTTCGAATGAGATCCAGAGAATCATAGTCTAATAAACGTAGTCGGTGTTTTGCGGAAGATCAGATAAGATAATGTTGCATATAGCCCAGCCGACTCCGCAAGAGGGCCACATCAGGCTGTCAACCACGTTAAAATCAACTCACGCAGATCATTTGAAAAAAAAAAAAAAAAAAAAAAAAAAACTTTCACCAAACAACGCATTAAAATGACATCGGTCCTAGAAACTCCCAGAAATTGCATTAAAAATCGTTTCTTTTCCCGTAAAAAAAATCTTAATCAGATGAAAAATGTTAATCTCTTCAAAAAAAACATCAAGGATCACGTCTAGGCGGACATCCCGAACAGGATCTTCATGGACCCGCTGGGTAAAAATGTTTGTGTCTCAACATCGTGCAAGTCCCAACACTCTAAAAGAACATGTTTCATGTGAGTGGCGCATAGACATGGAATGCACCACGGAGCTTCTCACTCTTTAAAAATGTAAGCATGGGGTTAAAATACGAATGCCGGTGTGCAGCCGGCACAGAAAAACCGTTTCCCTCCTTTCATCCCTCTTTAAACGACTCGCGACGTGGAAGGGAGGAAGTCCTTAATGGATAAGATAAGATAATGTTGCTTCGAGGAAGGCCAGCCGACCGTAAAGAGCCATATCAGGGCTGTCACCCCACGTTAAAAAATCAACTCACCAGTCATAAAAAAAATTTAAAAAAAAAAAAAAAAAAAACTGACACTTTCATCATACATATCTACATTAAATGACTTCGTCTACAAACCGCACCAGAAACTTTGTTACAAATCTTTCTCTTTTTTAAATCCCGTAAAATCTTAAAATCAGATGAAAAATGTTAAAATCTCTCTCAAAAACCAAGGCCACCTCAGGCGGGACATCCCTGAACAGGATCTTTCATGGACAATCCGCTGTAAAATGTTTGTGTCCTCACATCGTGCAAGTCCAACCACTTCTAAAAGAACATGTTTTCATTGGTGAGTGGGCGCATGACATGAATGCACCACGGAGCTCCTTCTTTCACTCTTTTAAAAAAGGTAAGCATGGTAAAATACGAATGCCGTGTGCAAGCCGGCACAGAACCCGTTTCCCCTGTTTTCCACTCTTTGTCATCCTCTAACACCGACGTGGATGGGAGGAAGGTCCTTAAGGTTTGACGGATCCTGAAAGAGTTTGTTAACTCGTCTGTGTGTTCCATCCTCCTGACCAGAGGTCTCTTCTCACATAATCGTAATTTTGTTGGGTTTCAACACATCTGAACAGGATATAAATGTTGGACAGTTTCTCTCCTCTTGGTGGTGCGTTCTTGGCTAAACGATCAAAAGAACAACATTTCGTTTCCCCGATCCAGCCAATGCCAACATGACCAGGAACCCAAGCAGAGTAATGTTGTAACCGTCCTCGCATTTCAAACTTGCTAAAAAGTTCAAAGAAATGCAAAAGTTCTGGATGCTGAAGGTTGCGGCCCAGCGATGGCTTTCCAAAGCTGACAGCGGAATCCGACAGAACCAGAAAGTCCCTCTTTGAAGAATGTGAGATTATCTTCAAAGCCAGTACCAGAGCAGTAAGTCAGCAGAATAGACAGAACATGGGAATGGATATGTTCCAACAGTATCTGAGAAGGAGCCCCAGGGCAGTAGGCTGCACAGGCCACTCCATCCTCAGATTTGGGAAACCCGGGTCAGTGAAAACTTTTTGATAGGATGGGAATTTCGAACAGAGGTCAGCATACAATGCCTTGTACGCCAGAGAGCTGGTAGACCTCTTGCGAAAAGCTGCAAAAATCGAAACGAATCTCGGGTGTGAAAAAGGTCCACGAGGTTAAATCCGGAAACTTGGAAAAATCGAAACTACTCCAGTTTAGACCTGCATTCCGCACGTGAGGCTGCATACGAAGACCAAACGGCGGAATACAGTTAGGGTTGTTTTAAAACTTACTTTGGAATGGAGGGCCCAAAGACACAGTCATAGGCGGGATTCTGCGGTTCTGAGAACAGTCGGATATAAAAAATTTAAAGACAGTTTCAGCCTGCGGTTTGGACAATGAAGGTTCGCCCGCCTCTGCGTACAGGCTGTACACAGGGTGGTGCGGAACGCTCCAAGACAGAGACGAAGCCCTTGATGTGGATAGGGTCCAAGAGTTTGAGGTAAGAGGGTCTTGCAGAGCCATACAACGCACAACCGTAGTCCAGTTTGGAACGGACCAAGGCCCCTGTAGAGGTGCAGCAAAGTTTTCTTATCAGCGCCCCAGTCAGTGTGCGCTACGACCCGCAGAATATTCAGAGCTTTCTGGCAAGAATTTTGAGGTTTTTGATGTGGCTGAGAAAGTTCAGTTTCTGGTCAAAAATGACCCCCAGAAATTTGGCCTTTTTAAAACAGCTGGAATGGAAGATTTCCCTACTTGAAGTTCACGATCTGGGAAAAACTGACAAAAATTTAAATGGAAGTGAATACACTGCGTCTTGTTGGAGAAAAGGTGAAACCGTTTCATCCGCCCACCGATGGTTTTTATCTACGCAAAGCGGAGCCTGCGCTGGACACTCGGGTACAGGCTTCCAGTTGCGTAGACAGCGAAATCATCCACAAACAATGAGCAGTCTGAACCCTGCTGAAGTGATTTTACAATGTTGTTGATTTTAATACTAAAGAGGGCAGGAGACAGTATGCTCCCCTGGGGAACACCCAACTCCTGCTCGGGGACATCAGAGAGAGTGGTGCCAACCCGACCTGAAACTGTCGTTCTGGCCAAAAAATTTTGAATAAAAAGCGGAAGATGACCTCGAAAACCCAGATCGTGGAGATCATGAAGTATCCCCGACTTCCAGGTGGTATCGTAGGCCTTCTCCAAATCAAAGAAAATTGCCACTGCATGCTGTTTGTTCAGAAAGGCGTTCCGAAGTGTAGATTCCAGACGAATCAAATGGTCAACTGTACTCCGATGTTTGCGGAAACCACACTGTTCTTTTGCCAAAAGGCCATCGGTTTCGAGTTTCCACATGAGCCTAGCATTGACCATTTTTTCCATCAATTTACAGACACAGCTGGTCAAAGCTATGGGACGGTAATTAGATGGATTAGAAAGATCTTTCCAGGTTTGGGGATGGGAATAATGAGGGCTTTCCGCCAAGAGGGTGGAAAGCAACCTGTAGTCCACACATGGTTGTATACCTGTAACAGGATGTTCAGACCTTCTTGCGAAGATGTTTCAATAGTTGATAATGAATGTCATCTATACCTGGAGAGGAATCGCTGCAAGAAAGTAAGGCAGATTTCAGCTCGTTTAACGTGAAGGGAAGAAATTGTAGTCCTTCCGTGTTGTCGGATGAAAGTTGCAGGGGGATTTTTCTTTAAGGGCTTTGTTTTTGACAAAAGTGGCTTGATTTGTTAGAAGAGGGGGAATTCTTTTCAATGGTTGAAGCAAGCAGATTAGCAACTGCTTTTTGTTTTTGTTTTTAAAGAGTCCGAAAACTTGAGATGGTTCACAGTGGGACAGGTGTTCTTCCCTTTGATTTTCTTAATGATGTTCCACACTTTTTTCTTGGAAGTTTTTGATGTCAGCCTGGAGCAGAAGCTTCTCCAGGACCGACGTTTACTGATTTTAAAAGTGTGTCTAGATTTAGCACGAGTTTTTGATGGGCTCGAGCGTTGGGACCCGAAGGTCGTTGGTACACCTTGACGCTGAGCCCGTTTTCTAACTTTGGAAAAATTTTTTGGCAGTCTGAATCAAACCAGGGTGTTTTGGCATTTTAAAGTTTTATCGAAGACACGGAATACAAGCTTTAAGCACACTGATCACAGTGTTAAATCAGTGATTCAGCTGGTCCGGACTCTGAAGAAAATCAGTGTCCTGGGAAATTTTTTAGAAAAAAGTGGTTGCAAATAGATCCCAGTTTGCTTTCTTGTAATTAGATGTTGAGAGACAGAGACGTGTTCAGTTATGACGGGTTGTAGTAAGACAGGGAAATGGTCACTTCCGTGCAGATCGTCATGGACAGACCACTCATAGTCCAGGACCAGCGAGGGTCACAAACCGACAAATCTAAACACGAAAGTGAACCTGTGGAAGAGTGGAGGTAAGTTGCAGATCCGTCGTTCAGACAACACAAATCCAAATCCGAAAGGACATCCTCAATCAGCAGACCTCTGGGTGACGTACCGGCACTACCCAAAGAGGATTGTGACCGTTAAAGTCACCCAACAGCAAAGAAGGTCGAGGAAGTTCTCCTATCAGACTGACAAGGTCCTGACGACAAACCGGGACAGAAGGTGGGAGATAAAGGGAACAGATTGTCACAGTCTTGTGGAGAGTGACTCTCGCAGCTACAGCCTGAAGGGAGGTAGACAAGTGACAGGACTATACAACAAAGTTTTTATGTAGGAGAAGGGCAACACCGCCCGACAGTCCCAACGTGGATGGTTGTGCAGGTTTTGAAAGAATATTAAAGCCAGAAAGAGTAAAGGTCTTCTGGCTTTGAATTTGAGTTTCCTGAAGAGCCACGACGGAAGGTTATATAGATTGACACAGAAGCTGCAGCTCCTCGAAGTTGGAATTTAGTCCACGGATAATTCCAATGGAATATTGTACTATCCATGGTGCAGAGGGTGAAAAGGAGAGAGATCAGGTCATCTCCTCATCAACGTCTGCCTCCAATGGAGCGAATTTGTTATTCAGCTTCACTGGAGTGTGTTGGTCTACAGACCTGCTGGCAGACTTGCCAACAGGCGAAGAAGGTCTGGATTTGGGAGATGGTGGGTTTCTTTCTCATCTCCACCATCTCCACACTGGGTTGAACTCCCTTGCCCGCACGGGCACTGGACTGAGGAGTTCGAGGTTGGGGTGCTGGCTTTTTAATCTGCCCAGCAGCAGATGTTGTAGACTGCTGGGCAGTCTGAGGGTGGCGGATTTTTGCCTCCACCAGGGCATTCATTTGGGTTGGAAGTGTGGACCTGCTACCACCAGAACTGACAGATCTTATGCAATGTCTTTGAAAACATGATTCACAGTCTGGCAGCAGACTGACCTAGTAGAAACTGTGGGAATTTTTTTTACAGCCGAAGCATGGGAAGAAGCAGTCGGCGTCTAAACGCCCACAACCTTTTTTTCCGGCTTCAAAAAATGAAGACCTTTTCCGTTTTGACACGTTGGATAGCAGATTCTTGAATCCAAAGAGGACAGTTTCGTGAAGAGGAGGATGGTCGCCACCGCAGTTAGCACAATGTCCCGGGATCTTTGCCCCGGCCCATCAGGGGTTTGCCTTGCAGCAAATACCACACACCTCCTGCCCAGAACAGCGGTCCCTGACATGGCCAAACCTCTGGCACCTAAACCCACCTCAACGGGACGCACATACAGCTGAACCCGAACATTCGGGTAGCCGACTTTGATGACCGGAGGCAGCACAGGGTGCAGAATGTCAAAAGAGGGTGTTGGTGGCCACCTTTTGCACCCTTTTTACTGCCCACCCTGCCACCTCCGTCACTCCCTGGGAGGGAAAGCTCCGATTTTGATCCTGCCTCTGTGCCCACCAGATAATCCCGGCAGCGAATCAGCCTTTCGATGAATTAAACTTTTTGTGGGAGTTTCCCTTTGATCTCCCTGTCCCCCAAGTTTCGTTGCCTCAGCAGCTGTTCAGACTGTTTTTTTTGTTCTACATTGAATGAGGAATGAGCCATTCGCAATCTTTTGATGGATTGAGGTCACCTGCTAAACCCTAAAAGGCCCTTCTGGATAGCAAAAGGGCTCAGAGCTGAAAGGGGTCTTTCCTGCTCCGTCCCTTCCTTTACGAGCCAGGAAGCCAGAATCCTGTCCTTCGTACCTCAGTATCTGAATCACTGTCACCTTCGAAATCCCCTAAACAGGGATGCTGCCTTCCTCTTCCTTTTTGGGGGATATTTTTTAAAGAAGCCATATTTATTTTTATTGTAATTCATCCCTCCCTTACCCACCCACCTTGGATGTTGGGATGGATATTTATTGACTGCACTTGATAGTCTTTTTCAAACAAGATGAGGTTGACTTGGCTTACACAGCATATTCAACTTGAAAGACGAGGAAAGGACAAGACATGTCAATGTGCGATTTCATCATTGAGTATGAAAGAAGATACAAATTTGCAGAAAATAACAAAATGGAATATCCAAAATCAGTGCTTACATTTAAACTGCTGGACAAGCAGTTTGTGAGTGAAAGAAAGACAATTAGTCCGACAGCAGCGTCTGACAGAAAATGTTCTTCAATGAAATCTGCTTTGAAGAGAATATTTGGGACAGTTCGACAGTAAGCACAGTGAACGAAATCAAGATCAAAGAGGAAAAAGAAGAAGCATTTCGGGTAAAGAGTTACAAATATCAGCAGTTTCAGAAAGAAATCTCCAGATACAGCAAACAGGTTCACAACATAAAATAGCAGAACAAAAAGGAACAAACCATTAGACAGGAATGGCAAAAAAACCAGATGTGCTATTTGTGAGAGTGTTTTAAACGGGGCTAAGGATTGCCCCCACAACATCAAAAACAAGAAGAAATCAAAATGACAGATGCAGAAAAAATGAAGAAGAATGTCACTTGGCTTTGTTTACAAAAGAACACAAACCTGAAAATAATACTTTTAAATAGAGTCCTTTGGATGTGCAATCATTGATACAGCATGTACCAAGACTGTGTGTGGAAAAAGTGGTACGAAGAATATGTTATCAGCTGGAGCAGAAGAAAAAGAAGCAAATCAAGACTGGTGCAAGTGCTAAGACTTTCAGATTTGGTGATGGGCAAAAGTCAAGCCCTAAAATGAAGGCAACAATACCAGCACAAATGGTAACCAAGTGCGCCATTGAAACGGAAGTTGTGGACATTGACTTACCACTTCTTTTGAGCAAGGATTCACTCAAAAGAGCGGGAGGCTGTGTTGGACATGTGCAATGAAAGGCTACTATGTTCATCAACCAGTGGAGTTGAACTACACATCAACAGGGCATTACTGCATCGACATTTGTGGAAAACAGGAAACAAAAACGGTGAGGAGAGTGAAATCCTTTTGCTGGAAGGAAAACTGCATGAAAGTGAAAAGAAGCAGACTATTTTGAAGCTCACAAGAAAATTTGGACATGCCTCAAACTGCAAACCTGAAGAGACTGATGCAAAATGCGGATAAAGGATCCAGAAGTGTACAGAGATATGACAGAAATTGTTGAAAAATGTGATGTGTGTGCACGTCACAAGAAGACCCCACCAAAGCCAGTGGTAGGGATGCCCTTTAGCAGAAGACTAAATCACACATGGCTGTGGATCTGCATGAATTGGTTAGAAATGTCTGGTACTTCCACATGATTGATGAATACACAAATTCAGTGTTTGCAGTAATCATCAGGAGCAAAGGGGCTCTGTCTTTGTTGACAGCTTCATGAAGCACTGGATTGCAATACATGGCCCACCAAAAGTTGTACTCAGTGACAATGGTTCAGAGTTCAAAAAAGAGGAATTCAGGGAAAAGTGTGAAAACTTCAACACGAAGTCAAACTACTGCTGCATACAGTCCAGGGAGCAATGGCCCTGTGTGAGAGACACAATCAGACGCTGACAAACATCATGCAGAAAGCCCGGGGCAGACAAGGAAACATGGATTTTGAGACTGCTTTGTTTTGGGGCTTTGGCAGCGGAAAAACCCATGGTGAACACACATGGTTTAAAGCCCATATCAGCTGGTCTTTGGGAAGAATCCAAATTTTCCATCCACACCCCACAGATGAACAAACTGCTTGGGGGGAATCACCAGAATGGGAAACATTTGGGAGGCATATCGCAAGTTTGCATGCTACAAGGAAAGCTTTCACAGAAGCAGAAGCCAGAGAAATCAAAGAGCCTTGAAAAAACAGGTTCGACCATGGTCAGGTCAATACCAGATGGGAGACAGAGTGTACTACAAGCGACCTAAGGCATGAAGGGATGGGACCGGGAACCGTCATTGGACAAGATGGAGCGTGATCTTTGTGCGTCATGGGGAACTTTGATTCGTGTTCACCAAAGCAGACACAAAAGGTCAAAGGTGATCTAGAGCGGGAGAAGATGGCAAGGAAGACCCTGAACTGCGAGTGAGGCTGCACAGATTGTCAGCAACATCGAAGTGATACAGGATCTAAAAAATGAAGAAATCTCAAAACAGTAAGAAAATATTCCTGAATCAACGTCAGATCAGACACTGAATCAGAAATCTGGAAGAAGATGAAGAACGCACCACATGACACAGAGATGGCTACTAGAATTGATCCAGCAAAAATTGAACCGGGACAGACATTGCATAGATCATTTTGGACACTGGAACAAAAAATCACAAAGGTGCTGAGCAAAGCTGAAAAAGCAACAGGGAGAAATAAGAACTGGTACAATATTCAATGTTTGGAACCAGAAGAATATGAGGTGAAAGAATGTCTGTGGATTTGACAAAAGTGAGTGACTTGTACTGCCCAATACAGAACCTACACCAAACAAACAAATTCAGATGAAACTGTTTATGATCATGGATGAAGTTTCTTTGAAAATGCAAAGAAAGAAGAACTGAAAGTTGAAAAAGAATCACGTGTACAATGGACAAAGATGTGTTTCCACACGATGGATCTGTAACACTCAAAGAAACAAAGGACGAGTAAAAACAAAAGGGTAACTTTTAGCAAGAGGGTTTGAAGAATTGGAAAGAAGACATGCAGAGGATTCCCCTACTTGCACAATGAATCAATGAAAGTGATTCTCTCTGTCTTTGCACAAAAAAAGTGGACTCCATGCTCTATGGACATCAAAACACCTTTCCCCCAAGGAAAAGAAATAGACAGAGACATTTTTTGAGACCACCAAATGAAGCAATAGCAAGGAAAGTTGTGGGATCTGCAAAAATGCGTAAAACGGACTGAATGATGCTTCTTTGCAATGTACAAAAGAGTGAAAGATGTACGCTGAAACTCGGAGGGAAAAATGTCAAAAGTTGACCCAGCAGTCTTCTCTGGATGAAAGAAATGAAGTTACAGGGGTCTTAGCATGCCATGTAGACGACTTTATCTGGGGGGGAACAAAACACTTTTTAAAAGACTGTGTTTGATGAAATCAGAAAAACGTTCAAGGTTGGAAAGGAACAAAACAAAGCTTTCCAGTACATGGGTTGGAACTGCCCTCTGATGGAAACAAAGTCTCTCTACAGCAAACCAAGTATGCAGAAACTTGGAGCCGATCCCCATCAAAAAGAAAAGAAATCAACAAAAACAGGGTGAAATGACAGCACATGAGAAACAGGGTTTCAATCAAAAGTTGGACAGATTCTATGGACAGCTCGACAAAGTCCGTCCTGAATGTGTCCATTCGATGCTTGCAGCTGCTTCAAATATCAAAAGGAAAGTAAACATCTGACAGAAGCAAATAAAGTCATCAAAGGGTCAAGTCAGAACATGTAGACTGAAGTTTCATCATTGGGATCAGACCATTGAAACGATGGTATACACGATGCTTCACTTGGAATTCTCAATGACGGAGGAACTCAAGGGATTAATTTATCTTCTTAGCAAACGAGGAAGGAGACATTATTTCCATTTGCGGAGTTCAAAGAAAATCGCAAGTAGTCAGAAGCACGTTGGCTGGGGAGACACTGGCGATGGCAGAAGGAATTGATGAAGCATATTCATTGCAACAATGTTCTGGGATCACAACAGGAAAGCCCAAACCCCGGTGGTCTACCTCTAGTCTGCATGACCGACTGCAATCTTTACATGAGCTCTGCAGGGCAACAAAACATGTCACAGAAAAACGTCGGAGGCTGGAGATCAGTGGGATAAAAGACTTGATGGAGAAAGGCATTGTGAAGAAGTGAAGTGGTCTGGCACTCATAGACAACTGGCAGACTTTCCTCACCAAGAGAGGAGCTTCATCAACAGTACTGCTGAAAACTCTTTAAGAAGGAAAGATTCCCTGACGCTCATCATTTGCATCACTAAAGCGAGACGATTTGTTGGAAAATAAGTCATTTGTTAGACAATTATCATTGTTAGACAATTAGTCATTTGTTAGACAATTATCATTTGTAAGACAATAAGTTATTTGGTTAGACAATTATTTTTCAAGACGTTTAAAAATAATAGAAAGAGAGATATTTAGTAATGTGGTTGCTTCGATACGACGATAGCGAGCCGGAAGTTATTTCCGGAAATGACTGAGTGGAGGAAGAAACGGTGAGAGGAGTAGCTTGACAACGAGCGATGGCGTAGGACGCTGTTAACGAGTCGTATCGAGTGATGCGATAGATTGCAGTCGAGAGACTTTTTAGTAAGTCAGAAGTGACTTTTCACCCCACACCCCAAAACACACACGTCTAAACAAACCTAAACCACTTCCTCTGAAAATTGTAGTCATCCAACCCTTTCCAAGCTCCTTGTACTGCAGCATCGAAAAAAAACTTACCCCACCTGTCTGGGTTCAATCAGTTCAATTTTAAATTTAATCAACTTTATTTTCCATCGGAAATTTTTCTCCTGCTCCACATCATTTCACACGTACAAAGACATCTACGCACTGTTTAAGAGTAATCATGGTCTGCAAAGTGGAAATAATACTCTCCAACACAACACATGTTTAAAAACTCTCCAACACAACACATGTGTTTAAAAACTCTCCAACACAACACATGTGTTAATACTCTCCAACAAAGACATTTTTAATACTCTCTTACCTACACAACCTGAATCATGAACTCTCCAACACAAGACATGTGTTAATACTCTCTTTACCTACACAGCTACACATCCGAATCAAGAACTCTTCACACAAGACATGTTTAATACCCTTTCCTACACAGCCCGAATCATGAACTCTCCAACACAAGACATGTGTTAATACTCTCTTTACCTACACAACCTGATCATGAACTCTCCAACACAACACATGTGTTAATACTCTCTTTACCTACACAGCCTGAATCATGAACTCTCCAACACAAGACATGTGTTAATACTCTCTTTACCTACCAACCCGAACATGAACTCTCCAACACAAGACAAAGTGTTAATACTCCCCTTTAAACCTACACAGCCTGAATCATGAACTCTCCAACACAAGACATGTGACAACAGCACTCTGCAGCCTTCGTGTTCCCCACCTTGATGCGGGTGAAGTTCAAACAGACTCTTTGGCAACAGCGCCAGCTAAACAGTGTCTTGCCCGTGCCGGGAGGCCCGTAGAGCAGCAAGCCTGAACGCAGTCGCAGTGGGCAGTTGGCAAACAACTGCGGTTACGCAAGAGAAGACAGACATTACGTTTTCAGACAAAGTTTGTTGTATATGGTTCCAAATTTAAAAAAGTTTTTTTAGAGAGATGCGGTGGGAGAAATTGCCAAAAGCTTCACAAAACCAAACGTATGTCTCAAATAATTTTCTTTCGATGGCTTATCATTTCAATACAGAAGGAATTTTTAATCCTTAAGATCACTATCATTACATCCGCCATCAACATTCAACTGCCAAAAAATAAATTATACCCCAAAAATTCCCTTTTTGGCATCTGATAGTCTGTCTCTTTTCTCTCTCTCCATTTTTTTTTCACATTCAAAATCCTTAAAATAAGTACAAAATGAAAGACTGAATCCATCATGTCTTTACATTCCTCCTGATCTTATAAACAATTAAATAAAAAAAAAGAAAACAAAAAAAACAGCAAGCAAATGTTAAAAAAAAAAGAGAGAGAGAGAAAAGAGAGAGAGAGAGAAAAGAGAGAGAGAGAGAGAGAGAAGAAGAGAAACATTCACAGCCGTAAAACAAGAACCATGTACTTTCTCTTAATACAGAGATAGCGAGCTTGCCTTAGGTTTAACACAACAGTGCATCTTTTTTTTTTTGGAATATATCCCTTGGTATGATTAATTCAGAAACTGAAATCCTTGAACAAAAATTTGCTTCTTTTTTTTTGTGTTCAAGATTTCTGAATTTGGACTGGACTGATTTTTGAGGTAATAGAACAAGACAGAACTTTTAAAAACAAAATCACGCTCCCCTTGAAAAAAAAAAAAAGAATATCCTTTAAGTAAAGAAATTATAAAAAAAAACACAAAAAAACCCAACCCTGCTGGGCCACTGTAGCGTTTCCACAAGCGAGGCCTTGACTTCTTCCAACCCCCCAACATTAGACCATCCCAGCTCCCCCGCTGTGTGAAGTGGAACGTTCCGGATGGCCAGCGGCTTGAAGCCTTCCAGAGCTGCTTCAAAGTGCATTTGCTGGAGACTGGTGGTATTGCCCTCTGGTGACACATGAAGAATATGAAGATGATTTATGACCAAAAAGTGAGAGTTTAGTGTGTTGTGTGTGTGTGTGTGTGTGTGTGTGTGTGTGTGTGTGTGTTGTGTGTGTGTGTGTGTGTAGTGGTCTGAGTGTAAGTGTTATGCGTACTTGTGTGGATGCATGCATGCATGCAAGTGCGCACTGACCCTGCCCTGTGTTGTGCATATGTGCATTATGTATTCGCATGTGAGTACATGACTGCATGCAGCAGACTTATGTGTGTCATGCGTGCATACCCGTATGTGGGTGTCAGATGTTTCCGATTTTTTCCCTATGTTTCTTACTTCACTTTTTTTTTTTAACACTTCAACAAGATAAAGCACACCAAGACCTACAACAACATTTACCAACAAAAGCATGTCCATATTTACATTTCAGTATACCACAATTGTATATGAAAACAATCCCAAAACAAGGCACGAAAAAAAACTGTACTTTCATTACATGACCGAACATTTTGGGGTTAATGATGGGAATTGAATAAACAAAATCCACTTGGAAAATGACACAAAAACCCCAACATGTGAAGAAACATCCCCAAGACAAGCAATCATTTTTTCTTTTTTCTTTCTGCGACGCAGGCTGATACCCTGCGGGCGCGCCCGTATAGAAGGAGGGAGTTTTGTGTTATGACCGTTTTTTAACCCCCATTAAGGCAGCCATACTCCCTCTTCAGGGAAGGTGCAAACTATGGTAACTGTCACCATACCAACGGGCCAAAAAGGCCTTCCGGCCGAAAATTTCTGAGGGGTTTTACGTGTGTGTAAGATGTTGGCCTGCGTTCACACACGAACCTCGGTTTATAGTCTCATCGAAGGGCTGTAGGGGAAGGGTCAGAACCAATTAACTCCCAGGGGAAATCCCCTGTACCGAAAACAACCCCCAACCCCAGGACACGAGTCCGGGGCTCTACCAACTAGCTATTCTGGCCCCCACAAGCATATGAGAAAGCAGGGATAAAAATTTCCATCTTTAGAAAAGTGTGCGCACAATACAAACCCAAAAATGGAAAGTTTTTTGAGAAGAAAACAAATTCACTTCTGATTTCAAATATCATGTGATCTTTTCTTCTTACACTTCATCCTTGAGTCCAAAACATTATTTTTTATACCTGCACTGAATGCGACTGACAAACAGTGTACGAAAAATGAATGTCTTGTCACAAACTGTGCATGACATTGTGAACAAACTACGCTGAACTACACGCAGATCTCCTGCTTCCACACCAGGCCTCCCCCCTGAAACGATTAATCCTCACCTAAAGGCGCCTCAGCCAGGCCTCCCCCCTGAAACGATTAATCCTCACCTAAAGGCGCCTCAGCCAGGCCTCCCCCCTGAAACGATTAATCCTCACCTAAAGGCGCCTCAGCCAGGCGGAGTGCATCTCCTGCTTCCACACCAGGCCTCCCCCCTGAAACGATTAATCCTCACCTAAAGGCGCCTCAGCCAGGCAGATCTCCTGCTTCCACACCAGGCCTCCCCCCCTGAAACGATTAATCCTCACCTAAAGGCGCCTCAGCCAGGCGGGAGTGCATCTCCTGCTTCCACACCAGGCCTCCCCCCTGAAACGATTAATCCTCACCTAAAGGCGCCTCAGCCAGGCAGATCTCCTGCTTCCACACCAGGCCTCCCCTCTGAAACGATTAATCCTCACCTAAAGGCGCCTCAGCCAGGCGGGAGTGCATCTCCTGCTTCCACACCAGGCCTCCCCCCTGAAACGATTAATCCTCACCTAAAGGCGCCTCAGCCAGGCGGGAGTGCAGCGCTCTGTTGACCAACACCTGGAAGTCCCTGGCCACGAAGCCTTCGGTGCGTGAGGCCAGCGCGTCCAAGTCCAGCCGCGCCAGTGTGGTCCTGGCACACACCGTGCTGTGCGTCTCCAGGATGCAGCGCAGCAGCTCCTGGCGCCCAGTCTGAAAGACAGTTGTTGTTGCTGACTTCTCTGCCATCATGTTCATGTCACATTCAACGTCCATCTTGTGGCCAGTCTGAAAGACAGTTGTTGTCACTGACCTCTCTGTCACATTCAACGTCCATCTTGTGGCCAGTCTGAAAGACAGTTGTTGTCACTGACCTCTCTGCCATCATGTCCATGTCACATTCAACGTCCATCTTGCCGCCAGTTTGAGATGATACGTGATTGCTCGTTCTTCGTTTTCATTGTCCTGAATGTTCTTTATCTTACCTGAAGAAGACCAAAGAGGCCAAAACACGTTGTGTTTCGTCTTGTCATTTATCTTACCTGAAGAAGACCAAAGAGGCCAAAACACGTTGTGTTTCGTCTTGTCATTTATCTTACCTGAAGAAGACCAAAGAGGCCAAAACACGTTGTGTTTCGTCTTGTCATTTATCTTACCTGAAGAAGACCAAGAGGCCAAAACACGTTGTGTTTCGTCTTGTCATTTA
>CM031613.1:5671933-5709433 GCA_018398815.1 Conus ventricosus
GCCACACAACCTCACCCCCCCCCCCCCCCCCCCCCCCCCCCCCCCCCCGTGCACTAGATCACCAGATTTAACACCTGATAATGGCACACACCTCACCCCCCCCCCCCCCCCCTGCACTAGATCACCAGATTTAACACCTGATAATGGCACACACCTCACACACACCACACACACACACCCTGCACTAGATCACCAGATTTAACACTTGATAATGGCAACACACCTCACACACACACACACACACCCTGCACTAGATCACCAGATCTAACACTTGATAATGGCACACACCTCACACCCCCCCCCCCCCCCCCCCCTGCACTAGATCACCAGATTTAACACTTGATAATAGCACACACCCCCCCCCCCCCCCCCCCCCCGCACTAGATCACCAGATTTAACACCTGATAATGGCACCACACCTCACACAGCCCCCCCCCCCCCCCCCCCCCCCCCCGCACTAGATCACCAGATCTAACACTTGATAATGGCACACACCTCACCCCCACCCCACCCCCTGCACTAGATCACCAGATTTAACACTTGATAATGGCACACACCTCACACACACACACCCCTGCACTAGATCACCAGATTTAACACTTGATAATGGCACACACCTCACACACACACCCTCCCTGCACTAGATCACCAGATTCAACACTTGATAATGGCACACACCTCACCCCCCCCCCCCCCCCCCCCCCCCCTGCACTAGATCACCAGATTTAACACTTGATAATGGCACACCCCTCACACACGCTGCACTAGATCACCAGATCTAACGCTTGATAAAGGCACACACCCCTCTTTCTTCCTTTAAAAACCTGTCGTTCTGGAATATTCTCCACCTTTGTTGATGCTCCTCTCCCATTAAGACCTTTTTTTCTGGAATCATTTCTTCTTTTGATGTATACATATTCACCACCCAATAAAGGACCATCCTCTTCCCTGACTTTGAGGATTCTTTCTCTGGATCATTCTTTTCCTCTGTGTCTACACAGCATTTCTCTCCCAATAAAGACACCCACCCCACCATCCCAACCACTCCTTATCCCTCGTCTTTGAAGGATGTTCTTCATCTAAATTCTCTCTCTTTGTCTACATCAGACTTATCCCCCTATATAAAGGCCATTCCCCCCCCCCCCACCACCCCCCCCCCCACCCCCTTAAAGATTTAATTTTTATGAACATTGTCACTCTCTGTCTATAACAGATTTGCCTGCAAGTAAAGACCCCGCCCTTCCTTTAAGGCCTGTCTTCCTGAGTAATGTTCCGTCTTTGTCTATACTACACATTCTGTTTTCTGGGCTTCAAACGTACTAAAACAGAAATGCCTTCTGAAGAATTGGTACTTCTTACTCTTCTAGCTTATATCTCAAGACTTTTGTCAGACAAAAATTATGGCTGGTCTTAACACCAGTCCAGTGGTGATATTGTAGGGCGTAAACCCCGTCAGCAGCTGCAAGAAAGGTTCATCACATTTGTGATGGATGGAGAAACATGCAGAAACGAACCATCGCTGATTCTATGCAGTTTGTTGTTGTTGATGTTATCTATCTCACGTGGTCAGAATCACTTTCCCCTCATCTCCCCTTCCCTTCCATCCCCTAAAATTGTTCTGATTCATTTGTTCAAGGTTAAGGCATTGGCAGAGAACTTCTGTAAAGGATGATTTTCTTGAACAAGTAAGCATATGTGCACTGTGTTGGAATGTGTGTGCGTGTGTGTATGGTGTGTGTGTGTGTGTGTGTGTGTGTGTGTGTGTGTGTGTGTGTGTGTGTGTGTGTGTGTGTGTGTGTGTGTTGTGTGTGTGCACATTTTGTGTGTGTGTGTGTGTGTGTGTGTGTGTGTGTGTGTGTGTGTGTGTGTGTGTGGTGTGTGTGGTGTGTGTGTGTGCAGTGTGTGTGTGTGTGTGTGTGTGTGTGTGTGTGTGTGTGTGTGTGTGTGTGCATGTGTGTGTGTGTGTGTGCATGTGTGTGCACGCACATACATGCGTGCATGTGCATGCGTGCGTGCATGCGTGTGTGTGTGTGTTGTTGGTTGTGTGGGCATGCATGTGCATGCATGTATGTGAGTGTGTGTGCATGCATGTGTGCGTGTCCGAACAGGCATACACCTCTGCAACTGTTCTACTGAAAGCTCCTGCTGTAAACTCTCTTCAATATGTCTTACTCATTTTGTGACCCCTCTTGATTAAACCTACTCCACAAAAACTAAACGCGATCATCACGCTCACTCCCTAAGAGGTTTGCAGTCGACAGAGAAGGTGTAGGCCAGGGTGGGAAACTTGGACACGGAGTGGGAGGGCAGCGGCCAAAGATGTCTTCCGCTCCCTTTGGGCCCAGTCACCAGCAACAACCCATGGTTCAGCCCCGGACGGTCCCCAAATAGTTTCCGTGCAACGGCGAGAGCCCAAGCATGCCTCTAGGTGTCTCAGGGCCGCACCCGTGAGGCCACTTACACCTCTGAAAAGTAAAAGTGGACATATAAAAACATCCTGTGCCTATGGATGGCACCCCCTATTCAACTGAAAACCTTGAATGTTTTTTTTTCCATAATCATTCTGTTAATTCAGCACATACAATCCCTAAATTCAATTCCTACACTCCCCAGTTCCTGTTTTACAAAAGTTCATCAGGACCAAAATTTACTGATCTTCTTGATTTTGCACAGAGTCTCTTCTCATATCTCAAAAAAAGATATTCCAGGTGCTGACTTCAAATTCTGTGTCATGTCGAGATTATTCATTCCTTAGACAATCTACATCAAGTCATTATGAGGCAACCCACTACAGCAGACACTGCACTGCTGCCAATCACTTTGGTGGTGTTCAGTGGTGTCTGTTCTGATCCAACATTCACAGGGTACCAACGTTTAAACCCCCAACTGCTGACAATAAACGCTTAGGTATGGAGCCGAAGTGAGAGAGTATCCCTCTATGGAAGGCTGTACCAATAATATCATTAATGCAGAAACTGAAGTTTACCTGGAATGGAAGTATGGTAATGGTGTCAGTGTCTTATTACCAGTGAGCTGTGAAATGTGGCCAAACAGACAGGAAGAACGGGCTGTAGCCTGCCCAAAGTTTGACTTGGTACAACAAATGATGCCAAATATTTGCTCATACTGATCTCAATATTGATGTATGATTGTCATTATGCTTGCAAATTATTGATGTGGACATAGGATGTATCTGAAGAAAAAAATGATACAAATACAAAAGAATGAAAGTTAAAAAACAAGAACCACTGTCACTCAGTATATACCAATCAACCAGACTGGGTCATTTCTCCGTGTCATCCTTACTTTCAACTGGCCTTTCTCCAATGTCAGAATCGTTGAATATGATCTACACCAGCACCTGAATATTGTGGCCGTGACCTAGGATTGGTCACACCGACACCTTTCAGACCCTCAGCCTGCCACATGTCCTTCAGTCCATGTCTGAGTAACACATGTACCACCGCAAAACCAGAGAAGGGCTGGTCATCGGCTACTGGCCACAAAATTTCCTACAGCGGTATGGCATTCTTGAAGCAGGAAAAAATGGTCTGTTTGAATGCAATACTTTTACTGCAGTGCAAAACCTGCATGCATGACACAAGAATAACATCTAATACTAGATAGTAATAAAGAATGGTGGCACCCTCCAGAACAGGATGCTCACTCACGGTGGCTCCACGACTAATCAACTACCGTTGTTAGTTGGGGGCGTTGTCCGTGACACTGGATCAGAAACGCTAACACTGAACACCACTAAAGTGGCTCGACAACGGTGCACTGTCTCCTCCGATGCGTTGCCTCCTGACTGAATGTGGATTGCTCCGTGTGAGCTGTAGTGCTGGGGCTGCCACAGGATACACCTGGGTGTGGCTATGTACAGGAGAGCTAGAACACGTGGCATGTACTGGGGCTGCCACAGGATACACCTGGGTGTGGCTATGTACAGGAGAGCTAGAACACGTGGCATGTGCTGGGGCTGCCACAGGATACACCTGGGTGTGGCTATGTACAGGAGAGCTAGAACACGTGGCATGTGCTGGGGCTGCCACAGGATACACCTGGGTGTGGCTATGTACAGGAGAGTTAGAACACGTGGCATGGAATATCATCACCGAGGGGTCATGAAATAGGAGACAGCAAAAAAAGGAAATTATTGTCAATGCTAATAATAACAACAATTACTTTCTGTTCTCATGGTAACCTCAGGTTCAGTTTCCTCTTCACATCAATCCAGTGCTGAGTTCATGTCAGCGCCTTGTGTACAGACAAGTTCATGTCAGCGCCTTGTGTACAGACAAGTTCATGTCAGCACCTTGTGTACAGACAAGTTCATGTCAGCGCTTTGTGTACACACAGGTTCATGTCAACACCTTGTGTACAGACAGGTTCATGTCAGCGCCGTGTGTACAGACAAGTTCATGTCAGCGCTTTGTGTACACACAGGTTCATGTCAGCACCTTGTGTACAGACAGGTTCATGTCAGCGCCTTGTGTACAGGCAGGTTCATGTCAGCGCCTTGACACAGACAGGTTCATGTCAGCGCTTGTGTACAGACAGGTTCATGTCAGCGCTTGTGTACAGACAAGTTCATGTCAGCGCCTTGTGTACAGACAGGTTCATGTCACTGTGTACAGCAGGTTCATGTCAGGCCTTGTGTACAGACAAGGTCTGTCATGTCAGAGCGCCTTTGAACGTTCATGTAGCCTTGTACAAGGTTCATGTCAGCGCCTTGTGTACAGACAAGTTCATGTCAGCGCCTTGTGTACAGACAAGTTCATGGGTGCTGTTGCTTAACAGACAGGGTGTGCTCAGAAGAAGGAACACCCACTCAGTCCAGTGGGTGAGTGCACATTATCATCATTCAGAGGCATCTTTCAGGCAGTATGAGTGCACTTTATCAGAGCATCTTCAGCCCTGGTAGGCACATTTCATTCAGAGCATCTTCAGGCCACTGGGTTGATGCACGCATCATCAGGAGGCATCTTCATGAGCCAGCTGGGTAGGCACAATTCATTCAGAGCATTTCAGCAGGTAGTGCACTTATGAGCATCATCAGGAGGCATCTTCAGCCGCTGAGTGAGTCCCAGTTCAATCAGGAGGCATCTTGTGCAGCTGGTGAGTCATCCATCAGGAGGCATCTTGATGGTGAGGCACAGTTCATCAGGAGGCATCTTATGTAGCAAGTTCATCAGGAGGCATCTTTATGAGCAATCATCAGGAGGCATCTTTTGAGCATTCATCAGGAGGCATCTTAGAGCTAGGGAGTGCACATCTCATCAGGAGGCATCTTACACTGTGAGTGCATTATCTCATCAGGAGGCATCTTTATGAGCATCATCAGGAGGCATCTTTGTATGAGAAATTCATCAATCAGGAGGCATCTTAGGCACTGGGTAGTGCACAATTATCATCATCAGGAGGCATCTGATGTATGGCATCATCAGGAGGCATCTTTATGAGACATCATCAGGAGGCATCTTTATGTCACAGTCTTATCATCATCAGGAGGCATCTTAGGCCAGCTTATGCAAGTATCATCATCAGGAGGCATCTTAGGCCACTGGGTTATGCACGTTCATCATCAGGAGGCATCTTATGAGCATCATCAGGAGGCATCTTTAAGTGAGCATCACAGATTTATACATCATCAGAGAGCATCTTCAGGCACTTATGAGCATCATCAGGAGGCATCTTCAGGAGCTGGTGAGGCATTATCATCATCAGGAGGCATCTTTATGAGCATCATCAGGAGGCATCTTTATGAGCATCATCAGGAGGCATCTTTATGAGCATCATCAGGAGGCATCTTATAGCTGAGACATCTATCATCATCAGGAGGCATCTTTATGAGCGGTGTCCTGCATATGCTGGATCAGAACAGGCACCACTGAACACGCCTGTGGTGACTCAACAGCAGTGCAGTGCCTCCTCTCCTGGGTGACCTCCTGGTGGCCTGATGCTCCATCGCTCTCTGCAGACTGCCAGCAATAGGGCTGCAACATGGGTGAAGCCCAGGATGATCAGGATGGGAATAATACTTCTCGGCAGGCACAGAAAATAAGGTGGAAAAGAGAGGGGAAAAAAATAAATCCAACCAAATAATCAGCATGAGAATAAAAGCAAAATCGCATGCTATTGTCACCTCTGAACGAGAAAAGAAAGTGCACACATTTATAATTTAAAAAAATAAAAATAAAAAATTTTCAAGGCAGCAGCATCTGTGCCGGAAAAAACCAAACCAACATGCATCCCACAATGCCTTACATCCAACCTCTCACCCTAAATGTTCCAGGCGCTTGGTCGGCTGCTTGGGATCAAAGTCGTCCACCCGACGGTACGCCAACATGGGCATGACCACCCCCGGCAGGGGCTGGTCATCTTTGAGGTGGTGCTGAACGATGATGGTGGCGCAGGCGATGTTGGACTGCGACAGCAAAGAGGCGGAGCCCTGACCGCTGCCCAGACACAGCTGGGCTTCCACGTGCACCGCTGGAAATGTCAAATGCGACGTCTGACCTTTACTTACCTTTTTTTTTTTCTGTCAAGTTGGGGACCCACAAGTCCTTCATTTCAGCAACCTCATATACAGCTTCACCAGGTTGACCATGTCACAACCCCTGAACCGTGTCCACAGGCACGATCAAATATTATGTCATACACCAGCCACCGTGGTGAAGTGGTTAGAACTGCAGATTCTTGGCCTGGAGGTCATGGGTTTGATTCCCATCAGAGCCATTTATTTGTGGGGTTTTCCTGCCCCGACAAGCTCCTACCCACAATGAGTTTTCAATGGGATCAAATGGAAAGACTGGGACCACACAGTCAAAATTTCATCCACTTAATGGATGGGGTTTCTGAAAGTGAGGTTCAAATTTCATGACCAGCACTGCAGTTGTCTGAATTTCTCATGTCTGATCCCCTTCATGTGTTTCATCAATAAAAGATCACACACATACAACATCCTGTTAACCCTTTGACTCCCACAACAATTTGCAATTTTTTGGGGGGAAAAAAAGCACCAACCTTACAAACACAATCACAACAAATTCAAGTATTGCTCTAAAATATACAAAAATATACATTTTATTAAAGGAAAATGAATGGAGAATATAATTATTTTTTGTTTCATGTTGACAGGATGAGGTAACTCACAAGCGTGAACCGCGGCTATATCCGCGGCCGGGAGCGAAAGGCTTAATCCACGTCTGCATTTGGTGGGTTATGGGAACACATGAACACCCAGCATAACCTGGGACCATGTCTGCATTTGGTGGGTTATGGGAACACATGAACACCCAGCATAACCTGGGACCATGTCTGCATTTGGTGGGTTATGGGAACACATGAACACCCAGCATAACCTGGTACCATGTCTGCATTTGGTGGGTTATGGGAACACAGGAACACCCAGAATAACCTGGGACCATGTCTGCATTTGGTGGGTTATGGGAACACAGGAACACCCAGAATAACCTGGGACAGTTGGACAGGAGGCGGGCAAAGTAGTCCCCAATCACTGAATGAAATGCACTGATGAACACTCAGAGAGCAGCAGCGGCACTGTTCATGTAACTGTCACAGCTTTCATACCTCCTACTGGCAATGGAAATGATGCTAAAGTATCTTCTCTTAAGGTAGCAGTTTTGCAAGCAACTATTCAAAACTCTCGCGCCAGAAGATGGCTGTATAAGGGAGGTCACACAGTGGTGCTTGGGATCTGAACATTGTGAGGATCAGGATTTGGCTCCCTTTTCTCTCTCTCTCTCTCTCTCTCTCTCTCTCTCTCTCTCTCTCTCTCTCTCTCTCAAAAAATTTAAAAAAAATTTTAACATCCTAAGTATAGATTGTACTGTTCACACCAAGTAGGACTAAGGCATTTTGTTTGAACAGGTAAGCATAGAACAAAACTTAATTCAGAAGGATAATTCTTATCTTCCCTTCAGATAACAGTTGTGCCAGGGGATGATGGCCGACAAAGGTCACTGACTGACCTGAGGTGACGGGGAACCTCAGCAGCATGCCGTGGAAGACCACCATGGGGTGATCGGCGTCAGCCACCATCTCCACCTGCTTCCTGAAGGCGTCCGCCAACATCTTGTTGTCCAACGCGCGAGGCTGGAAACGACACGGTGCAAACAAGACACCTGTGCAGGGAAGGGGTGAAAGGAGCAGCTGGGAGGAACAGGCAAACAAGACACCTGTGCTGGGAAGGGGGTGAAAGGAGCAGCTGGGAGGAACAGGCAAACAAGACACCTGTGCTGGGAAGGGGGTGAAAGGAGCAGCTGGGAGGAACAGGCAAACAAGACACCTGTGCTGGGAAGGGGGTGAAAGGAGCAGCTGGGAGGAACAGGCAAACAAGACACCTGTGCTGGAAGGGGTGAAAGGAGCAGCTGGGAGGAACAGGCAAACAAGACACCTTTCTGGGAAGGGGGTGAAAGGAGCAGCTGGGAGGAACAGGCAAACAAGACACCTGTGCATGGAAGGGGGTGAAAGGAGCAGCTGGGAGGAACAGGCAAACAAGACACCTGTGCTGGGAAGGGGTGAAAGGAGCAGCTGGGAGGAACAGGCAAACAAGACACCTGTGCTGGGAAGGGGGTGAAAGGAGCAGCTGGGAGGAACAGGCAACAAGACACCTGTGCAGGGAAGGGGGTGAAAGGAGCAGCTGGGAGGAACAGGAGAGCGAGAAAGAGAAAGCGTGGAAAGGGGGAGGGGGGGTGAAGGGAAGGTGGGGTGTGTGATGGACTGTCACCCACCTCATTGATATTGTTTTTGCTAGAAATGAAGAAGAGTGACTGTTGTCCACAGCCAGTGAAGTGTCTGTCCTCAGATGACAAGAACTGCTTTGGCATGGTAGATTTGCGGAAGAGGGGAGGGGGGGAAGGGACTGAATGAAAGCTACCACCCTCCCCTGTTGCAACTACAGCTACTACCTTCATCCCACCAATTCTTCCACTGTATGACTTGATTTGATTATCACTTAAATTCGTGACAATATATGCTATCTTAAACAAATATAGCGACTTTTGCTCCCAAAATGAACCAAAGGCACCTAACTCAATGCATCCATTTGTTCTGAAGCTGCCCATAAAACTGGTACACGCAAGTAAAAGGCACAGACAGCAAAATGGAAACTTTTCCAAAACTGTTGTGTTTTTTTCATTAACCATTTGACTGCCTGCCTGATGGTGTATCCCAGTGTTGGTGTAACCCCCAGAACCTACAACATGGATGTACTCATCACGGGCTTTCACTACTTTCTGCTCATCCCTAAACAGAAATCACGTGTAGTCTGATCAAGTAAAGAGAGGCATTCCTGTAAGACGTATAAAGCATGATATCAATGGCATGGTCAGGAGTTGTGTTCCACTTAAACACAGAGCCAGCTAGTGGGTTAAGCACAAGAAAATTACGATGAGAGTATAAGCTAACTCAAGTCCAGACAAGTTCAAGCAAAGTGAGAGAAATTGTACTGATCTATACACACTAGAAAAAGTGCCTTAGGTATGAAATTGTCTGATGAAAAAAAAAAAAAAAAAAAAAAAGAAGAAGAAGTGTCTGAATATATGTTGGTAATGGACAACAAACCCTTGTCTTTCTTTACTGTTAGTGCTGCTTGAGATATCTCAACACAAAATCAGGCTGATCAGAAAACAAACTTATTCTTAAACAGTGGCAAACTGAAAGGAAACAAATCTGAGGCCAAATCGCAAACTATCTGAAATGTTAAGGGTGAAATTCAACCATAAATGAGCGTCCGAGAAAACATCAGAAAACAGTCATGGTCTCAATACTTTCAAAAGGATAGATCGATGGATGGACTGAATGATTCATCTTTAACACTGAAGGATGAAGATTGTAGACCAAGGCCTAATCTCACAATCTGTCCTTGTCGTGCTCAGAACATATCAATCCACGCTACTCAAACTGACAAATCAACATAACCAAACTGTATGGTCATTTTAATACAGACAAGCAAACTCTTCATAACTGTTGTAATGACATACTGGGTAGTCAAACAGATAAAACAAAAACAAATTAAAAGAGAAGGTGGACGAACAAGAGAGAGAGAGGGAGAGAGAGAAAGAGAAAGAGGGAGAGGGTTCAGGGTTAGGGAAACGGGAACTGGGGGGGTGGGGGGAGAAGACAGAGTGGGAGTCAGGATGAGCGAATAAACTGAGTAGGTCACGTGTTCAGAGGAATTTACAAACCGACTGTAATCTGGTTTGTAATCAAATCACCGATCAAATTTTGAATCAAATCAATGAGACATGAAATGTTTATCTTGATATGTCTTGAAAAGTTTTCGGGTGTTTGTATTTTGTAGACTGTGTAAAGGGTGCCTGTTCTTGCCAAGCTAAAGAGAGGAAACTGAAGACAACAGGAAGAAAAATGGATGTCAACTGTGAAAATCACCAGAAACTGAGAGACACTGAACTTGAACAGGATTTAGCTCCCCTATTTTGTGTATGGGTGTCCCAATTTGATAATTATCATGGGCATGCTCACCCAAAGTAGGATTAGCGTACTTGTTTGGACAGGTAAATTTGAGAAGAAAAACTACTGTTGCATGCATAAAATGCAAAAACGACAATTCAAAAACAAAAACAAACAAAAACTCATTAAAACAACACACACACACACACACACACACACACACACACACACACAGACAAGCACGCGCACACACACACACGCACACACACACACACACACACACACACACACACACACACACACACACACACACACACGCACGCATTAGCAAAACCACACACACACCAACAGCACCAAATCCAGTGTCCACAGAAAACCCAACTCACCACGACGGAAATGGGAAAGAGGATCAGGGTGCCCAGTGGGTAGAACTGCACTGACCCGGCCTTGACCCACACGCAGCCCGTCGCGTCCAGCTTCAGCTGTCGCCGCAGTTCGCTGGGCACCACTGCGTGACCGTCTGCCAGGCCGTGGTGTCCCAGCACCGCCAAGGCCGCGCTCTGCCAGGGCCAGGATGAAATCACAACGGAGCGCTCCACGGTGACCACGCGGACGATGCAGCACAGGTGGTCGGCGTCGTCGATGGGCAACGCCGGCGGAGGGGAAGAGGGAATTCTGTCTGTGAAAGGGATGCGAAAAGGAATGATAAGCTCAGACTGAGCAATGATAAAACAGATTAACAATTATGAATTTAAAAGTTACTCTGTTCTGCAGTCTGTTGTTTGTCTTCTTTTTGTGCATGCACAATGACACACACACACGCACGCACGCACGCACGCACGCACGCGCGTACACGCACATGCGCACGCACACACAACACACACACACACACGCATGTGCGCACACACACACCACACACACACACACACACACACACACACACACACACACACTTGAATGCACACATGCACCAGCACAAACATCCATGCATGTACACACATGGATACAAACATGTTACATGCACACAGTAAATGCCATCTAATATTCAGTTTGCAGAAACACAGAAGTGTGCATTTGTTTAAGCAGAACATGTATGCCCTTGACAGGTGTGCATTTGTTTAAGCAGAACATGTATAACCCTTGACAGGTGTGCATTTGTTTAAGCAGAACATGTATACCCTTGACAGAGATCAAATGACACTGACTATGATCCAGGCAGCACAAGAGAAGTGACGGAAAAGTGTTCTTTGGGCGTTAAGATGGGAACTATTTGAAGACCTCCACTGTTAAGAACTATACATCTGAATGTATCATAGTGGCTGTGATCAAATTCCACATCACAACAAATCCCTGCCATGAACTGTGCAGCATTTTTCAAATAACTCAGTGTATGAAACAAACTCAATATGCCATAGAATACCAATCACGAAATAATTTTGTTATTGTCATTTCACAACTCATTTCAGGCATTCAAAGGTATTTACTTCATGAAAATATTTGCTCACATGAGCGTGCGCGCATACACACACATATGCACACACACAAATATACACATACACTTGAACACACACACATACACACACACACATACATGAATACACACACAATCATACTCACACACACCTAACATACAACACACACACACAATAAAGACACACGCACACACACGACACACACACACACACACACATAAACAGACATACATTTATCATTTGAGTTGAAAGAATGTTAAACGAACGAAAACACACACACACACGCACACACGCGTGGTACATGTGACACACACACACACACACACACACACACACACACACACACACACACACACACACATATCCACATGTAACCATCCCCACCCCATCCCCAATACTCCTGCCCACATCTGCTCTTACTGACCTTTATCTTTAGACCTCCTGGTCTCTTGCTGCGCTTTTTCCCGAGCCTCAACCTGGGCCTTCTCCCGGTCCTGTGCCGAGGGCAGCTTCTTCAGCTGTGCATAGTACACTCTGGACGCCGGCTTTCCACCCCCACCCCACCCAACCTGAGCCCAGACACATCCCTAGCACTCACGTAAATGGTGGACGGCTGTAGCAACTCCGCTGGAGCCCTAAGCTGATCACCATCGAGCTCATCCTCGTACGCCTGTTTGTCCAGCGCAGCTTGAACATTGTGGAAAAGACCCGTGAGGTCCGAGGACTGTATCCTGTACACCAGGTTGTCTTTGGGGACGAGCGTTAGTTCAGCGTTGACATCGTCAAGTTCATCGTCACTGGGTTCCACCCCAATGTTCTTTTCAGTCTGGTAGGGCCAAAAGGATGACATGAGCTCCACCAGCACAGACCGCTTCTGCTTGTCGGTGTGCCGGCGGACCAGAGGCTTGGTGTGCGTAACGTTTGTCAGGGATGGATCACTCCGAGAGTTTCTCTGGCTTCTCGCTGGTGCAGACCTCCTGTACACCCTGCGAGGCGACGAGGCGATGGGCTGCAGGACTGGCGACTGCGGGGAATGGTTGGTCAGGTGTGGGGATGTTGTGCCCACATAGGGAGGGGTTTTGCCCGTGAAGTCCTGCGCCTGCTGCCTCACGGGCATTTTCAAGGCTGGGGGTCGATGGGTGGAGTCGCTGGACTGGAGGCGACGCGCCTTGGGTGCTACGATGATGGCCGTGTTGATGTCCAGAACAGCAAAGTGTGTGCAAGGGTTCACAGAAGCTGAAATTTCATCAAAACCTTGAAATTATTGCCCACTCATATTTCTACAATATGTTAACTCAAATCGAGCCTTGTCGGAAGCGGGTTTCCGACACTGTTCACATCACTTGAAGGCGTGTCGGACGCATACTTCCAACAGAGTTTGATGATTTTTTAAGTCATACTGCCTTTTAGAAAAGGGCAATAAATCTCATTTCAGGGACAGCTTAGGGCCTTTTCTTTCAGTTGCTTCCCTAAGACCGTTCTTTGTTTTCTGTA
Source organism: Conus ventricosus (assembly GCA_018398815.1). Lineage (NCBI taxonomy): Eukaryota > Metazoa > Mollusca > Gastropoda > Neogastropoda > Conidae > Conus > Conus ventricosus. Next base: position 5,685,337 of record CM031613.1, read on the forward strand.
GTATTTTATACGGATTTGAATTGTCCTACTCTCCAGCTCCCGCAATCACATGATTTTGAACATGGCAGCACCCAGGTGAAGTAGGTTCGTGCGGAACACGAGAGTGCGTCAAGCATTTTGTGGTCAGTTGTCATAAATATACCATCTCTGTAGGTCATACCAAGTGCTCAGAAGTGTAACTGAACTTGTGTGGGAGGATAGACAGCATGAAGAAGTGGATTACAGTGTGCAAAAAAAGTTTTTGTTTTTCTGTGTATCACTTTGGATTACTTACATCATGTGAACTGTGTGGATTCCTCACTCAAGGTAAGCCTTTTTGATAAATATATTGTTTTTTTCTACCCAATGGTGTATGTTTCATGCTCCTAGGTGAAGTGGTTCATTTTTTACAATTTTTTGAAAATTGCCAAAAATTGTGTGATCTGAGGGACAAACCGTCCCTTTTGGCTGTGACTTGATTGAGTTAAGACCATGATCATTGCTTGAAGTGTCACAGAGCAATGGCATGGACCCGACGTGGTACACATCCAATTCAAACACTATCAGAAGCATCTCGTCACCATGTTTTAGCCTGAAAAAAAAAGGCTCCTGCCTGAACTGTGTGAGCTGAAGGCTGACACGGTGAGGTCACAGACCGGAGCTGCAGGTTCACCTCAGTCCTGGCTGACATCCCAATACATTAAGACATGACGCACAGAGAAAACCTCTATGACAGTGTCTAGAATCAGCAAACCTCTATGACAGTGTCTAGGATCAGCAAACCTCTATTACAGTGTCTAGGATCAGCAAACCTCTATTACAGTGTCTAGAATCAGCAAACCTCTATGACAGTGTCTAAAATCAATAAACCTCTATGACAGTGTCTATAATCAGCAAACCTCTATGACAGTGTCTATAATCAGCAAAAACCTCTATGACAGTGTCTAGAATCAGCAAACCTCTATTACAGTGTCTAGAATCAGCAAACCTCTAGAATCAGCAAACCTCTATGACAGTGTCTAGAATCAGCAAACCTCTATTACAGTGTCTAGAATCAGCAAACCTCTATGACAGTGTCTAGAATCAGCAAACCTCTATGACAGTGTCTAGAATCAGCAAACCTCTATGACAGTGTCTAGAATCAGCAAACCTCTATGACAGTGTCTAGAATCGCAAACCTCTATGACAGTGTCTAGAATCAGCAAACCTCTATGACATGTCTAGAATCAGCAAACCTCTATGACAGTGTCTAGAATCAGCAAACCTCTATTACAGTGTCTAGAATCAGCAAACCTCTATTACAGTGTCTAGAATCAGCAAACCTCTATGACAGTGTCTAGAATCAGCAAACCTCTATACAGTGTCTAGGATCAGCAAACCTCTATGACAGTGTCTAGAATCAGCAAACCTCTATGACAGTGTCTAGAATCAGTCTGAGGCGCTACACACCACCCACCACAGAGGACTGCAGGGCAGACAACTTACTGGGGTGATACCATGTAACCAGCACCTTGTTGACAAAGACACTCTCTGCTACTCTGCATCTGTCAAAACTGATGGCCCTGTTCCCAGCTGGGGCTGGAAGAACTTTTGTTTTCAACTAAAAGAAGACTTATGTTCGTTTCACATGGGGAGCAGAGTTGTTGTTTGTTTTCAACTAAAAGAAGACTTATGTTCGTTTCACATGGGGAGCAGAGTTGTTGTTTGTTTTCAACTAAAAGAAGACTTATGTTCGTTTCACATGGGAGCAGAGTTGTTGTTTGTTTTCAACTAAAAGAAGACTTATGTTCGTTTCACATGGGGAGCTGAGTGTTGTTTGTTTTCAACTAAAAGAAGACTTATGTTCGTTTCACATGGGGAGCAGAGTTGTTGTTTGTTTCAACTAAGAGACTATTTGTTCACATGGAGCAAGTTTTTGTTTACTAAAGAAGACTTATGTTCGTTTCACATGGGGAGCAGAGTTGTTGTTTGTTTCAACTAAAAGAAGACTTATGTTCGTTTCACATGGGAGCAGAGTTTTGTTTGTTTTCAACTAAAAGAAGACTTATGTTCGTTTCACATGGGAGCAGAGTTGTTGTTTGTTTTCAACTAAAAGAAGACTTATGTTCGTTTCACATGGGAGCAGAGTTGTTGTTTGTTTTCAACTAAAAGAAGACTTATGTTCGTTTCACATGGGGAGCAGAATTGTTGTTTGTTTTCAACTAAAAGAAGACTTATGTTCGTTTCACATGGGGAGCAGAGTTGTTTTGTTTTCAACTAAAAGAAGACTTATGTTCGTTTCACATGGGAGCAAAGTTGTGTTTGTTTTCAACTAAAAGAAGACTTATGTTCGTTTCACATGGGGAGCAGAGTTGTTGTTTGTTTTCAACTAAAAGAAGACTTATGTTCGTTTCACATGGGAGCAGAGTGTTGTTTGTTTTCAACTAAAAGAAGACTTATGTTCGTTTCACATGGGGAGCAGAGTTGTTGTTTGTTTTCAACTAAAAGAAGACTTATGTTCGTTCACATGGGGAGCAGAGTTGTTTGTTTTCAACTAAAAGAAGACTTATGTTCGTTTCACATGGGGAGCAGAGTTGTTGTTTGTTTTCAACTAAAAGAAGACTTATGTTCGTTTCACATGGGGAGCAGAGTTGTTGTTTGTTTTCAACTAAAAGAAGACTTATGTTCGTTTCACATGGGAGCAGAGTTGTTGTTTGTTTTCAACTAAAAGAAGACTTATGTTCGTTTCACATGGGGAGCAGAGTTGTTGTTTGTTTTACATGCCTGACTTTATTGCCTTTTTAGCAAGGGGGGAAACCTGCAGAAAAATTTGCAACAACAGAAAAGAGGGGAAATGATATTAGAGCAGAAAGAGACAAACAGGAAAAACAGAAAGCTAAGGAAAATTAAAGAAAGAGAGAGAGAGAGACAGAGAGAAAGAGAGAAGAGAGAGAGAGAGAGAGGAGAGAGAGAGAGAGAGAGAGAACAGAGAGAGAGACAGAGAGAGAGAGACAGAGAAGAGAGAGACAGACAGAGAGAGACAGAGAGAGAGAGAGAGATAGAGAGAGAGAGACAGAGAGAGAGAGACAGACAGAGAGACAGAGAGAGACAGAGAGACAGACAGAGAGAAAGAGAGAGAAATGGCAATGGAAAGGAAGGGAAATGGAAAGAAAGAAAAAAAAAAACCTTTAAAAAGTGACATGACCACACCCAAAACAAAACAAAAAAATTTTTGGGGGAAAAAGATAAGCAAAATGACACTGAGTACACTCACCCACTGTGACAAAGATACAAATGGACCGTTCCACCCCACACCGGCAACACCTGCCCTGGCCACACGACCCGAATCTGATCCAACAGTCCGCTTTCAATCTGACCGGCACTACGCTCCTACAAACACAGTGTTTTGCATTGGATGAAGAAAAGCAAACACACCAAGCAACAGGCTTTCACATCATACACACAAATCACACCTCACCTGCAGAAAAAAAAAAGAAATCATATGAATATACATGTAAACTAAAAAAAATCTGAAAACCTACAAATTTCATATGTAAAAAAAACATAAGTAATATGTCTTGTTACATAACCCTGATTGCATTTTAAGTACTGGTGTCAGAACGAAAAAAACAGCAAACATCTTTTTTACTCAGAACTGCACTTTCTTTTCACGGTACTTGGGACAGAATTTATTCACCACTCTAAACAGCACAGCTTAAAATCTAGCTGTCTGGAAGCGTAATGCTGGTGAGTGTTTTGTCATCACTGAAAACCAGTGTCACGATTTTTGTCACGAGGCCTACGACTTTTGACCCATCTAGGGTGGCGGAATTATTCATTTTTTATTGTCGTTGCTGTTGTCGGGGTATCCGTCCCTTGATGTGGCTTGGGGTGCGGTTGCACCTTGGTGTAGTTCGCTCAACTTGGGTTTGCTTTCTCTCTCTCTCTCCCCTCTTATTCCACTGCCCGGTGCTATTCATCCTCCCAGGTTCACGGGTGGCCGTCCCTTTCTTTTCGAACTTTCTGTCTATCGGCCTCTCTCGCCTGTCTTTTTACCTGTCGCACGTGCTTCATTTCTTTTAGTTTGAAGATGCTCACTCTGTGACGAGCGTGGCATGTTGGCCGCCATTGCTGAGGGGGTTAGCTCTTCACTCGAGCGGAAGATGTCTCTGGAGCGCCTGCTCCATCTTGGTTCTTCACCGTATCACGAGAGTACAGTCATACTTTCAATTCCTGCAGTCGGCCTGTAGGAGAGGGACATCACTTTTTTCTGTTTCCGCATCTTCGCCTCTGTCCCCCTCGACTGGACAGAGGGTAGAGAGAGTCGTTTGACCCGCCTCTTCGGGGTCAACCACGGGTAGCTGGGAAGCATCAGTTTCGTGGTTTGTTTGTTTTGGTTTGTTGTTGTTTTAGCCGCTTAGTCTCTCTTTTGCGCAATTTTCTTTTGTTTTCGAAATTGTAAGAGAAATATGTTTGAGACCTTTTCTGGTTAATTCAATCTTAAAACCCGGCCCTTCTAAATTATTTCCAAAATTCTTTCTCCTGTTTATGCATCTGTTGATGCGGTAGTCGGTGGGGATGGGAGAGAACCTGGTGATTTAGGTTGGAACTTGCTTTGGTCTCGCTCGTCCGCCCCTGTCAAAGTTCGCCGGGCTCTTATCCTTCGGCCACCGTCTGTTTGTGTGTGCAAGGAAACGGTTTTATGTTGCGAGCGTGCGTACGCATGATTTGTCGTTCGGATGCGTGGTTGGAGATTTGTGTTTTTGAAATGTGTTTATAAAATTGACAATTATGCCATTGAATTATTATTGCAAATGTGGTGGGAGGGATAAAGCGATGTCGCTGTGTTGGTTATTTCCTAAGAAAGGTGAATTTTAAAAGTGAGTGAGAGAAGGGTGAAGATAATTCATATTGTTTTATAACCTGTTGATTTAATGCAGTCTTTTACCTGCATCGTGTGAGAAGACCCTAGTGAACACTCCTGATTCGATGGGTTTACTGTGTGCGTTTAGTAGACTTCCCCTCGCCCATCATGCGAGTGGCTGTTAAGATTTGACAGCATGGGTCAGACTGTACTGACGGCGGGGTTCCAGTACCCTCCTTCTTCCTTCCTCCTTCCTTCTTCCTTCCCTCCCTTTCTTCTCTCCTCCCAGCTACGTTTCCCCCCCCCCCCCCCCTTTCGGGGGCTTCACCCGGAGTCTGGACTGGATGGTGCCACGTGCTGGTTGAGACCACGCTCTGGCTGAGACCACGGACTGGATGGTGCCACGTGCTGGTTGAGGCCACGCTCTGGCTGAGACCACGGACTGGATGGTGCCACGTGCTGGTTGAGGCCACGCTCTGGCTGAGACCGCGGACTGGATGGTGCCACGCGCTGGTCGAGGCCACGTTCTGGTCGGGACCGTGGACTGGTAGAGGAGCCCGCCGCTTGACTGGCCGGCCCTGACCCCCGTCCAGGACCTCCAGTAACAGCGCCACATTTCTCCCCCCCCCCCCCCCCCCCCCCCCCCCCCTCCGGACGCGCTCTTCACTGCCTGTTTGTGAGTCGAGGGTGTCGGCTTTGAGCGACTCCCTGCGAGAACCGACCTGGTTCGGAGCACCTAGTGCGACAGGGTGCTCCCAGTAGACTTGACAGAGGCAGGGTGTGGACGCACTCCATGGTGTTAGAAGGATCGATGCTGGAAATGTTTCTTTATAATTGTGTATATGTTATATGTGCTGGAATGCTGTAATTGTGATTGTGTACGTCGTATGGTGAAATGTTTATTTATAATCGTGCATGTTGTGGGTGTTGGAGTGCTTGATTGTGATTGTGCATGTTGTGTGCGTTGGAGTGCTTGATTGTGATTGTGCATGTTGTGTGTGTTGGAATGCTTATTTTGCTGGTGTGAATAAATGGGGTGTTGTATCGTAATCTTTATTGTGTGGTCTCTTGCGGGGCGTGTGAGGTCAGTCACTCCCTTCACTCCCACCTAGACCGATCCTGTCAGGGCAGACCTCCAGGGGTCGGTCGTGACAACCAGCAAGGCATAACCAACTTCAGTTTTTGATTGATGAGATGTTACAGTTTCGTACATCGCCGACTATACCCAATGCCCTACATAACCAACTTCAGTTTTTAATTGATGACATATTACAGTTACATACATTTTACAGTTACATACATCACTGACTATACCCAGTGCCCTACGTAACCAACTTCAGTTTTTAATTGATGAGATATTACAGTTACGTACATCGCTGACTATACCCAATGCCCTACATAACCAACTTCAGTTTTTAATTGATGACATATTACAGTTACGTACATTTTACAGTTACATACATCACTGACTATACCCAGTGCCCTACATAACCAACTTCAGTTTTTGATTGATGAGATATTACAGTTACGTACATTTTACAGTTACATACATCACCGACTATACCCAGTGCCCTACATAACCAACTTCAGTTTTTGATTGATGAGATATTACAGTTACGTACATTTTACAGTTACATACATCACCGACTATACCCAGTGCCCTACATAACCAACTTCAGTTTTTGATTGATGAGATATTACAGTTACGTACATTTTACAGTTACATACATCACTGACTATACCCAGTGCCCTATATAACCAACTTCAGTTTTTAATTGATGAGATATTACAGTTATGTACATTTTACAGTTACATACATCACTGACTATACCCAGTGCCCTGTATAACCAACTTCAGTTTTTAATTGATGAGATATTACAGTTACGTACATTTTACAGTTACGTACATTTTACAGTTACGTACATCGCTGACTACACCCAGTGCCCTATCACCCATTCCCAGTCCTACCCACCCCCTTTTCCTCCTCCCCCTAAAATTAATCACAGGATGAAACATCGCCAATCCCCTGGGTTTGGGGGTGAGGAAAGCCTAAAGCAGAAAACAGAAAGACAGAAGGTAGCAGCCAATATAACAACTGTGGCACCTTACTTTTCTGATGGGGGTGAGAAAACCCTAAAACAGAAAACAGAAAGACAGAAGGTAGCAGCCAATATAACAATTGTGGCACCTTACTTTTCTGATGGGGGTGAGAAAACCCTAAAAGAGAAAACAGAAAGAATGAAGGCAGCAGCCAATATAACAACTGTGGCACCTTACTTTTCTGATGAGGGTGAGGAAATCCTAAAACAGAAAACGGAAAGAATGAAGGTAGCAGCCACTATAACAATTGTGGCACCTTACTTTTCTGATGGGGGTGAGAAAACCCTAAAACAGAAAACAGAAAGAATGAAGGCAGCAGCCAATATAACAATTGTGGCACCTTACTTTTCTGATGAGGTGAGGAAATCCTAAAACAGAAAACAGAAAGACAGAAGGTAGCAGCCAATATAACAATTGTGGCACCTTACTTTTCTGATGGTGAACAAGCAACAAAATTCTAAATAATGTGGTTTGCAGATATGAAGATAAAAAACGAAAAACTTCTTTTGTCATCCCCTACCTCCCCCCTTGATGTTTCCCCCTATCTGAAATACAGATCTTGTATTTACAGATTTTCTAAGTTTATTATGTAGACGTTCCATTCTACAATCAGTAAGCAAAGAATCATCTAAAAGAACACATTTTCAAAAAAAGAAAAACTTGACAAGATACAGTGATACGAATGACCTATAACAAAAATATCATACACATAAATATGTATATACATGTATGCACACAAGCACACAAGCACATATGCGTGCACATGTGCACATGCGCACATGTATACACACACACATACACACACACACACACACACACACACACACACACACACACACACACACACGCACACACCTCTAATCACCATATAAAAGACAACAACAAAATCCAAATTAAACACAAGATAAGATAATGTTGCTTATAGCCCAGCCGACCGCAAAGGGCCACATCAGGGCTGAAATTAAACACAAAAAATGCACATCATATAATGCCCCGAACAAACATGCCAATATTATGGCTTGTGCCTAGCGATAAAGATTGACATGGTTAACCAAAACACACACACGCACGCACATGCACATGCACGCATGCACGCGCTCATGCAAGCACGCGCGCACACCAGTCACCCAATCCCACTAACCAGAATTTCCCAGTCATCTACAGTGACGGGCTCCACGTTCACCTCCTGGGCTATGCATGGTGCACTGACCACCGGCTTCAGCATCACCTGAAAACACAGAATAGCTCTTTTATGGTCATAACTCATCTTGTGTCCGGCTATTCTTGAACAACCACTGCAAAGTTAAATATCACAAAAAAATATAAAATGATAATTGAGATTTTTTTTTCATAACTTTTCCATCCCCTTCCTTTCCACACACACACACACACACACACACACACACACACACACACACACACACACACACACATGTACTATATGTAAGCACCATAACTGATTACACAGGGTCTACACTCAAGAAAACAGCTTGGCATTCACAAACATTTTACAAACTTTTGAAACCCACTTGGACTGGTCTCTAAAACTCCACACAAAAAAAAGGTAAAACAAAAAGACTACTAGTAAGTACACACTCACATATACATGAGAGAGTGATCATGTAAAGGGATTACGGTAGAAAAAATGTTGATGGTAACTGTCTCACTACATAAACTGTCATATCCAGGGAAAACAATGTTGATGGTAACTGTCTCACTACATAAACTGTCATATCCAGGGGAAAACCGGCGCTTCCATACAAGTACCAGCTGGTTCTGTCCGAATCAAGTCGGTGACCAGTACCGGCAGCCTGGCATCTTTCCTTCTGTTACAAGTGTAACTGACTGTGGCTGGCTGTTGTGCTGACGGTCAGTGAGGTATCACACTCACACAAACACACACTTCCAATCATTGGCTATTGTGCTGACGGTCACTGAGGTATCACACTCACACAAACACACACTTCCAATCATTGGCTGTTGTGCTGACGGTCAGTGAGGTATCACACTCACAACACTTCCAATCATTGGCTGTTGTGCTGACGGTCAGTGAGGTATCACACACACACACTTCCAATCATTGGCTATTGTGCTGACGGTCAGTGAGGTATCACACTCACACAAACACACACTTCCAATCATTGGCTATTGTGCTAAAGGTCAGTGAGGTATCACATCACACAAACACACACTTCCAATCATTGGCTATTGTGCTAAAGGTCAGTGAGGTATCACACTCAACAAACACACACTTCCAATCATTGGCTATTGTGCTGACGTCACTGAGGTATCACACTCACACACTTCCAATCATTGGCTATTGTGCTAAAGGTCACTGAGGTATCACACTCACACAAACAACACTTCCAATCATTGGCTATTGTGCTAAAGGTCACTGAGGTATCACACTCACACACTTCCAATCATTGGCTATTGTGCTGACGGTCAGGGAGGTATCACACTCACACACTTCCAATCATTGGCTATTGTGCTAAAGGTCACTGAGGTATCACACTCACACCAAACACACACTTCCAATCATTGGCTATTGTGCTAAAGGTCACTGAGGTAATCACACTCACACAACACACACTTGCATCCACACCCACCAGCAGCACTCACTGAACATGCTTAATGGACACATTTGTGATCAGTGATGAATAACTTGATTGCTGAACCTTAATTTAAAACAAAAACAAAACAAACAAAAACAGATTTGTTTGCATGCACTGTCTTGACAAAGGTGGTAAATAGATGTGTGAAGTGTAAATTTAGATCTCTTGACAAAGGTGGTAAATAGATGTGTGAAGTGTAAAATTTAATAGTGTTACCCGTTCACCTGGTCTGCGCTTCATGTGAAAGATGTCATGAGAAAGAAGCCCTGATGACCTGATTTGCCGGCTTCACCCCCACCTCGTTAGCTTTCCACACAGCGACCTTTCACCCCTGATCCCATCTCAGGGATGCTGAAGTCTCTCACACCTATCGGTGTCGCTGCCAGTGATGAGGAAATAAAAGAGAATTACCAGCCCCCAGTTTCATCAAGGATAGGTCACTCTACGCGGTTTGTCCACAGGTACTGAACACAAACTCCAGACGTTTACAGAACAGTCAAGAGACTGAGTGTCGCTGCTGAGAAGAGGAAGAAACCTAAAACATGTAACTCACCATCAGAAGTGACATATAATGCTTTTAACAGAGAGACTGGCAGGGCCGGAATGGCCCAGTTGGTAGAACGCCGGACTCATGATCCTGGGGTTGTGAGTTCGAATCTCCGCCGGGCCTTTCGGTACAGGGGGATTTTTCCCTCGGAGTTAACATTGGTTCTGACTCCATTTCCCATACAGTTCTTCGAATGAGACTATAAACCGAGGTACCGTGTCTGAACGCACGTATAACATCTTGCACACATGTAAAATCCCATCACCAACTTTCAGAAGAAAAGGCCAGTTTGGCAGTTGGTATGGATGACACATTACACATAGCATGCATCTTCCCCGAAATTGGAGTATGGCTGCCTTAAAAAAAAACAGTCACACACACAAAACTCCACTCCCTTTGTTGGGCAGATGGGATTAATACTTGCCTGTCTACACAGGGAGTGTCCGCAGGAGTATCAGCATGCGTACACAGAAAGAAAGAAAGAAAGAGACTGGGGCATCACTGAGGCATGCTGAGGGTCAGGATACAGCCCCCTTTTCTCTTACTTTCTTTTGCACAGACGTTCTAATTTTTGTTCACACCAAGTAGGATTAAAGCACTTGTTACAAGTAAGTACAGAAAAACAGCGTATGCATCTTAATTGCCATGAAGCTACAAGATGCAGGGGTTACAGTCAAATCAATAAGTGAATAAATAAATGCCAAAGATTTGGGAAGAGGGTTTCATGGACATGACAAAGCAACTGCCTAACCTATGCATTGACCCAACAATCTGGTCAGGCCTTGAATGCACAGCTAACATGGTCTATGCAACAACTGCAGTGTGTGTGTGTGTGTGTGTGTGTGGTGTGTGCGTGCGTGGTGGTGCGTGCGTGCGTGCGTGCGTGCAGCGTGCGTGCGTGTGTGCGTGCGTGCGTGTGTGCGCGCCGAGTGCGTGTGTGTGTGTGCGTGCACATGCACGTGCATGCACATGTGTGTGAATGCTTAAGGGAGTCTAAGTCCATGTGAGGATCCATGCATGTATGTTTGCATGCAACAAATACATTACACATAGCCCAGTAACCCTTTCACTTCCTTGCTTCATCTATAGACAGCAGTGAGTTGACCTTGTTGACACCAACAGAGAAGGGTTAACCAATCTTGACAGTCACACTAACATGTAACCAGCAGTTTCATTATGTCATGCCTTGGATTATCAAAGCAGAGCTGCTATACTTCCTGGAGCCAGAGGAAGTGGGGGCAGTCTGCGGTTGATCTGTCAGCATTTTCAAGTCCATACTGCTTCAATGAAAGAATAAAGAGTTTGAAAGATAATGTCTCTTCAACTACATGCAGTTGCTGACCTTCACAGAATATCAAACTGGCTCTCTCTGTAATATTCCATCAGCCATTCCCAAACAAAAAACTCACACAAGAGCTTAAAAAGAAAACGTATCTTCCATTACATGCAGTTGCTGACACCTGCAGAACATCATACTGGCTCTCTCCTGCAATATTTCATCAGCCCATTCTCAAAAGAACCCACCCATTCCCCAACCCTCTGCACATTTTCGACAAAAATTTTGAAATTCTGGATCTTGCTCCCCAAACTGGGAATCTCAGGGATGATTTTTTTTCTGGAATGGAAACTCATAAAACCATTCAGGAGGGGGGGGGGGGGGGGGGGGGGGGGGGGGGGGGGGGGGGGGGGGGGGGGGGGGGGGGCTAGCAGCTCTGCCAGCTGGGTGTGCACCGACCAACCTCCTGATTCTCCTTGATGCCCAGTTTGTCGGCGTACAGGCCATCCAGTGTGACCGTGTCACCAGACTTGATGTCGGCCATGTCTCCCGACAGACTGAAATAAGCTGGAGGAGACAGAGCCGCTTCATACACCATGAGCTGAAAAGATTATTAAAAAATTTTAAAAATCAAATGGGATCTTCTGTCACAACTGTGTTATCGAATCACAAGAAAACTTTCACAATAATCATACTGCAATAATACTGAATAGTACCCTTGGTACTATGTCATATATTTGTACATGATCTAAAGCAGTGTGTAATGAGCAACATGATGTCATTTGGACCTGCAGATGGGTTTGTGTGCGGATGATCTGGATCGTACATACGTATTATTTCATATTTATATAAAACAGAATTTGACTATTCTTTAAGTTGCTTAAAAAGAACCAAAAAAAAAAAGCATACAAAAAATTTGCTGTATGCCCGTGTGTGTGCTTAAAGTGATGATATAGAAAGTAACTCATATCACACAATTTCTAGTTTGATGGTGATTGATTGTTGTTGCTCGTGTGTGTGTGTGTGTGTGTGTGTGTGTGTGTGTGTGGTTGTGTATGTGTGCATGGTGGTGTGTGTGTGTGTGTGTGTGTGTGTGTGTGGGTGTGTGTGTGTGTGTATGTGTGTGTGTGTGTGTGTGTGTGTGGTGTGTGTGTGTGTGTGTGTGTGTGGATGTGTGTGTGTGGTGTGTGTGTGTGTGTGTGTGTGTGTGTGTGTGTGTGTGTGTGTGTGTGTGTGTGCGCGTGTATGTGTAACTTGTAAGTGTGTGTACAAACTTATAAATGTACCATATGTTCTCAAACACATCCCATGTTAACAGTAAATTGTTGTCTTGGTGGTGATTATTATTATTGCTGCTGCTGTTGACATGTACATGTGTGCCTGTGCCTCTGTGTGTGTGTGTGTGTGTGTGTGTGTGTGTGTGTGTGTGTGTGTGTGTGTGTGTGTGTGTGTGTGTGTGTGCCTGCATGTGTGTGTGTGTGCATGTGTGCCAGCCTGCATGCATGCATGCATGTGTGTGGTGCATGCCTGTGTGCATACATGCATCTGTGCTTGTATGCATGTGTGTGGTGTACACACATGCATGCATATGTGTGAGTGTGTGTGTGTGTGTGTGTGTGTGTGTGTGTGTGTGTGTGTGTGTGTGTGTGTGTGTAAGGGGAAATAATGTTGGGGGAGGGGGGAGGTATGTGTGTATGTGTGTATGTGTGTGTGTACAAATGCACAAATATACATACGGATACGTTTTCAAACAGCCTACAGAATAAGAAACTCATAATTCAGTAGTGATGTAGGATAAAGTTGACTCAAATTGTCATTTTTGGGATGTGAGTGTGTGTGTGTGTGTGTGTGTGTGTGTGTGTGTGTGTGTGTGTGTGTGTGTGTGTGTGTGTGTGTGTGTGTGTGAGTTAGTGCGTATGTGTGTGAAAGAAAGAGAATGACAGACAGAGACAGGGAGGCAGAGAGACAGAAACTCAGAGAGAGAGAAAGAGAGACAGACAGACAGACACTAGACAGGCAGCCAGGCAAATAGTGTATAGTGAGTTCGTCTTTTTCAAACTCAAAGGTACCCAATCTCAACCTGCTGACAAATTCTGCTGTATATCAATTTTGAATCAGGAGCTGCTCTTCTCAAAGAAGAATGGAGGAAAAAAAATACGTTTTTTCAGTATTTTAACCTGTTCAGTCATGAGACTGTCAGGCGACAGCCGCAATGCTACAGCTAAATCAAAAAATAAGTGAATGAATGTATAAGCCAAGACTGGAACGCAGTGCTCGTAGATGGCTTAGCATGTGCCTGAACAAATTCTGGTCCGGCCTCGAGTTCTCAGTTTACATGGTCTGCACCTCTGTAACACTAACAGTTTGTGCTGACTGTAAATGTGAAATGCGTGCGTGCGTGAGTGTGTGTACAATACATGTAAGAGTGTATGTAAGCATGTTTTTGTGATGAGACGCATACAACAATATGACATCAATTTTCGTTATTTCATTATCATCACTGTTTGCAGACATGCCACTGTAAAGCTGCTGGCAGGTGGAATTCTTTTAAGATCCTTGTTCCGGCATTAAGGATCTGGCATAGCCTCAGGCATAACCTAATACAGTGCCCCTGCCAACAAGCCACAGCAAGTTTCAGTCACCTTGTTTGCAGAAAAAAGAAGACAAGGCATTGTTTTCCTCTCCAGCAGATCCCTTACCACAGAGACAGTATATAGTGAATGACGTCTACCCTGACCTGTAAGTCTGTCATGGATGGTGTTGTGGCCATGTCTGTTGACAGGCTGTTCTACTTAAGAAATATCTTTTAAAAGGATTTTTTTCTTAAAAACGTAAAGAAAATAATAAAAACAAAAAAGCTCTTCTCTGAAAATGATTCTGGTGAATCAATGCGTTTACGGTGAGTTGAGGTTGGAAGGTGCTTGATGGATGTCATGTCATTGTGGAGTGAGTATAACAATAAGCCCAGCTCCAGTCTTTGTAATAAAGATGGGCTATTTTTTTAAGCATCTCTGCAATACTGGATGTTTGTTGGACTCACAGGAAGACCTTACAAACCACCTAATCATACCTTCTCAAGCATTTCAGGAAGACTTCCATGTAGAGATCTCTTAAACAAGCTTCCATACTCCTGAATGGGATGCAAAATCCTACAACAGTACAAGAGCTTTCTAGGCAGTCGCTTCATGGCCATGTAGGAAATTGTGATATATTCCCACAAGTTCAAGCGAAAAGCAAGGTTCTACCACCTTACACTGTTACAGGCGTTGGCAATGTATGCTCCCAATTTCATGCCTGCTGAGAGTGACACAATGTAAACTGCTCCTGGAACTAATGGCTACGAAGACTTTTTACTTATGCCAAGATGGCAGTATGTTCAAAGATCATGTCCATAAATGGGCACTTCTGGGACCTGTTGAATTTTTCCATTTTCTAGTGCTTTTCCAAAGTGGTAGGCTTGCCCAGATCTTCCTGAAGGCTTCCTGGTCCTTTCTGATTGTGACAAACTTTTGACAAACTGTGACATCCCCTGACAGCCTGTTTAGATAGCAATCAAGTTAGCAGGCCACTGATGCTCTGTTGATACAGAGCAGATCTTCGTATTAGTAGTAGTAGTAGTAGTAGTAGTAGTAGAGGGCTGGCTTGTAGCCTAGGCCTTTCGGCCTTTTACGCCCCTTCTTTTGTTATCATATTTGTTTTGTTTTGTTTTTCTAGGGTCTACGGCATGCTTATTCAATCCCTACTACACACTACACAGATCAGGAGATTGTGACTGACTTTGTTGCTGACTTGGTCAAAAGCCTGGGAGAAGTCCCCTGGGACAAGTAAGTAATCCTAGCATCCACATTATCCACACATCAGCCACAAATCCGGACAGCTGGGTCTCTCAGGACATTGATGAATGACCGCGACGTGAGTCATCATAGTGTGGGCAAAGGATGTTGTGTTGCTCACAGAACTCCATGATGGTGCCAACAAGAATGTTTTCTGGACTTTACAAGGGATGCTCATTGGATTGGGCATTTTTCAGTCAAGAGACTGTGCATGCATGTGATGTGTGTGTGTGTGTGTGTGTGTGTGTGTGTGTGTGGAGAGAGAGAGAGAGAGAGAGAGAGAGAGAGAGAGAGAGAATGTGTGTGTGTGTGTGTGTGTGTGTGTGTGTGTGTGTGTGTGTGTGTGTGTGTGTGTGACTGGGTCAGTGAGTGTGTGTCTGCATGTGTTTATGTGCGTGTGTGCGTGCGTGCGAGTAGTATCACCGAGTGGGAATGGTGTACGAGACAAGACAGAAGAAGTGTGTAAGTGCAAGAGCAAAGTAAGGACTCTGCATACAAATCAAAATGAATCCTACATTCGCGTTGATGGTAATGGTAGAAAACTCACAGTCACTGGCACAGTCCTTATAATTAGAAAGTTGTAAACAAACCTTCGCGCTCCCACTCCGCTCTTGCCGTTTCCTGCCATGCTTGACAGAAAGAAAACAATTCTTAGATGAGGTCAGTTGGAAAATAGTTGCCAGGGAACTCATAGTAAATCAGTGTCACTCTCAGTTGTCAAATTATTGTCGTTGAATTGGGACGGATCATTATCAACTTCTGGTCTACTGATCTGTGTATGATCTTCAGAGTCGCTTCCCTTGTTGGAACATCAATCTAACGCAATAAAAGTAAACACCAGACGTCAAAGGTCTTTCAAATAAAAGCAAATGTCAGTGATTTTTTTTTTAATACAGATGAAAACATAGATAAAATGAATTATTTTCTTTCAAGGCAACACATTTTTCTCTAAATATTATGTAATATGAAAGACTCCAACTTTATTCTCAAATGGCTGATTTAGTGATTTTCCTTGAACTTGCATCTGTTGTCTGCTAGAAACGGGAAGGCCAGTGAGTTGCGTGTGTCACCACCAGTTGAGCGGCATTCCTTCGGAGACAAATTATGCTATCAGCATGGCTTGTGAAGATGCTGTCATGGCAACTAATGATGATGCTGCCCAGTGCAAACGATTTGCCGTAGACAAGGGCTATTGGCAGGATCCGTACATTCCACTATTGGTACCCAAAGGCAAAGTGACCCATGCTCCCGAAATCAACAAGGGTTACTATGCCAGAGTGACGTCCATACGCATTCTGTTGCAGAAATTTATTGAGGTGATAGAAAAGATAATGAATCACTTTTTCCATTAATTTTGCTGATTTGCAAGTGCATTTGTTAACCTGTATCAGAATAGTGTATTAATAATGTTCAAGAAGATTACAAGCTGTTAAAGACATGGTGACGATTTTGGTCTCAGCCGTAGTAACCATGGATAGGTTTTAACGAAGAAGGAGGGGGAAAAGTAACGGTTTGTATGCAAACTGCAACACAGACTTCTGACTGTCACGAAGAGCTGTTATGTCTATGAGGATGACAGTCAGTGAGGCCAGCACCAGCATAGTGGGGCCAATGAACTTGGACTTAGCTGGTTTTGTTTTTCTGTTGTTTGTCTTGCAGTAAACCTGAAAACTGCTCACAAGAACTACACATATGGGCTGTTGTTTGCCTCTCATATTTTCAGGATGATGTTCACCAGAATAGCAAATACAGTAGGACAGATAAGCCTTAATCATTTTTATGCACAGAGTATAATAGTTTGCAAATTATAGTTCATGCACAGCTCCACCATGAAGAATTCTCCAATCATGCAATGATGCATTAGGAGTGATTTTTCTTTGTGCTTATTATGGTGTCTGAAGACTTATTCTCAAGACTCGGTCACATACCAGCAATATCCATCTTCTTTCTATGGTAATTGTCATGATGACAGCAATTTTTTCCAGTTACCTGATTTGAGCAAGGCTCATCATTCAGCATGCTGGACTTGGATGGTGATACAGCTAAGCTCATTCAACCATGCGCTATAGCAATCTTCACACACAAAAGACTTCATGTACTCAAACTGGACTTGCCCTACAACTTTGCGAGTTGCAATTTTCAAATCAGATGTAGTGAGAAAGAGAAGCTGTTTATAATACATGTTAAAGTGCTGATGTCTTTGGATGAAAACTGAGTCAACTGTTTACATTCAAACATGGAGTTATGTAAAAAATAAATTTAAAAAATGTTATAGTTTGTCAGAACAGTGTAAGTCCAAAGATACATCATGTGATACAGAATTTCTTATGTTGCCAAACAATTAATGTTATAATAATCATTTGAAATTTCTTAAATGATTTCTTAGCAGAACATTTTTTTAGATATTTAGGGTTGAAATGAAGTACCAAGTCTATTCATGGAATGATAAAATAGTGTTTTTGTTTATCAAAGCGTCAGAAAGCATATTTGAAATTATAATATCTGGCCATGCAATCACTTGGCCATAACATGGTCTTCTACTGGTAATTACTTTATAACATAATGTTAAATTATGAAGGAAGATTAGCCTAGATCTTAAACCAGGCTTGTCTTTCTTTATGATTTAAGTGACCTGCTCTAATAATTCTTTCTAAATTTATGTTGCAACCATTGGCTTAAGTTAGAATAATACACTTAATTAAAAGATTTAGACTAAAGTGTCCCTAGTCTGCTAGGAGTGAGGGCGGTGAACTGTCAGAGGTTGACTGTGTCTCAGGCACAGC
Organism: Conus ventricosus; assembly: GCA_018398815.1. NCBI lineage: Eukaryota > Metazoa > Mollusca > Gastropoda > Neogastropoda > Conidae > Conus > Conus ventricosus. The sequence continues at coordinate 5,703,313 of CM031613.1, forward strand.
ATGATGGAGGGTGGGGCCTATCCCTGTCCTGCTACCACCTTTAATCTTTCCTGAATTGAATCAGGTACCAATGGATTGCTGGATGGACTGAAGAGGGTTTGTAAGGTCCCCAAAAAAGTCTGATGCCATGTGTGATTTGAACTTGCAACTATCATTTCCAAAGGTAAATGCTCTGGTCATTTGACTGTGAGCTCTTCTTACCTAAATGGTAACTTAATTCCTGAAGTTTTAAATGTTATGGATTCTGGATATCTACTTAATTTGCTTGTCTTCACAATACTGATGTATTAGTCATCACATTTCAGTTGTGTGTCCATAATTACACTCAAAGTCCTTTTTCCACAAGAGTGATGTCCTGTTTTCCTATTTCATCCTTTTGATACAAACAAAAACTCATATACAAACTAAGGATTATTTTCACAACGATTCATTACTTCAATTTTTTTCTCTCTCTCTCTTTTCTTTTTTTGTCATTGCTGTTGAAATGTGATAATCGTGTGTTGATTCATCTAGATATGTTCTCTAAATCAATATCAAGCTGTATCATGAGTATTAACAGCAGAGTACTGTCTAATATCCGCAAAAAAATTTAATACAACAGTGAACTTGTTCAGACTTATTATTTATATTAATTTATGGACAAAATAGAAAGGAAATATAAAACAGACTTCCGATGATGATGATACTTTTGACAGGCTACTTAAACAAGTTAAATCCTTCTCTATGGCTGTGAAACATGGACACTACAAAAATAGTGGAAAAAGGCTTGATCATTTTCACCACAGCTGCCTTCGCAAGATCATCAGTATCTCCTGTGAGGTTGGGATCTCCAACACAGCAGTATTTGCAGAGCAAATCTGCCTGGTATCTAGAATTATATGTCATGAAGCTGAGCTCTGATAAGTTAGCCATAAAGATAACATGCAACTTCCAAAGGTGGCCTTTTTCTCAGAGCTGGTATTTGGCGAAAGAAACGCTGTTTGACCAGCGCTATGCTTCAAAGACTTCCTGAAAACATCCCTGGGAACCTGCGGTATGACTCAGGCTGGATGGGTCGTTCTTGCCACTGACAGTTGTGCCTGGCAGCATGCCGTCCACAAGGGAGTTAAGTCTCAGAAAAGGGGCACCTACAAGTTCTGGACCAGAAGCATCAAGCCGACAAGGAGAGGAGACCTAATCTAGCCACTGTTGTCACACTTCCACAGTGCAGCGACTTGGGTGCATCTGACTTTGGGCTGCAAGCTCACCTACACCTATGGTGTCACTGACTTCATCATCAGTTTCAATGGATCTCTTATGCATATTACAGAGAATTGCAATGGAAAAAAAAAAATCTTTAATCCAGCAAATTAATTAACCATTAATATCTTAACCATTTCATTTGTTAGTGTGTGATGTGGTGTAACAACACTTGGGATAGATCAAATGAATAGTATCCACTGCAATTCTTGTATGAAGACTTGATATCCATTCCTGAACTGTAACCAGCAGTTGCATCACACAAGATCTACCCATTCACCTTAAAAAGTCAAACTGGGCCCTGGAAGTAAATTAGTTTGAATGATGCATCAAGGGTCAGTCAATCAGTCGATGATTTACTGATATCAGACTGACTGGTCAATAATTGCCTGCATTATTCTTATTACCCTTTTTCAAATAGATTGAACCTCAGGCTGTTTCCATGCCTGAGTATAACATCTGCCTCTTTTGTATTTTCAAATAACGGCTGAAATGAAATGCCAGGACCACAGCAAAAGTTCTTGTAAGACTCTGGGTGAATACTTCTGGTGAATACTTCTGGCATGAATTCACCCCTACAAACATGACTTTGTTCTTCAGTGAGAACATGGAAATGTCTTAACTCAAGAAAAGCTTGAAAACATCTTCGGTTGATGAAATGGTGAACATGCAGGCAAAATGATTATTTTATAAAGAAGTTTTGTCGGTGCCATACCAAGCCAAAGTACCATCAGTCTGAGGAAATGCTAGTTGCTGGTTAGATTTGTAGCTGCAACATGCAGGTAAAGACTGGTTGGTTCTGTCTCAATTTCTTTAGCAAGCATAGCTTCCCTTTCTAACTGAGGATAGCTACTTTATAAATATGATAATGATGATAATTATGATTCTGGCTTCACACTCCACCTGTGTCAAGTTTTGGCGTAAGTTTAGAATTTGCCAGATTAGGGTATTGTAACATCTTTTTAAAAATTTTGCCACTTCTGATTATCTCAACACTTGGTGACGGTAACAATTGTGTGTAGAAGTACCAGAACAAGCTGGCGAAATCTGTAGCACTATTGCTGTTGAAAGGATAAGACGAGTTTTGGATAGTATCTATTTGTGTTGTATGTTTCTGTTTCAGTATGTCTGTCACATGCACACACAAGCATGCAAACATACACACACACACACACACACACCACACACACACACACACACCACACACACACACACACACACAACCTTCTTCAACCATAATATCTAAATGCTGTGTCTATTATTCTAACCTGACTTTATATGTACTGCATGTCAAAACTGTATTGTTTATGCTTGAACCGATGAACTTGATAAGTGCGCCTGTGTCGGTAGGTGTGTGTGTGTGTGTGTGTGTGTGTGTGTGTGTGTGTGTGTGTGTGTGTGTGTGAACACATGTTAGTGCGAGTGTTTGAGTGTGTGTTGAGCGCAATGAGTTGATCCCAAGAATTGCGCTATATAAAATCTATACATTATTTATTATTTATTTATTTACATATATATATATACATACGCACACACACACACACACACACACACACCACACACACACACACATATATATATACATACGCACACACACACACACACACACACTCTCTCTCTCTCTCTCTCACTCTCTCTCTCTCTCTCTTCTCTCTCTCTCTCTCTCTCTCTCTCTCTCTCTCTCTCTCCCCTCTCTCTCTCTCTCCTCTCCCCCCCCTTCTCTCTCTCTCTCTCACTTTTTTTCCTTTGTCATTGTCACAGGCCACCAGCAGAGAGTGCCAGGTGGTGAGTTTCGGAGCAGGCTTTGACACGACCTACTGGTGCCTGAAGGAGCAGGATCTGAACCCCAAGTCTTACATTGAGATGGACTTTTCAGCCGTCACCTCCCGCAAGTGTCAGCAAATCAAAAACAAAAAGGCTCTGCTGGATAAGCTGGCTACAGAAGGTGTGTTGTGCAAAGATGCTATGACTACATTTTATGTTGGATAAATGCTGCATTGTGCAGTATTCAAAATGGTAATGTTCAGATAGTGTGGGGTTTTTTTAGTCTGTGACATGTCTGCAATTAGTGTGTTGTGATGTTTTGTGTGTAATTTTCCAAGAAAATAAAAAAGATTTTGATTGTATGTGAATTCGTTCTTAAGTTCCACCATGTCATCAGAAGTAAATTTGATGTAAGAATCCATGAATGTGAAAGACGGAAGATACTGGGAAAGTTTAGACAGGGCCTTCTGTCCATCTGGGAATGAAGAATGTGAATGGAGAATGTGAATGAAGATTGTCAGTGTTTGAAAATCCACCTTTCAAATTGACATAATGCTCATGTGTGGTGGAATTAGCTTGCGGGGAACTGAACAACTCTACTTCAATTTGTATTTACATAAAGAAATTATTTCCACGGAAACACAGAGAGGAGCACAAAAAAAAAAACCCACCCTGCTCTGATAAAAGGACACTCTGCAGTTGATGAGTCAGCAAGTGTTGTTGATGTATTTGAAGTTTAACTGAGACAGTAAGATCTTATGTTTCCTCGTCGGTACGTTGGTGGCATTTCACAAACGATGAAGTCTTCAGAACCCTGGGGCAACATGTGTGAGGCTTTGTGAAGACCTATCAACCACAAGCAAAAGGGAGGAAAAGAGAGTTAAAGTACAGACATGTTCCGAGATGGGACAGGTTGTAATACCATCCTCCACCTAACAGTGGGGAAGAGGAGGCAGGATAGACGGAGAATGACATTAACAGACAACTTGGTTGCATGGATCAAGATGAGCTTTGCCTCAACCCAGTGTCGTGATCATAACCATTAGAGGCGGAGACATGTGCTGCTGCAGTCATCAAAGCAGTGCTCCCATGGTCATGGTGGATTCCAGGACTGATGATAGCTACAGGAGTCATTTCTGGGAGACGGAGGATGGGGAACTTGCCTTTACTGCTACTGCTAACCATAAGCATTTGCCATAATTTCATATAGATTATGACAGAGATCAAGGCTTTTTTTTCCATGTGTGTGTATGACTGTGTTCTGAGAATTTTTTAAGACATTGATCTGTACTAGTTGATGTATGATAATGATATAAACAATATTTGAAATAATATTGACGGCGTTCAACTTCAAGGTGAATTTTTTGATAAAACAATATTTGAAATAATTTGAGCTGGCTGTTCAGACTTCAAGGTGAATTTTGTGTTGATATAAACAATATTTGAAATAATATTTGAGCTGGCTGTTCAGACTTCAAGGTGAATTTTGTGTTGATATAAACAATATTGAAATAATATTTGAGCTGGCTGTTCAGACTTCAAGGTGAATTTTGTGTTGATATAAACAATATTTGAAATAATATTTGAGCTGGCTGTTCAGACTTCAAGGTGAATTTTGTGTTGATATAAACAATATTTGAAATAATATTTGAGCTGGCTGTTCAGACTTCAAGGTGAATTTTGTGTTGATATAAACAATATTTGAAATAATATTTGAGCTGGCTGTTCAGACTTCAAGGTGAATTTTGTGTTGATATAAACAATATTTGAAATAATATTTGAGCTGGCTGTTCAGACTTCAAGGTGAATTTTGTGTAAGGAGGTTAGGACCAAACACTTGTTAGAGTAAAAAGGAGGGGTGGGGGGGGGGGGGTTACTTTCAGCTTTCAAGCTGTCTATAGAGTTTCTTCCTAGTCTAATCATAACTGCTAGAAGTGGAGGCGTCTTCCTTTCGATGACCTCAAGCTGAACGCTGACTGCAGATGGCGACATCATGTGGAGCAGAAGCGAGGTGCACGCGGGGGACTATCACCTGGTGTCAGCTGACATGCGCAAGCTGGCGGAGGTGGAGGGCAAGCTGGGCGACAGTGGCTTTGACAAAAGCCTGCCCACCTTGTTCATAGCTGAGTGCGTGCTGGTCTACGTCGATGTCCATCACACGGAGCAGCTGCTGAAGTGGATCTCCGATAATGTGCCAAACGCCATGTTCATCAACTATGAGCAGGTGGGCTTTGATGTTGGGATGGCTTGTGTGTTGCAGCATGACCGTTATTGTCAGGCTCCGAAGTCCGATGGGTGGGTGGGTGTGTTTGCACTTGCGTTTGGAAGAAGTAGCTCTAGTACTCAGTATTAGTAGCACTTTTATTCTACATCTTCGTTATGATTATTATCAGTAATATTTTCCCCATTACTGTTGCAATAAAATTATACAGTAGTTGACTTTGTACATGTGTGTAATGGAGTGTGTCCCTTCCTAACTGCAGTCCTCTTTTTCTATATCTCGCCCACGCTCTCTTGTTTACCGTGTGATGAGCGAATGCACTGCGTGTGTGTGTGTGTGTGTGCGTGTGCGTGTGTGTGCGCGCACACACGCGTGCTCAAAAATGTGTGCATGCTATCACTGTTACATGTAGGTGTGTGTGTGTTTTTGTGTGTGTGCACATGCACAAGCCCGTGGACAGTAATACTAGTGAAATTTGTGTGTATGTGTTTATAAATCTTGCACTCAAAGGTAAGTCTTGAAAATGATTGCACAAATATATTCTGACACTGATGGGTTGAGGGGTAAGCATAAATTGTGATTGTTTGATTTTTCATGCAGTTATGTTTGCCTGTTTTGTACAACAACAAGAACATGCCTTCACAAGGGAAAAGCTGTCTGCAAAAGTAAACAGCTTGTGGATTCAGGAAAATATTCCCTCACCCAGTGGATCCTGTCAAAAATGATCGCAAGAAATTCTTTACAAGATGGCTCTACCAGCTCAGTATGTTGTTTCAGTCTCTGTAAATGCCTAATTCAGCTTCTTAACAACAAAGCGAAGCGACATGTGAAAGTTTCAGCTGAAATACATTCAGATTTGCATACCCCCCCACCATCCTTCCCCTTCCCTTTTCTCTG
>CM031613.1:5711933-5731933 GCA_018398815.1 Conus ventricosus
GGGGCAATAGTAGAAAGGTAACGGGGTGGGGCGAGGGAAAGGTGAGGACGTGCATGTGTGTGTGAGTACGTGTACGCATGAAATTTCTGCTTTTTGTATCGGTGAATGCATTTGCCAACCCTTGTTTAAAAGGCTTAACTGCTAAACGGACAATAAAAATTGTCAGTGTCAGTGTCTCTCTAATAAGTCAGAAGCATGGTCTTTTTTAATCAGAAAACTGTGAACTTGTATCAAAATTTAGGCATGTCATTATTGCAGTAAGTGTAATATAAGTGCAACAACATTGATTTTTTTTTTTTCCTGACTTTGATTTTAGCTTGAACATTTCTGGGCAATATCTACTTTTTTCCCTAAAGAAGATAATCTGTCCATGGAAATAGGCTACACTTATAATTCAGCAAGAAGGATGTAGGTGATGTGTTTTCTGCAGATTCTCATATAAACAAAAGCTTATTAGTACAGAACTGTACACCATAAATATTACATCAGTAGCAGAGCTCATGATTTTGAATTTCTGCATTGTATCTGTTTTCTGCTTGTATCTGTTCACATGGAAGGTTGTTCATATTGGTTTGCTGTCTTCTGTGGTATGTGTCAGACACTATGACCTGCTGGTCACTGCATTACACAGACACTATGGCCTTCTGGTCACTGCCATTACACGGTCACTATGGCCTGCTGGTCACTGCCATTATACAAACACTATGGCCTGCTGGTCACTGCCATTACACAGACACTATGGCCTGCTGGTCACTGCCATTACACAGACACTATGGCCTGCTGGTCACTGCCATTACACAGACACTATGGCTGCTGGTCACTGCCATTACACGGTCACTATGGCCTGTGGTCACTGCCATTACACAGACACTATGGCCTGCTGGTCACTGCCATTATACGAACACTATGGCCTGCTAGTCACTGCCATTACACAGTCAGACACTATGGCCTGCTGGTCACTGCCATTTACACAGACACTATGGCCTGCTGTCACTGCCATTACACAGACACTATGGCTGCTGGTCACTGCCATTACAGTCGGACACTATGGCCTGCTGGTCACTGCCATTCACAGACACTATGGCCTATGGTCACTGCCATTACACAGTCACTATGGCCTGCTGGTCGCTGCCATTACACAGTCAGACACTATAGCCTGCTGGTCACTGCCATTACACAGACACTATGGCCTGCTGGTCACTGCCATTACACGGTCACTATGGCCTGCTGGTCACTGCCATTACACAGACACTATGGCCTGCTGGTCATTGCCATTACACAGACACTATGGCCTGCTGGTCACTGCCATTACACAGACACTATGGCCTGCTGGTCACTGCCAATTACACAGACATTATGACTGCTGGGTCACTGCCATTACAACAGACACTATGGCTCACTGCCATTACACAGACACTATGGCCTGCTGGTCACTGCCATTACACAGTCACTATGGCCTTCTGGTCACTGCATTCACAGACACTATGGCCTGCTGGTCATGCCATTACACAGACACTATGGACCTCTGGTCACTGCCATTACACAGACACTATGGCCTGCTGGTCACTGCCATTACACAGACACTATGGCCTGCTGGTCACTGCTATTGCACAGACACTATGGCCTGCTGTCACTGCCATTACACAGACACTTGGCCTGCTGGTCACTGCCATTACAGTCGAACACTATGGCCTGCTGGTCACTGCCATTATACAAACACTATGGCCTGCTGGTCACTGCCATGACACAGACACTATGGCCTGCTGGTCACTGCCATTACACGACACTATGGCCTGTGGTCACTGCATTACACCGTCACTATGGCCTGCTGGTCACTGCCATTACAGTCGGACACTATGGCCTGCTGGTCACTGCCATTACACAGTCAGACACTATGGCCTGCTGGTCACTGCCATTACGTCGGACACTATGGCCTGCTGGTCACTGCCATTACACAGTCTCACTATGGCCTGCTGGTCACTGCCATTCACAGACACTATGGCCTGCTGGTCACTGCCATTACACAGTCAGACACTATGGCCTGCTGGTCACTGCCATTACACAGACACTATGGCTGCTGGTCACTGCCATTACACAGTCACTATGGCCTGCTGGTCACTGCCATTACACAGACACTATGGCCTGCTGGTCACTGCCATTACACAGACACTATGGCTGCTGGTCACTGCCATTAACAGTCAGACTCTATGGCCTGCTAGTCACTGCATTACACAGACACTATGGCCTGCTGGTCACTGCCATTACCAGCACACTATGGCCTGCTGGTCACTGCCATTCACAAAGACACTATGGCCTGCTGGTCACTGCCATTACAGCGACACTATGGCCTGCTGGTCACTGCATTACACATGACACTATGGCCTGCTGGTCACGCCATTTACGCAGACACTATGGCCTGCTGGTCACTGCCATTACACAATCAGACACTATGGCCTGCTGGTCACTGCCTTTACACAGTCGGACATATAGCTGCTGGTCTGCCATTACCATTCAGACACTATGGCCTGCTGGTCACTGCATTACAGTCGGACACTATGGCCTGCTGGTCACTGCCATTACAGTCAGACACTATGGCCTGCTGGTCACTGCCGTTACACAGACACTATGGCCTGCTGGTCATTGCCATTACACAGACACTATGGCCTGCTGGTCACTGCCATTACACAGACCACTATGGCCTGCTGGTCACTGCCATTACACAGTCAGACACTATGGCCTGCTGGTCACTGCCATTACAGTCGGACACTATGGCCTGCTGGTCACTGCCATTGCAGTCAGACACTATGGCCTGTGGTCACTGTCGTTACACAGACACTATGGCCTGCTGGTCATTGCCATTACACAGACACTATGGCTTGCTGGTCACTGCCATTACACAGACACTATGGCTGCTGGTCACTGCCATTACACGGTCACTATGGCCTGCTGGTCACTGCCATTACACAGACACTATGGCCTGCTGGTCACTGCCATTACACAGACACTATGGCCTGCTGGTCACTGCCATTACACAGACACTATGACGTGCTGGTCACTGCCATTACACGGTCACTATGGCTGCTGGTCACTGCCATTACACAGGACACTATGGCCTGCTGGTCACTGCCATTACACAGACACTATGGCCTGCTGGTCACTGCCATTACACAGACACTATGGCTGCTGGTCACTGCCATTACACAGACACTATGGCCTGCTGGTCACTGCCATTACACTGGACACTATGGCCTGCTGGTCACTGCCATTACAGTCAGAGACTATGGCCTGCTGGCCACTGCCATTACAGTCAGAGCACTATGGCCTGCTGGTCACTGCCATTACACAGTCACTATGGGCCTGCTGGTCTACTGCCTTACACAGACACTATGGCCTGCTGTCAATGCCATTACACAGACACTATGGCCTGCTGGTCACTGCCATTACACAGACACTATGGCCTGCTGGTCACTGCCATTACACAGACACTATGGCCTGCTGGTCACTGCCATTACACAGAACTATGGCCTGTGGTCACTGCCATTACACAGTCAGACACTATGGCCTGCTGGTCAACTGCCATTACAGTCGGACACTATGGCCTGCTGGTCACTGCCATTACACAGACACTATGGCCTGCTGGTCACTGCCATTACACAGACATATGGCCTGCTGGTCACTGCCATTACACAGACACTATGGCTGCTGGTCACTGCCATTACACAGTCAGCCTATGGCCTGCTGGTCACTGCCTATTACACAGACACTATGGCCTGCTGGTCACTGTCATTACACAGACACTATGGCCTGCTGGTCACTGCCTATTACACAGTCGACACTATGGCTGTGGTCACTGCCATACACAGTCACTATGGCCTGCTGGTCACTGCCATTACACAGCACTATGGCTGCTGGTCACTGCCTTACACAGACACTATGGCCTGCTGGTCACTGCTATTACCAGTCAGACACTATGGCTGCTGGTCACTGCATTACACAGTCACTATGGCTGCTGGTCACTGCTATTACACAGTCAGACACTATGGCCTTCTGTCACTGCCATTACACAGACACTATGGCTGCTGGTCACTGCATTACACAGTCACTATGGCCTGTGGTCACTGCCATTACCGTAGATACTATGGCCTGCTGGTCACTGCCATTACAGTCAGCACTATGGCCTGCTGGTCATGCCATTACCAGTCAGACACTATAGCCTGCTGGTCACTGCCATTACACAGTCGACTATGGCATGCTGGTCACTGCATTACACAGACACTATGGCCTGCTGGTCACTGCCTTACACAGACATTATGGCTGATGTCACTGCCTTACAAGTCGACACTATGGCCTGCTGGTGCTGCCATTCACAGTCAGACACTTGGCCTGCTGGTCACTGCCATTACAGTCAGACACTATGGCCTGCTGGTCACTGCCATTATACAAACACTATGGCCTGCTGGTCCTTGCATTACACAGCACTATTGGTGGTCACTGCCATTACGCAGCACTATGCTGCTGGTCATTGCCATTACAGTCGGACACTATGGCTGCTGGTCACTGCCATTAAACAGACACTATGGCCTGCTGGTCGCTGCCATTACACAGACACTATGGCTGCTGGTCACTGCCATTACACGGTCACTATGGCCTGCTGGTCACTGCCATTACACGAAAACTATGGCCTGCTGGTCACTGCCATTACACAGACACTATGGCCTGTGGTCACTGCCATTACACAGGACACTATGGCCTGCTGGTCACTGCCTTACAAAAGAACTACTTGGCCTGTGTCACTTCCATTACAGTCGGACATTTTAGGCCTGCGGGTCACTGCATTACAGTCGAGACTTGGCCCTGCTGGTCACTGCCATACACAGTCACTATGGCCTGCTGGTCACTGCATTACAACAACCAATATGGCCTGTGGTAAATGCCTTTACCACAGACACTAGGCCTCCCTGGTCACTGCCATTAACCCAGACACAATGGCCCCTGCTGGTCACTGCATTACACAGAAAAACTATGGCCTGCTGGTCACTGCCATTACACCAGACCCCCTTGGGGGCTGGTCATGCCATTCCCAAGAAACTATGGCCCTGCTTGGGGTCCTGCCCTTAGTCGAACACTAGGGCCCTGCTGGTCATTTTGCCATTAACCGACCTATGGTCTGCGGGTCACTGCCATTACTCAGACACTATGGCCTGCTGGTCACTGGCCATTACACAGACACTATGGCCTGCGGGTCACTGCTTTACACAGTCAGACACTATGGCCTGCTGGTCACTGCCATTACACAGTCACTATGGCCTGCTGGTCACTGCCATTACACAGTCACTATGGCCTCCTGGTCCTGCCATTACACAGACACTATGGCCTGCTGGTCAATACCATTACACAGTCACTATGGCCTGCTGGTCACTGCTATTACACAGACACTATGGCCTGCTGGTCACTGCCATTACACAGACACTATGGCCTGCTGGTCACTGCCATTACAGTCGGACACTATGGCCTGCTGGTCACTCCCATTACAGTCAGAGACATGGCCTGCTGGTCACTGCCATTAACAGTCACTATGGCCTGCTGGTCACTGCCATTACACAGACACTATGGCCTGCGGGTCACTGCCATTACACAGACCCCATGGCCTGCTGGTCACTCCCATTACACCCAGAAAACTATGGCCTGCTGGTCACTGCCATTACACAGACACTATGGCCTGCGGTCACTGCCATTACAGTCGGACACTATGGCCGCTGGTCACTGCCATTACACAGACACTATGGCCTGCTGGTCACTGCCATTACACGAAACACTATGGCCTGCTGGTCACTGCCATTACACAGACACTAGGGCCTGCTGGTCACTGCCATTCACATCAGACACTATGGCCTGCTGGTCACTGCCATTACACAGACACTATGGCCTGCTGGTCACTGCATTACACAGTCGACACTAGGGGCCTGCTGGTCACTGCCATTACACAGTCACTATGGCCTGCGGTCACTGCCATTACACAGACACTATGGCCTGCTGGTCACTGCCATTACACAGACACTATGGCCTGCTGGTCACTGCTATACACAGTCAGACACTATGGCCTGCTGGTCACTGCCATTACACAGTCACTATGGCCTGCTGGACACTGCTATTACACAGTCAGACACTATGGCCTGCTGCTCACTGCCATTACAGACTACTATGGCCTGCTGGTCACTGCCATTACACAGTCACTATGGCCTGCTGGTCACTGCCATTACACAGTCAGACACTATGGCCTGCTGGTCACTGCCATTACACAGTCAGACACTATGGCCTGTGGTCACTGCCATTACACAGTCAGACACTATAGCCTGCTGGTCACTGCCGTTACACAGTCAGACACTATGGCATGCTGGTCACTGCCATTACCAGACACTATGGCCTGCTGGTCACTGCCATTACACAGACTTATGGCTGCTGGTCACTGCCATTACACAGTCGACACTATGCCTGCTGGTCACTGCCATTACACAGTCAGACCTATGGCTGCTGGTCACTGCCATTATTCACACTATGGCCTGCTGGCCATGCAATTACACAGTCACTTTGCTGCTGGTCACTGCCATTACGCAGACACTATAGCCTGCTGGTCATTGCCATTACAGTCGGACACTTGGCCTGCTGGTCACTGCCATTACACAGACACTATGGCCTGGTGGTCGCTGCCATTACACAGACACTATGCCTGCTGGTCGCTGCCATTACACGGTCACTATGGCCTGCTGGTCGCTGCCATTTCACAGACACTATGGCCTGCTGGTCACTGCCATTACACAGTCACTATGGCCTGCTGGTCACTGCCATTACACAGTCAGACACTATGGCTGCTGGTCACTGTCATTACACAGTCAGACACTATGGCCTGCTGGTCACTGCCATTACACAGTCAGACACTATGGCCTGCTGGTCACTGCCATTACACAGTCAGACACTATGGCCTGCTGGTCACTGCCATTACACACTCAGACACTATGGCCTGCTGGTCACTGCCATTATACAGACATTATGGCCTGCTGGTCACTGCCATTACACAGTCAGACACTATGGCCTGCTGGTCACTGCCATTACACAGTCAGACACTATGGCCTGTGGTCATGCCATTACACAGACACTATGGCCTGCTGGTCAATGCCTTTACACAGACACTATGGCCGCTGGTCACTGCCATTACACAGTCAGACACTATGGCCTGCTGGTCACTGCCATTACACAGACACTATGGCCTGCTGGTCACTTCCATTACACAGACACTATGGCCTGCTGGTCACTGCCATTACACAGTCAGACACTATGGCTGCTGGTCACTGCCATTACAGTCAGACACTAAGGCCTGCTGGTCACTGCCATTACACAGTCAGACACTATGGCCTGCTGGTCACTGCCATTACAGTCAGACACTATGGCCAGTTGGTCACTGCCATTACACAGACACTATGGCCTGCTGGTCACTGTCATTACAGTCAGACACTATGGCCTGCTGGTCACTGCCATTACACAGTCAGACACTATGGCCTGCTGGTCACTGTCATTACTGTCAGACACTATGGCCTGCTGGTCACTGCCATTACACAGTCAGACACTATGGCCTGCTGGTCACTGTCATTACAATCAGACACTATGGCCAGTTGGTCACTGCCATTACACGTCAGACACTATGGCCTGCTGGTCACTGCCATTACACAGTCAGACACTATGGCCTGCTGGTCACTGTCATTACTGTCAGACACTATGGCCTCCTGGTCACTGCCATTATACAGACACCAGAGCTTACTGTAGAGCGCGGGATTTGTACAATCCCCCGAAAATCTGTTCCTTCCCGCAATTATCGAGTCTTAACGCGGGCAGACTCCCGCACAGTTGCAGGACTGCCCGCCCTGTTCACTGATCGTTGCGGGCGCTCGTTTGACGTCTGCTTGAAATACTGAAACTAGGACTGAGCAGGGAGCGAACGATTTCTTGATATTTCATTGGCTGTTAGTGTAAATCAACCAATCGGCGGCGTTCATCTCCTCCTTCTCGATCACCGACGAGAAGTTGCGAGAGTTCAAGACACCATATTGGATATTTTCCAAACTGAAGTGTGCACCCACCTTATTTGACTTCGACTTTCGTGGAAGAAAAGTGAAAAAAATAAGATTCTGTCCCATGCGAGGGTGGAGAAAATCATGAAGAAACCGCGACTACATCCAAAAGCTCGGAGAAGCAGCCCGAAAAGAGTGCCAGTGCAAGGGAACACCGGTTTCAAGACGATTGGCTGAAGAAGTGGCCCGGGGGGGGGGGGGGGGGGGGGGGGGTGCCCCCCTTTTTTTGATATGAGGGGGGGGCTGCCCCCCCTTTGAAAAATCCTAGATTAAGCTCTGAGACACTATGGCCTGCTGATCACTGCAATTACACAGTCACTATGGCCTGCTGGTCACTGCCATTACACAGACACTATGGCCTGCTGGTCAATACCATTACACAGTCAGACACTATGGCCTGCTGGTCACTGCCATTACACAGTCACTATGGCCTGCTGGTCAATACCATTACACAGTCACTATGGCCTGCTGGTCACTGCCATTACACAGACACTATGGCCTGCTGGTCAATACCATTACACAGTCAACTATGGCCTGCTGGTCACTGCTATTACACAGACACTATGGCCTGCTGGTCACTGCCATTACACAGACACTATGGCCTGCTGGTCACTGCCATTACATCGACACTATGGCCTGCTGGTCACTGCCATTACAGTCAGAGACTATGGCCTGCTGGCCATTGCCATTACACAGACACTATGGCCTGCTGGTCATTGCCATTACACAGACACTATGGCCTGCTGGTCACTGCCATTACACAGACACTATGGCCTGCTGGTCACTGCCATTACAGTCAGACACTATGGCCTGCTGGTCACTGCTATTACACAGCAGACACTATGGCCTGCTGGTCACTGCCATTATACAGACACTATGGCCTGCTGGTCACTGCCATTACACAGACACTATGGCCTGCTGGTCACTGCCATTATACAGACACTATGGCCTGCTGGTCACTGCCATTACACAGACACTATGGCCTGCTGGTCACTGCCATTATACAGACACTATGGCCTGCTGGTCACTGCCATTATACAGACACTATGGCCTGCTGGTCACTGCCATTATAGTCGGACACTATGGCCTGCTGGTCACTGCCATTACACAGTCACTATGGCCTGCTGGTCACTGCTATTACACAGACGCTATGGCCTGCTGGTCACTGCCATTACACAGACACTATGGCCTGCTGGTCACTGCCATTACAGTCGGACACTATGGCCTGCTGGTCACTGCCATTACACAGACACTATGGCCTGCTGGTCACTGCCATTACACAGACACTATGGCCTGCTGGTCACTGCCATTACACAGACACTATGGCCTGCTGGTCACTGCCATTACACAGACACTATGGCCTGCTGGTCAATGCCATTACACAGACACTATGGCCTGCTGGTCACTGCCATTACACAGACACTATGGCCTGCTGGTCACTGCCATTACACAGACACTATGGCCTGCTGGTCACTGCCCTTACACAGACACTATGGCCTGCTGGTCACTGCCATTACACAGACACTATGGCCTGCTGGTCACTGCCATTACACAGACACTATGGCCTGCTGGTCATTGCCATTACACAGACACTATGGCCTGCTGGTCACTGCTATTACTCGGACACTATAGCCTGCTGGTCACTGCCATTACACAGATACTATGGCCTGCTGGTCACTGCCATTACACAGAGTGAATCTGTCCACACAAAAAATGAATCCTGCTGACCATAGAGCAGACATTTGAAGAGTTCATATTTCTTTTTTTCGACCTCTTCCCTGTTTTTCAAATCTGAATAGAAAGACTTTTGCTGTCATTTTCATATTGTTAGAAGAGTTGTTTAGCTGTACTTGCTTTTAATATGCTTATTGATTCAGTGTCTTCTCTTTTTTTCAGAATAGAAGAATCGAGTTCCTGGATGAGAGAGAACTGCTGGAGCAGCTGTACTCTCACTACTGCCTGGTGTGGGCCTATCAGGACCAGGCCAACATCGGGCTGAAGGACATCCACCTCTAGATCTGGCAGTGCCCCAGGGTGAACTGGTGTCACGGCCCACAGCTGTGTTGCTCTCAAGACTTCAATCTGGTGCTGCCCGAGATACAAAGACCATTCAGTTGTTGAACAAGAAAGACACTTACTTTGCTTGCCGACAAGACAATGTAGAAAGTCCTTGGTAGAATTTGCTGCAGTGATGGGTTATCAATCAGTTGTACAGGGTGAAGTTGCAGAATACCTGTAAACAGTTGGGGCAGTTAAGTCTCAGACACACTGAGTGTATTGGCTCAGCCGATCCGAGTGGCTTTCACCTTTGTCTTCCGGTGAAGTGATCTGTAAAAACCTTCGAGCCATTGCAAACATGTAGAACCATGGAAGGGTGTGGTGAAAGGAATGGTAGATGTGTGTTCATTTACACTATGGCACCAGCCGATGCAGCACTGCTTCAGCATGGGTTTCTGGCAGTGATTAGCCTCTTTAGGAAGATTTATTTGATTACTGGATATAGCTCACTAACAGCTTTAACAGCATGAAGACTGAGTCTGCGTATGTGTTGGTGAGAGAGAGAAACAAAAGAAACCTTTTGCTCCATACATGTTATCCCTAGAATGGATGTATTAACATTCTTAGGGATATAAATATTACGTGGAAACATGGAAGTGTGCTTTTCAATTTTGAAAAATTAAACAAACAAACATAAAACAAAACGAAGCTTTTCAATTTAAAGAAAATCAACAAACAAAAAAACAAAATGAAAAAAATAAAAACATGAAAAACGTGCTTTTTGATTTGTATCGCAGTGACCACATGTTGCCAATGCGTTGCCTCAGCTGGCTTTTGTAAGCTTGATTTTATTGGCCAGCTTTGTGCTGTATTTTGTCGTATACCACATGGCCTCTGAGCTGCACTGCAGTGAGGTTTTCCCCCTCAGGCCTTTCTCACATCCCTGATTTTTTGGTCAGCATGAATGGATTTACTGGTTTCGATAGCATCAGGTTGATGGATTTACTGGTTTCGATAGCATCAGGTCAGTGGATTTACTGGTTTCAATAGCATCAGGTTGATGGATTTGCTGGTTTCAATAGCATCAGGTTGATGGATTTACTGGTTTCGATAGCATCACTCAGCTAACCTGAAATTTGGATAACCAGAAAGTTAGGTTACTTTCCCTTCCATTTTGGGTTCAGAGTATTCCTCTGTAGTTCTTCACGTTTTCTCTGTCTTACCATCTCACACATCAGGACTTTCCTTTGGTAGACTGCTACCTATACTCTAGTCAACGAGTGAGCTGAGACTTACCTGCAGTGCTCTCTATCATCAGTCCTGTCCACCGACCAGCAGGTGCTGTATCAGTGTGAAAGGTCTGGCAGCTGACAAGTGTGTAGCTTTTTCCCAGCCATGTTTCCTAGCAGGTGAGAAGTAGAGCCCACAGTGAAGAACAATAGCTTGTAATGAGAAGTAATGCCATGGTCTTATCCTTGCCCGCTGAGAGTAGCCGTCTGTGGTCGCGTTCAGTCATGTCAACAGTGCTGTGGTAACTGATTTGTGAATAGTTAACAACAACAAAAAGAAAAAAAAAAGGGTTAGTGTCTTTATAATTACTGTTCTTGCTTTTATCATCATCATTATTGTTTGGTAGGAACTGGCATTCCAACAGTACTTAGCATTTGAAAAACTGTGTTAAAGAAAAAAATTCCTGAAAAAAGGGGATATTGGACCGAGTCAATGAATAAGATTGACTTAGATGAGAAAAAAAAAAAATCAGAAAAAAAGATTTATATTGGACTGATTCAATGAACAGGATTTACATTAAAGAAAAACAGAACAACACAACATTGAGACCATCTTCAGTTTAAGGATTCAAAGAAACATGACTTCTTTTACTTGTTTTGTTTACAGACTACATATGTCATCTATCATGGATGTGATGGGGGTTTTTTTAGGTAAATCTTCATTTGTAAATGCAAGGGTAGTAATGATATCCAACAAGAAAATGAATTGTGAGCTTGGAGGGGTTAGATTGGACAAATGGAGTTAGTTGTGCTCAGTCAGCGGCTGTGGGGATTCAGACTGACCCCATCTTTGACCTTCAACAGGAGGGCTAGAAGATGGCAGATGTGTAGGCAACACCTGGGCACTGTGGTTCACACAGCAATGCCAAGTTGCCATGCCTTCCCAGACTTCAGTGAATGATCTCTGTTGTTCTGTTGCCTTTGCAGCGCCACATTATACCTTAGCAACCCATTCAAATGTTATGGTTTACTTGTATTGATATCATTGTGGTCTTCAGCGTAGGTGTTGCCACGGTTAGTACTGTTCAGTGCTTCCTTTCAATAAAGCTTAGGTTAAAGGTTGAAGCCCCATGGCCTAATGGCTGCAGGGGCAGTGGACTGTCATCAGATGTGGCTGAGGCATGCCATGATGGAAGGCAGAGCCTCTCCCTTCCCTTCACCAGCCCTGATGTGGCCCTTTGCGGTCGGCTGGGCTATAAGCAACATTATCTTATCTTACCTTCCCTTCAGCAGCCTTGAAACTTCCCTGGACTGAATCAGGTATCTAATTTACGGCAGGGTGGACACATAGGGTTCTCAAGCCAAAAACATCAGACCTCACGTGTGGTTTGAACTCACTACTAACTCCTCCACAGGCAAGCGCTCTAACCATTCCACTAGGGGCCCCTGACAAGAAAGAAACAATGCCTAAATAGGAGATATTGTAGCACATGAGGAAAGAGGGGGGGGGGGTTGAAAATTACAGACCCTTTTCATTTAATGAAATGCTCAGTTTCTGGTTGACTGCCGCAATTTCTTGTGGAAGGAGGTCAGATTGAACCTGTACAGTATGTGGCGTTGTCTTGTTTAACTTGATGAATATGTTCAGCCAACTGCAGTTGAAAATAAATGTTGACGTACTGAGCCGCCTAAAGTGTGCAGTAGAGTCTGCAGTAAGGAGTCTGGACCTGATGGTCTTTTTTCAGGCAGACAAGAACACACAAGCTAACAAGATAAAAACATAAATAATCGTCTGTGTTTGTTCATTTCTTTGTTGGTTTTTTTTTTCTTATTCTTCCTAAAAAATAAAAAAAAGATGGCAGGTGGAGGCTCATTACTTCAGTTATTGCTGCATTGCCTTTGTATTTCAATGTTTATTTTCATAGTTGAACCTTTGCCTGCAGTCATTGTACTTTAAAACCAACAGCAGTTGGCTTGAATTCACTCTCCCTATGTTTTGGTACCTTATGTATGAAAAGGTGTGGACAATAGTGTGAGCATGTTTGCTTCTGTGTGTGTGGTGTGTGTGTGTGTGTGTGTGTGTGTGTGTGTGTGTGTCTCAAATGTAAGCTGTATCTAAACAGTAATGACTATCCAGTATTTGAGTGCCTGTGCTTATTAGTGGATGATTTAAAGAATGTGTGCACTCTTTCATATAAGCGTATCACAGTTTAACAGTGTATGTATGTGTTTCAAAGTGTACTGTATGGTTTAAAATTATATTGTTCTTCAGTGCAGCATATGATAACGCCACCACACTCTCTGTCCAGTTCTGTACACTATCTGTTGAGATCAGAGAGCTTATTGTTATTATTTATTGTACACAGATTAAAATATAAAAAAACTGTTGTTGATGTGAATGTTGCATCTTCATGTAAATGGCCATATGTTGCAGCTGTGTAAAGTTGCTTTTTCCTTGTGATCCTTGTAAAACTGAAACTTGTTTGAACATATGTGTCAGAAGCAAATGCGACATTTAGCTAGCAGGGAGGGGGGGGGGGGGGGGGGGGGGGGGGGGGGGGGGGGGGATGGGGGGGGTATGAAATGGTTTGATGCAACACCTGCTCTTGAACATGTCATCACATAGCCCCCAGCTTTGTTTCCTTTCTTCTGTGATGTTCTTTTTTGGTTTCCTTTCTTTGTACTTGTGAGGGAAGGAGGGAGAAAGATGAGGGAAGGGAATTTTTCAATGATTCTACATGGTGGGGGGAAAAAAAGAAGAGGAAACCATGGGGGAAAAAAACAAGAAGAAAAGGAAAAAGATTTGCTGGGAGTAATTATTTCCATTGTTCCTGATGAATGTTTATCATACACATATGTATTATCCTGGTGTTTGAAAAGAATCGGTCCAGTATCTCTTTTGATTTTGTTGTTTTTGTTTGTTTTTGTTTTCTGTTAATTATTTTGTATGGAACATGCCAAGTCAACCTGTTGGGAGGGTGGGACGAGACTGGATTGGTAGGTGGGGGAGGGGGTTGTTGGGTGGTGGTGCGGATCCATTCCGGAAGAGAAGTGTTGTGAAGGGTACATATACATATTAGTGAAAATATCAGTGTGATGTGTTCATTGTGGTTCTGAAGCCCCCACGCTCTGCACAAAGCATCACCATATTTGCAGTGTCTAAAAGAATATGAGCAGCTGTTTAAACCGTTCAAAAATGAAATGCTTTAAGCACACTTATTTGCTTGTCTTGTGCACTGGTTTGCGGCAAGGTTGGGCAGGTGAAGAGATTTTTTGTTGTTGTTGTGGGGGGTGGGGGAGGATATTGTATAATTATGTGATTATGTTTTGAGACAACAAAATGATCTAGATTAGGTGAGGGGCTCAGGGTGAGCCAATCAGGATTAGCTAGGCTTTGGCGTTGGATAAAAGTCAAGTCATTTTTTTTTCTTTTTTCTTGTCCTTTACACTTTCTTGGGAGGGGTTTGCATTCATGTGTTTACCGTATGAAAACAAACCAGATCAGAACATCTATTTTGATAATATGGTCAGGGTGTGCTCTGTTCTTTCTTTTTCTTTTCTTTTTTCTTCTTTTTTCCCCCCTTTTTTTATTTGTAATGGAGTGATAGGTTTTGATACAAGAGAAAGCGAACTGAAACTATATGCAAAAATAGAAGACTTCGAAGGATGATGATTTCTGCAGACCCCATTTGATGCAATTTGCGAATTCCATTTTGTGTTTCAGTTGGAACACCTTAGCATCAGTCTGACAGGGGGTCGGTCTGTTGACGTGTCTGGCAAGGTGCTGAGCATAATAGCTTATACATTTCCAAAGAAAACTGTACAAAATATGTTGAGTAACAAAATACATTGTGTGGCATTGGTGTAATAATTGTGCTATATATGCTATGCGACTATCATCTCTGTACTTTCTCTTAAATCAGACATCAAGGTTTTTTTCTGGTTTGAAAAAAAACAACCCTGAAATGGATTCACAGCTTCTTAGGAATCTTCCAGAAACAGCGCATACAATTCTGAGGTTTGTTACAAGCTGTGGGTTGACATGATTACTGTTCCTAACTGTGGTCAGAAACCTGGTCTGTCTTTAGTGTATCTTCCCCCCCCCCCCCTCTCTCCACCTTCTCCCCCCCCCTCCCCCACTGCCTTCCATACTCCCCATCCCTCAGTTTGTTTACAAACAGTTTTACAGTACCTAGGCCTCGACGCTATATATTTCAACTGTGACATTGTTTGTGCCCAACTTTTCATCATGGGCCTTGAGTGACGGTCAAGATCTGTCCCTTTTTTTGTTTATTGTTGTTTTTGTTTGTTTGTTTTCTTTTGTTGTTGTATTGACATTAATCATGCTTGGTAGATGATCATCTTGATCATGCCTTTCTTCCTCGTTTTGAAAAGTCTGTGAAAACAACACAGTGCACATCAACAACAAAACAAATGGATGTCTCTGCTGTCCGAGATTGAGGAGCAGAGGAAAGTGTGGTCATAGAGTACACACTATGACATAATGACAATGGTATCTGTCAAACATGTGGCTACACATGGTGTATTCTATCTTCCAGCATCAGTATTGAAAAAGATCTGGTTAGTTTAAGGGGGGGGGGGGGGGGGGGGGGGGTTGTTATTGTTGTTGTTGTGTTTGTTTGTTGTTGGTTTTTTTTGGGGGGTCGCTTAGGGTTTTGTATGTTAAGAGGTCTTTTGCCTTTTCATTTAAACAAAATACGATGGGAAAAGAATGAAAGATGTTACAACCAGTCGTGATGTGCAACAATACACAGTACAGTTATAAATCTTATTTCAAGATGTGTGCTTTTGCTTTGCTTTTCTTTCTGATGATTTTGAGTTTGTGTGCAGATTGTGTTGTGACCACAAGTCTCTCTGTTATGTCAGAGGGGTTGAAACTGACTTGAAACTTGTTTAAATGAAAATACAGGGCAGATAAATGATGACCCCTCCATCTGCATGAAGACTGGGATGTGTGTGCTATAGTAAGTGTGTGTGTGTGTGTGTGTGTGTGTGTGTGTGTGGTGTGTGTGTGTGTGTGTGTGTGTGTGTGAGAAAGATAGTTGGTAGGAGCAACACACACACACACAACACACACACCAACACACTCACACACACATTACACACACTCACACACACACACACACACCACACACACACACACACACACACACACACTAACTCACTCACTCACAACACACACACTCCACACACACACACACACGCACACACACTACACACACACATACACACACACACATACACACACACACACACACACACACACACACCACACACACACAAACACTCACACACACTCGCACACACACACACACACACACACACGCACACACACACACACACACACACACACACGCACACACACACACACACACACACTCACACACACACACACACACACACACACACACACGCACACACACACACACACACACACACACACACACACAATGGGTGGAAGGGGAGGGAGAGACTACCTGAACCACACACTATTTTTGCATTCGATAAACTATCTACAACTTCGCATTAATGACATCTAGACATCAAATAATTACCTATGTTTATGTCTTTTTCTCTTCATCACTGAAACGTTTGACCGTCACCCAAAGGCAAACGAACTGGAAAAGAAGGGGGGGGGGGGGGGGGGCGCAGACAATGGAGTCATTAACTGGCCGCAAGCTGCAGTGCAGGTTGTGTTGGAAGGCAATGGAAAAGAAGGGGGGTGGGGCAGACATGGAGTATACTGGCCGCAAGCTGCAGTGCAGGTTGTGTTGGAAGGCAATGGAAAAGAAGGGGGGTGGGGCAGACATGGAGTATACTGGCCGCAAGCTGCAGTGCAGGTTGTGTTGGAAGGCAATGGGACCGTAGTTGGAGCAGCAAGAAATGTGTTTGTTCCTGGAACATAAAGACGACGTCTGACAAAGCTGGAGAGGTCCACAGTTCCTCAGCGTGTGGAAAGGAGATCCCTGACCACGCCCATTCCATGGAGAGGACACTGTATGGACTTACAGCGAGAAGGGAGATGACTGTATGGACTCACAGCGAGAAGGGAGATCCCTGACCATGTCAATTCCATGGAGAGGACACTGTATGGACTTACAGCGAGAAGGGAGATCCCTGACCACGCCCATTCCATGGAGAGGAGACTGTATGGACTTACAGCGAGAAGGGAGATCCCTGACCACGCCCATTCCATGGAGAGGAGACTGTATGGACTTACAGCGAGAAGGGAGATCCCTGACCACGTCCGTTCCATGGAGAGGGGACTGTATGGACTTACAGCGAGAAGGGAGATCCCTGACCACGTCCGTTCCATGGAGAGGGGACTGTATGGACTTACAGCGAGAAGGGAGATCCCTGACCACGTCCGTTCCATGGAGAGGGGACTGTATGGACTTACAGCGAGAAGGGAGATCCCTGACCACGTCCGTTCCATGGAGAGGGGACTGTATGGACTTACAGCGAGAAGGGAGATCCCTGACCACGTCCGTTCCATGGAGAGGACACTGTATGGACTTACAGCGAGAAGGGAGATCCCTGACCACGTCAAATCCATGGAGAGGACACTGTATGGACTTACAGCGAGAAGGGAGATCCCTGACCACGTCAAATCCATGGAGAGGACACTGTATGGACTCACAGTGACAGCTGTCCATCGTTGTGCTTTTGGTGTTACTGGGAAGATGGGTATGTAGTTTCATCGCTGAAGTACAGAACTGGACTCCCAGAAAGGGACTGGCTGCAGGGTTTCTTGAAGCACGACCCAGATGTCAGTTTGATGCAGCAGCAAGGAACAAGCCTGTCTACTGCTGTGGGGTTCACACAAATGAATCAGCAGGTCTAGGGAACTTTGAGTTGGCCGTCAAATTTGCAAGAAATGGGCCCATGAGGTCTGCATCCCTGGTGTGGCATCTCCATTTGTCTGAACTGCGAATCAGTATACTCAGAGAGCGACTTCTTACTGTGAATCAATCACTGATAGATGGAATGTGATCAAGTATCAGAATATTCTGAACCGCTGATAGATAGATACATTATGATCAGTCACAATCAACGTATTGACTGATGGATACAATGTGTATACAAGAGTATGCCAATTCACTACGTTTTTAGATCAATATCAGTTGAACATATTCTTTTTGATTGCTCATTGCTATCCCTGTTATACAACATATCTGGGATAGATGTAGCAAAAACAGGATCTTTAAATGATATAATCTACAGCGAAGAAATGATACAAATTGCATCAGGTTTATCCAGCACTATACTTGCAAATTTATTGTAGATATTAAGTTATTTATAGTTGTTGTATTAATGTTCATATGTAGCCTTTCACATATGAGTGCATATTCACACACACACACACACACACACAAACCACACCACACACACACACGCACACACATGCATACGCACAGCACACACACACACACACACACACAAACACACGCGCACATATATACATACACACTCACACACACGCACACACGCACGCAAACACAGACACAAACTCTTACACAGCTCGTTTTAATTTGCTTGTTTTTTGTGGATTGGTTCATTTTTAGTCTAATATCACCATTGTTGTGAACAGACGTTAAATTAAATCAGTCAATCAATCAATCATTAGATCGATGTCCACTCCTCGTTTTTTTCAAATAATCAATGAATGCGATCTGCTTATATTAAGTTTCAAAACGGAGTGACTGAGGGTGGAAAATGAAGCAAAATGTAGAAAGAAAGGGGTTAGTTACCGCCAAGGACACAGACAAACAAAGCACAGGACTAGACACAATACATTTCGACCTCTTGGGTCTTCTACAGACAAAAACAAATAACATTTAGGACAGTGAAAACGAAGAACGAGATTAAATTAATATTGGCAAGGGCTATTTGAAATTGCTGTAAAGTCGCAGCTGATTCTGGTGATTCGACTATTGTTTTTACTGCAACCATTTGGCCAGACTATATGCGTGGGGTAAAAGCCCATATAAGGGCGCTTTGCTCCAACTGTGTGGGCGTTTTGCCCCATGGTATAGGGCAAAGAGGTCGTGGACAAAGTTGTATTCGGACCATCATAACACAATAGTGCGGTCACACTTAGGACTAAAGGCGGTTTGAATCACACAACACAAATTGAGAAAAGAATTAAACCTTTTGGGCCTTTTGTCGTTTTGGTATAGTTCAGCTGAAGCGTGTAATCTAAAACGCTGTCAGGATGCTGGCATGGGGTAAAGCGCCCCACCAGTGACTGGGCCACAGAGCCAAAGGTGGCCACTTTACCCCACATCCAGGTGGGCGTTTTACCCCTGAGAGAGAGACGGCGAGACTTCTTGTGTAAATGTGTGTTCGTATGTGCGTGTTTGTATTTGACTCTGAGAGAGAGAGAGAGAGAGAGACTTCTTGTGTAAATGTGTGTTCGTATGTGCGTGTTTGTATTTGACTCTGAGAGAGAGAGAGAGAGAGAGAGAGAGAGAAGAGTGTCGTGTTCCAATGTGCATGTGTGTATTTAACTAAGCGACAGAGAGAGAGCCGTCTATTCATGAAGGCCATAAGAGAGTGGAAGGGGAGTGTGTGTGTGTGTGTGTGTGTGTGTGTGTGTGTGAAAGAAAGGAAGAGAGAGAGTTTGTGT
>CM031613.1:5736933-5786933 GCA_018398815.1 Conus ventricosus
CTCCTGCATGCACGCACACACACCACACACACACACACACACAACGCACACGCACACACACACACGCACACGCACACACACACACAACACACAAACACACACACAGAGTTCACGAGCTGCCACACAGGTCTTCACATGGAAGATTCGGGGTTTAGACTGACTAGGAGGAGGAGGTGGAGGAGAAGGAGGAGGAGAAAAGGTAAATGAGAAAGAGAAGATGGCAACCATGCAATGATATAATCAATGAAGTATGATGCTAAAAGGAGGGACGAAAAGGTGAAGGAGATCATGAAAATGATGATGATAGAGATGATGATGATGATGATAAAGGAGGAGCAGGATAAGGAAAAGAAAACAATATAAAAGTATTCATATGAATCATCGTTGTTCCTGCATCAACCTATGCAAATGGTTGAGCCGAGTAAAAAATACACGGATTCAGTTTGTAGTCGATTTTGTCACACTGTCATACGCATTCATTCATTCATTCTCTCTCTCTCCTCTCCTCTCCTCTCTCTCTCTCTCTCTCTCTCTCTCTCTCTCTCTCTCTCAGTCACACACACACACACACACACACACACACAACACACATACACACACACACACACACACACACAAGCGCTCTGCATTCACGCATACTTGCGCAAACTCTGCATTAACAAAAACATAAAGATCTATACTAAAAAATTAGTGTGTGTGTGTGTGTGTGTGTGTGTGTGTGTGTGTGTGTGTGTGTGTGTGTGTGTGTGCGCGTATTTGTGCGTGTGTGTGTGTGTGTGCGTGCGTGCGTGTGTGCGTGCACGCGTGCGTGCGTGTGTGTGTGTGTGCGCGCGTGCGTCTGTGTGTGTGTGTTCAGTAAATACATTACAGAAAACGAACAAATACGATCGACAAAACTCGTGGGTGTAGTAGTTGTTGTTCTTGTCAAGCGTGTGTGCATCGTGTGTGCGTATGGATTGGTTTTGGAAGCCCTCGTCCCCTATACATATTCTTCCCTCCTTCCGTTGTCCCGTCAAGTATGACTACAGACCGACAGTCACACTGCCCATGGTGTTGCCCACGACAGCGGAGCTGAACTGCGCACAGTGCTGTACTGACCCAGCTTGGTGGTGCCTCCGTTCTTGTGATGGTCTCCTGGGTAGGGTTTCAGCCCCAGACAGAAGCACATGTCTCCGACCTTGAAGGCGTCCACGTCGCCGTCCCGACCGTCCCAGAAATCGAACAGTTCGAACACCTCGGTGATTTCTGGAAGCCGAATTCACACAGACCAACATGAGAGGTACGCACTGTTTAATTAAAGGTGCAGCAAACGGACAACAAGAAACGAACAAGCCAACAAAACCAACATGAAGAGTGTTAGGTCTTCCTCAAGCCACAACGGACAGCAACAAACGGAAGCATGAAACACATTCATAAATGACATTGTCGATATCTCAGAGACCATGATTCCCCAAGAATTTCCGATCTAAAACAAGTCGAAATTCCGTGTCTTTTGTATGCAGATGATTTAGCTATCCTCTCGACTTCAAAACAGGGACTTCAGCGTAAATTAAACCAGTTACACAACTACTGTTTAGACTGGGAATGAAAATCAACACAGAGAAAACAAAGGTCGTTGTATTCACCAAATCAGATCCAAAGGTACCACTATTCTTCAATTGCGGTGAAAACATAATTGAAACAGTAGATCAATATAAATATCTTGGAGTCATTTTCCATAAAAACGGACATTTTACAGAAGCCCAAGAACACTTAGCAAGACAGGGGAATAAAGCCGCACATACCTTGAAGAGAACGTTTTATGGTCAAAATGTAAATATGAGAACAGTTACAACCCTATTTGACTCGTTAGTCTCTCCCATCTTCACATATGGGTCGGAGGTGTGGTTCCCATCCTCTTACCAATACAAAGATGAAATATGTCAAGAAAAGAAAATGCAGCATTTGTTCAAAACCTGTCTTGCAAACAAATTCCCACATGAAACTGCACACATTAAATTCTGCAGGCAATTATTAAGAGTTCATAGAAAAGCAATGGCATTACCGGTTTTGGGCGAACTGGGGAGATTCCCGATTACTTTTAAAGTGATAACCCAGACTATCGCATTCTGGATACACATATTAGAGTCAGACCAAGACTCTTACCAACAACAGATTTATCAGTCAATGATCTCTCAAGCACCGAAGAAAGCAAATGGACGAAGTTTATACGACAAACCTTGTCAACGATAGGATTACAGCATGTCTGGGAAAATCAGGGTACATTTAGTGTGACTCGCCTGAAGTTTCTGATCAATGCGAAGCTGGAAACGTTTTATATTGAGTTTTGGAAGAAACAAAAGAATGAAAGCACATCCAAGCTCAAATTTTATGCCACAGTTACTACCGAATACAAACAGGCGGCTTATTTGGAGCAACACACTGACACAGATTGCAGACGAGCACTAACAAGATTACGAATAAGTGCCCATGACCTCCAAATTGAGAGGGCCGTTATACCAACACTGACAGAGAAAACAGATTATGCACGACATGCCACGTCGTTGAGGACGAACTACATTTTCTCGACGACTGCAAATTATTTGACCAACAACGTTATGACCTGATGACGAGGATAATAAAAACTGATTTTCCACCACAGACTAACATGACAAAACCCTCGGAGCTTATGTTATTGGACTGCTTCCAACCTGTACTTGCCCAGTATATCCTGTTGTGTATTTCTCTTCGGAGACAGAAAATTTAATCAGACTCTGATACACACTATGCTTTTCTTTCTGCTACTAATGATGTTATGTTGCAAGATGTGACAACGCTAGGATTAGTTTAGTTTAGTTGAATGTCTGAACTTGATCATCTGTGCCCCACAAAACCTCTGGTTTTCATATGGCAATAAAATAGGTTCTTGTTCTTCTTCTTCTTGTTCATACACGCTCACACAACCCGGGCACATGCGCGCGAGCGAGCGAGCGCGCGCGCGCGCGCGCACACACACACACACACACACACACACACACACACACACACACGTTCAGTCATTCCCCATTTCGGTCAACATTGAGTATAGTCCAGCTTACCAGGGCGCGCGGGGGGGGCTCGTGCAACTAAAAAAAATGTATAAAACTTAACATCTCCTCTGACCCGCGCCGTCCCCCAGCCCCTACCACCCCAACCCCCTCCCCTCTAGTAATTTAAAAGAAAAAAAAAAAAGCAGCAAAACTAGAACATTCCCTGCCCGTAAAATAAAAAATACATACAAAAAATCCACAAACCAATCAAAAAAAGGGGAAATGCGGTTGTCAACACTGTTGCTGCAATGACGGGCATTATGTTTACTGTTGTCAACACGGTCGCTGCAGTGACGGGCATTATGTTTACTGTTGTCAACACTGTTTCTGCAATGACGGGCATTGTGTTTACCGTTGTCAACACTGTCGCTGCAATGACGGGCATTATGTTTACTGTTGTCAACACTGTCGCTGCAGTGACGGGCATCATGTTTACTGTTGTCAACACTGTTTCTGCAATGACGGGCATTATGTTTACTGTTGTCAACACTGTCGCTGCAATGACGGGCATTGTGTTTACTGTTGTCAGTACTGTCGCTGCAATGACGGGCATTGTGTTTACTGTTGTCAGTACTGTCGCTGCAATGACGGGCATTATGTTTACTGTTGTCAACACTGTCGCTGCAATGACGGGCATTATGTTTACTGTTGTCAACACTGTCGCTGCAATGACGGGCATTATGTTTACTGTTGTCAACACTGTTTCTGCAGTGACGGGCATTGTGTTTACTGTTGTCAACACTGTCGCTGCAATGCTGGCCATTATGTTTACTGTTGTCAGTACTGTCGCTGCAATGACGGGCATTGTGTTTACTGTTGTCAACACTGTTTCTGCAATGACGGGCATTGTGTTTACTGTTGTCAACACTGTCGCTGCAATGACGGGCATTGTCTTTACTGTTGTCAACACTGTCGCTGCAATGACGGGCATTGTGTTTACTGTTGTCAACACTGTCGCTGCAATGACGGGCATTGTGTTTACTGTTGTCAACACTGTCGCTGCAATGACGGGCATTGTGTTTACTGTTGTCAACACTGTCGCTGCAATGACGGGCATTGTGTTTACTGTTGTCAACACTGTCGCTGCAATGACGGGCATTATGTTTACTGTTGTCAGTACTGTCGCCGCAATGACGGCATTATGTTTACTGTTGTCAACACTGTCGCTGCAATGATGGGCATCATGTTTACTGTTGTCAACACTGTCGCTGCAATGACGGGCATCATGTTTACTGTTGTCAACACTGTCGCTGCAATGACGGGCATCATGTTTACTGTTGTCAACACTGTCGCTGCAATGACGGGCCCTGTTAAGCGTTTTCACCCTATGTTGACGTAAAAATAGTCATTGTCATAAAGAAAACCGTTACAGATATCAATGTCACTCCACAATACAGACATGTTCACACTTTTCATACGCAAACAGTTAATTGTTACATAATTAAAATGTCATGATTAGCTATTGAAAACAAACATTTTCATGAGAAATGGAAGTTATCACCAACAATGGGTATTTTCACGTGATAAGTAGCTGTTCTCACTTGATAACGAGCTGTTTTCAATTGAAATAAAATGTTCACTCTTGAAAATGGATGTTATCACTCATGATGATTGGTTTCACATGAAGCCAATTATTAAGGCCTTTTGTAGATTGTACTGTAGTCCCATACAAAGTTCACGGTTGGATTCCACCTGTTAATGGAAAGATACTACCAAATCGCCCACATTTTTTTTTTTTTTTTTTTTTTTTTTTGCTGTCGCAACCTCTGCGCCACCTCAGAGGCAGTGCACCCACGCCGCTCATCCCGACACCCCGTCCACAGCCACAGCCCGTCGGGCCCGCCGCAGCCCCGGCACCGGCAATCCACAGGGAGCAGTCAATGTCAAGTCGTCAAGAGGCAACCCACCGGAGGAGACACTACACTGCTGCCGAGTCACTTCGGTGGTGTTCAGTGGCGCCTGTTCTGATCTAACATACGCAGGACACCACCTACTAAGCCCCCTACTGACGACAATAATTGCTTAGTCGCGGAGCCGACGTGAGTGAGCTCTCCCTCCGGAGGGCGCCACCACGTCCGTCCAACGACAGCCCCCATGGACTCACCGACACCGGTGACCCCGACAGAACCAAACCAAGGCCACAGACGTGGAGTGGACATCGAAACTGAGGTCACCATGAGAGCAGGGCATGAAGGGCCGCAGAATTTGAGACTTTTTTTTTTTAATGCTGATCGATGAGGATGAGGATGATTAAGATGATGCTACGGATTTCCAATTCGGTCTGAGACTACATGACAGGGCTGTACTCTACGCTTCCTTTCATAATATATCCCGGCATCAACCAGGCCCGAGAGATACAGGCACCTGCAGTGTTGGTCAGTAAATTTGAGCAACACTCTCAGAAACGCATCCATTAAGTGGATGAAACTCGACTGTGTGGTCCCAGTCTTCCCAACTGAGTCCGCAGCAAACTCAACTCTGGGTAGGAGCCGGTCGGGCAGAAAAACCCACATGACTCTGATGGGATTCGAACCCACGACCTCCCAGCCGGAGTCCGCGACGCTAACCACTTCGCCACGGCGGCACCCAATCGCCCACATTGTTGATACTTAATCCTGTCGTTGATTTGAAAAGATGCGAGTGACATGTACTGGGAGTAGGGCGAGGGGGGAGAAAGGGGGCAGGGGTGGCGGTGGGAAGAAAGAGGAGTGGGAGTGGGGTGTGGATGTGAAGAATAACGTGAACATGCATGTCATTTCATTAACACACTTCTTCTTAACCAAGATTTTTTTTTCGTTTCATTCAGTGTTAGCGTCATCTTTGACTCCCCCCCCCCCCCCCCTGGTGTGTGTGTGTGTGTGTGTGTGTGTGTGTGTGTGTGTGTGTGTGTGAGTGTGAGTGTGTATGAGTGTCAGTGTGTGTGTGTGTGTGTGTGTGTGTGTGTGTGTGTGTGTGTGTGTGTGTGTGTGAGTGTGTGTGTGTGTGTGTGTGTGTGCGTGCGTGAGAGAGTGTGTGTGGTGTTGTGTGTGTGTGTGTGTGTGTGTGTGTGTGTGTGTGTGTGTGTGTGTGTGTACGAGTGGCTGTGCATGCATACGTGCACGTACACGTGACAGCGTAATTCACAATTCTGTGTGCGTGTTCGTGTGCGCGCGCGCGCGAGTGTGTGTGTGTGTGTGTGTGTGTGTGTGTGTGTTGTGTGTTGTGTGTGTGGCGCGCGCGCGTGCGTGTGTGTGTGTGTGTGTGTATGTGTGCGCCTGTGTGTGCGTATGAGTGGGTGCGTCTGTGTGTGCGTGCGTGCGTGTTCGATGTTCGCGTATGTTGTGTGTGTGTGGGGGGGGGGGGGGGGGGGGGGGAGGGAGGGGGAGGGCACGTGTGTGTGCGTGAGTGAATGTGAGTGAGAGTGCATGTCAGTTTGTGTATGCGCGCGTGTGTGTGTACATACAGTGTGTGTGCGTGTGTGTGTGTGTGTGTAGATGTACGCGCGTGCGCATGCACGGAGGAATGGGAACGTCTGTGCACCAAAGGTATTTCAGGGGAAAAAAAAGTATGCAGCGACACCGAGCCCCCATATACCGAGAACACGCACGGCGGCCTTCACCAAAGTCTGTCTGCTGTGCCTCTCTTCGCCCTTCCCACCTCTTCCTCTTTCCGTTTAAAAAAAAAAAAAAAATTGCGGTTAGGCTAAACAACGTTCATGCGCAACACTAACCATCCATTTTATCCTCTAAGGACCACAACCTTGGCAAAAGCCGACCAGTACATGCATCGCCATGGACGTACTGTCGACGCTTGCCAAATTAGATCTGACACAGGTTCCACCCCCCCCCCCCCTCCCTCCCCCTTCACCCCCCCCCCCCCCCCCCCCCCCCCCATCTTCCTCCCCTGTTTTCCTCCCCTCCGACCCGGGGATGCAGCTGCAGTCCGCAGTAGTGGCAGAAGTTAAGCAAGCAACCCGAGTAAACCAGTACCACATTTTCGTTTGGCACCGCCAACACAAACTATCCCGCCCGACTATCAACACACGCTGATCAGGCAGATACAACGCAGAGAGAGAGCAGCTAGCTTCCAGAAGGTTCCCTCTTCGCCCAACCAACCCTCTCACTCACTGCACGGGCAAATGGGTTCCATCTGGTTGTTGCTGGTGCCCCTTCTTCGTCGAATCTTCTCCTTGTGCGTGCCAGCAGACGCCGTCGCTCAGGTACAAGAGAGCAACAGGTAATAGTATGCAGCAGTGCCAACAACGTCTCACGTATCGTCCATCCCCCCCCCCCCTTCGCCTCGCCCCCCCCCCCCCCCCCCCCCCCCCCCCGTCCAATACCTCCACCCCACCTCCCTCTCCCTCCTCCTCACTTGCCGAGTCACGTCGGCTGCTGTAGGCCTATATAAGCGAGGGCGATGTTCAAAGACGGTGCCTGGATAGAGGATGGTGGTGGGAGGAGAGCCGGGGAAAGGGGAAAGGTGGCGGTGGTGGTGGGGGGGTGGGGGTGGGGGGAGGGGGTTGGCGAGGAAACGTCATGGACAAAAGCAGACAAGGTAAGGGTGCTGCAGATGGTGCAGGGTGAAGACTGCAGGAGGTCCCCTGGCCTGCTGGCCAATTTCTGTCTTTCTTCAGTCTCTGTTCAGTTTCTTCTTGTTGTTTTGGTCTGTTGTTCTCCGCTTCACGTTCAAAAAAAATATTTCCTTGCATGACCTCGCACCCTCCGTTAGACTGAGGTCATTGTAGGATACGTTCCATCGAGGTGACAAAGAACTGAAGTTACTCTAATTGTGTGTGTGTGTGTGTGTGTGTGTGTGTGTGTGTGTGTGTGTGTGTGTGTGTGTGTGTGTGTACAGTCAGTACAACCTTGAGTTTATCTGACAATAAATTGGTTTCAGTCAGTGTGTGTGTGTGTGTGTGTGTGTGTGTGTGTGTGTGTGTGTGTGTGTGTGTGTGTGTGTACAGTCAGTACAACCTTGAGTTAATCTGACAATAAATTGGTTTCAGTCAGTGTGTGTGTGTGTGTGTGTGTGTGTGTGTGTGTGTGTGTGTGTGTGTGTGTGTGTGTGACTACCTCCCACATCTCTGGTGTGTGTGTGTGTATGTGCGTGCACGTGTACGTTCATGTGCGTGCACGTGTACGTTCATGTGCGCGTGTGTATGTCTGTGCAGTGCGCAAGCGCGCGCGCGCGCGTGTGGTCTTGTGTGCGTGCGTGCGCGCGTGAGTGTGTTTGTGTGTGTACGCATGCGTGTGCGTGTACATGCGTGCGAGCGAGAAATAGGCTGTTAACAGTGATTTTAGATCCGGTACCACAAGACTACAGTGATGAGTCATGAAATGGAATGGGTTCTTCAATACAGCACACTTTCGTTACGACTGGAACCGTGCCGCATCGATCTTCGCATTTTGCGGTGAACAAGTTCTTCGGAAAACACCGCCGATTGTTCCAATGTAACGGTCTACTGAGGGGCAGTTATTAGGGAAGGGTGACCGTCGTTTACATTAAATTGGGAGGGAGAGTGATACGTTTCGCTGTTTTCCAGTAAACATCCTTTTCCTTTACACACACACACACACACACACACACACACAACACACAACACACGCCGCGCGCGCGCGCACACACACCACACACACACACACACACACAACACACACACACACACACAACACACAGAAGCTATAGACAGATGCATACAGAGAGAGAGAGAGAGAGAGAGAGAGAGAGAGACTCAAGACTCAAGACTCAAGACTCAAAAACTTTATTACTCAAGGATAGAGATTTTAGGCAAGAGAGAGAGAAAAGAGAGAGAGTGGTAGCTAGTGCACTAAGTGGTGGAACCATTTCATTCCTACCGTTTAACTGACAAGAACCCGGCGGCCTGCCAGCCTGCAGTAAAACACGGAGGTTGGGGTGAGGGTGGCAGCACTCTCAGTTTGTTTCTTCGTGTGAAACTGAAATAACATCGGCTGCTGTCACCCATATCCCTTCCCCCCCCCCTCCCCCCCCCCCCCCCCCTCCCTTTAATTTGAAAAAAATAAAAGGAGCATCTGTGGGTCTGGCGTTCTCTCCCTCAAAGATTTATCCTGTACCCGTCCCTCCCTGTCTATCCTCCCGTCCTACAACTCATCCTCTAAAGTGCCTTTCCAGAACGAGAGCGGAGCCAACATTAAACATCCGTCCTGGAATAAACAATTTAGTTTATTTAGTGACAGATAATTATAAGCCGAGCGGGACGTGGGGGAGGGGGGAGGGGGGTGAAAGAGGGTGGGACTGGGGGGGATGGGAGAGGAAGAGATTGGAGGGGGCGGGAGAGGGTGGGGGTGGGGCTTTGAGGTGGAGAAAGAATTGAGAGTCCCCAGCAAATGTCACCTGTCCTGAAAGTCAATTCCAACAAACGTGTGTGCGTGTGTGTATGAGTGTGTGTGTGTGTGTGTGTGTGTGTGTGTGTGTGTGTGTGTGTGTGTGTGTGTGTGTGCGTGTGTGTGTATGTGGTGTGTGTGTGTGTGTGTGTGTGTATGTGTGTGTGTGTGTGTTGTGTGTGTGTGTGTGTGTGTGTGTGTGTGTGTGTGTGTGTGTGCGTGCGTGCGTGCGTGCGTGCGTGCGTGCGTGCGCATGTTGAGGGTTGGGGAAGGGCAGACCTGAGTGGACTGAAGGACATCTACACGTGCTGGACAGTATACGTGACAGTCTCAACGTGTAAGACATAGTTTTAACACGGATCTTAGCAACACAATTAACCTCTCTTAATTTTCAGTGACAGATGTAAAAAAGAAAAAGAAGAGAAAAAAAGATGAAGAAGAAGAAGAAGACTCGCTGTTGGTTTCTATAGAACAGTCGCATGTTGACATAGAAAAGACACTCATAACCGTAGAAATCACCATGTGAACGTGACGGTCTCAAGATACCTTCTTTAATCTGATAGTAGTACTACTAATAATAATTTCAATAATAATGACAATAATAATTCAATTTTGATAATAATAATAATAAATAATAATAATAATAATTATAATGTACAGATAAAAGTGATAACAATAAGAACCAAACAATACATCTACGCATGCATTTCAGTTGATCAGCATCACATTCAATTGTGATTAACACCATACACATGGCGTATTTTCTCACACGAAACCTGGAATAAAAATTAAAAAAAAAAAACTAATCAAACACTTCCACGCGCGGTACCAAGAAGTTCATCATCAGGTGGGGGAGGGAGGGAAAGGCGGGACACTGCAGACGGGGGAGGGGGGGGGGGGGGGGGCAAAAGACAAATCCACGATTCGTAGACTGGAAGAACAAAGCAAGGACTGGCCGACTCGTCGGAACTCGGGGGACAGGGCAGAGTGACACGCTCCCAAGACCACAGTGCGCACGTGGCACCCGGCATCACCCCAAGAAAGGCGCGTGTCGAGGGGAAAGGGGGAGGGGGGGGGGCGGAGAAGGAGGGGGAGGAGGGAACCATAATCACGTCACTCTCAGCGGACTCCAACACGGCAGAACGCAGTGTGGATGAAAAGGAGCTCAGATGGGTGGAGATGGACAGGAGGGGGGACAGGGACAGGTGTAAGGGAATGGAGGGTTGAAAAAGGTGTGTGTGGTGTGGGGGGGGGGGGGGGGGGGGGGCAAATGGATTTGGGTCCATTTCAAGGTTAGATATTCAAACCACTTACAACCAGGACAGTTTGACAAGAACACAAAAACGTGAGAGAGGATATGATGCGGAATACGCACAGAATCGAGATACCCTATAAAAACCCTAAGAAGCACTGGTAAGACCAGGTCTTGAATCTGGTAACATGATCTGGTCTCCATATTCAAAAAGGCAATTTACTGCACTCTAACAAGCGCAGAAAAGAGCGGCTAAATAAGCTGTATGGGTTGCAGGAGCAAGAGATACTTCGAAAGATTTTTGTATTGATGAGTATAATCAATGACTCAGAGAAAGAAGATGGAGATGTTAATTTAGACGTTCTTTTTCAGTGGACTGGACAACATCAAGTTGACCCGGTTAACTACAATAAAACCAGAAAAATTTCACAAAAAAAGATCGGTTTAAAAGGGCTCAAATTATAATTAGTTATTGAAAAATAAGAACAGAAGACCAAACCGGCACAGATCTGGAAATCACTTCCTAAACGGACAGAACATACACACTTTCAAACGTCTTCTGGACAGAGATGCGAAATCAATACATTTTTCGTAGGATGAGCAGTCATAGCAAGATTGTAGCGCAGAGCGTAACGCACCAACCACTGCGGTAAATGATCAGCTGAACTGTTTGCAACATGGGTGGGACTTATAACGTATAGGCAGCTGACCGCTAGTCATCATCACTGCATACCCCCGGGTGCATATCACAACAGTAATAATCCTTGCCGATCAGCTGTCAAATCAGTTTGGTTGTTATGTCAGCCTGGTGACACTTAGCATTCAGTATGTAAAGATCTGAAGGTATGGTGGAATGAAAAAAAAATTCCGAGTGTTATGAACACTGTTCCTACAGACTTTTGAAGAAAACATTCAAGGATTTTTTTCAAGGACGTTCCGAGGCCATTTGGGTGATAGTTCGAGGGGTGTGCCACACCGGCGCTTGAGCAACGTGGGATTGCTTAAAATAGTTCATAGTTGGACATTGGAGAGTCAGACCTTCAAGAGCTTGTCAGTATGTGTACGGTTTGGATCATCAGCATCTGACAGACTCCAATGCAGCATCTGTACGGTTTGGATCATCAGCATCTGACAGGTTCCAATGCAGCATCTGTACGGTTTGGATCATCAGCATTTGACAGGCTCCAATGCAGCATCTGTACGGTTTGGATCATCAGCATTTGACAGGCTCCAATGCAGCATCTGTACGGTTTGGATTATCAGCATTTGAAAGGCTCCAATGCAGCATCTGTACGGTTTGGATCATCAGCATTTGAC
Organism: Conus ventricosus; assembly: GCA_018398815.1. NCBI lineage: Eukaryota > Metazoa > Mollusca > Gastropoda > Neogastropoda > Conidae > Conus > Conus ventricosus. The sequence goes on from CM031613.1 coordinate 5,748,912, forward strand.
AGGCTCCAATGCAGCATCTGTACGGTTTGGATCATCAGCATTTGACAGGCTCCAATGCAGCATCTGTACGGTTTGGATCATCAGCATTTGACAGGCTCCAATGCAGCATCTGTACGGTTTGGATCATCAGCATTTGACAGGCTCCAATGCAAGCCATTTGTAGTCATCTTTCGAACCCTTTGTACGTATTACTGTTACTACGTCATTTTTTTTTTTTTGAGCGTATGGCTATTTCTATGGGGGTTTAAAGAATGAACGAATGATTTCTTTGACTTTCAATGATGCTTAAAGCCTTGCAAAATGAGACTCCAAATCCAGAGCTTTCGAGGAAGTAGTGACCCTGTAGAAGCACGCGACAGTGAGTCTACAGCAGTCATTCCTTGTCTTACTTGCAAACTGGTACGGCCAGGAAACATAAGACTTGTTCGTTTGCTTGTTTGGCTGGTTGGTTTGTTGGTTGGTTGGTTTGGGAAGAGCGGGTGTCATGCTTTTCGTGTTGTCCGTCGGGCGGTGCAAAAACCACGGGGGTGTTGGGAGGGAGGGGGTGTGGAGGGAGGAGGGATCCTATCAGAGGGATCAGAAAACGACCAAAGTGTTATGTCGCCGACAGTCACACTGGACGAAGTGGGGTCAAAGTGGAGGGAAAGAAAAGTGCGATGAAACGGGGGGAAAAAAGGAGGGGAGGGAGGAGGATGGGAAGAAGGGACAACCTGGAGACCTCAGTGACACTCACCCTCAACATCGTTCTTGGAGAGAGAAGCCTGCAAGAGATCAACGCGCAACAACGGCCAGGTCAGTGACAGCTTTGGAGGGGTGGATAAAACGACCAACGATTTTTTTTAAACAAAACATAAACAAATAAATCACATAGAGTGGATCAACTGTTCTCTTCTTGCGCTAGACTATGGGATGAAGAGAGAGAGCAAGATCTGCCCAAGCCTAAAAGTACACGAAGAACAGCAAGATCTGTACAACGAGAAAACGGGGAAAAGAAAAAACCTACAAACATTGCGTATCTTTTCAACTCATGCACACTCGGGCAAACTTAGGTCGTTTCGTTTTTATACATGGCCTCAGAAATTACCCCATCTCCCACCCCCATCCTAACCCCAGCCCTCCGTGGTACAAGTTCTACGTTCAGCCTCTTTCGGATCCATTATCATACTACGTACAAGCAAGGCTAGCGAAGATATGCATCCTAACCATGGAAAAACAGCAACAAGCTTACAGTCCCTCATCGTATGTATTGCTGGGAAACACCGTCTCCTATGAGGTCATCAGTGCAATAAAACTGTGTTAGTTCTGCTCTGAACAAGGAAAGAGAACATAACAATCTAACTTCTAATATTATAGTCATGCTGTAGAGGGAGTGTTGGTCGCTTCAAACACACACACACACACACACACACACACACACACACACACACACGCTCACAAACACACACCGACACACTAGCCGGCGGCTGACTCACACACACGAGCGCGTACACCAAGACCCCAATCCACATACCCGGAAGAGGGTGCATGCACGAACATTCACACTCCCACAACAGTTAACTATCAGATGAAGAGACGCCGGCAATATAAGTCTAGATGGAGAAAACATAAATCAGCACATGGAATACAGTGGTTATTGTAGCATAAAACTAGGCAAAGCTAGGGGGGGAAATATAAAAGAAGAGAGAGAAAAAAAAAAAAGCAAAACGGCCGGTATCGGAAAAGCGCATACTACACACAAAACCTAGAGGTAAGCAACAAAGCATACAATCACCATCAACTCACCATTTTTGCTGTTCAAGTCTAAGGTGAGAGAGTGTGAGATGTCCGCTCCAAGCTGCAGAGAGAGAGAAAGACGATGGTGATTCAGCGGCTGTCCAGCACAGAATAACCCCACCGGGAGCAGCTCAGCGACTTCTTTACCCCCCTCACACTTCCCCTCCTCCCCCCTCCTCCCCAATACGCCATGGACCAGTCCATTTTTCTCATACGCTGAGGGGGAGCGGGTTGATGATTCCGATTTTTTTTTTTCAATACGTCTACTTTGCTTACGGGATCACTCTTCACTAAAACAGTACTGAAACGTGGGCATTGAACACGGTAGAGTACGGTAGAGTACGGTAGAGTGTAACAAGGTGCGTGTCAGACAAAAAGAACGAGAAACTTCTTTGGGAATAGTCACGCCTAACCGCCCTCTCAGCCCGCGAATATGATATCAAGCATTTGATGGTATCTCTCTTTCGAACAAAATCATTGGCGTGGGGGGATTGGGGATCGGGACTGGAATCAAGCCGACAGTAGTAGCTCCTTACAATTCTTTTTCTCTCTGTTCGTCAAAGTGAAATACAGAAAACAGAAGAAAAGAAAAAAAAAGAAACTAAGGCAACTGACACGGAAGCTACTGGCGTAGGTAGCTAAGTATAGCACACCTGCACTCGGAGTGACCGCAGATAGGCCTGTCCCCAAATAAGGGGAGGGTAACGCGCATCGACGCAGGCTCGTGCGCTTGGCACGCGACTCGGTGATCTTCCTGAGCGTGGTGCGGTGAAGCACCATCAGCATCTTATTAGTTCAGAGAGTATGAGAGAGAGAGAGAGAGAGAGAGAGACAGGGGGGGGGGGTAGGGTGGAATGATGAGAAATAAGACGAGTGAGGTGGTGCTGTGGGAATGGGGGAAAGGGGGGCTGGGGGGGGGGAAGTAGGGGAGGGGGGGGGGGGGTAAGAGAGAGTTCTGGAAAGGCTCAAGACAATGACAGGTAAGATTGGAGGACGTGAGCAGTGGGAGGGTAGAATTCGGTCTGCACATTATCCTTGCGTCACAGGTGCTCGCGAGAGAGAGAGAAGAGAGAGAGAGAGAGAGAGAGGAGAGAGAGAGAGAGAGAGAGAGAGAGAGAGAGAGAGAGAGAGAGAGAGAGAGAGACAAGACAAAAACTCTTTATTTACGAGGATAATAGATAAGCACTGATGTGCTTTTTTACATCCAGTCCTCGCCCTGTGTAGGGTCAACAATATAAAATAAAAGGCAACAAAGGAAGCATGCAAAAGTGACTAGAACTACAATACAATAGGGGATTAAAATTTAAAAAGGAAGGAAAAAAAAATTAAAAAAAATAAAAAAAAAATATAAAAAAAAAGAGAGAGAGAGAGAGAGAGAGAGAGAGAGAGAGAGAGAGAGAGAGAGAGACGCAGGAGCGAAGGAGTGCGGGGTAAGCCTGCAGAGAGAGAGAGAGAGAGAGAGAGAGAGAGAGAGAGAGAGAGGGGGGGGGGGGAGAGAGAGAGAGAGAGAGGGGGGAGGGAGGGAGGGAGAGAAAAGAGAGAGAGAGAGAGAGGGTGGGGGAGGAAGAGGCTAGAGTGGGTGCGATAAGAGAGCATGTTTAGAACAATCTGACAATCAAAAAATTCCAAAGAGATACAAAACAATCAATTTTGAAACACCGGGGGAGGGGGGGGGAAGAAATAAAGCACAAATGGAGGTGGAAATGCATAATGATAGCCCAGTCGCCACGGGTAGGAAGGGATATCATATGGATAAAAAAAAAAAATCAAGTCATTCCAGCAGAACCGTGAGAGAGAGAGAGAGAGAGAGAGAGAGAGAGAGAGAGAGAGAGAGAGAGAGAGAGGAGAGGGAGAGAGAGAGAGAGAGAGAGAGAGAGAGAGAGAGAGAGAGAGAGAAAGTCACATAAAAACTCAAGCATTTCGACAGAATGACAAGAGGGCAGGAGGTAGTAGGAAACACACACGCACACACACACACACACACACACACACACACACACACACACACACACACACACACTCATATAAGACATACTTACTAAACAAAATAACATACATAATATGCATTTCAAGTACAAAAACACTTTCTAAATAGTCAGGTACATACATAAGGCAAAGAGGGTGGTGGTGAATGGTGGTGGATTTATGGCGGAGTATGTAAGTACTGGCACATAAGATGGTTGAAATAATGGTGTTTGAAGGTTGATATGCATTGGCGCTGTTTGGTTGATTCAGGGAGCGAGTTCCATTGACAGGAACCTGAATATGTTAAACTGGATTTGAATAAGTCAATTCTAGGAACAGGGACATGAAGTTTGGGTAGAGTCCTTGAGGAATTTATGAGAATCTGTAAACTAATGTTGAGGGTGCCTTCCCAGACACAATCTTGTGCATTATGATCCCTTTGTTGTATTCTAATCTCAGACTTAATGGAGAACTTGAATCTTTTTATAGTCCCCAGTCCAGAAGACTACTGCTTTTTAGGAGGACTAATTTGAGTGCTCGCTTGTGCAGGCTTAACAATGGTTTGAGAGTGTTAGCGCTAGCACAGTCCCATAGAGTAGATCCATAGTCTATGTATGATTGAATATGAGACTGGAAAAAGAGCTTGCGTGAATGCAGGTCGAGGAAGCGTTTGATTTTGGAGAGTTGAAAAACTTTCTGTGAAAGTTTTTTGCATAGTGAGGTTATGTGAGCTTGCCAGCTCATATTGTTATCAATGGTTATTCCTAGCACTTTGAGCATGTAACCTGTTCAACGGGTTCATTTTTAAGATGTACCGGAGGAAACTTAAGAGTGAGATTTTGTCTTTTTTGCCTGGTTGTGATAAGCATGGATTTAGTTTTTTGAGGGTGAAGCGACATGTGATTTAGTTCAGTCCATTTCACGAGATCATTCGCACTTTCTTGTAAAGTTTGTGCAAGAACAGTAACATCAGAATGATTTGTGTGGATGGTTATGTAAGCAGCCAAAAGGTCACAGGTGGATGTGATTTGTAGAGGGAGATCATTGATGGAAATGTGATGTATTTAGAAGGGACCCAAGATAGAGCCTTGTGGGTCGACATAGGAATAAGTGTTTGTTAAGGAGAGATGGTTGTAGTTATTTTTCACACATTGTTGCCTATTTGTGATGACAGTGATGAGTGAATAGCGTAAGGAGTTCCTGGGGTCGCCAAGCCATTACACTGTTTTAATTTGCTAAGAAGATGGGGTGGGGTCTATCTCATCTAAGATGAGTCGTGTGAAGAGAGTGTTGTGAGAGAGAGAGAGTTTCGGTGCGAGTGGAGCCCCCCCGCCGGTGTGAGAGAGGTCTGCCCCCCCACCCCCCCCCCCCACCCCCGTGTGTGAGTGATGATGTGAGTGGAGGCGAAGTGAGAGACCTTGAGCTCGTGTGTGCAAGTGAGAGAAGGCCGAGTAGTGCCCCCCCCCTCAGTGAGAGGAGATGAGAGCCCCCCCTCCCCCCCCCCTCCCCCCCCCAGTGAGAGATGAGTTTGTGAGAGATGACGAGAGAGAGGCGTGAGCGCGGAGAGTGACGGATCAGAGAGAGACGAGGAGATGAGGAGATAGAGGAGAGAGAGAAACTCGAAAATCGAAATCTTTATTGAGGGTGATAGATAAGCTGGAAGCTTTTTTTACCACTATGCCCTCGATTTGTCAAATATACCTAAAAGGAACAATTAACGTCTGAGAGAGAGAGAGAGAGACGGAGTGAGAGAGAGAGACGCGAGAAGCAGAGAAGAGAGAGAGAGCGTGAGGTGAGCGAAAGAAGAGAGAGGTGAGAGAGAGAGAGAGAGGAGAAGGAAGAGAAGAAGAGAGAGGATCACAGAGAGAAAGTGAGAGAGAGATGGAGAAGAAGAAGGAGGAGGAGGAGGAGGAGGAGGAGGAGAGGAGAGGAGGAGGAGGAGGAGCGGAGGAGGAGGAGAGGACCAAGGACAGACGAGAGAGAGAAGAGAGAGAGGTGGAGGCAGGGAGAGAGATGAGAGAGTGAGAGAGAGAGAGAGGAAAGAAAGAGAACAGTGAGAGGGAACTCAGTGAGTGAGAAAGTGAAGAGAAGAGGAGAAGAGAGAGACAGGAAGAAGAAGAAGAAGAAGGAGGAGGAGGAGGGAGGAGGAGGAGGAGGAGGGTGAAGATGACAGACAGACAGATGAGAGAGAGGAGTAGACGGAGAGAGAGAGAGAAGAGAGAGAGAGAGTGAGGATGAGGAGAGGACAGACCACTGCTGAGGGCTTTGCGGAGGAGAACGAGAGACAGTGAGAGAGAGACAGAGACAAAGAGTGTCGGAGAGTGACTGCAGACAGACAAACAAAAAAGACGGACAGAGACGTACGGACAGACAGACAAAATGAGTGAGGAGTGAGAGGGAGAGGAGAGACGCGATGAGAGAGAGGATGGATGATACGGGAGAGAGAGAGCAGAGTGGTTAGTCAGAACACACAATGTGAGAGAGGAGAGAGTGAGGGGGGGGGGGCCGGGGGGGAGTGGAGGTGCAGAATCTCATGCAAATACTACGAAACTTTCAGCGTATACCTTAACTAATGTGAAATCGCGCTGGAAATAACAGCTCTATGATCTGAACTCGGTGATATACGGATCACCAACCCACAATAGAAAAGCCAATAGGCCTACAGTATTAACAGCTCGTTGTTTGGAACTCGGCACATAGCCTACTGACTCAGGACCCACATAGATAAAGCCAATAGGCTACAGTTATTAACAGTTATTAGATTCTGAACCTGAACTCGGTAAATACGGATCAGACCACAAAGAAAAGCCAAGACATTTATTTCAAACCACACTCCTTGCCTGTTTGTTCTCGAACTGTGCTAAAAAGAGAAGAAAGAATGAGAGGCACGGATGGAGAAAGAGATCGGAGGGGGAGGGGGGGCAGTGTGGGGGTGTTCGGTGTTGTGGGGGGGGGGGGGGGAGGCTGCGGGGGATAGAAGAAGGGGTAAGGGGGAACAGTCGGATAAAGGAACGAGAGAGAGAGACCCAGACTGCGTTGTCAACAGACACTGAAAGAGATCAGAAGAGAAAGGAGACACGGGGGGGGGGGGGGGGGGGGGGGGGGGGGGGGGGGGGGGGGGGGGGGAGGGGGGACGAGAAAGAGAAAGAGGAACGGGAGACAGAGGAATGAAAAGGGAGAAAGCCAGAGAAAGGGGGGAGATAAGGAGCGGGGGGGGAGGAATGAAAGAGGAGTTAGAGAGGGGGAATAAAGTCGAGTACAGGGGCTTGAAAGAGGGAAGCGGGGGGGGAGATAAGAGAACGAGGGGGGGTCGAAAAGAAAGGAAGAGATGAGGGGGGAGAGGAGAAGTGAGAAAGAGAGAAGGGAGAAAGTGCAACCGGGTGGGGGGGGGGAGAGGGGAGAGAGAAAGGAGAGGAGAACCCAGAGAAGGGGGAGGAGAGAAAGAAAGAGCAGAAAGACTAATAGGGGAGAAGGGGAGTAGGGGGGGGGTGAGAACCCGGGGGGACGGGGGGGGAGGAAAGGAATGATGAAAGAGATCGGGGGGGAGGACCGGAGGCGATGGGGGGGGGGAGAGAAAGAGGAGCACGAGTGGGCGGGAGAAAGGAGAGGGAAAGGGGGGGAGAGAAAGAGAGGGGAGAAGGAAGGTAAAGAAGGAAAGAAAGTGAGAAGAGGGAGAAGAGAGGGGGGGGAGAAGAGGGAGAGAAGAGAAAGAGCCAGGGGGAGAGAGAAGGGCGGGGGTGAAGAAAAGTCGAAGAACCCGGTGGGGGAGACAGAAAGAGAGGTGAGGGAAAGAGTGTGAGAATACGAGAAAGAGAGGGGGGAGAAAGACCTGAAAGAGAGAACGAGATACGGGAGAACGAGAAAGTAAGAGTTGAGGAGATTAAGAGGGGAGAGAAAGAGAAGGGATGAACCGGGGTGCAGAAAGAAGGAAACGAGGAAAGCAGCGAGCGAGAAGAAGAGAAGTGATGAAAGGGGGGAAAGTAGGGGGGAGAAAGAGAGAGGAGAGAACCAGCGAGATGGAAGCTGAGATAGAGACGAGAGATGAGTAAGGAGCTGATCTATGATATTGTGTGAACCGCGACGGGGGGGGGGTGAGAGGTAAGAGGGGGGGGCAAGAGAAAGGAGGGGGGCGACGAAAGAGAGGGGGGGGAGAAAAGAGAAAGAAAGAAGGAGTAAAGAAAGCGGGGGGGAGATCTGAAAGTGAGGAAAGAAGAGTAGAAGGGGAGAAGGGGGGAGTATAGAAAGTGAATGAGAGAACGGGAACCCCAAACCACCACCGTGGTGGTACAAGAAAGAGCGTGACGGGGAGAGTAGGAGGTCGGGGGGGCGTAGAAGAAAGAGAGTGAACCGGGGGCGGGGAGAAGGAAAAGAGTTAGTGTTCTGATTGGGTGAAATGAGAGATGAGTGGGGCGGAGAAAAGAAAGGAGATGAAGAAGAGAAGGAGACGAGAAAGGAACGGAGAAAGTGATAGTGGGTGTGGGGAGGACCGGGGGGGTGAGAGAGTATGATAGGTAGAGAAAGAGAAGAACAAGAGGCGAGAAAGAAGAAAGAGATCATTCGGGGGGGAGTCAGTAAAGAGTGTGGTAAAGAAAAGTAGAATAGAAGATATTCGGGGGAGTCGAGAGGTGAAAAGTAAAGTGCCTGTAAGGAGAAAGAGATGGGCGGGGTGAAGGGGGGGGAGAAATGAAGTAGAGCGAAGTGTAAGTATGAATGAAGAGAAGGAGCGAGGATGAGTGAAGAGAGAAAGGGGTGAGAAGTGTAGGAGAGAAAGAGTTCGGGATGAGGCGGGGGGGTTGGAGGGGGTGGGGAGGTGGGACGATACTGCGTGATAGCATGAAAGGCGGGCACGGGGGAACAGTCAGAGAAGAAGATAAACAAGAGTCTGACCAGACTGAGTTAGTCATAACAGACCTGAAGAATTGTCTAATCACGTTATGTGCTGGATCGAGTTCACACTGATGTGGAGATAATCGAACGAACGAACGATAATATCGTTTGTGTGCCGTGGGGCGTTTGACTGTCATGTCTCTCTGCCCCTCATCACATTACCTGCATCGTCTAGTGACTCAGGTCTCTTTAAACCTTCATCGGTCTGACGGATCCTCGTGACAAGACTTACAGGTTTTTGGCGATGTTGCTCTCTCTCTCTCCTGTCGCTCCTCGTCTCTATCTCTCTCGCTAGCTTCGCTCATCTATCGTGCGCGTCCGGTTTCAGTGTACTTGTGTGTGTGTGCACATAATGGTGTGAATGTGTGCGGTGTATGTGTGTGTGTGTGTGTGTTGTGTGTGTGTGTGTTGGTGTGTAGTGTGTGTGTTGTGTGTGTGATGGGTGCGAGTCTGCGATTGTGTGTGGTGTGTGGGTTGTGTGTGTGGGTGTTTTGGTGTGTGTGGACTGATAGCATTATAAAAATATGTCAGGAATGAAGCGTCCTTGAATGGTGTCTAGCTGATTATATAACACTTGCTCCAACGCACGGGCACACACACATTTAGAATACACCTCATGCACAAACATATATCCAAACAGAACCGTGAGATTCTGACAGACCATGGACTGACAGAGTGTGGTGACGACAGAGAAGTCAGACAGTCATAGAGAGTGGGAGAGAAAGACAAAGACAGACGGCAGAATAGGTTCTCCCCTTCTCTGTTCACAACGTTGGCAGTGCCAACGCAAGGGAACGCAGATATCAGCATGTGTGCGATAAGGCGGCTAAAGAGTTGGACAGCTGGAGCACGCACACAACACACACACTCACTCAAACCAAACACTCACATACACAACACTCATCACCACGCGCGCGCCATGCTACAATCACACTATCACACACACAACACAACACACACACACACTTGCACGCTCCACCACACACTCTCACACTCACTCAAATGCATCACACACTACACATACTACGCACGCTCGCGTGCGTGCAAGCGTAGGCGCGCGCACGCGCGACTCAACTCACATACGCAACTGATATACCTGAGAGGAGAGTGAGAGAGAGAGAGAGGTGAGAGAGAGAGTGAGAAGAGACGAGAGGAGAGTGGAGAGGAGAGAGAGGAGAGAGATTGAGAGAGAGAGGACGAGATGATGTTGATGCAGGATTGATGATGATTATCTTTATTTACCAAGGGTATCAGTTAAGGCTAACTCCACATGCCTTTTTTTTAGCCGGCCCTTGCCAGTTAAGGGGGACTATGGTAGGCCTAGGACTAGAGATTAGTTCTTACAAAACTTTTAAGAGAGTGTGTGTGACGAGAGAAGAGAGTAGCGAGAGTGAGCGGAGTAGAGAGACGAGAGAGAGAGAGGAGTGAGGGGGGCGGGGGTGGGTGGGAGTAAGAGTTTGACAAATTACAACATACTGGAAGAGAGTAACAGACTGGCGGGACGGAACTCAGACAGGAGGTAGTCAAAGGCTGAGAGGATGAGACAGAGGAATACAAGGAGGGGGCAAACATCATCGCGCAGCGCGCAGCACACACTCACACACAATCACACACTACTTCTCCACCTCACCACAAACTCACCACGCTCGCACGCACGTACGAACGCTACGCACGACACGCAAGCACCACATCGCACGCACTCACACCCACACACACACACAACATCACACACAAACACTCACACACTCACACAAATCAGAGAACAACTATACACTCTCTGAAGAGATGAGAGAGTGAAGAGAGAGAGAGACCGAGCGATGAGGACGAGAGACGAGAAGAGGAGCGAGAGGAGAGCAGCAGGAGGGTAGAGATCTGCAGAAGACGAGTGGTGAGCGAGAGATGAGAGGAGTGGACGAGCAGAGAGAGAGACGACGAAGAGGAGCCGTGGACGAGATTGAGAGTGAGTAGAGAGAGTGATTGAGAGACGAGATAGTGATGATGGATGATGATGATGATGATGATAAATCTTTATTCATGGGTAACAGATAAGCAAACACATGCTTTGTGTATCCGGCCCTTGGCCCCGTTTAGGGAATAAGTTTGCTAGCGATTAAGGACTTACAAAAATTTTAAGGGAGAGAGCGAGAGAGGAGAGAGAGAGAGAGGAGATGAGGAGAGTGTGGGGGGGGGTGCCTTCGGGGAGGGAGCCCAGGGTGGGAGAAGTGACAGACACAAACACAACTGGACAGAGGAGTCAGAAGGAGGACGGAAACAGACAGGGTGCGTAGACAAAGGCTTAGAGGTGCAGGTGACTGAGAACAAGGACGGGGTACACAAGGGGTAACACACACGCGCGCGCGCCATCTCTCACACACACACACACACACACCACACACACACTCACACACACACACGCACGCACGCACGCACGCAATACAGCATCTCACGCACGCACGCTCGCACGCATCGAGCAACGCACTCACAACTACTAACAACACACACACACTCTCAACTACACAACACTCTCACATGATATATACAAACTACTCAAGAGAGAGAGAGAGATGATCGAGGATGAGAGAGAGAGACGAGACGAGAGACTGACGAGCGATGCAAGGAGACTGTTGAGCGAGGTGAGAGGCCTGACGAGTGACGAAGAGACGTGAGATGAGAGGAGAGATAGGGGCTGAGGACTGGAGAGGTCTCAGAGTTTGGTGAGGGGGGAGCGCAAATGTAGACTATCATGCAAGTACTACAGAACAAGACAGACTGCAAACTGTTACCACACTACACACACACACACACACACACTCTCACTCTCACTCACACACACAACGTCCGCACATAAATAAATTCCGGTTAATGATAATTAAATTATAAATCCAACGATATTTTTAATTAGTAATAATGGATGAAAAGGAAAAGGGGGGGGGGTGTGTCCTTGCCCAGGACACCTTAAACCAGATTTGTGTACATCTCACGCGATTCTGTATTTTAGTAACGCCAGCACTATCCAAGCCACGCAAACCCCCCCCCTCCCCCGGACACTTGATTCTCCATCCGTTCCCCTGCAGCTTCTCCAGCTTTCTCCGCGCCCCAGCAGTTTCCACACACTGTGGTACCACACACTGATGCTGCCGCGCACTGTTGCCGAGGGGATACAGGAGGGATGCACACGACGGCTAGAGCTTGGGCTGTTTCGTGGCACTTTGGGGCAGCCTTCCAGCCAACCCTCAGGAAATGGAGGCTTAAGTTTATATGTCGTGGGGGCTACTTGTAGGTAATCTGCGGACTCGCGTCACTTATTCTCTTCTTCGTTTCGTCTTCGGTCACTCTGAAAGGATCACCTGCGTACTGACGATACGGCTGCAGTTGTGGAATTGGTGCACTTTGCTCCCCATTTTCGAAGTCACTCTTGCGCATTGTCAAATCCTCTTCATGTATTGTGAGCGTGCAGTCGATTATGTTCGTTCGTGGTCTGGCTTTCTTGGGACGGGGGTTTTTCTTTGCTATCTAAATGGAGAATAACTGCAAATTGTATCTACTATATAGTATATATGAAATAAGGGTCAATTATAAACTACATGTGATTATTACATACATAAGATGAATAGTTCTGTTGTATATGATAACAATTGCTCAAGACGAACAATGTGCTAATAGAGCATGAGCAATGCGTATGATGACATATTGTGTTGTTGTAATTAACATCATCAACCCTAACATGGGCCATGCTCGTTGTGGCGGTCACCTCGTATTCTGGTGCAGTGAATAAGACAGAATAGTATATAGGATATAGTTTTATGGAATATCTAATGTATAAAATGGCCTTGAGGTAATTGTAATAGCCATAACAAACAAAAATTAAATTTCGTGGTACATCCTTAGGAGTAGTTCCATACCCATCCATCTCAATCATCCAAACACCCACTCAACACACGACACAACACTCACAGATAGAAAGCAGTGGTATACATGTTGTGCAGCTGTGATTTCACAAAATAGGAATACAGAGTGCACAAATTGTCGCAATTGTGACTATTTTGTGCACATCTCACTCTGGGCCAATTGGGGGACAATTTTGCTGCTGTGAGTTTCTGCACATAAGGTAGTTGTGACATTTTGGGCAGGGGTGACATTGTGTGCCGGGGTACATGGACCTCCAGGGATCTGGTTAATATCCCGTCCTTCCTTAACTTCGTATTACATTCATATAGTGAAGTCACGGCAGTCAAAATCTGACACAATCGTATCGGTTTTCTTTTTCTTTTGTTCTCTTGCTAAATATATTTCTCTTTTTTTTTTTAACCAGTCGTTTGCTTGGGGACGTTCTTTGATGCATAAATCCTTTTTCTTTTACATGCGGAGGTTAATATGTATAAAACTATCCATCAACAACCATCATACACCAGCAACCAAGGAATGTGGGTGTGTTTAACAGTGCCCGTTAGGACACTGCTTCGGATAGTGTCTCTGTTTGAGTCTGAACGTTGTTTTGCCGGTCTATAGAGATTCCATCCAATACTTTAATTTGGACATAGTCTGATCCGCCAAAGTATACAATTGTCACCTAAAAGCTTTTGCCGTGAGGAAGTAAAACTGCATCCATCCTCTTTCATTGGCACTTACTCTTAACTTTAAGACTGTGCGGTGAAGTCGGCATGCACACACAAACTATACACTACACTTCACACACACTCACACACACACTCACTACACACACTCATCACACACTCACCTCTCAACACAATCACCACACACACTCACACCTCTTTGTCACTTTTTTCAAATGCACGTGCGTCAAAAAATAGAGCAACTTGGGAAAACTCACTCCTTTAAAGTCTCAACGTCGAACTGTTTACATGCAAGCGTTTAATCATTAAAAATATTTTGTTAAATCCACTCCAGCTCGGGCTATTTATGGTCACGGTGTTGTCACAAGTAAATTCAGCATATATAAAAGACCCTGTCACACGAACCCACCCTGTCTCCATTCACCATCACGTTCACTGACAATAAAAACCAAAAACACGTCTCAACCCTTGATACGATAATGGGGTTAAACTAAAACAAATATCAGATAGTTCTGTGCTGTTTGTCTGACTTGTTATCGCGCCGTGAGGAGGAAGGAGGCTGGTATTGTTTGATTGGCAGGTATTAACCTTACTCTGCTGGCAATTTAGTAATAGACCACGGTGGATCTTGTGTGTACCTCTATATGTGGGCGCAGCAATACTGTCCTCTATATTGTTATCACTGACACCTAACTCTCACACATCTCTCTATAACTACTCACACAAACACTCAAACATCACTCACAAACTCGCACACCAAGCACAAAGACACGCGCGGAGACTGTACACACATCACACACAAACACACTAAAACACCTCATACACTAACTCTACACTCACACAACTTAGCGAGGACGCATGAACACTCTGAGTACTCTCTATGGCGCCGCGACGGCACAGCGCGCAGCGCAAGCCGCACAAACTCACACACTCACTCACAAATCACTCACACTCATCACACAACACTACAACACTCACTCTCTCTTATCGAGTTGTAGTGCGAATATCTCCATGGTTGGGATACAGAAGTTATTAAATGAATTGATATTCTTTTTAGCACATTGCATATACTCACGCAAGCTAAGCCTCATCATAGCTCGCGAGGGAGCGCGCTCGCGCTCTTCTCACACATCTCACACACACACCACACACACACACACACACAATCACTCACTGCACGCACGCACGCACGCCTATCTCGCACGCACACACACACCAACCACACACAACACACAACCACACACATCAACACACACACACACACACACAAAGACAAGTTGCTACACTCGTCTAGTGCACAATAGTCACTACTTTCGACGGCAGCGTCACTCACTCCTGTGACCTCTTTTCTTTTTGTTCATTTTTTTCTCGTCTCTGTCCGACAGCTGTATAATCCACGTTGGTCTCAAGTCACGAACTCGTCAGAATCTGAATCACCACCGACTGCTGTCTTTCACCACGATGGTCTCAATTCTCGAAATGTCAGATGAAACTCCACCGAAGCTGTCTAACACCACGATGGTCTCTATTCTCGAACGTCATATGAACACCACCGACAGCTGTATTACACACGATGGTGCTCTCAATTCAAGTAAACCGTCTTGGAACACTCCGACAGGTCTGTACGTTACACCACGATGGTCTCAATTCTCGAACGTCATATGAACACCACCGTCAGCTGGGCTAAATCATACACGTTGTCTCAATTCCACGATCCTCATAGAAACACACCGTTCAGCTGTCTAACAACAACGATGGTCTCAATTCAAGATCCGTCATATGAACACCACGACTGCTGTCTAACACCACGATCGGGCTCAAGTCACGATAACCGTAAGATGTAACCTCCGACAGCCGATCATACGTTGGTCTCCATTCAAAAACCGTCATGATCAACACCACCCCGTCAGCTGTCCTAAACCACCATGGTCTCCATTCAAAAACCGTCAGAGGAACGCCACCGTCAGCTGTCTTAACACCACCACTGCTATCTGCACACTTAGTGACAGAAAGAAAAGTGGATGGAGAGGGTGGGGTGTGGAGGTTGAGAGAACGAGAGAGAGAGAGAGGGAGAGAGATAAGAGAGAGAGTGATAGTGTGTGTGTGTGTGTATGCGTGCGTGCGTGCGTGCGTTTGTGTAGTGTGTGTGTGTGTGTGTTGTGCTCTGTGTGGGTGTGTGTGTGTGTGTGGTGTGTGTTTGTGTGTGTGTGAGAGAACATGAGAGAGAGATGAGAGAGAGAGAGAGCAGTGTGTGTGGTGTGTGAGTGTGTGCGTGAGTGTCGTGCGTGCGTGCGTGCGTGGCGTGTGTGTGTGTGTGTGTGTGTGCTTGTGTGTGTGTGTGTGTGTGTGTGTGTGTGTGGTGTGCTGTGTGCGCGTGCGCGCGCGCGTTGACTCGAGAGAGAGAGAGGGAGAGTGAGATAATGTAGTGAGTGACGTGAGTGAGTGTGTGTGTGTGGCGTGCGTGAGTGTGTTGTGTGTGTGTACAGTGCTGGGTGTGGGTGAGTGTGGTGTGTAGTGCGTGTGTGTGTGTGTGTGTGTGTGTGTGTGTGTGTGTGCGCGCGCAGCGCGCCAGTGCGTGTGTGGGTGTGCTGATGTGTGAGACGAGACGAGGAGAATGAGCGAGTGTGTGTGTGTGTAAGTGTGTGTGTTTGAAGAGAGAGGAGAGAGAGAGAGAGAGAAGGGGAGAGAGGATGGAGAAAGAGCCGAGAGAGGGGGATGTCGAGAGAGAGAGAGAGGAGAGAGAGTGAGAGAGAATGCGTGTGGTTGTGTGGGTGTGTGTGTTGTGTGTGTGTTTGTGGTGTGTGTGTCGTGTGTGTGTCTGTGTGTGTGTGTGTGTTGTGTGGGTGTGTGTGTGTACGGGGTGTGTGTGTGTGTGGGTGTGTGTGTGTGTGTGTGAGATGTGTGTGTGTGTGTGTGTACGCGGGGTGTGCGTGCCGGGTGGGGGGTGTGGTGTGTGTGTGTGTGTGTGTGTGTGTGTGTGTGTGTGTGTGTTGTGTGTGTGTGTACGGGTGTGTGTGTGTGTGTGTGGGGTGCGTTGTGTGTGGTGGTGTGTGTGTGTGTGTGTGTTGTGTGTGTGTGTGCTGAGTGTGTGGTGTGTGTGTGGTGTGTGTGTGTGTGTGTGTTCGGGTGAGTGTGTGTGTGTGTGTGTGGGTGTGTGTGTGTGCTGTGTGTGCTGTACGGGTGTTTTGTGAGTGTGTGTGTGTGTGTCGTGTGTGTGTGGGTGTGTCGTGTGTGTGTGTTTCAGACGAGAGAGAGAGAGAGAGGATAGGGGTGGGGTTCGGGTCGCTGGATAATACGCTTTAGAGGCAGATTGACTAACAAGAGATTACAGACCAGACGTGCATAATTATTGTGAAACAAGCAATAATTTCTGCCTCAGCCAGCAATCTCGGATCTGAACAACTGAAGCTCTGCTCGGTAGGCACACAAAACACAAATGCCGATACAGACCACGCTCCGCCACGAGGGAGAGAGAGTCGAGAGAGAGAGGAGAGAGAGCGAGAGAGGAGAGTGATGATGAGAGAGAGAAGAGAGAGGAGACAGACAGGCAGGACTAGACAAGACGGAGACGTAGCAGAGATGAGAGGAGGAGGAGGGGGAAAAAGAAAGGAGGGATGGCCAGAGGCGGGGAGGGGTGGGGGTGGGACGGGGCAGGGAACATGCAGAAAGATATTTATTGTGAGTCTTAAACAAAGCAAATCGTTCTCAGAGTGCGCAGTCACCTTAACAGCAGCGCAGTTTCCAGTGCTCGCCTTGTACGACCTCAAGGCAAAAAGGTCTTCGTCAGCTTGTTGAGGACATGTTTATAGCCAGAGCTGCTCGCTCGTGCACAGAGAGAAGGCTGGGCATTCGTCGTGCACCCAATACGATTAACCTGTGAATGTGACGTAGCCTAATAAGCATGTGACGCTCCATCAAATGGAGGTAGTGATTATGAATCTTTTCCCCGTGCCCTCATACTAAAGTAGGATATGCATGTGGCTTGACTAGGTGTAGCGGGAGTCCCCAAATATATATTGTGAGTTGTGTATGACTCATTCATGGAACAATGGGGTCATTGCGGTAATGTGACCATGGAGTGATGCGTTTAACAAGGGCTGGTATATAACCGGTGGGGTGGCTCTGGTCATGTGTTTTGAACAATGAGTATGCACCTCACTAGGAGATGGGGGTAATGCGTCGGTTGTAACCCAGCAGATGGCCTAGACGTATCGAACCTGTCTGGTCGGTGGTCCTCGTTGCTGACCAGTCATAACAGGTGTGCGATTGATTTAGGTTGGGGAATGCTATACTAGGGGTAAAGCTCATAGGAAAAGAGAAAGAATCTCTATGTTGGATTGAGAAGCAGGTTACTTACACGTATCCTTATATCTCGTGTTTCGCACTTTCCCACCTTTACCCGTCGCCCTTCACCCGTCTCCCTTTCACCCGTGTGGGTCGGTTGAGATGGCCATGGTGTGGGGGGATACTACCGGTGGTTCAGCCACTGCCAGTACCAACTCCAGGGAGAGGAGTGGGAAGCTCGGTTTCGGCAAGTGACATGAAGAAGTCGGGAAGAGAAGTCGAGACCCCAAGAGAAGTCGGTGAATCGCTATCTCCAGGACGGGAGAGTTCGAGGGGGCAGTATTTGTTCAGAGAGACAGGGAAAGGAGAAAGCTGGGAAAGCTTTTGCTTGAGGCAGGCAGGTCCTCAGTGATTACGGGCAGGTTATGTATTCTCCGGAGTCCGGAATATTTTGGGTAATTTTGGGTTACCCCCCCCCCCCCCCCCCCCCCCAAAGGAATGTGTAGGCCATGGCTTTATTAGAAGCGGAACTAGGACATGTTTTTTCTTCGGGGTTTAAAGAGAGATACATGGGGTAAAGTCTACTTTTTCTCTCTGTGGAAGAGAGATACAGGGGTGTGTAGTTTGATTTGTCTCTCGGTGTCGAGGATGAGATTCATGTGTGCAGATTTTTCGTCTCTCATATGTGGAGAGTGTTTCTTGTGTAAAAATCTGTTTCACAAGTTGTGCGTTGTGACTTAGTAATGTGTTTTCCCTGAAGGAGAGGGGGAGAATGATAAACATTCGGTAGTGCTCCTTTTGGGTGATTGGAAAAGGATTGCGTGTGCGTTTTGGAGTTAATTGCTGTCATGGAATGCGGGTATGCATGAGTGACAGGGTGACAGTGGTGACCCGACTTCAGTTTCACCGGCGTAGCTGCCGTTTGTTTCCCCGGGCAATACAAAAAAAAAGAAAAAAAAGGATTTCGTTTTGTGCCCTCATTGGGGTGAGGGAAGAGATAAAAAAAGGTTTCTATTTGGCCCAGAAAGGGTTGGAGGGAAGAGAATATTAAAGGATTCTTTTGTGCCATCAAGGTTTGAGGAGGAAAATAAAAAGAAATTAGTGATGATTGATTGTGTAGAAGATTTGCATGTGTTGTTGTTTTGGTCTTGCTATTTTATATGTGTTTTGGGGGGTAGTCATTTCTTTTGGTGCTCTACTCAGTTAAGGGTATGTTTTTTGTGTTGGTAGGCTTTCTTTTTGGTCACCTTCCCACCTTCTGGTCCGATAGATCCTCAAAATATATTGCTCGAACCTGCAGCATTGGCGGGCTGGGCGGTGAGGAGTCGTTGTCCTTCCCCTAGAGGTATGAGCAATGTTTGTCCCCTTTCCCGGATGATAGCCCATTAACCTCTTCCTGCGTGTTGCATGGGGGATGGGGACATGGGCGTTGGGGAGTCAATTGTCTTTCCCTTCTCATAAATATCTATTTCTTTCGTGTACTTTTGTGTTCAGTTTGATTTTTCCCTTGCCCCTCAAGGAAGGGTGGATCAACTGCTCCTCCGTACGCTAATAGTGACAACTAGGTGGGTGGAGTTGATTACCGCTCTGCCCTAAATAAACACATCTTTATCTTTGATCATTTTTTTTTAATGGGTGTGGGTGCGTGTGTTTCTTTGAGTTTGGGGTATGCTGCATGTTTGATTGAGTGTTTTGTATTTTGTTATTATTTACTGTGTGTGGTGTATATGGCTCGCTGTGATCTTGTGTTTGCCCGTCGACTGTTTCACGGGACGTCAGTGTCACTAGGGTGCTGTCTGAGGGATTCTTTTGCTTTCTTGATTGCTTTCTTACTGTGCCGGTACTGTGCTATCCTGTCTTTTCCTTATTCTATCCCCCTTTTCAATAAACCTCGGAATATCCTTGTAGCCTCAATTCAAGCGCCTATCTAGTTGTATTTTCTAACATTTTTTCTCATCTTTTAGGTAAGATTCCGTTTAGTTTGTGCTTTCTTCCCCTCTTTTTATTTGTTTGTGCTTCCATTGTTTGTATATGTATATTCATTTTTTGTATTAAAGGGCGTTACTATTTGTTTTGTAAATATTGGAATTTAAGTAAGGATAAGAATAGGGACTGACAAACAAGAACATTTTTAAGAACCTAAATCGTTTATTAAGAATTTATTTTCAGAAAAACTTTTTTGGGTTTATTTTCCTTTCTTAAAGGGATAACGGTTTTGCATTAAACTTCATTTTGTTTTCGAAATTCCAATATTGATAGCTGTTGCAAATTATTTTTGGAAAACATATAAATAATACATGCATTGGATTTCTTATTCTTCCCTGTTTGAGTAAGGCGGTTTTCTGTTTTCCCGGAATTTGATCGGCTGTATTTGGAGATACTGTTATTCGGTTTTGTGATAACATAACATTTTCATTGATCGGCCTTATTTGTTATTCCTCCTTTGAGATTGTTGTGGTGTTTATATTGACGATTTCTTTATGGATGATTGTGATAAATTGTTTAAACATGCGGAAATACGCTTGGGTTTTGATGGAGAAAAACTTACATCTATGTGCAACAATGCATAGATTGGGCAGACTGGCCTTAGAACGAGAGAGAAGAAATAAAAGGAACTAGAAAGTAGAAAATCTAAGGAATAGAGATAGTTGAAAAAGACTACAGAGGGAAGGGGAACGAAAGGTAGACCTACAGAGGGTCGCTGAAGAAAATAAGGAATACAGAGGGAAAGCTTAATCTGAAGATAATAAAGATTACTGAGGGAAATGAAATTGTAGAAAAAGGGAATACAGCGGGAAGCTGATGAAATTTAGACTACAGAGGGAAGACTTAATTCGGAGGATAAAATTGATACAGTGGGAAGCTGAACGCTGGAAGACGTCAATTTAAGTTGAGACAGTTAGAAACTAGAGATCTGATGCTGAAAATAAATGTTATACAGGCATCAAGAGAACCTCCTCCTGGTTCACCAGGTTCGGTTCCGCGCATGCCTCAACCAAAAGCGGCACTATATGCAAAGTTGCCGCCTTTCGAGGAAATAAAAAAACGATGACATAGATAGTTTTCTTTCCGTTTTGAAAATGTCAGCAACGTTTGTGGTTGGCCAAAGGAAATGTGGTGACATTGGTATATTGTTTTTTTTTTTTGTTGGCGTCGTTGGTTAAGGGTAGCGCTTTGACACTGTACCTCTCCACTAGCAGCAGCCGAAAAACAAAAATTTAACTTGGGATCCGTTGAAAGAAAGAAAGAAGATATCCTCATAGTATTGTCAATGTTGGCTGAGCGTTGGCACGAACGTTTCCGTTTCCTGTGCGCCCTGAATAAGGAGAAGCGTTTCATCGTCCCCCTTTATGATCCGTATGAGTCATTGTTTGGAATTCGATGGATCGATTTGTCTAAATCGATCAAACTTTTTCAAGCACTGCGAGATCTCTCTTTGTGGAGCATCTTTCCAGAGCGTGTGGCAATGGATTGGCCAATTTCCTTGAGAAGGCAATTTGAAAAGGTGGAGGAACTGGGTCACCGATGGCTGTTCAGTATGGTGTCGCTTCTACAGCTAAGGGCGTGGATAGGAAAGGGGATTTTTCCGTCTTTGAGTCTATGCGGCATGTAATAGCCCATGGACAGGGAAGTTACTGGAAAAGGCATCATTAGTGGGTCATTTTTGAGTCCTCAACGGATAATATACCTATCTAGGAACGGAAAGGGATCTTTCCGCGGTTCGAGGTGACTTTCGTCAATACCAGTACTCACCGCCGGAAAGACCCGTTACTTCCTCAGCAATCGTTACGAGGTCGTGCGACAACGACCCCTCGTTAGACCTGTTGGGCCGTGTCCGTGGACAGAAATACAGAAGTTCAACAAAATCAGTCGGCCCTGCCGATTCAGACAAGGCGAGGTTTCTTTGGTGATGGCAACGTTCCATTTGATGGAAAAATTGCATTTCTAAACCAAATGATTCAAATCCCGCATTCGTCTCCACTGAGTGTGGAAGAAGCCTTGTTTTGGAACAAGAGCAATCTGTTCGAGGGTCTACGGACTGGTGTTAGGATAAAAGGAGGCCATCAATGGATTGCAGGCTTCGGTTTTGCGAGACAACTGGGTGGCACTGCACTACTGCTGGTGTACGGAAGTCTTTCGTGCTTCATAGGACCAGGATCTCAACACGGTCCAAAAGGGTAGCCTGGTAGATCGTTTGGACGGCAAGATTGACGTTTCCGCTGGCGAAAATGTTCAGTCGATTTCACCGTAATACTCGTTTTCTTACCGCCTGTGTTATTTGGAGAACCCAGTCTGCGACTGGATTCGTGGGCAATTTGCCAGGTGTCGCTACAGTACATTGGTGGGCTGGAGGTCGTTTGTTCCTTGTCTTGTGAGTACTTGATCATAAACGTTCATTGAGCAGGGTAGGCTACAAAGCCGCTATAAAGTCTCAAAACTGGCAGGATGAACCCAGATTACCCCAGATGTTTTAAATGAAATGCAGGGAAGCGAAAAAGACGGCAGACGCTGACGACAATACTTTCTGCGGCTAAACAGACTTGTCACTGGACGTACCATCGGACAAAACACACAACGTACATACTGGACTCTTGACATTCTCTAACGGGGTGTACCTGGACAGGACAACTGTCAAGTGGTGGTTACAAAACCAATTAGAGATAACAGTACTTGCACAGGCTCATGTGCATTGTTCGCTGGTCAGCTGACACGGAATCAAAATGAAACATTAAAGAGTGTTCCTTGTTTCTTTTTATGGGCCGGGTTGTCACAATTGGAGTTTACGATTATTATGCCGCTTCATGTGACACTGCCAAAGTCATATCAGAAAAGGTCGCGTCCCATGTGCACCTTTGCACAAATTGCCTCTATGTCCGTTCCATTTCGGAAAGGGAGCTATTGATATTGTTGGTCCGCTACCACTGTCATCTTCGGGATGTCGCGTATCTGGACTTTCGGGGGATTCAGCAACAAGGTATCCAGCAAAGCGATGCCCCACTGAAGAAAATTGATACTGTATCTTTCGCTGAAGCCGTTACTTGAAATTGGTTACAGAGTGGGTCTTACAGACGTTATTCTCTCGGATTGTGAACCGCAAATTCATTTCTGTCTCATGAGAGAATTACTAGACTGTTGTCAATTCTCTTCCCTTTTCAACCACGACTTTATCATCCCAATCGAATGGCATGGTTGAACGTTTCAATGGAACGTTGAAGTCCATGTTGAGAAAGGTTGCAGGCAGAGCCCCACGGAATGGGATCGTTTCATACCGCTTTGCTTCTTTTTGCTAAGGGATATGGCCGAACGAAACGCTGGATTCTCTCCATTTGAGATTCTTTGCGGACACTTACCAGGGGACTTTGGATCTAATTGAGGACCACAATGGACGGCATAAGACGGACATACCTTGAAGTAAACTGATTTACCATTACGTTTTGCCTGCATAATCGTTTGAAGGATGGCCATGTGAGCTTGCTCAAACAGTACTGCTGATAGAAAAAACAGATGTGTACAAGGTCTTTGCAGACAGAATAGCAAAGGCACGTTCCTCAGTGTAGGGGTTTAAAAGGTCTTGTTTTGCTCACTGATGCAAACATAAACACAGCTTCGTGTTATGTGGTGGGTCCTTGTGTAAGGTGGCGAAAAAACTTTCGGGAAGTAAATTATTAGATCTCAAAAATGGGCAAACACTGAGAAGGTATTTCATGTGAACATGTTGACATGAAGTATGTTGAAACGTACAAATGTTTGCCATCAAAACAAGTCGGTTGTGTGGATGTTTATCCTGTGGTCAGAATGACGGTATGTCAAAATGTACAGACATTTATCAGTGATGAATTTGTTACCCAAGGTAATCGTTCTGGGACAGTATCATAAGGTTATGAATCAGAAATGTACGGTACGGACTTAGGAATGGTAATATTTCTACCAGTGCAGTTTGGATGTTGTACCATTCCTATTCTGTCTATCAAGGTGAAAACTTTGAGGAAATGGATGTGGTTCTTGTCGAATGTTTTGTCTACAAGGTCAAAAGAACAGCACAAAGATATTTTGAAAAAAGACTTTCAGGTTGTGTTGACGGATACCCAAGTAAGTAAATGGTATTGAATACCCCATAGTATTCAGTTAAACTTCTGAATTACCAGTGCGTACAGGACCATACCTCCACCATTTGCAAAAAAAAAGAGGTGGTGGAGTGAGAAATTCAACGTAATGTGGATTTAAAGGTGATTAGATACTTCTAATCTCCGTTCAAGCCTGCTAATGTGGTTATTGGTGGACACAAACCTGATGGTTCAGTGCGTTCGTTTCTGAATCACGATTACTGAAAAGTAATTAAGAGCACTGTGTTCGATGCCGAGCCTATCCCCAGACTTTGAAGAGCTTCATGTGTCAGCCTCTCAGAGGGTAATTAGGAAAGTATTTTGTGAATGTATACTTGACTAATGGAATTCCATTTTTACCATTGAACCAGTGCCTGGAAACTTAAATTTGTCATGTCAGTATGTTGTTGTCACGTGCGTGTAATATTCATGGACAAATGTAACTGTCTTCATGGGAAAGAATATTACCTGTTTTTGGCTGTCTGAAGGTTTACGGTGGGGTGATGATCACTTGTGTCGGGGCTGGGTATGCTACTGACGATGTAAATCAAGTGGTATTTATGCATATTGTGCGTATTGAAGTGACTTTTGGTTTTACATGCTACAACTTCTGTTGTTGATGTAATACATTTTAGTCTTTCGGTAAAACAATGGAAAAAATATCAAGTTACTTTTTATGTCTTTAATTTGCTTGTGATGATGGATTTATAGGTATGTGTACATTGAGCATAATAACTATTTAGAAATGTTATATACGGTTGTGATTGTGCAAGGAGACAACCAATTGTTATCATTGGTTCACTGTCAACAATGGGAAAGCAGGTGACTTTTCAATGGACTATTCACTACTGTTGGGAAAAATAGAAAACTTTGTTTTATACTATGGGTTTTTATTTTGTTTACATGTCATTGAGAAACTTGTACACTGTGTAATACTCTCATTTTCATGAGCGGGTTTTGAAACATATGTTGTGAGACAAAATTCAATAAGGGATAAAAATGTCTTCACATCTTAATGTATGAACACCAATTGGTGCCTTTGAATTGTTGAGATCCATATTGTTTTATCCATGTAATTTGTGAAATGTATCTTGTGGAATTTGGTGATCTAATATGACTGTTGGTTTTTTTAGGTAAAGATGATAAGTTTGAAATTTGCTTTTATGGTGGTTCATGGTGAGTGAGTCTATTCGTTGATTATTAATTTGGTGAATTCATGTGCGATGGTTACAACATTTTGAGGAGTCTGGGTGAAGTGGTGTTTAAGTGAAGTTGATTTACTTTAAAAAATTTTATTGCGAGAACAATTTTTTCATCCAGGATGGGGGGTGTTTGTGACGTAGCCTCAATAAGGCATGTGTCGCTCCATCACATGTAGTTAGTGATATGAAATTCATTTCCCCGTGCCACAACTAAAAAGGTAAGAATTTTAATGTGGCCTTGACTAGTTGTAGCGGGGCGTCCCCATAAATAATTGTGAGTATGACTCATGCAAGGAACATATTGGTCATTGGGTGTAAGTGAACACACTTGAGTGTTAGTTTAACCAAGGGCTGGTAAGGTAGGGTGGCTGGTCATGTGTTTTGAATACATGTGTATGCACTTCACTAGGAGGAAGGGGGGAAAGAGAGGAAAGAGTCTGTTTTAACCCTGGCAGATGGACTACGGCCTTGAGACCTCGAACTGTCAGGACGGTGGGCCTCGTTTTTGCTGACCAGGGTCATTAACCAGGTGTGCGATAGATATGGGGGAAAGCTTACAGGGGGGGAATGATAAAACCTCAAAGAAAAGAGAAAGAATTCTTATGATTGGGTTTGAGATAGAAAGCAGGTTACTTACACGATACCTTATTCGTGTTAGCCCTTCAACACTTTACCCTTCGCCCTTCACCTTCACCTTTCACCCCTGTGAGGTGGTTTGAAGATGGCCTTGGTGTGGGGGATACACCGGTGTTCAAGCCCAGCCAGTACCAACTCCAGGGAGAGGAGTTGAAGCTCGCCGTTTCGCAAGAGACAGAAGAAGTCGCGGAAGAAGAAGAAGTCGAGACTCGTCATCTCCAGGACGGAAGTTCGGAGGGGGGCAGTTTTTTTCTCGAGAGACAGGGAAAGGAGAAAGCAGGGAAGGCTTTTGCTTGACGGCAATGGCTGGTCCTCAGTGAATTAAGGGAGTTATTGTATTCTCACCTGGTCCGGAATTTTGGGTTAAAGGAATGTGAAGGCCATGGTGTAGAAGCGAAAACTAGACTGTTTTATCTCCTGCAGTGTAAAGAGAGATACATGTGTGAAGACTATTTTTCTCTCAGTGTAAAGTGTGATTACATGGTGTGAAGATTTGTGTTGACTCTCTCGGGGCGGTGAGGTGAGATACATGAAGTGCAGATTTATTTGTCTCTCAGTGTGGAGAGAGGATACTGTGTAAAATCTGTTACTAGTTGTGGTTGTGAATTAGTAAAGTGTTTTCCCTGAAGGGAGAGGGGGGAGAAGAAAAAACATTCAGGTAGGTTGCTCCTTTTGGGTGAGTGGAAAGATGGCGTGTGCGTATTTGAGAGTTAAATGCGTCATGAATGCGGGTATGCATAGAGTGGATCAGGGTGGACATTACCAAAGTGCGGTAAGTGGCCATCAGCCGGCGGAGCGTGGCAGGCCTGAAGGTCTGTTCGGCCACACGCCTCAATAGGAATATCGTCGTACGTAAACGTGTCTTTGTTTTGTATGGTCTTAACCAAACACCAAAAAATGGTGTCTTGACCGGTAATTGGCGTATTTATGTTCATTCTTATTTGAGGGTTGGTTTCACATATGTTTTGGTGTTATAACATGTTATTCGACGTCTTGGGGGTGGGGGGGGGGGGGATTGAGTTATTTAATGAATGTTACTTGCATTTGGTTTGCGGTTAAACTGAACCACGAACCTGATGATTGGATTTACCGAAAACTTTAGTATCGATCTTGACTTTAATTTTGTTACACGTTTGATTTGATTAATACTATTCGTACTAGAACAGGAATTGGAGCTAACATCTATAAGACTGCAGCCAGTCCTCTATAAAGCGGGACTACTTAGAGAACTGTAGAGTATAGTGTCAACGTAAGTTTTTATACATGAAGGGTGTTAATTTCCAAATGACTCATATTGTAAGATGATGTTTTCAGGTCCAGACTGATGTATGTTGACCTTGTACATTACATCATCAATCGACGTCATTAAGCCCTCTTAACCTTAATTTTTTTCAATCAACAAAGTCCTGATGGAAACTGATGAATCCTTTAGAAACTCAATATACAGCAGTTTTGCAGTACTAGGTACAAAACTCTTGCAAGCACAATTGATGATAGGACAACGTTGTGTGAAAAACAGTGCAGCCCCAGGTTAGTAAGCACTGTAGTGTTCAACTCCTGTTTCTTCATATGGCTTAAACCCAGCCCTGCGTTGCAGACAGTATATCCTACACATGTCATTTTCGTGGCACCTGATTCCATCTTCAGCTCAAGGCTTAAGGGCGCGTTTGTCCATTACAGTTCATTATTATGTTATCTGACACGAAGACAAAGATACAACACACTCACACACACAAACACACACACACACAACAAACACACATACACACCACACACACCACACACAACTCACAAAGCACGCAGACACAAAACAGACGCATGCGCCTTGTGTGTGTCTTTGCGCTGCGCGCGCCCCGCGCGTTGTGTGTGTGTATGGGTGTGTGTGTGTGTATGGTGCGTGCTGTTATGCTGTGATGCGTTGCGTGCGTGCAGTGAGTGTGTGTGCCGGCGCGCGCGGTGTGCGTGCGTCCGTGTGTGCGAGAGTTGCGTTGCAGTGCGCGCGTTGCGTGCGGCATGCGCGCTGTGGTCCCTGTGCATATGACACAGACAGACAACAAACTGACAGGCTCGGAAGTGAGAGAGAGAACGGGGCGGAAAGGCAGAGATGGAGAGAAAGAGGAGACAGACAGACAGACAGGCACAGAGAGAGAGAGAGAAAGACAGAGAAAGACAAAAGAGAGAGAGAGAGAGAGAGAGAGAGAAAGAGAGAGAGAGAGACAGAGAGAGAGAGAGAGAGAGGAGGGGAGAGAGGGGAGAGAGAGAGATTGATCGATTGGTTGATCTTTAATGCGCAAGAATGAAGATTTTAGGCCAAAGCCTAGTCTTACAATCTGTCCCAGTCATGCATACATTATTTGACATATCATTCATACAGACAATTCAGCATAGCAACACTGTGATCTAATGACAAGCAGATTATTCATAAACCTGATAATGACATGGTGGGCAGTCAAACAGAAGGTAGGAAAAAACAAGAAACAAACAAAAGCACAAAGAGAGAGAGAGAGAGAGAGAGAGAGAGGAGAGAGAGAGAGAGAGAGAGAGAGAGAGAGAGAGAGAGAGAGAGGAGGATGGGACGGGGAGCATGGTAGGCAGGGGGAGGAGAAGAAGGATGATAGAATGGGAGTGGGGATGAGCGATTTAATGGTGCTGGTTACATGTTTAGACGGTGTATTCAAAGTATTGTTTACAGGAGACTGCGGATCGACGTTAATGATTTTCATCGAACAGTCTAATTATTGAGACAAAACAATTTCCTATGTAAATGTTCCTTGAAAAGTTCTAACGTATTCATATTTTGTAGACTCGGTGGAAGTGAGTTCCAGATATATGGTCCAGAGTAAGCTAGGCTTGTTTTGTATTGATCCATGCGTGAGTAGGGGAGAAAGAATTTCTTCGAGCCAGAAGAACTGTTCAATCTTGTAAAAAGAGCATTGATTAAACATGGCATATCATCTGTCGAGATTGTAAACATAAAAGATGCCTAGCTGAATTCCATTGCTTACTCAGTGTAAGTATGTTCAGTGTTTTAGTTTTTCATCTGTTGTTAGATGTACGGTTGGATGGAGTAGCTTTGCTGCACGTCTATGGAGAGAATCCAGCCTTTTTGTGCATGTGTGGACATCACTACTCCCGTCCCATGCTCTTGAAGAGTAATTGATACGTGACATTATGTACGCAGTGAAGAAAAGTTCTTAGCACAGTACTCTTCATGTAACGCTTTAATTAAGGTAACTGGAGAAGGGTGTGTTTTTTTCAAAGATTATCTTGCATACACCATTGAAATGTTATTGCCATTTTATTTCTTTATCTATCGTTACCCCTAAAACACGATGCTTATCTACTGTTCCATAGAAGTGCCATTCAACTGAAGTTTTAGGCAACGAGGGAGTAAATTGGTGCTTTTGGCGGGTGGCTGTAATCATAGAATAAATGATTTGGTATTGGCTGAGAGTATGACCCTTGAGTTTGAATGACACCAGTCCGACACGTCATTTAGACTTTCCCGGAGAGAAGTTTCTGTTGTCTGTAGATCACAACCATTTATTTGGAGTGACGAGTCATCAGCAAATAAATCTGTTGTGACTTTTCATCTGATATGGACAATGGTATATCATTGATGAAGATGCAGAATAGGAGGGGGCCTAGATACTGAGCCTTGTGGGACTCCTTGTCACACAAAGTCTGAAGCGGAGGTTTGGAATTAACTGGAATAATGAGATTGTCGAGGAATGGTTCAAGTAAATAAACAGTTTTTTTTAAAGATGGAATGATCCACAAGATCAAACGCCTTTTTGAAGTCAAGAAAAGACAACTCCTGCCATTTGTGATTGGTTCATATTTGAAAGCCATGAGTCACACATGAGAGAGAGAGAGAGAGAGAGAGAGAGGAGAGAGAGAGAGAGAGGAGGAGGTGGGAGGAGGTGTGCGAGGTGTGGGGGGAGGAGGTAGACAAACAAAGAATTCGATGTGTGTGTGTGTGTGTGTGTGTGTGTGTGTGTGTGTGTGTGTGTGTGTGTGGTGTGTGTGTGTTGTGCGTGTGTGTGAGTGTGTGTGTGTGTGTTGTGTGTGTGTGTGTGTAGTGTGGTGTGTGGTGTGGGTGAGAGAGAGAGAGAGAGAGAGAGGAGGAGAGAGAGAGTGAGAGAGAGAAAAGCATGTGTGTGTGTGTGTGCGTGCGTGTGCGCGCGCGCGAAAGAGAGAAAGCGAGAGAGAAGGATAGAGAGAGAAAGAGAGAGTATGTGTGTGTGTGTGTGTGTGTGTGTGTGTGTGTGTGTGTGTGTGTGTGTGTGTGTGTGTGTGCGAGAGAGAGAGAGAGAGAGAGAGAGAGAGAGAGAGAGAGGAGAAAGAGAGACAGACAGACAGCCAGACAGACGGAACAGACAGACGAGAGAGAGAGAGAGAGAGAGAGAGAGAAGAGAGAGAGGAGAGAGAGAGAGAGAGAACAGACAGACAGACAAAGACACAGAGGAGAGAGGCAGACAGACAGACTGGCAGACAGACAGACAGATAGACTGGCAGAACAGACAGACACACAGACAGACAGAGACATAAGAAAGTTACATTCAGGTTCAACATTTATACAGAGAAATGCTTCTGACGATGGCCTAGCGACAGCTTGTTTATTAACGGGGTGTACATTCCTAACTCGGTGGGAAAAATCATTCAATCCAACAAAATGTACTGAATTGTGGTGGAATGAATATATGACAATAAGCAACTAAAACCCTTCAATTTATAGGAGGAAAGAAGTGTGTGTGTGTGTGTGTGTGTGTGTGTGTGTGTGTGTGTGTGTTGTGTGTGTGTGCGAGGAGAGAGAGAGAGAGAGAGAGAGAGAGAGAGAGAGAGAGCGAGAGAGAGAGAGAGAGAGAGAGAGAGAGAGACAGGATTAACCCGACATACAAAGACACAGATTTCAGTTACTTAAAAGTCGATTCATTGTCGGACAGCCATAACAGAACACCAGGTGCATGTGAGAAAGGACAGAAAACGACAGACAATATTCAGAATTCAGGAATGACAGTACACGTTTGAAACAAAAATGACAAATCAACGACGACAAAGCTCCAATGCAGACACTGAACAACAGAGGAGTGTGATCACTGAAAGCACTGCGGGCAGCGACAAACAGGTGCGTGTTCTTACCAGCCCTAGCCTTCCAGCTGGTCCACGCGCAGACTGTGACAGCGGCGCGCTGCCGTCCACCTTGGTTTGTGTGGCACGTTCAGCCAGCGCTGCTCTTCCTGTTTTATTTGGCAACATGGCTCGTTCGGCCAAACATCCACTATGGCCGATAAGGGATGGGAGAAGAGGGCGTGGTGTGGTGGTGGTGGTGGGGGGGAGGGGGGGGGGGGAGGGGGGTGACACTTATGAACGAAAGTATCAGTCTTGTACTGTACCTTTTTGACAGCGTATGAGGAGTGCGGTGCCCACACACCACACACACACACACCACAACACACACACACAACACACACACACATGGTGGAAAGTATATATTTTTGCAGCATGTATAATGGCGTACTTAAGGTCGTATTCACGGTTGGGTTTTTTGTTGTTGTTTTTTTAAGCAAAGCTTGGAGTTGAAATGGTGCTGTAGAAGTACTGGGATTCCAATATCACAGTTCACAAA
Source organism: Conus ventricosus (assembly GCA_018398815.1). Taxonomy (NCBI): domain Eukaryota; kingdom Metazoa; phylum Mollusca; class Gastropoda; order Neogastropoda; family Conidae; genus Conus; species Conus ventricosus. Next base: position 5,779,966 of record CM031613.1, read on the forward strand.
GATCCACAGACATATATCAAACATCAAATTTGATTAGGACTTTCAGCTGTAAGCCTGCGTGCATACCGGCCCCGGCCCCGGCCGTGCAAGGCACGACCGTGCGCCGCCCGTCCGGGAGAAAAAATAAAAAAACAAGATGCAAAGCATACAAACGTACTCCCAGTTTATACTGAATACGCATGAGATATTCCATAAGGAGTAAAAACCGTCTTGGGCTGGTGTAACCGTTAGTAATGGCTATTCTGGTAAACATCGGCCATCGTCTGTGACCTAAAATGAACATACTTACAAATTTTCATGAAAGATCGGCCAAGAACTTTTTGAGATTTTCCATCAAGAAGAAAACCATTATGAGCCGTTAGTAACGACTATAATGGTAAACTTAAACATCGGGCATCATCCGTGACCCATAATGAACATACATACAAATTTTCAGAAATATCGGCCACGTACTTTCTGAGATATTCCATAAAGAAGAAAAGCGTTACAGGCCCGTTACAGCCGTTAGTAACGGCTATAACGGTAAACTAAAACATCGGGTCATCATCCGTAACCCATAGTGAACATACCTGCTAATGTTCACAAAGACCAGCCAAGTACTTTCTGAGATATTCCATAAAGAAAAAAAACCTGTTACAGGCCGTTACAGCATTAGTAATGGCTATAACGGTAAACTAAAACATCAGCATCATCTTTGATCCATAATGAACATACCTGCTAATTTTCACAAAGATCGGCCAAGCACTTTCTGATATGGCTATAACGATAAAGAAGAAAACCCGTTACAGGCTGTTACAGCCGTTAGTAACAGCTATAATGGTAAACTAAAACATCGGTATCATCCGTAACCCATAATGAACATACCTGCTAATTTTCACAAAGATCGGCCAAGTACTTTCTGAGATATTCCATAAAGAAGAAAAAGCGTTACAGGTCGTTACAGCCGTTAGTAACGGCTATAACGGTAAACTAAAACATCGGGTATCATCCGTAACCCATAGTGAACATACCTGCTAATGTTCACAAAGATCAGCCAAGTACTTTCTGAGATATTTCATAAAGAAAAATAAGTTACAGGCCGTTACAGCCATTAGTAATGGCTATGACGGTAAACTAAAACATCAGGCATCATCTTTGATCCATAATGAACATACCTGCTAATTTTCACAAAGATAGGTCAAGTACTTTCTGAGATATTCCATGAAGAAAAACAACCGTTACAGGCCGTTACAGCCGTTAATAACGGCTATAACAGTAAACTAAAACATCGGGCATTATTCGTGACCCATAATGAACATACCTGCTAATGTTCGCAAAGATCGGCCAAGTACTTTCTGAGATATTCCATGAAGAAGAAAAAGCGTTACAGGCCGTTACAGCCGTTGGTAACGGTATAACGGTAAACTAAAACATCGGACATTATTTGTGACCCATAATGAACATACCTACAAATTTCCAGAAAGATCGGCCAAGTGCTTTCTGAGATATTCTAAAAAGAAGAAAAACCGTTACAGGCCGTTACAGCCGTTAGTAACGGCTATAACGGGTAAACTAAAAAACCGGGCATCATTCGTGACCCATAATGAACATACCTGCTTATTTTCATAAAGATCGGCCAAGCACTTTCTGAGATATTCTGTAAGAAGAAAAAGCGTTACAGGCCGTTACAGCCGTTCAGTAACGGCTGTAACGGTAAACTAAAACATCGGGCATCATCCGTGACCCATAATGAACATACTTACAAATTTTCAGAAAGATCGGCCAAGTACTTTTTAATATATTCTAAAAAGAAGAAAACCGTTACAGGCTGTTACAGCAGTTAGAAACGGCTATAACGGGGTAAACTAAAACATCGGGCATTATCCGTGACCCATAATGAACATACCTGCTAATTTTCACAAAGATCGGCCAAGTACTCTCTGAGATATTCCATAAAGAAGAAAAAGCGTTACAGGCCGTTACAGCCGTTAGTAACGGCTATAAAAGGAAACTAAAACGTCGGGCATCATCCTTACCCATAACGAACATACCTACAAATTTTCAGAAAGATAGACCCTGTAGTTTTGTCTGGAGCGAGTGGAACACATTTTGACCACGAACACACAGACAGACAGACACACACAGACAGCATTTCTTTTGTTCCCATTCTAAAGTACTCCCTGTTCTTCAAGAACTGGGTGTACAAAAACAAACCCTGCTCCGTTCATCGCTTTTCCAACTTTAACACGTCAGCTTGACTGGCCAGTCGTCTGAAAACGTGTTATTTGCTATGTATAGGGGTCAATATCGTAGAGAATCCGGAAGTTTTTCTTTTATTCGCGAAAACAGTGATGTTCTTGACATACCCGTAAGTTTCGTGATTTCTTCATGGAAACAGTAATTTGACAAATTTACTAAGTTGTGCCTCGTGCTTTCCTGTTTAAACGTGATAGCGATTATTTTGACGTCGAAACGATCACTTTAACCTGAAAATTATTTCATATCTCATGAAACAATTCCATATGACATGTATATTATTGGTTTTCATGCAAAAGTCGCTTCCGTGTGAAGATCAGTATCAACAAGGCAGTTAGCCGTACGCCTTAAAATCTGTACCTAAACAGTGTGTGATTATCTGTCCAAATATAAGTCGGTGGCATTACCTACATACCATAATGACTTAAAATTCAATAAAACTTTACGACTTGACAATAAAGAGCACTTGCATTATACTCATAAATTAGACATTACCTGTACACGATGCATTTTCTTCGATAATGAATACATGTAAAGGAAACAAACAATATACGTAAATAAACCATAATGAATGAATACTGCACAATATACCTAAATGAGTCATGATATCTCAGCAACATATTACACAAAAGTTTTCTTTACTGTTTTTCTATCATATTTTTGTAGTTGTTGTTGCTGCTCAAAACAAACAGAACCGCATGAATTGGTCCCATCCTTGACCTAAAACAACCAGCCGGCAAACATGCTGCAATGACTAGAAATGTTACTTGCTTCTCTCCCTTACATTTCAACGGACACAGAAGATGACGTGTCGGCTATCAATTTTAATTTCCGTAAGCCTACCCCTTTCCCCCCCAAACCAGGACGGATCACACCCTGTACTGTTTTATGTTTCGCCAGAATTTGGCTGTTCTTCTAAATGCTGAAATTGCCCTAGCGCGGTCATTAATTTGAAAATGAGCATGTCCAGGGGTCATGGGTTCAAACCCCGGCCTTGGTTTCGTCCCAAGGGGGGCAAAAAAAAAAAAAAAGGGGCGCAGGGGTTTTCCGGTGGTATAAAAGGGGTGGGGCCCCCAAACCCCCCTGGGGTTTTGGAGAAAAAGGGCCGAAACACTTGCTTGAAGGGGGCTTTCTCTTCTGGGACTCTTGCTGCCCCCGCTCTCCACGATTTTTCTTTTTTCTGATGCAGGGAGTAAACCTTTTAAATTCCCGGGGAATAGGCCGGGGGAAAGCCCGGGAAAGACCGGGAGGACACGGGGAAAAGGACCAGAACCAAGGGCTCTGTGGGCTGGCTCCCCACTTTGCCTTAAACATTGGTACTAAAAATAAAAGGAAAAGATGCCCCCGGGAAATTCACCAAAAAGGGGGAGAAAAGGGGAAGATAAATTCCACCCCCGGTCCCAAACCCTTTCCGACTCCCAAATTCCCAAACGGACTATGAACATGGACCAAAGGGAACTCCATGTGTCTGGGGAAAAGCGCCCCCCTTTTCCACCCGTGGCATAAGATCCACAGAAAAAAGATGGGATGTGGTGAAGACTCACTGAAGGGGCAGCAGCGCATTTTTGCATCAGCAGATAAAAAACGTGGGGAAGGGACCAAGGCCAGGATTTTTAAACCCAGTCCCAAAGGACATCCACGTTTTTGGTTGGATGAGGAATTTACACGGGCCCCCCGATCCCAGGCGCCTAAAAACTCAACCTGCCCACGGCAAACGAAACTAAAGTTTGGGGGAAAAACGGGATGCAAAAATCGCCCAAAAGGGACTCGATGAAATGATAGGGAAAAAAAGCCCCCGGAAACCCAAAAACTAGCCACATAGGGGGGACTTTTGTGTATGCCAAAAATTTTAGGGGGGACGCCAAATGGGGGAAAAAAAACTACCCAAAGGGAAAACCCTCCAAAAAATTTCCGACCCCAAAGAAAAGAGGGACAAGATCAGAGTCCAAAAGAAAAACCCTAAAGAACCCAAATGAAGCCCGGGCCTGCCGTGAAAAACAAGGTTGGGAAAAAACGGGGGGGAAGACCTGAAAAAAAAAACACAGCGCCCTCAGCAAAGGGAATCTGCAAAGGAAAGGGAAAGACCCAAAAAAAAGGGGAAGACACAAGAGCGGCTTCTTCAGGGCCCCCTTTCCCAGTTTGCCAGAAACTGTTTTGAACCCAAAATCTGGGCCCCTAAGTGTGGAAAAAGGGGGGGTTCTTGGGGCAGCCTCTGAGGAAAACATTTCTTTTGAATCACAGAGCAAAGCACCCTGCATTTTAAGATCTGGTGTGGCCAACCAACCGGGGGAAACAGTTCAATGGCAAGCCCCCCAACGTTTGGCCCGGAAAAATTTAAGAAAAGGGGGGTTTGACCAAAAACCCGGGGGGAAAATCACACCCGGGCCAAAAGGTAAAACCTTTTCCGCTTTACAAGAAAAAGTCCCAAGGGGTGGAATGGTCCAAGGTGCGGGGTTTGGGTTTGGGGAAACCAGAAGATCAGCGGCCCGTGGATGAAGGCGATGGTGGGGTAATCCCCAAAAAGCAAACTCAAGTGACATCAGCCCGTTCAGGCCTTTTCACTACGAACGTCGAAAGGGGAAAAAATTTTTTCTCTGTCATGGCAGCAAGGGTGACCAAGTTAACCCCGATGGGAAAAAAAGTACTTGGATGTGTCAGTCCAGAAAGGGGAAACCCCGGGTGGTGGCTGTGTAGAAAACGCCACAAAGATCTGGGGGGCAATCCCAAAAAACAAAAACAGAAAAGAGAGGGCCTGGACGGTTTTTTTTGGCTCGATTTTGGGCAAACGCATTGGATCGGGGCCCCATGAGAGATACAGGTTTGGCTCTTAGTGTTTCCATGTGCCCAAAGGGAAAATCCGCGACATGCTCAAGAAGTACTTTTAATGGGTTCTCCCAAAGCGGGGGTTTTCTACCCAAAGGGTACACAACTGATTGGTTTAACTTGGGAAATGGGGATTGCCAAAAGGGGCTGTGCAAATTTTTCCCATACTGTTCGTGCGGGGAATGGGGAAATCATCTTAAAAAAGCAACAAACAAAAGCGAGACAAACCCGGCCTTTTCGATGGATACAAGAGGGCCCCCTTCTCAAAAGGGCCCTTAAAGGTTTACACTACAGTTTATTTTTATCCAGAGAAAAACCCCAGACACGTCAGGGCTGGGGAGGCTGGAAGAATTTGTTGCCTCATCCCGAATGAAGTTCAAGCCCAAAAAAATCACGGAGTCTCTAATGAGGAAAGGGGAAAAATGGGCCCAATTGTTGTCTTCCAGTTTTTGCCAACCAGGCCATTCCAAAAAATCACAGAAAAAACCCAAATCAAGACCTTGGAGTTTTTTTTGATGTTTCGCTGAAAAACACACCCAAAGGAGCAAAAGTTAAACCCGAGATGGCGGAAGAAAAAAAGGGGTTGGAACCATTGACCCGGTTTGGGTCCCTGGAAATACAAGGTCCCGGGGGTCTGCGTTCTTTTCTGTAAAACCAAAAACTTCCCATGGGGCCCCTGTTTATATACGGAAAATCTGCCCCCAGCAAAGTGGAAGGCAAAAGGAAGCCCCAAAAACAACAAGTTCACAAGGAAAAAAGGGTTGGTGTCCCACCCTGCTGACTGACCCTCGGCCGGGACTGTGCCAAGCAAAACTCAAACTACCCACTGAAATCCCTCCTGGAGGGAAAACAAAGCAGGGAAAATCAGACTTAAAAAAAAAAAAAAAAAAATTTTAAAAAAAAAAAAAAAAAAAAAAAAAAAAAAAATTAAAAAAAAAACAAAAAATTAAAAAAAAAAAATAAAAAAAAAAAAAACCCCAGGGCCAAAGGGGCGGGGGTGAACAAAACCCTTTAAAGGGCAAAAGGAAAGGAAAAGGCCAAAAAAGACTTATTGGGTTCAGGGGGTAAAACGGGGAAAAGACCAAAAAAGGGGCCTCCCAAAAAAAAGGGGGAAGGGGCGGCCAAAAAAAGCCAAAAAGGGCCAATGGAAATGGGGGAAAAAAATTTTCACCTCCCAAAAGCAAGGGTTAACTTGGGGGAAAGACCCAAAAATTTAAAAAATTTTGGCCCCAAAAGGCCCCCCTCAGGACAGCTTCTTTTTCAGACTGCTATGACCTTTTTGCCCTCCAAAAGCAAAACCTGGTGAAGTGGGGGAAAACAAAACGATCCTGCATGCCCCTCTGCCATAAAAAAACAAAACAGTGGAAAATGTTCTAAGCTCCCTGTTAAAATAGCCCCGGCTCAGGGAAGGTTTCCTGGAGGCAAACCAAAAGTGCTCAAAGAAATTTTACAAGTAGTCTGGGGGGTATTTCCAACACCCCAAAAAGGGGGAATCAGGAATCCAAAAGCACCCGCAAAATTCTTCAGGCAGGAGGCAGCAAATTTATGGCCTAAAGAAAAACGTGCCCCCCGAAAAAAAAAAATTTCAGGCAGGTTTTGCTGGATGGGGCAGATGACTGGGGTGCCCCTGCAGACCTCCCCGAATGGGAAGAGTCACCCAGAGATCATCAGGGAAAAGTGGCTTTAGGGCCGCATGTAGTCCACTTTTAAGTCAACCAAGCAGTGATCTGGGTCGAGCTCACCCTTTCCATTTGAGAACGAATGGAGACCCGCTCAAATCAAAAAACTGGAAAAGTATGCTGATCTGGCAAACAGCCTGAGGAGAGAAGGCTATCAGGTCAAAGTCCTCACTGCAGAAATTGGAGCTAGGGGGTTTGTAGGAACGTCTGCATACAGCCTCATGAAACAGC
>CM031613.1:5794433-5811933 GCA_018398815.1 Conus ventricosus
CCCCCCCCCTCCTCCGAAAGCTTCACATTAAAGAAGGTCGCAGCTAACGGATCATTGAGTAAGAGTTGCCAACGATTTCTCCCTTGAAGTGGGGAGCTCGGCCACATGGAACGCATGGAAACGACGTCCATCTCACGCACGCACCATCTCTGCCCCAGACCGGATCATCTTCGCCGAGGTCGTCAGACAGTAGCCATTTTCAGCGATGTTTCGCATGGCTGTTGCCCATGACCTGTAGGCTGTTGAAATATTGTTTTGTCCAGTACTTCATCCTTTATTTCTGCTTATGTCCCATTAAGAAGTGTGTGTGTGTGTGTGTGTGTGTGTGTGTGTGTGTGTGTGTGTGTGTGTTGTGTGTGTGTTGTGTGTGTGTATTGTTGTGTGTGTATGTGTGTGTGTTGTGTGTGGTGTGTGTGTGTGTGTGTGTGTGTGTGTGTGTGTGTGTGTGTGTGTGTGTGTGTGTGTGTGTGTGTATGTGTGTGTGTGTGTGTGTGTGTGTGTGTGTGTTGTGTGTGTGTGTGTGTGTGTGTGTGTGTGTGTGTGTGTGTGTGTGTGAATGTATGTATATAATCTCACCGAACCGGAGACTGCACAAACACAATCTTACCGATCCGGAGACAATTGTTTTTCCCTGATCCGGATTCCCTGTTTAATCAGGACGACTTGCACCCTCGTGTGTGTGTGTGTGTGTGTGTGTGTGTGTGTGTGTGTGTGTGTGTGTGTGTGTGTGTGTGTGTGTGTGTGTGTAGACAGACAGATAGAAAGACATACAGATATAGATAGATAGATAGTGTAGATAGATAGATAGACGTGTGCACGCTGTATGTGTGTGTGCAGAGGTGCGCGCGCGTATACGTGTGCGCGCGCGCGCGCGTGTGTGTATGTCCATAGTGCATATGTTTCTTTTCCCCTTCCCTTCTTTTTCTGCCTGTTCTAACACTAGTCACAGATGGCTTGATGGGGAAAACATCAATTTCACATATATATGAATATTGAATATTTATTGCAGTCATTGCAACACAAAGCTGCTCTGTGTGTTACTGGAATGGTGCTCAGTACTTATCCTTGGAATTCATTAGTTTTTGCAATTTAGTCCCTTGCGGATTCATTCCAAGAACTGGCCCTCAGCACTTGTGTCTTAAGAGGTTATCTTGTTATATTTTCTACTTTTCACAAGAAAATGTAGCTTGTTTTGCTCTTTCATGATTTTCTTTGCTTCTTAGGTGGCACCTTTGCTTGTTTTTTTGAAAACTCAACAAACATACCACGGTATTGCACACCAGCCTTTTCTGGGATAGCATTTTTCTTCAAACCGAAAAGGCAGAGGAGTCAATTTACCGCTTTCCGCGGTCACTGAGGAGAAACAATCAGGTTTCGAAATATCGGTATCTGACCAGGAGTTAAGTGTTAGTGAGTTTTCTCTCTATTGGAGACTATAAGCTTGCTGAAGGCTCATTTTGAGAAGCATTTATTTTATTTTTCCCCATCCCACCCAGTCGAGCACATACTGTTAGTTAGGCAGAATTATCTACCACTGCAGATATGAATGCTTATTCCCCCTATTTCTTCAATCTAAAACATAAGAGCATGCTTTGTTTATAATTGAAGAGAGAGAGTGTGTGGGGGGAGAAAAGAGAGAGATCATTAATACACAAGAACGAAGATTTTAGGCCAAAGCCTAGTCTTACAATCTGTCCTTATCATGCATAGATTATTTCAACACATATCATTCATACTGACAATTCAACATAGCAACATTGTAATCTAATTCTACAATGATAAGCAAACTATTCTCTCTCTCCTCTATATATTATATATAATATATGTGTGTATTACAGACACAGACAGACATACAAGGACACAGACAGATAGATGAAATGTAGACACGCAGAATATCATTTCAAATGTCTGGTCTCTTTCTAAAAGCGTAAGCACTACTTAATCCTGGTTGATTAAACCAGATTGAATGATGGCCGCCAGTCATTTATAATATGATGGCTCATTTTCTGTAGCGCTACAACACGATCTGTTTCAGTCCTCGGGTTTCGTTATTAAACTTGTGACTGACATGCAGTCCTCCGTGCAATACCCCACATCTTGCTCACAAACGACAAAGAATGACACAATTCGGTTGAATCATCACGGTTTGGTGTGCTATTTTAAGAAGTTATTTTCAAACTTGTTTCAGAAGAGGACCGTTTTCGCTATTCAGTGCTTTTTTTTTTTTCTCCCATTCCCCAATACTAATTACTTTGTAGGCATTTGCATTCTGTCACGCCGCCTACTTACATCAATTTATTATCGACAGACACTGACAAACAGTAGACTAATAAAGAACGTAAGCTCGTGCATATACAGAGACAGAGAGAGAGGGAGGGAGAGAGAGAGGGGGGGGGGGGTGAGAGAGCGAGCGAGAGAGAGAGAGAGAGAGAGAGAGAGAGATGGGACCGTGGTAAAAACATATCCAGATGGAGGCATAAACAGGTAGAGGTGTAAGTACACATATACACTCTGGATTTAGCAACAGGTGTTGTGTGAATACTCCGGTGAAATATGTGTGAGCCAAAGAACGTTTCACCGCTGCACAGACAGATACCAAAACTAATACACACCGAGAGAGAGAGAGAGAGAGGAGAGAGAGAGAGAGAGAGAGAGACCAAAGCTAATACACATCGAGCAGAGAGAGAGACACACACAGAGACAGACAAGAGAGAGAGAAGAGAGAGAGAGAGAGAGACAGAGACAGAGACAGACAGAAGAGACAGACAGAGACACAGAGAGAGCAAACAAACAAGCAAAACATACAAAATACACTCGCAAAAAACCAAAGTTCGTTTGAAATTATCTGCATCAGACGCATTACCTCGAACTGAGAATTTAGAACCACTGAAAGGAAGTTATGTAAATAAATTATTCAATATTAGTGGGCAAAATATTTAGAAGTATCGATAAGGAAAAAAGGATCTAGGCTATTTCTGCAGAATTTCAAGAAAATTATTCAAACAGAATTTTGGGGACGGAAGGGCACCGAAGAGAATAACATAAAAAAAAAAAAAATGATTAAAAAAAAAAATAAATTCCCACTTAGTCCATAGTCCCATTCGACCACCCACCTCCACCCCTATCTCTTCTCTCCCTGACCCCCTCCCTTGCTGCTCTCTCTCTCTCTCTCTCTCTCTCTCTCTCTCTCTCTCTCTCCTTTTCATGGAAATGGTGATGGGGAGGGAGGGGGGCGAAGGATGGCGCGTTGGGAGGAGTCAGGGGAGGGGGGGGGGGGGGGGAGGAGACGGAGGGAGTGGGGGATGGAAGAAGGCGGGGAGTGAATGAAGGCCCTTGCTCAGTCCGTGGCATGGGAAGCATGACGTTTGCGGCGAACGGCCATGTTTAAGACTAGGAACACAAATCTCCACTCAGTAATGTTTTAACGTGGTAGTTTTCAGGATGGGGGTGATATATACATACATACATACACACTGTGTGTGTGTGTGTGTGTGTGTGTGTGTGTGTGTGACCTCTATTATCAGCAGTAAACTCGCACCTCCAGCGGGCTGACCTTTCATCTAAAGGGGCCAATTGTAAGCTTTCCAGCTGCTGCTGTGGAATATAGACTGCAATGTATCCTCGCAGCGATGGTCGGAATGCACAATAGACTGGAACATACACTGCAATGTATCCTCGGTTTGCGCGGCTTCCATGAGCAAGTGAGTAAATTCAAGTACACACCGAGCCCGGGGCTTAAAACTGAAAACCAAGAGAAATGGGACGCAAAACAAAGGGGTGCCTTTCAAAGAAACCCCAAGTCGGGGAAATGACGCCCACAAACATCATAACATGAACTGTTGGGAAAAAGGGGTTTTTGACAGAGGTGCAATCGTTTTTGTAATAAAACAGCATTGCTTCCTGTTTGGGTCATCAGAGAGAGAGAGAGAAGAGAGAGAGAGGAGAAGAGAAAAAGGGGGGGGGGGGAGACAGAGACAGACAGACAGAAAAAAGAGAACAGGCAATGATTAAAGGGTTGAAAATGGTTTAATTAGCACTGACACACACGTGCGTGTATGTCTCTTACGGGAACGAGGGCAGTGACAGCTGGCGAAGAATGTGAGAGTAAAACTTTAAGACCGTGGTCCCAAAAATGTTCCTTGGGCAAACTTTTTAGGTCAAGACAATTGTGGTAGCTAACGCAGTTGTTTTTACAAATATAGTATTTCAAACTTTACAATGGTGCATAATGTCAACCTCGGGTAATGTAGGGAGGGGGGACAGGCACACCCCCAAACACACCACCTTCTTACGATTTCATTATATATCGCATTCGACATAAAACCACTGTAAATCTAAACTTATCACATGAATAGAACGAAACACAATGCTATGGAATCAAATGAAATAAAACATTCTCTTTTCCTGAACTTCAAAAAAACATTTATCTAAAACTCATTAACTAACCCGGGTATAAACAGATTTCTACTTTACCGGCCCAGTGATCTAACTTTTCCGAATCACTGTCTTTTTTTTTTTTCTTTTTTTTTTAAACTGTCATTTTCAAAACACGACACAATGCTGGCACGGGTTTTGTCTGATGGCCCCCGGGGTCGGGTGGGGACTTTTGGGCGTTGGTCGGGGTTCTGCTTGGCAAAGTGAGCTGCCAGTATGGGGTCAAACCCCCGGGTTTGGATAGAACAGGGGACTATCAACCGATCTGTTCTCCTTTCTTTTTTTCCCTGCATTAACGCATTGCACTCCTCTCCCCTCTCTCTTTTTGTCTGTTTTCAAATAATGTTTTCTTTTTTTTTTTTTTTTTTCTTTTTTTCTTTTCTTCCTTCTTTATTTAGCAACTCCCCCTCATCCTTCCTTGCAGATATCTCATGCAATCTCTCAACTTTTTTTCCTTTCTCCTCCCCCTCATCTCTCCTCCTCGCCCTTCTCTCCTGCAGAGTCCACTCAAACCCCTCTTCTGTCCCCTCTGTTCGTTCTCCCCCCTCGTTCTTCTTCGTTTCTCACTCCCTGCCTTCCTTAGGGGGAAGCCATTTCCCCCCGAACTTCTCCCTCTCTCTCTCTTTTTGTTTCCCCCTCTTCTCCGTTCTCTCCCCTTCTCACATCTTTCTTTTCGTTCCGATCGCCCAAAAAAGGCGAGTACCATTGGCAGTATTTTTACCGCCCTGACCCCGAATTACCCCCCTCTAATTCCTTTGGATGTTCAAATCAGACATCACGCCTAAACCCTTACTCTTGTGGTGGCAATTGGTCATTTAATTGATTAGCAATTTTCACCCCCCCCCACCACATCCCCCTTCCCCCCCCCTTTCCTACTTTCACTGGCCCGGTACTTAAGTCGTGGCCCGGGTAAATCTAAAGGGGTAGCTGGTTGGGGGGCGCCACGACTCGAGTAAAAATGACGTGGTTCCACAAAGGGGCTAGATGAGCTGAGCCGCTTGCGACCGTCCGCTGGGACATCGGGGCGTTCAAACGGTTTAGTCATCTGGGGGGTCGGACCCTGTGAAACCTCTCCACAAATTTAATTTGGGGCCGGCCCAACCGGGCCCCCGGTCTACGTGGCGCCAAAGATGTCTCGTTTGGACTTAGTCCAAAAAATTGGCGGCGACTCCCCAATTTGGGTTTTGTTTCTTTCCTTTTTTGTCCTGAAAATTTTTCCCCCTTGAAAAAAACCATGCTCCGCTTGTCTCAAACAACGGTACAAAAAGACAACAACCGAATTTGCTGACACACACTACACGCGCAAATTTTGGGGAAAATACTTTACAACCAAGGGTTTAAAAAATTTAAAATATACCTTTTGGAATACCACCCAATGTTTTAACATTGACGTCGCTCTTGCGTTATTTCAACCATTTTTTTAAACGACCCTGTGCCACTTAGGCCATTCCCTACCTGCGGATTTGCCAATCTTCTCTTCAAAATTCTTATGAAAACAAATTTTAAAAGATACGATCCATGACACTTCACGAGGAATCTCCACCTCACTTTTTGCAAATAATGAAAACACACACAAGCGACTGTATGCTCCAAGCATAACTACTTTTACATGAAAAAATCTCACAAAGAAAATAAAAAACAGTCTCACACGGGAAATATACCATACCAACGGGGAATAAACCCATATCCACAACATAACGTAATCACACTATTTCAACAAAGCACCCCCGATATACGATTTTTCTCTGAGTTGCAGCTTGCTAGACTACCGTTTAAATATCAGCCCCGACTTCTGTCGACCTGGAGTACTGCACCGATCCCTTAGGGTCAGTGCCTTTTGCCCAACGCAGAACTCTGCTGTTTTTAAAAACTGCGCCCCCTGCAGGAAATTTTGAGGGGTTGGGATCTTCTCATCACGAATTTTTCCCCCTAAAATATTTTGGGGAACTTTCGCACGGCCCCACGACACTAAACATCCTTCTCCACCGTTTGGGGTCCCCCTTCCCACATTTTGAAACTTCCTCTAGCATACCTCACGGGAAACCAAACCTCCATGCCCCCGCGCAATACGCACCTACCCACCACCGATGCACTGTCCGCAAAAAAAAATGGTTTGGGGAAAATTGTAGCTTTTAAGATGGGGCGGGGAACCAGCCTTTCCAGCACCGTCGCAGTGCTTGCCTGCAGCGCTGACTTTGACCATGCCGTTTCCCGCCCCTTTACCCAAACATGAGAGACCGGATTTCAGCAAATTTGGGACAAACCCCTATGAACCCAAAAAAACTAGCAGACTCCTGACTTTTGTTTTGGTCTTTGGGTTTTCTAATTAAAAACTTTTCCCCTTTCCCCTTTCCGGCTGCTTGTGTCGCCTCCCACAACAAAACCTAGGAAATCCTACTGTCTAAAACCCTTCATACAGTGACACTCCCTGTATGACTCTTCTGGAAACTTAGCAACAAAAACCCTTCTTCTGCTGGGGCCTTTCACCTCATCAATGATGCTGCTGGCCCCATGTGCTGAGCTCACGCTGAATTATTTGCGGAGGAAATTTGCATGGAAAAGTTTTTGGTTTTTCCCTTCACATCAATTCGGGAACCGACCGACCTTTTTATGATGGTGAAAGGGCCTTTCCAATGCTCGCACTTGTTGTGACCCTGGAAGCAGTAACGGGCTTGATCCCCCCCTTGAGGGGTTGCTTCCTCACTTCCTGTCAATTGCTTCCTTTTTTGCCCATCCCACCCCCCCAAACCTTCCCTTGCAAACTTACATGTCCGTACCTTGCCCACCTTTGGGAAAAGGGCGAGATTGGGCCCAATCGGATCTAGCCACTCTCCTGAAAGGGTGTCAATTAAAGGGGGAGTTTTTAAAAGGGGGCCTTCCTCTTACACCCCCCTTTTGGGGTGACCCTTTTAAACACATCAATGACTCAGAAAGTTTTAGTCTGCCATTCTCCCGGGGAATGAAAAACTCAAAGACTTTGTCGGGGCCCTTTTTTAAAACCGGGGCCGAATGACCCCCCCATGAGCGCTGTGACCCACGGAAAGAAATGTCACGATAAAACACGTGTACCTTAACGATGGTCACCTTACCTTTTTCCCCTTGTGAACACCCGGGAAAAACGCCCCCCTTTCACAAGAAATTTTTGTCTCACCCCCTCTAACCACCTGTTTCCTCCCCTCTTCCAAAAACCCCAAGACTTTTACGAGCGAAGGGTCTTTTTCCTCGCTGCCCTAAACCCCCAAGGCACCCTTATCCTGACTTCCTTTCCGGAACGACTAACGGGGTTTTTCAACCCTTTTTCCCCCTTCTTGCTCCGTGTTTGAACGCTGCCCCCCTAGCATCAACAAAATCAGGGCCCCTGGATCCCTTTTCACCGGAAAATTCCAAAGATCAAATCATGAAGGGGGTTTTCCATCACCCAAAGCCACAACTCGCCTGAGAAGTAAGGGGTACGACTTTTATCTTTTCAACTGGAAAAAACTCCCCCCACATGATCGATTTGATAAGGTCTGGATTGCCCCGTCAAATCCCCCTTTTTATCGACCCGCTTGTTTGTACTAAAAAAACCCCTGAAAACCAGTGTCCGTAAAAACCTTTTACCCCCTGCTGGGCCCAAACCACCCCTTTTTCCACTGTAACGAAACCCTAGCTAGGGCCCCCATCCCCGACAGCGCTGTCCAGGCTAGCCAAGGCTGCACTCCACCCTCTTTAGACTGAAAAACCCCTTTTTGGTTCCACTGCGGCGTTTCCCCCCGGGGGACCCCTTTTCCACCTCTTGCAAGGCTGCTGCCTTCCGGAACCCCATCGAAACAAAAACCTCGCCAATGTCCCTTTTTTGTGACAAAGAAAAAACCCAATGTCCCTTTTGCCCTTCCCCCCTGCCCCACCCACTGGGGTTTTCAACTTTTTCAGAAAACTCCCCGTCTCCTTGCACTCTTCTCACCTTGGCCCAGCACCTGTTTTTTTTCCTCACCTTCGTGCCCAAACTGCCCTCTATACACCCCCTGCGAACTTCAACAACTCTCCGCTGTCTCTGGGTGTCTCTCTTTCAAAAGTTGTTAAAAGGCCGCAACCCGACAAAACTGTTCCCCATAACTTCCTTTAACCCGCGCTCCTTTTTTCGTACCGCTCAACTCAACCATTTCCAAAATAGTGATCTAGACGGCACCAATGATGACGTTTCCCCCCGCTTGCAAATTTTGCTGAAAGAAAATTTTTCTGAATCCTTCCTGTGAGGTCAAACCCTTCATTAAAACTCCTTCACAGCACCAAAACAGCTGTTGTTTGCGGGACGCATGAAAATCTGCAATGCCTTACCCCCCCAATGCGCTGACAAAAAATGACTGCCCACTTTTCTGGAGGCCAACCCCCGATGGCGCAAAAAGTTTTTTGAAACACGGGCGAACTCAATCGAAACGGGTTTCCCCAGAAATTTTTGGGGAACTTTGGGGGGGGGGACATAGCTGCGCAAGAGTCACTGGAAATGGTACCATCCTCGGGGGTTTTCCCCCTTTTTATTTTCACTTTTTTCCAACCTAATTGAACCTTTGCTTTCTGTTTCCTGCTTTCCCTATTTAATCCTTTTTGTTTTTCCCCTTCATTCTTTCTGTTTCCGCGTTTTCCCCAGCCTGATTTCATTACCCGAATCCTTTAAACTTTTTGTTTCCTCGCCCTCTACTGCAACGGCGTTTTTCCCCCGTTTTCTCTTTCCATCTTTTGCGGTTTTTTAACGAATGCTCGCAACCCTCTCCCGATACCCCGATCACGAGCGACGCCACAAGTTTTCAATGGGTTTCTTTTTTTTCCCCATTTATCTCTTTCTCTTTTTTTTTTTTTGAACAAGATTTTATAAACGACAGCCAAACGGGGTTCCCCACCGAGTGACTAATAGCACAAACCTTGAAAATAATTTAGCTTTGGGGCAAAAAGAGTTGTTTTTTATAAACCCCAGCGCCAACCCAAAATAGAGACGAATTTTAGGCAAACTGTCGAATAATACTCTGGGGCTGAAATGCCAACCTATTTAATATTTGGAAGCAATCCAAACCCAGTTTTATTATCTTGGGGAAAATACAGTAAGACAAACCCCTTTTTTAGGATTTACAAACTTAATCCCCCCCAGCTTTCCCCTCTGAGAATTGAACAAAATTTTAATAAAAAGGGCCAGAATATCCTGGAGGGCTGCCAAAAAATTTTCAACCTCGGTTTTCTGGGGGGAAGGGCTACGCAAGCCCCCAAAAACACCCCAGTTGCTTACGATTTTTTTCATATACATGCATTGTCACATCAAAAACCCCTTGTAAAATCTATAACTTTTCTACACTGATCATAGAACGAAAAACAATGCATTGGAATCAAATGAAAATAAAACATTCTCTTTTGAAATTCACAAAAAAATTTATCAAAACACATTAACTAAAACCCGGGGGTAAACAAAAATTTTTACATCCAGGGGACTTAAATATTCACGAAACACGCTTTTCTTTTCTTTTCTTTTTCTTTTTTACGTCCTTTTTAAACACACACAAAACCTGGCACTGGTTTGGCTGATGGCGCCTGGTCAGTGAACGTTGGGGTTGGGCTGTGGGGTTCTGCTTGGGGAATGCCTGCCCCGGATGAGTCGAACCCCCGGGTTAGGAAAACATGACTATCAAAAATTTGATCTGTTCTCCTTTCTTTCTTCCTGATTAAAACCCTTGCACTCTTCTCCTCTCTTCTAGTCTGCTCTTATCAAATGGACAGGGGGTTGTTTTTCTTTTCTTTTTTCTTTTCTTTTCTTTTTCTTTTCATTAGTTAGCAACTCTCTCTAGTCCTTCCTCTCAGACTATCTCATGCTAATCTCTCAACTTGGTTCTCTTCTTTCCTCCCTCATCTCCCCTCTCTTTTCTGCCCTCTCCCCTGCAGAGCTCCACTCAGAACCTCTCTCTCTCTGTCTCTTGTTCGTTCTCCCCTCGTTCTCCTCTGTTTTGTTCTCATCTCCCCGCCTTCCTGTAGGCGAGAGCCTACTTTCCCCCCAAATTCTCCCTCTCTCTCTCTGTCCGTTCTCCCCCTCGTTCTGCCGTTCTCTCCTCTCACATTCTTTTCTTATTCGTTCCGATCTGTCCGAAAAGGGCGAGTACCATTTGGGCTTATTTTTTAACCGCCCTGACACCCCAAGTTATCCCCCTCTAATTCCATTGGATGTTCAAATCATGACAGTCACGCCTACCAACCTTACTCTCTGTGGTGGTCAATTGGTCATTTAATTGATTAGCTAGATTTCACCCCCCCCCCACACTTACCTTCCCCCCCCCTTTCTACTTTCATGGCGCCGTGTGACTTAAGTCGTGAAAACTGGGCAATCTAAAAATGGCTAGCTGAGTCTGGGTGGGCGCCCCGACGTCTGAGTAACAATGACGCTGGTTCCAAAAAAGTGGGTAGATGAAACCTGAGCTCGGCTCTGGATCGTCTCGCTAGACATCGAGGCGTCGGTCAAAAACGGCTTAGTCAGTCTGGTGGGTGCGGGCCCTCTCGGTGAAACCTCTCCACTAAGCTTTAAATTTGGGCCCGGATCCGAACATGGGCCCCGGTCACGTGGCGCCAAGATGTCTGCGTTTGGACTTATGTCCAGACAAAATTTGGCTGGCGACTCCCCAAGTTGGGTTGTTTCTTTCTTTTGTCCGTGACACATAAGCAGATTGCTCCCTGAAGTTACGTAAAAAAAATATTTATTCACGCTTATTGGTTTGGTATTATTTGTTTTGCTGAAACGAATCCAGATCTAGATCCAGTTCTGTCAAATTTCATCACTCGAACTGCCAATGCTAGTACTGACGACTGTTTCTGTGAATATTTTGTGTCAAAACCCACAGCAATTTTCGAGTTTTGAATGAAGTTGGTAAAACATCTGATGAATATATGTATCACATCCGACAGAAGTATTCTGAATGCAGCACGTCATGCCTGCATGTTTATTTCATGTTATGTCTGATTCCCTTCGTGAGCTTATGTCACAGACGTGTTTTACTGATTCAGCTCATATGCAACTTCAATAAATGCTTATGCTTTCCGAGTGTACCTGTTTCTCTGAAATCGCTTTCTGTACAGCAGATACAGAGAGTACGCACATTTATCCAAGCGTACAGAAGAATACTTTTGCAATAATATGGTGGATAAGTTTCTATCTTCAAATCTGAAGATGTTTGATATATGCAATGATTTACCCTCTTTTCATCGTGTATTAATATATATATATATTAATACACACACACACACACCACACACACACACACACACACACACACACACACACACACAGAGGCAGACAGACAGAGACAGAAAGACAAAGAGAGACAGAGACAGACAGACAGACAAAGACAGAGACATAGAGAGAGAATACATAATTGCTCAGCATTCTATATATATATATATATATATATATATATATATATATATATATATATATATATATATATATATATATATATAAAAAATTTGAGTTAAAACCCCCGCCAGAATGCTAAAAGTGCTCAACCAAGAAGGGAGTGACATACCAGTTTAAATAAGATTTTAAAATGGTATATATATATATATATTATATATATATTTTTATATATATATATAAAATATATTATATATATATATACAACTTTTGTTCAAATGGAAGGTGGTTTGGTCGTTGTTGTTCTGCCAAAAGTGAAATATACAGTACTCTTTTCTGTGCTTTATTTTAATGCAAAAAACGACATCTTCAGATTTGAACACCTGGCGCGGTGTTGTTGTTTTTTTGTTTGTTTGGTTGGTTGGTTGTTGTTTTGTTTGCTTGTTTGTTTGTTGTTTTTTGCAAGGGCTAAAAATTTACACGGCAAACACTACATGCTCCTTTTGAGGGGGAAAAACGCTGCAAAAAACCTGCAAGTACTTACAACCGGCATGCTTATCGAACTACCGGGGGAAAAAAGTGGGGGTAGGGGTGGGGGTGGGGGAGACCACATCGTTCACTGTGTCCACTCATAAAGATCAACTGAACAAAACGTAAGCCCACTGTTCTTAGAATTGTCAGTCACACACACACACACACACACACACACACACACACACACACACACACACACTTCCTCTGCCCTCCTCCTGCCCCTCAAACTTTTTTCAAAAAGAAAAAAAGGAAAAAGAACTTTTTTAATAAGAGAATGAGGTGAGAGTGAGACAAACAGCAACACAGAAGAGAGGGAGGTTACAAGGGAGGGAAGCTAATAAGGAGTCGTTCTGCATGCACTGGATCGTTCGGCCACCACTGTCGTGACTCGGCAGCGGTGAGTACAGGGTCTCCTCTAGCGTGTCGCCTCTTCGAAGCCTAACTGTTCTCTGTTCGCGCGCGCGCGCGCGCGCGCGCACACGCACACACACACACACACACACACACACACACAGAGGAAGACAGACAGAGACAGAAAGACAAAGAGAGACAGAGACAGACAGAGAAAGAGACGGACAGACAGACAAAGACAGAGACATAGAGAGAGAAAATGACAGATATGCATTAGTGAATGTGTTTCTAACGAGAGAGAGAGAGAGAGAGGGGAGGGGGGGGGGGACAGACAGAGAGAAGGAGAAGAAGGAGAGAGAGACAGACAGTCAGACAATGACAATGGTTTAAATCGAAATGAAATGAGGTAGGGAACAGTAAACGATAAACAGTAAACAAGTGGGGTATGTTTTGCTCCCATAAGGAAACCTTACACAGAGTAACTTTTTTTCAAGACTGGCACAGCCTTTTAAACTTGAATAAAGTCAGACAAATACATAGACGAACAATCTAATAGTGGGGGAAAAAACAAGCGCAGGCCAACAACTGAACTGTCTGGCAAAGATTTGGACTTGAGGGGAGGGGAGAGGGGAGTTTGAAGGCCTCGGAGCAGGCAATACAAATATATCTGCCTTCAAAAGGGATTGCGATGGTTCCCTTATGCAGCTAGTGAAGAGTTTTCATATCTGTAAGCGAGACAGAGACCAAGAGAGAGACTCCAAATATGCACTCTTGTATTTCTGTCCACATTGATCGAATTTTTCACACTATCCGTCATTTCGCCGCGCTCTTTTTCATGACAGCGAGGGTGGAGGAAGGTGGGGGGGGGGAGGGGGGGGGAGAGGGCTTTTCTTTGCTATGGGGGTGAAGGTTTGCAGTGGCTGATAATTGGCGGACGATAAGGTACTGTGTTGTATTCCATGTCCCTTGCAGTCAACAGGTTACTGAGCACTGTAGATTAAAGCTTTATCACTGGGAAAACTAATGAGGTGTGGTTCAAGTTACACTCGGGGTAATAAAAGTGTGACGTGATTACATGCGAGTCTTTTTGTTTCTTTTCTTTTTTTAAACACACGACTATGTGAGGTGAGCTTGTAAAACGTATTCTCCGGAAAATAAAACGTTAGGGATAGGGGCCGTACATGTCAAATAATGAAAAGAATGAACCAATTTTGAACAGACTGCCATAATGTTATCATGATTTACTTTCTTTCCAACGCTTCCATAGTTAGACTATGGGCTAGGAATACACACAAATCACTCTGTGAGGAAAAAAAAGGCTCACAAGATCTGAAAATGTTCTCTGGAGACAAAACAAATCGGTGAATACAGAAGGCCTTTTTTAACTTTTTTTTCTTTTTTCTTTTTTTTTTCCTTTCCTTTTTTGCTGCAAAAGTGACAAAATCTATCAAATTGAAGCTGTAGTTGTAAATTACTCTCTGTTTTCTTAAAATGTACCAAATGGAAGATCAAGTTCAGATGCAGCATACTTACCACAGTATCAAATGACAACCATCGTGGCAATGGCATCAAAAGAACTTCGAGAACAAGTCACACGCGCGCTTGTGTGTGTGTATGAGACAGAGAAAGATCGACAGACATGTGTGTGTGTGTGTGTGTGTGTGTGTGCGTGCGTGCGTGCGTGTGAGCGCGCGTATATTATACATATGAGGGAGGGAGGGGGGGGGGGGCGTGGAGGAGCGGGTTTACTTTACTAGTCAAGAGAGCAGGTTCATGATCCAGTCTCTGAGACAAAATGAAACTATATACTGTATCTTTTATGAGAGAGAGAGAGAGGGGAGAGAGAGAGAGAGAGAGAGGCAGGGGAGATAACACTTGAGCACAAGTCCACGCGCGCCCGCTTGTGTGTTGTGTGTGTGTGTGTGTGTGTGTGTGTTTGTGTGTGTGTTGTGTGTTGTGTGTGTGTGTGTGTGTTTGAGAGAGAGAGGGGGAGGGAGAGGAGGAGAGAGTGGTGCGCGCGCGCACCTGTGTGTAAAAGAGATGAGAGGGGGTGGGGGTGCGGTGGGGATCGGGTTTACTTTACGACCTCAAGCTAGGAACTGGTTCACGACCAGTCTCTGCGACAAACCGAAAATATATATATACTGTATCTGTCACTTTAGACCGCCTTGAAATACCACGCATGCTTTTAATCATATCACTCTCACTGATTATTTCTGTCATGACAACACACTGTATCCTCTTCCCTTAGCTCTACATCATCATACATCATGCAGACACTAGAGAAGCGGAGAAGTGAGTTGTGGTAGACTAGCCAGTGTCATTTAGACTGTAACAGGCTACTTTTATGATCCACTGACCTTGATCATTTCATTTATCTCGTGTTTATTTGTGTGAAAGAGCCCAGCCTATGGTCTTTGACGAACCATGACGGACAAGAATTCCCCAGTCCAGCAACAGCAACCAGCTACTTCCACCGATCAGCAAAGTTTACAGTACTCGTCTGCCTCCGTCATGACGACAGTGGAGGTGGCCGCCCTTTCTGTTTCAAATGGAGGAGGCGCATGCGCCACGTCTGCTTATCATGCGGCGTCTACTGATATGACGAAAGAAGGGCTTTCTCTGGGCTCGATCACCTTTGGCCTTTGGGAACTGGTAAGTTCGCACGTGTGGTTCTTTTTAACGGCAGTGATAAGGACTAAAGGAACACACGTTTGTCGTGTTTTATTTGGAGCCGAAAAACTGGGTAAGTTTTATGGAAAATGGTTCAAGTTTTTTTTTTCCCCGCAAAGGTACGTCGCCATTTCAGTGGAAATGATAGCCCAGCAAATGAAATCTACAATTCTATCATTTGTCTACAGGTGGCTTGGGTAAGGCTTTATGCAACATCCACATCGTCTTCGTTTTCAAAAGACTAGTATTCCGACAAAACTCATTCAGCTATTCGAAAAGACAAAGTCAGATCAAAATCTGAGACATTTATAGGCTAACATTACATCAAAGTATTCTCGTATCCCATTACTCGCAAATAACTTGGAGTGTGAGACACTTTAGCCTAGATGATGCGTGATACTGCGCTAAGCATGTATGTTCCAGTGCTTCATCAACAGGGGGGGGGGGGGGGGGGGGGGGACTTTAACATAACGCCCAGCAAAATCATAAGCAGTTGTCCTACATAGGAAATGCTTAAGAAGTCAAATAATCGCACAGAGAGAGAGAGAGAGGAGAGGAGAGAGAGGTGCCCTTAGAATCTTTACTTATTTATAGTCCAGTGTCTTTGGCAGTAGACAAAGATTATAGGATCTGCTATGTGTCCTTGATTACAAGTCCGGAAGAAGCGTGATAAAATATTCCGTTTGATGTTTCGTTGTGACCGCTGAATGAACGTTTCTGATTGCAGGCTGTCAAATCCGCCATCAAGATAGCATCAGCTAGAAAGGTAAGTACTGATATCTTTTTTTAAACAGTCGGTCAATTCCGCCATTCAGATAACATCAGCTAGAAACAAAGTATGTTCTATGTTCCGGTGAAAATCCGTTAATTCTGGTATCAGGATAACATCTGTAAGAAATGTAAGAAGTTTTGTGTCTTTGGAATAATAGTGTGTATCTGTGAGTTGAAATGTAGGTCCCGTGCGTCTCAAACATTCGACCAAAAGAAATTGGAGATCATTCTCGTCTTATTCCTTCTGCTGTTCATGCCTTTGGTCTCACCTTCCCTTTGCCCATAGCCGCGTCTGGGCACTTCCATTCCATTTTCCAACTGTGTGTGTGTGGTGTGTGTGTGTGTGTGTGTGTGTGTGTGTGTGTGTTTTGATGTCCGGCATGCGCGCGCATGTGTGTGCCTGTGCCTGTGCGTGTATATTGTATGGTTGCAGGCACAACGGATATGTGCTGCTTCTTAAGCGTGCACCCTTGCACCCTTGCACAATGCGTTTAGTAGTTATTCATTCCTTTCGTTAGGGGAGTGGTGTGTTAGGATTGACCAAGGTTCAGGGCGTTCCTACTAACAAAACAATAAATCTTCCGGAGACGATTCACACCATTCTGTGGTTGATTTACTTCTTTAATCAGGCGACCCGTTTCAAAAAAATAAGTACGCATGCGTGTTGTCAAACACAAGGTCAAGGTTGATCGGGACTTCCGATTCGTTACAAAACAGGGAGGAGGGGTATTCTATGCATGGGAAACTTTTGGGCGGTGCAAGTGAAATCAGCGATCGTAACATTAAACCTACAGGTGATCACATGTAGCCTAAGCACTGAAGCCTGAAAACCTCTCTCACAGAGCAACAACAACAACAACACCTCGAACACATCCACCGACGGCAAGCCCGCCGAGGGAGAGGCGTCAGCCATCCCACTCCCCCAGCAGAGAGCCCTGCCCCCCTCCCCGCCGTCCCTCCCGTGGGTCCGGGTGGGCGACGCAGGAAGGGCACCCTGGCCCTCACCCGTTCCCAGAGCGCCTGCAGCAAGTACCCACCACCGCCAAACCGTCCGCCACCCAGAGAGCTCTGACCAGGTCTCAGTCCATGGCCGACCTGTTATCAGCAATGGTGGCCGCCAGGTTGAAGCCAGGTAAGTTCCACACAATTAACAACAGCGCGGTGTAGCTGCTGATAAGTCGACGGTCATCTGTTCAGACTCTTTATTTTTTTTTTTTTATTTTTTTTTTACCTTTATCCTGGATTAATCAGGGGGCCGGAACAGCTCAGTAGGTAGAGCGCCGGACTCGTGATCCTTAGGTTACGGGTTCGAATTTCGGTACAAGGGGATTTTTCCCTCGGAGTTAACGTTGTTTCTGACTCCATTCCCCATACAGT
>CM031613.1:5821933-5854433 GCA_018398815.1 Conus ventricosus
AAAAAATCCTTAACAATGCCGTATTATAAAGAACTTCCACCCGGGGTGTGATGGATTCGTTCTGGTTTGCAGACCCAAGCTGCCCCTGTGTGTGAAAGCATCGCCCGGTCTTTCCTGGAGGAGTGCAAGAAGAACGTGAAGAACAAGAACCTCTTCCTCACCACCAGCGCCTCTTTCAACGCAGGGCTGCAGTATGCTTTGAAGGTGAAGTCCATCCAGCAAAGAACTCACTCACTTGGGCAAAGTAGGATCCCTGCCTGTCCCGCCTCACTCACTCTCTCTCTCTCTCTCTCTCTCTCTCTCTCTCTCTCTCTCTCTCTCTCTCTCTCTCCCTCACACACACACACACACACCACACACACACACACACACACACACACGCACGCACGCACGCACGCGCACGCACGCACGCGCGCGCGCACACACACACACACAATTACACACACACGCACACACACGCACCCACGCACGCACGCACGCACACACGCACGCAC
This sequence comes from Conus ventricosus, assembly GCA_018398815.1. Lineage (NCBI taxonomy): Eukaryota > Metazoa > Mollusca > Gastropoda > Neogastropoda > Conidae > Conus > Conus ventricosus. Next base: position 5,822,428 of record CM031613.1, read on the forward strand.
ACACACACACACACACACACACAAAACACACACACACACACACACTTGTTGGATTAAAACAATAGCAATTATGTGTTCATATAAGCGCAGACTGTGCCATTTTCATTTCATGGAAAGAAAACTGTTCGCAGTTTTAAACAACGTGTTGAGCTTTGACCTTCGAGTACTCGCCAGCTATGGTTGTGTGTGTGTGTGTGTGTGTGTGTGTGTGTGTGTGTGTGTGTGTGTGTGTGTGCACTCACTGATTAAGTTACGGATTCATTTATTCAGTACTTTTTTCTTGCATGCTTGTTCTGTACCTTTTCTTTTTTTTTTTTTAATACTTTTTTTCACTTCAAATCATCTTCTGAATTAAGAACACACGGTCTTTTGCAGTCTTAGATCGTGGTGAAATGACATCCCCTATTCCATGAACCTTCGGATCTGATACAAAATGGCAACGGCTTAGTCATTTTCAACATTTTAGTATCAGTAGTTATCTATTACGGAAAAAAATGGGGGGAAAGTGGCCCAAGTAGCTATCTGCATTCGCAGCGTTTGAACTGTGTTTAAATAGATGCATGTTTTGCTTTTGATCGTATCTGCTTTGTTTTAGTTCTTTTCAAACGACTTGTGAGTTGACTTCAACGTGGTGACAGCCCTAATATGGCCCTTTGCGGTCGGCTGGGCTATAACCAACGTTACCATACCTTATCTCCGGATAGGAATCCAAAAGGAACGCAGGTGTTTATTTTTGTTTGTTTGTTGTTGTTGTTTTTTAAGAGCTGATATGTTGTGTTCAGTTGGTAAGACATTATGATCAAAAGGATTGCACTGTTTGGGTTCTTGACCAAACTTGCTGAGGTGACATGAGAATGATTCGTGGAGGACGGAGTTTTTGACGATGAACAAACGCGTTATGCATCAAAGTTTCGTTAAAAGCGTTCACCATGAAAAGAGTTGTTAGCGTTTGACCTAATCGGTTCGCCAGCTGCTTCACTGCTCATAAAGAAGCCTGCGTGCATGATGAATCTAGATGTGCCTTTGACTTCAGCTGTGTCAGTTGTTTAGCTACCTCGTCATCGTTTGCTAAACGAATTTGAAGTAGTTCATTTCGATCAAGTCTGTTTCAGTCAGTTGTTTAGACATTCTGTATATACATGTGCTAAATCATTGCTCTCGAGGTACTCCATGACTCGGTTTTGGGTCAACTGTTAATTCAAAAATAATTGTGCGCACAAGGTATGTGTTAAAACGAACGCAGCGATTCGTTCTTGTCTTCCACTATTGTGCTTGATATTGGTCAGAAATATAGAATATAATCCATATTTACCCCCACCCCTTCCTTCCCCATCCGTAAGAGAAGATAACCTTTTGAAGGAAGAAGTTCTTAATAACCTTCCGCTGTCAGATACATCATCTTCTCTTACTGGGGGTGACTATGGATATGGCCAAAACGTAAATAGATAAATTGATATGGATAATGTTCTTCTCCCATGTTACTGGGCAAGACCTCGGAGGTTCATCATTAATGAGATTTCTGCGCATGTTATTTAGGGTTGCCATCTCCGTCTGCGAGAACACAGATACCTATTTAATCAACGGACTTTTTGTCTCTCTTACCATGTGCAGCCTCCGGATCAGAAGCTTTGTACCACGTGCTCCAAACTGCTGCGGTTTCCGGTTGAGCGGAAAACATGCGCACTCTGCGACAAGATCTTCTGCCGGAACTGCTCGTCCCGTGACCTTGCCCTTTCTGCTCCGGATCACCTTGACCCTGGGGACACGGGTCACGAAATGGCGCAGATCAGCGCGCGGGTTCTCTCCAAGGAGGAGGTGCGTCAGTCAATCACAAGTTCAAGAAATACAGGCCTGAACATTGATCTTCGAGCTATCTGTGCGAATACAAATACGTTGCTCAAAGTAGCCATAAGAGTGTACATGTACAGGACTTATACATATCTCTGTTCGGGCACCCACACAAAGCTTGTTCGAACACATCATGAACCATTATATACGCACGTGCGCATCCACGTACATATACAAGCACCCACGCGCGCGCGGGCTCAAAACACACACACACACACACACACACACACACACACACACACACACACCCCACACATATATATATATATATACACACACACGTGCACGCGCGCGCGCAGACACACACACACACACACACACACACACACCACACACCCCACACAAACACACCACACGGACTCCTCACTCTCCCACCCTAGAAACGACGTATTTGGAGGAATTAGTTTTCATTCGCCGAGAGAGTCCTCGAAGCTAATTGATTCTCCCACCATCCCCATCTCCCCAAAGCCGTCCCATTCGGGGTTAGGGTTGTAAGTTCAACTTAAACACTACGTGTAGATCTGCCACAGTATGGGTCATTTCGCTTTGTACTCCCAGTTCTTATAGAACAGGGAGTACTTTGCAATGGGAACGAAGAAATGCTGTGTGTGTGTGTGTGTGTGTGTGTGTGTGTGTGTGTGTGTGTGTGTCTGTCTGTCTGTCTGTCTGTCTGTCTGTGTGTCCGTCCGTGGTCAAAATGTGCTCCACTCGCTCCAGACAAAACTACAGGGTCGATCTTTCTCAAATTTGTAGGTATGTTCATTATAGGTCACGGATGATGCCCGATGTTTTATTTTTCCGTTATATCCGTTACTATCGGCTATAACGGCCCATGACGGTTTTCCTTTTTTATGGAATATTCAGAAAATATTTGGCCGAACTTTCTGAAAATTTGTAGGTATGTTCATTATGGGTCACGGATGATGCCCGATGTTTTATATTACCGTTATAGCCGTTACTAACAGCTGTAATGGCCCATAACGGTTTTTCTTCTTTATGGAAAATCTCAGAAAGTACTTGGCCGATCTTTCTGAAAATTTGTAGGTATGTTCATCATGGGTCACGGATGATGCCCGATGTTTAAGTTTACCGTTATAGCCGTTACTAACAGCTATAACGGCCCACAATGGTTTTTCTTCTTTATGGAAAATCTCAGAAAGTACTTAGCCTATCTTTCTGAAAATTTGTAAGTATTTTCATTACAGGTCACATATGATGGCCGATGTTTACCAGAATAGCCGTCACTAACGGCTATAATGACCCAAAACGGTTTTTTCTTTTTTATGGAATATCTCGCGCATATTCAAGATAAACTGGGAGTACGTTTATATGCTTCGCATCTTGTGTGTGCTTACTTAGTTGTGTTGTTTTCATCTCTCGTCCGCTGCTGGAATGAATAAAGCACTATGGAACTTTTTTTTTCAGGCTGAAGAAATGGACAGACACAGCAGCAACAGCACCTCGGCTGGAAACCACCTCCAACCCTATGCACCGCTACCGTGCGTGTCACGACTGCCGGGACACGTGCGCACGTGCTGACGGTCATGAACTTCAACGACACACTGACCCAGATTCAGGCCAGATGGGTCGATCTTCAGGAGCAGATCGTAGCCGTGCTGGACGATGTAGGTTGTGGCTGATGACGTTGTTCGCTTGTGTGTGTCTGTTTCTGTGTGCGTGTGTTTGTGTGGTGTGTGTGTGTGTGTGTGTCGTGTTGTGTCTGTGTGTCTGTGTCTGTGTGTGATTGCAGGGGAGGTGTGTGTGTGTGTGTCTTGTGTGTGATGAGGGTGTGTGTGTGTTGTGTTCTTGTGTGTTGTGTGATTGCAGGGAGGTGTGTGTGTGTGTGCGTTCGTGTGTGAGAGGGGGTGTGTGTGTTGTGTTGTTGTGTGTGTGTGTGATTGTGCGATTGTGTGTGTGTTGCAGGAGTGTTGTGTGTGTTGTGTGTGTGTGTGTGTTGTCGTGTGTGTGTGTGTGTGTAGTGTGTGATTGCAGGGGGTGTGTGTGTGTCTGTGTGTGATTGGGGTGTGATTGTGTGTGTTTGTGTGTATTGCAGGGAGGGTGTGTGGTTGTGTGTATGTGTCTGTGGTGATTGCAGGGAGTTGTGTGTGTGTGTGTGTTGGGAGAGTGTGGTGTGTGTGTGTGTGTGCGGGGAGGTGTGTTGTGTGTGTGTGTGTGTGTGTGTGTGTGTGTGTGTTTGGGTGGTGTGTTGTTATTGCAGGGGGGTTTGTGTGTGTGTGTGTGTGTGTGTGTGTGTGTGTGTGTGTTATTGCAGGGGAGGTGTGTGTGTGTGTGTGTGTGTTATTGCAGGGGAGGTGTGTGTTGTGTGTGTTATTGCAGGGAGTGTGTGTGTGTGTTGTTTATTGCAGGGGAGTGTGTGTGTGTGGTGTGTTGTGTGTGTGTGTGTGTGTGTGTGTGTGTGTGTGGTGTGTTATTGCAGGGGAGGGGTGTGTGTTGTGGTATTGAGGGGGGTGTGTGTGTGTGTGTGTGTTGTTTATTGCAGGGGAGGTGTGTGTGTTGTCTTATTGCAGGGGAGGTGTGTGTGTGTGTGTGTGTGTGTGTGTGTGTTATTGCAGGGGAGGTGTGTGTGTGTGTGTGTGTGTGTGTGTGTGTGTGTGTTGTGTGTGTGTGTGTGTGAGGATGGTGTGTGTGTGTGTGTGTGTGTTTTGCAGGGAGTGTGTGTGTGTGTGTGTTGTTGTGTGTGGTGTTTGCAGGGAGGTGTGTGTGTGTGTGTTATTGCAGGTGATGTGTGTGTGTTGTGGGTGTGTGGGTGTGTGTGGTGTGTGTGTGTGGTGTGGTGTGTGTGTGTGTTATTGCAGGGGGTGTGTGTGTGTGTGTGTGTGTGTGTGTGTGTGTGTGTGTGTAGTGTGTGTGTGGTGTGTGTGTGTGTTATTGCAGGGGGTGTGTGTGTGTGTTGTGTGGTGTGTTGAGTGGTGTTGTGTGTGTGTGTGGTGGTTGTGTGTGGTGTGTGTGTGTGTGATTGCAGGGAGGTGTGTGTTTTTGTGTTGTGTGTGTTGGGTGTGTGTGTGTGTGTGTGTGTGTTTTGCAGGGGAGTGGGTGGTGTGTGTGGGTGTGTGTGTGTTGGGTGGTGTGTGTGGGTGTGTGTGTGTGTGTTATTGCAGGGGAGGTGTGTTGTGTGTGTGTGTGTGTGTGTTTTGGTGGGGGTGTGGTGTGGTGTGTGTGTGTGGGGTGTGTGTGTGTGTTGTGGTGTGTGTGTGTGTGTGGTGTGGTGTGTGGTTGTATGTGTGTGTTGTGTGTGTGTTGTGTGGGGGGAGGGAGGGTGGTGTGTGTGTGTGTGTGTGTTGCGGGAGGTGTGTGGTGTGGTGTGTGTGGGTGTGTGTGTGTGGGGTGTGTGTGTGTGTTTGTGTGTGTGGGTGTGTGTGTGTGGTGTGTGTGTGTGTGTGTGTGTAGTGTGTGGTGTGTGTGTGGTGTGTGTGTTGTGTGTGGATTGCAGGGAGGTTGTGTGTTTGTGTGTGTGTGTGTGTGTGGTGTGTGTGTGTGTGTGTGTGTGTGTGTGTGTGTGTGTGTGTGTGATGCAGGGGGGTGGTGTGTGTGTGTTGTTGTGTGTGTGTGTGTGTGTGTGATTGCAGGGGAGGTGGTGTTGTGTGTGTGGTGTGTGTGTGTGTGTGTGTGTGTGTGTGTGTGTGGTGATTGCAGGGGAGGTGTGTGGTGTGTGTGTTGTGTGTGTGTGTGTGTGTGTGTGGTGTGTGTGTGTGGTGTGATTGGGGTGGTGTGTGTGTGTGTGGGTGTGTGTGTGTGGGGGGGTGTGATGGGTGATGTGTGTTGTGTGGTGTGTGTGTGTGTGGGTGTGTGTGTGTGTGTTACAGGGGGGTGTGGTGTTGGTGTTTCGGAGTGTGTGTGTGTGTGTGTGTTGTGTTGGTGTGTGTGTGTGTGTGTTTTCGTAAGTGTGTGTGTGTTGGTGTGTGTGTGTGTGTGTGTGTGTGTGTGTGTGTGGCAAAACAAAGAGAAAGAAGGGGCGACTTCAAAAGCACATCGTCGCTGGTTAAGATAACATATAGATCGGCACTGATTGCGTGCGTGTGCGAGAGAGAGAAAAGAGAGAGAGAGAGAGAGAGAGAGAGAGAGAGGGAGCGAAGTTTATCGCTATAAAGCTATACGGCTTATTTTTGTTTTAAATCTGATCGCGATAAGCTAAGCGAAGTAACTGGCGCACGCACCATGGGCTAGGATTTATAGAGAGAAAAAAATTGCCAATATTTGTGATGGAAAAAAAAATCATTCCATCTTCTTTCATCCATTGCTTCGATCATTCCTGCATCAGCAGCTTCGCTCATCCACTAAGATTTTGGTTTCATCTGTGTACGTTGTAGAGGATTACCAATAATGTACATAGGCTAATACAGTAGGAAAAGTCACAGAGACATGGCAACAAAGAAGCAGTCTCTTACACAGTAGCCTTTTCCCAGTGATGATGAATTATTGCTACTAATAAGAAAGACCTATTCTTCTTATACATACAAACATAAATATTACACTATAACAATTAAATATATTTGTCACACACACACACACACACACACACACAACACACACACACACACACACACACCAGCGCGCGCACACGCACCACACACACACACACACACCACACACACACACACACACACCACACACACCACACACGTGTCCTCCATGGAATCAGCGAATGGACCTCTTGGTGCTGTCTTTCACAGCAGGACTTCCGTCCCCAGGCATCGGATGACCCGTGCCGTCAGTACGGTTGTCCACACCTACACCTCCATGGAGGATGAGATCGTTGGGGAGGTGAGTCCCTTCTGTAAGTTTTTCTCGTCAGTACGGTCTGCCACACCTACACTCCATGGAGGATGAGATCGTTGGGGAGGTGAGTCCCTTCTGTAAGTTTTTCTCGTCACCCTATGCGGGATTGTTTTCTGCATAAACGACATTTAAAAAAATAATCTTAACAGCATTTTGATTTTTTTTTTCGGGAGTTTCCAGAGAGGATTTTTGACCTGGGTTCTTCGAGCCAGTTCCCGTTTGCTTTGTATTGAATTGTATGGTTCCATGGCCGTTGTTGACTGCGGCCACAGAATGGCTACGAAAGCTTTCTTCTTCTTCTACTTCTTCTTCTGCTTTTTCTTCTTCTTCTTCTTCATCCTTCTAGTCTTCTTCTCCTTCGTCTTCTCTTTCTTCTTTCTTCTTCTTCTTCTCTTCTTCTTCTGCTTCTTCTTCTTCTTCTTCATCCTTCTTAGTCTTCTTCTCCTTCGTCTTCTCTTTCTTCTTCTTCTTCTTCTTTCTTCTTCTTCTTCTTCTTCTTCTTCTTCTTCTTCTTCTTCTCTTCTCTTCTTCTTCTTCTTCTTCTTCTTCTTCTTCTTCTTCTTCGTTCTTCTTCTTCTTCTTCTTCTTCTCTTCTTCTTTCTTCTTCTTCTTCTTCTTCTTCTTCTCTTCTTCTTCTTCTTCTTCTCTTCTTCTTTCTTCTTCGTTCTTCTCCTTCTTCTCTTTCTTCTTCTTCTTCTTCTCTTCTTCTTCTTCTTCTTCTTCTCTCTCTTCTTCTTCTCTTTCTTCTTCTTCTTCTTCTTCTTCTCTTCTCTCTTCTCTTCTTCTTCTTCTTCTTCTTCTTCTTCTTCTTCTCTCTCTTCTTCTTCTTCTTCTTCTTCTTCTTCTTCTTCTCTTCTTCTTCTCTTCTTCTTCTTCTCTTCTTCTTCTTCTTCTTCTTCTTCTTCTTCTTCTTCTTCTCTCTTCTTCTTCTTCTTCTTCTTCTTCTTCTTCGTTCTCTTCTTCTTCTTCTTCTTCTTCTTCTTCTTCTTCTTCTTCTTCTTCTTCTTCTTCTTCTTCTCTTTCTTCTTCTTCTTCTTCTTCTTCTTCTTCTTCTTCTTCTTCTCTTCTTCTCTTTCTTCTTCTTCTTCTTCTTCTTCTTCTTCTTCTTCTCTTCTCTTCTTCTTCTCAGTTTTGGGGGTATCATCCTGCCCCACATTCAGTGGCCTTCACTCAGACTGCTGTTTGCGCCCGATGCGCGTTGTGTGTATACGTGGCTTCCATCGCTATCGCGCTACGGGGCCTGCTCTTCTGAAGGATGGTGATGGGATTTTAATGTGCGCAAGATGTTTAGCGTACGTTCACACACAAAAACCGTCGGTTTATAGTCTCAGTCGAAGGACTTCAAGAGACTGGAGTCATGTTAACTCCAAGGGAAAAGCCCCCACCCCCCAACCCCCTCTTCACGTACTGAAATAGCCCCGGTGGAGATTCGAACCCACAACGCCAGGATCACTAGAATTAAGAGTCTAACGTTCGGTCAACGACCTAATCCGCCCCCCCCCCCCCCCCCATCCCCTTTCCCTCCCTTTTTTTATTAAAAGGTCAAAGGTTATTGCTAAATTGTGGACGGAGCACTGAACTATTAGTGTTTCACCGTACGACACGTCACAAGGGTTTGGGGGAGCATATCCTCCCCTTCCGCCCTTAAACTTTCCCCGAACTGAATCAGACGCCATTTTACTGTGGATGGACAGAGGTTTTCAAGTTGTACAAAATCGAAGCTCTGTGTGGGTCGATTTCACGACCATCAGCTCCAGGCCGAACTGTCTGACCGTTGATTTCGAAGATCGGGAAACATTTTGTGCACCTGTGTGTTGATCCGTTCGCCGGTGTTGAACTCCCGAGCTTTATGAACTGATCTCTTCGTTTCAGAAATTGTTCTTTTTACACGATGTTTTCATACTTCAGTTGAACTTTCTTCCTCGTGGTGTGTGTGTGTGTGTGGTGTGGGTTAAGGCTGCTACTGTTGCCAATCAGAATGGCTGGAATCGAACAGTCATTACATAATATATCTTTATTAAACCAATTGGAACAATTTCTTCACTAATCAAAAGGGTTCTTGTTTGTGTCAACTTGTTCCCAGTCAGCATAGCTGCATGTTAAACTAGTCACTGTGGAACTTCTTAAAGCAGTGAGAACGGTACTTGTTGCCCAGTGGCGGATCTTTTACATCATTAAAAAGGTGCCTTGTTCACCTCGTGAAAATGGGGTCTTGCAATACAGATCACAAAAGGTTCTTGCTGACCAGTCCGATCGTTCTTGTTCATCGATCAGGGCTGTACGTGCAAGCGATTAATGGTTCTTGTTTGGGCCTGAAAAACGCATTGTTCTTGACTCCCCAAAATAACTGTTCGCTGGTTAAATCAAAATGTGTGGCTTCTTTTGACCGATCAGAGTGAATCGTATCAAACCAATCAGAATGGATCTCGTTTAGCCTGTCAGAATAGTCCTTAGCTGACCGCTAACATGGTTGTTGCTGACCAATCAGAGTGACTCTGATTCAACCAATGAGAACGGCTCTTTGTGCACCCCATCAGGCGGTGAGTCAGCGCGTGGCGCAGAAGTTGCTGGAGCGGTTCTTTCAGCTGTACCTGGAGCTGGAGAGGCTGCAGCCAGAGACCGCCACCCAGGGTGTGCTCTTCAAACACGTCAAACAGGTCTGTCCATCCGTCTGTCTGTCTACCTGTCTGTCTGTCTGTTTGTTTATCTGTCTTGTGCTTCTGTCTGTCTGTCTGCCTGCCAGTCCGTTCATCTGTCTATCTGCTGTACAGTTTGTGTGTTGGGGAAGACTGCAGGAGACATAGACTGGCGTCACCCACAAGAAGCTTGCGCCCACATCGATCCACGTGTCTGTCTGGAGAGAGAACAAGCCACACGCCACAATGAAGATTTTGCACGATAAAACTCTATACAATCCAGGTCAGCGTTTTGAGGCCTACCATGAATTTGAGCCAGCATTTAATGTGAAACTGAAACTTGATTAAGAGAACAACTCCCCACCAGTTATTTCCCTTGTTTGGGGGGTGGGGAGGATCTTCACCGATGAAATCACAAATTTTAAATGCATGATCTTCCCCTTAGTTGACACACCTTTGCACTCGCCCGTGACCCTCCCTTTGCGCCAGCTTCATGGCACAAAATAGTCCCATTCCTTTGATTTTGATCCGTCTGCTTGGAACCACCTGGCTTGTACCTTGATGGCCGTATGAAAGAAAAATGAGGAGAATCAACTTCCAGACACAAGCAACATTCTCAAAACAAACCAACGGCGCCAGTCTATAAGTACTCTGCTCCTTAAACAAGGCCTTTGCGCATGAATTGGTGGTGTGCAGCCACAGGTGGAGCGTGCACTGTCATTCTGGGCGTGCTCGTTGAAAGCGTTTCCTCGTCTGTCTGTCTCTCTGTCTGGAGAGACTGCAGGTAGAGATTGTCATCAGGGGTGCAGTCTACAAAGATGCTGAACAGGCATGTTAGTCTTGCCTACCGGATTTCTAGAAAGACCGCATGCAGACATTATCATCATGGAGTACACTTCCAACAGGGCTGTCGGCCTGTCCGACTGTCTGCCCGTGTGTCTGTCGGTGTGTGACTGGAGAGACAGCTGTTCCTATTACGGCGTGCTCTTAAAACACGTTGAACAGGTGTTGGGAGTCTCTTCTGCCTGTGTGGCTCTGTCTGCATATGTCTGTTTCCATCTGTCTGTCTGTCTCCATCTGTCTGTCTGTCTCCATCTGTCTGTCTGTCTCCATGTCTGGCTTGTTTCCGCGTGTGCCTGTCTGCCTCTGTCTGCTTTTATCTCTTGTGTGTCTGCCTGTCAACCTGTTCGTATGTCTGTTTGGCTGTTTAGGCTTACTTGTCGCTGTCACTGAATCAGAATGTTTGCTCTCCTCTCTCTCTCTCTCTCTCTCTCTCTCTCTCTCTCTCTCTCTCTCTCTCTCTCTCTGTCTCTCTCTCTCTGTGTTTGTGTGTGTGTGTATGTGTGTGTGTTCGCGTATGTTCCGTTCCTACATATGTGCTTGCGCGCGCGCGCGCGCGCGCGTGTGTGTGTGTGTGTGTGTGTGTGCGCGCGCGCGTGTACAGGTAATTGTGTGTACGTGCATGAGCGCGTCTCTAAATGTGTGTACGTGTGTGTATGTGTGTACATGTGCACTGTGCGTACACACGTGTATGTGTGGGGTTTAAATGTATGTTTGAACACGCACGGGTGTATCTGTACGAACATGTATCATATGCTTCTGTGTATGTGTGTGTACATACATATGTGAATATGTCAATGTGCGTGTACGTGTGTGCCGGCACTGGTCCGTAGTTCACTGAACTGAGTAGAAATACGACCAGTGTTTTCATTGTCACTTTTGGGTTTTTTTCATTGCTTCCTCCGCCTAGGTTATGTTTTCGCAGGCGCCTGTTGGTCCTTCTGTCTTTGACCGAGAAAACGCACGATCTGCCGAGCCTGTTTTAATATAATCTGTTGGTCCTTCCGTCTTTGACCGAGAAAACGCACGATCTGCCGAGCCTGTTTTAATATAATCTGTTGGTCCTTCCGTCTTTGACCGAGAAAACGCACGATCTGCCGAGCCTGTTTTAATATAATCTGTTGGTCCTTCCGTCTTTGACCGAGAAAACGCACGATCTGCCGAGCCTGTTTTAATATAATCTGTTGGTCCTTCCGTCTTTGACCGAGAAAACGCACGATCTGCCGAGCCTGTTTTAATATAATCTGTTGGTCCTTCCGTCTTTGACTGAGAAAACGCACGATCTGCCGAGCCTGTTTTAATATAATCTGTTGGGAAAGATACAATGTGGCCCCAAAGACGAACACATAACATTTTGTTTCGATGCCTATCATAGGGCGGGTTCATGATCCGTTCAACCATGTTACGCAAAAATCACAGGACTGATTTTTCACGACAGTAGGCGAAAGGACAAAATGTGGCCTACGGATGAACTCGTCACGTTGTGGTGCGGATCCGGATCGAAAAGTGGATCCGGGATCTGTTTTACCCTCGCAGAGGTCTGCGCTTTCCCGAGTGCCTGTCTCGTTTCTTTCTTTCTTTCTTTTCTTTCGTGTGTGTGTGTGTGTGTGTGTGTGGGTTTTTTTTTTTCATTGGCATACTAAGCACTGAACTCTAGTTCTACACCAGACCCCAGGTCAGCTATTGTCGTCGCCCCTGCCTCCATTCATGTGGAGATGAAAATGCTGAGCATCGGCGTGCAATATCGACTCGTTGGTACAATAATGCAGATGATCTTTCTTGTCGCAGTTCCTCTGTTGTCTTTCACTTTGCGGCGTCTTTAATGCCCATTATGGTATGCGCCTCAAGTTCCAGAAGGAAGACTTTACAAATCGTCGTCTGTCGACTTCTTGTCATCAAATTCTTCTCGTTTTTGTTTTTTGTTTGTTTGTTGTTGTTTTTTGTCGCATTGCAATGTACATGAATGCGAAAGCAAATCATGAGAAATCCATACGTTACTACGTCACTAACTGGGCATGCATGCGCTCGTGCGTGCACACACACCACACACACACACACCACACCACACACACACACACACACATACACACACACACACACACACACACGCAAGCACACACACACACACACACCACACACACACACACACACACACACACACCACACACACACACACACACACACGCGCGCGCACCACACACACACACACACACGCACACATGCAAGCACGCAAGCACAAGCACACACACACACACACACACACACACACACACACACACACACACACACACACCATAGGACTTTATATTTTCCTGATTTTCATTCTCATTTTCTTTCTTTTCCCCGTTCATCTGCGTCCTCCCCCCCCCCCCCCCCCCCCCCCCTTTTTGTATGATAATCTTTGCCAAGTCATTAATGACTGTGAGTGTGTGTGTGTGTGTGTGTGTGTGTGTGTGTGTGCGTATGTGTGTGTTTGTATGTGTGTGTGTGTGTGTGTGTGTGCGTGTGTTTGTGCGTGTGTGTGTGTGTGTGTGTGTGTGTGTGTGTGTACACATACATCTACATACATACATATACATATACAAACTCAGTATCGTCACCTCCCTCATGATAGTGAAGAGCACCACAAAGGAACCCCAGATGTTGGTGTTGCAGGCCATGTCGGCATTCTACGTGTTGCGGCGCTCAGCCTCAGCAAAACGCTTCAACCGCCGGGAGTCCATCGCCTCACTGCCTCCTTCCTCCCCCACCTCCTGGATCTGACCTTCCACATCCATCATGGTCACCCTCCGGCGCCAGCAGAAATTCTCTTGGTTCTTCACTCCGCTATTATCTGGGTCGGGGTGTTGTTGTTGTTGTTTTTTTTTTCAATTTTGTGAACTGTGCTGTATTTTTCCCGTCTTTTTAACTATACCAATTGGTCTGGCGGCCATTTTTGATTTGGAGACGAGCAGGAGAAGCGAAGCTAAGTGGCTACATGTTCTTCTTGTCGCTGTCCTAAATGTTATTTGTTTTCGCCTGAAGAAGACGCAAGAGGTCGAAATGTATTGTGTCTAGTCCTGTGCTATGTTTGTCTGTGTCCTTGGCGGTAACTAACCCCTTTCTTTCCAAATTTTGTCTGTTACTTGGATCGTGTCTACCCCCTTCTGTTACCTGAACCATGTTTCCCCGCCTGTTTCTTGGATCGTGTCTTCCCCCATCTGTTACCTGAACCATGTTTCCCCGCCTGTTACTTGGATCGTGTCTTCCCCCATCTGTTACCTGAACCATGTTTCCCCGTCTGTTACTTGGATCGTGTTGTTCCCCCTTCTGTTACCTGAACCATGTTTCCCCGCCTGTTACTTGGATCGTGTTGTTCCCCCTTCTGTTACCTGAACCATGTTTCCCCGTCTGTTACTTGGATCGTGTTGTTCCCCCTTCTGTTACCTGAACCATGTTTCCCCGTCTGTTACTTGGATCGTGTCTTCCCCCATCTGTTACCTGAACCATGTTTCCCCGTCTGTTACTTGGATCGTGTGTCCCCCTTCTGTTACCTGAATTATGTCATTGCCTTGTGTCACCTGGATCATGCTTTGCTTTTCCTTCTGAGACCTGGACTATGTCCTTCTTTTCCTCTCTTACCTATACCACGTCTTTCTTTTCTTTTCTTACCTATACCACGTCTTTCTTTTCTTTTCTTACCTATACCACGTCTTTCTTTTCTTTTCTTACCTATACCACGTCTTTCTTTTCCGTTCTTACCTATACCACGTCTTTCTTTTCCTCTCATACCTATACCACGTCTTTCTTTTCCTTTCTTACCTATACCACGTCTTTCTTTTCCGTTCTTACCTATACCACGTCTTTCTTTTCCGTTCTTACCTATACCACGTCTTTCTTTTCCTTTCTTACCTATACCACGTCTTTCTTTTCCGTTCTTACCTATACCACGTCTTTCTTTTCCTCTCTTACCTATACCACGTCTTTCTTTTCCTTCTGCTGCTTGAACCACGTCTTTCGTTTTCTCTGCTACCTGGAACGTGTCTTCATTTTCCTTCTTTTACCTGAAGCATGCCTTTGTCTTCGACGACCTGAATAGTGTCTTACGTCTCCTGTTCCATACCTTCTTCTTCCTGTACTACCTGAACCATGTCTTTCTTTTCTTTCTGTTACCTGAAACAATGTCTTTCTTTTCTTTCTGTTACCTGAACCATGTCTATTTTTTTTCTTTCTGTTACCTGAACCATGTCTTTGGTTTCTTCTTGCTACCTGAACCGTGTATTTCCGGTCTGTTACTTCAACCATTCCGTTCCCTCCTGTGACCCAAACAATGTCTTTTCCTTCTGCACTTCGGACCAGGCTTTTTCCCTTCTGTTGTTTGACCACATTTTACCCGTCTGTTATGGAAATCGTGTGATTCTCATGTGTAACCTTGGCCGTGATTTTCAAGATTTGCTATCGGAACTAAGATTTCCATTTTGTAAAATGAACCAGTGTAGTTTTCTGTACATTTTCCATTCTGTTACTTGGACTATGTTTTTTTTTTTTTTTTTTTTCGCTCTGAAACTTGGACCCTGTGTTTCTCATCAGCTCTTCGGCATTTTATGATTGGGCTCGTGTATGCTGTTACTGCATGCCTGAAAAAACTTATCTTTAAAGAGAAATGCGGCATGGTTGGGCTGTTGCTTGATTTTGTTAACAAGACGGATTGACTTTCACTGCATGGCTTGAATTGTAAGATAAATATTGATATCTTTGTGCCAATTTGTACATTTCCTAATTCATATTATGCAATATACATTTTTTTGTAAACCAGACCTGACAACAGTATTACTTGCTCTGTACGTTGAGCCAAGTCATGGGTATGATAGTATTTGTAAATTGTTGTATCAAAGACACTATTCTTCTACGCTGTTAGAATTGCTAAGACAGAGAACGAATCCATTTATGATTAATTTAAACCTTTCGCTTATTGTTATGCTAATCTAGATCGTTTAAAGTAACACACGCACAAAGTATTTAACGAAGAGGGGGCTTTCCTGTAGTTTTGCTTTATGTTTGTATTTATTCCACTTGTATGCAACCCGTTTGGAAGTGCCGATACTTCGTAACCTCAGGAAGTTGGTGTCATGGAATTACAGATTTCACGTGCCAAAGAACGAGTAAAAAAAAAATGACGTGTATGTTTTGCATTGGCAAAGAATCAACTTAGCGAACAAAACCAGTGGCGTGACAATCATTATGCACGGGTCTGACTGAAAGACGAGGGGTTGGGAGGGGAGTGGGATACACGTGGTGTTAAAGATACTGTGGTCTGCTGTCTTGTTATTCATTCACAGAAGACGCCTTACGGATGAAATGACTAGTTGTTATGCTTACAATTGAATATCACACACGAGGTCACCGGAAGAGTACGTTTATTCGTGTTCTTATCCATTCCACAGCCTAGAACGGAAAGAACGCGTTTCGACTGATGCAGGGATAGAGAGAGCGCGTCATTGAGCGCAGTACTGACTTGCAGTTCTAAACACGTTTCTCCCAGTTTAGGACAGCTGTCCACGCAGGACTGTTGACACACCGGGGGGGGGGGGGGGGGGGGGGGGGGGGTGACATCTTTAAGTGTCGTGAATGCCCCAAGTTCTCATAGCATGTGTTGACTGACATGTTGCGAAAGGTTTGTAGACAGAAGTCCCCACAGATCTGACTTTTTGGGTCACAGACACTAGACATTCAGATCGGCCCAGCTTCTTGGTGCAACGCGACGATGAAAAGGAGCTCGATGATCATGCGTATGTCCTGGCTGGAAGCTGTGAAGGTGACATCAGATAAAGATACCGTTCGTTTCTGTTCTTCTTGCAGCAGTGTAGGTTGAATTTGATTGTATCTGTCCCGGCCAAGCTTTATTTTTTTTTTTCATTTACCTCTGTCACAGCGCTGATGAAGACGGGTTATCCACACGAAAGAAAGAACAACCAAAAGAGGAAAATCAAAGCATGTAACATCAAGCAGATGCTTGATTGCAGGAGTTCAGGGTTTGATTTTAAAGACCAAGGAAAATCAAAGCATGTAACATCAAGCAGACTGCTTGATTACAGGAGTTCAGGGTTTGATTTTAAAGACCAAGGAAAAAGTGTGATCAAGAGCTCTCATGATAAATGTGTGTGTGTGTGTGTGTTGTGTGTGGTGTGTGTGTGTGTGTAAAATATGTTGTCCATGGATACGTAATATGTTATTACTCTGTTGCCCGTTGATTACAGGCTTGAGGCCTGTATTGATTGATGACAGTAAAGTGAACACACACGCGCGCGCGCATGCACGCATGCACACACACATACACACACACACACACACGCACGCGCGCGCGCACCACACACACACACACACACACACACACACCAACGCACGCACGCACGCACGCACGCCACGCACGCACGCACGCACGCAACGCACGCACGCACGCACGCACGCACGCACGCACGCACGCGCGCACACACACACACACACACACACACACACACACACACACACACACGCACGTTCCGTGGAACAAATGTGTAGAAAAGGAAAACAACGTCACGCAAACAATTGTTCCGCCATTACAATGACTGAAGAAAGATCAAGGTAAAAGTAGGAAGGGTGAGGAAAAGGGATTGATTGGGCGATGACAAAGTCAAGAAGACATTAAAAGACAAATATTGTCCGACAGGAACCGTCGAATGCTGTCCCTTGGACAGAACAGTTTGTCTCGCCCGTCCGGAGTCGACATGAGTTTCTGGATGAGCGTCATCGGTAGAGCCTGGGCTGGTTTGTATTAATCCAGCTCATGGTATCTGATAAAGTATTCTTCTTTGAAAAAGTTCTACCGTGGTGTTATCACCGCCACATGGATGAAAGAACATGGCAGTTCAACGGCTTCCTAGGTGGGCCAGTGAAGGGCAAAATGCAGGTCGTGTCATTTGGGGGTCGCTGGTGTTCAACACTGCTACTTCGGTGTTGAATTGTCAGTTCACTACGCAGGTAGCTGAGATTCCCTGGCGTTCCTCAACTAGCTGGGCGCCACGTGCGTTTCTCCACACAACTTGTAGAGAGGTGTGGGAATAGTGTGCATGGAGTCACCAAAGTTTGGTATTTGTCACTTTTTTCTTTTCTTTTCTTTTCTTTTTAACATTAAAAAAACAACAACACGACCAGCTTGTATTTTAAAAATACAAGCTGGTCGTGTTGTAATGGGTATGCCTACAGGACATTACGTTTTAAACGGATTTGTGTGTGTGTGTGTGTGTGTGTGTGTGTGTGTGTGTGTGTGTGTGTGTGTGTGTGTGTGTGTGTGCGTGCGCGCGTGTGTGCGTGCATTCGTGTGTGTGCGTGTGTGTGTGTGTGTGTGTGTGTGTGTGTGTGTGTGTGTGTGTGTGTGCTTCTTTGATGGCCTAGGATTGCATTATGGTTACGGTGCGTGTGTGTGTTTGTGTGTGTGTGTGTGCTATTTGTTTATGTTTTTGTTCTGTTGGTTAGTTTGTCAGACAGGTTATCACGTCTTTGCAGTGAAGTGCCTATAACAGCCAACATCGGATTCTGGCCAGCGTCTTACAATGTTTGGCCACAGGCCAGAAAATCCAGTTTCGGGACATTTTGAACCGTTTTACGTCTGTACATGGCTCTGTTCAAAGCCGCGGGTGCATTTTTCTCCTCAAGTAGAGGAACTGTTTACCTCTAAGGATTGTGCGATCATTTTGACTGTATGCCTTACACGTGCATGTGTGTATGTGAGACTTATACTTTTGCTGGAGTGTGTGTGTGTGTGTTGTGTGTGTGTGTGTGTGTGTGTGTGTGTGTGTGTGTGTGTGTGTGTGTGTGTGTGTGTGTGTGTGAGAGAGAGAGAGAGAGAGAGAGAGAGAATGGGGGAGATACTTCAGAGCCAAACGTCAGCCACTGTAGCCACTACCGAATTATCCAATGACTTTACAAAGCATTCGCCTGCTTGGACCTTCAAACATACGAACAAATGTTGCGCACTGCCTGGCTCACATTAAGGTTATCGTCAATCACCATCACCACTACCACCACCACAACAACAACCTCTCTCTCTGTCTCACTGTCACTGTCTCTCTCTCTCTTTCAATTTTGATATTTTTTTCTAAAATTTACGAATTTGTAGAATCTGGGAGTGAGAAATGAGAAGTGTGGGTGTAGGGGGAGAATGGGTGTGGACTCTGAGGATGGGGAGAAGAATGGGAGTGGAGGAGGTGCATTGGCCATTGTGAGCTACTACCTGTCAGATGCCAGACTCATGATTGGCCGTGCATGCACGTAGTTCAGTTCGTGACCAAGCAGATTATGCAGACAAAAAAAAAAAAAAAAAAAAAATGAAAGGCCTATGGGTTTTTTTCTTCTTTAAAACAATTACTATTAATTAATCTCTTGTCTTCAGTCTCAGTTTCATTTGTTCCATTCTTCATTTATGTATGTTGGTGTGTTTTTTCACTAATTAGTGTTTTCTTTCTCGTTTTTTATTTTATTTTTATTTATTTTTTTTTTACTTTATCATATTCTTTTACTGACTTTTTCTTTTATTCATTCGTCGGGTTTCAGGTGGACTTTTTAAAATTCAAATTAATTACCTATTTTGGATTCGTTTTTCTACTGAATTACTTCATATATTTTGAATTTTAATACGATAACATACGTGGTGAAATCACCACATCAACCACGCGCTGTGTTTCATTGCTGCTGATGAACAATGCAGTATAAGCCTCGATTATATAGCGCATGTTCTTGTTCTTAATCTTATCAAATGCATGTGCTTCAATAAAAGATTTTTTTTTAATACACGCTGTCTGAAATGGCTTGATCACCCGTTTAGTTCGACTGAAAAAGTGATGATGCGCGCGGCGTGTGTGTGTTTGTACGTGTCGTGCTTCCATCTCTTGTTTTTACATCTGTGTGGGCGCGTGCAAGCACGCTGGTATTTGTGTGTGCTTCGAATATCAAATGGCTGTCGGGTTACACCCTGTTTCACTCAAACGACCTCGCGCTCGCGTGTTCTTTCTACTTCGTCTCCATCCTTGTTTTACATCTGTCGGGCCCGTCCACCCCCTCACTTCGTTCCCTCCGGGCAATGGTCGGAACCCCCGTCCACTTAACCTCCACAACCCACACCTCTACCCACCTACCCACGCACCGCCAGTTCCCCTACCCCCCCCACCCCGCCCCACATGAAAATAGGGGCAACGTCTACCAAATCACTCAACGGACAAGCAGGAGTGTCTCCTTTTACTGCGCGCACGTCCGGGCCTGAGCAGAAATCATTTGGTGTGGGCATGTGCTCAAGATCAATCTCCTTCTGATTTTAACACCGGAGGGAGATGGCTTAACTTGTAGTGTGTGTGTGCGTGCCGTGCGTGCCACGTCGTGGTGTGTGTGTGTGTGTGTGTGTGTGTGTATGTGTGTGTTGTGTGTGTGTGTGTGTAGTGTGTTGTGGTGTGGTGTGTGGTGCGTGCGTGCGTGGGCGTGTGTGTGTGTGTTGCCTTCTCATCTTCCTGGCCACTTCAGTAGCATTACCCCCATCCCATTCATTCCAGCTCCCTCCTCAGCCTCGCCCTTCCTTCTCCCCGTTGCAGCTCCGGCACCTGCAATCCACAGGGAGCAGTCCTGAGGCAACCCACCTGAGAAAGCTCTGCACTGCCGCCCAGTCACTTCAGTGTGTTCAGTGTGCCTGTGATAACGACCGCTCTTCAGAGCCATGTGAGCGTCCCCATCTGCAGGACTCTACCAAGTTCCTCCAGTCATAGTCCCCTGAACTTGGCGATACCGGTGACCTTAACACAAACTCAGCAAGAGCACAGAACTGGAGAGAAAACTGAAATTAAGGTCACGATGGGAGCATGCAAGACATGAAGGATCACAAAATTTGAAACTTATTTTTTGGGGGGTGGGTGGGTGGGGGGAGGGGTGATTGATGTGGATGAGGACGATGAAGATGATGCTATGAAGATTCTGGACTGAGGCTGCATGACGCCTGTGTTCTATGCTGGCTTTCATCATATATCCTGGTGTTAACCAGGCCCTAGACATATAGACACTGACAGTGTTGGTCAGGAAATTTGAGCATCCATTCACTGGATGAAACTCAACTGTGTGGCCACAGTCTTCACTATTTAGCCCATAGTCAAATTAACTCTGGGTAGCCCATAGTCAAATTAACTCTGGGTAGAAGCTAGCTGCGGCTGAAACAAATCCTCCAAGTAGATGGCTCTGATGGGAATGAAACCCATGACCTCTCAGCCCAGAATCCGCGACACTAACTGCTGCCCCAAGGGCTGGTTTTAGTGTCATTGTTTCACTTGGGTGGGGCCGGAATAGCTCAGTTGGTAGAGCGCCGGACTTGTGATCCTGGGGTTGCGGGTTCGAATTTCAGTACAGGGGGATTTTTCCCTCGGAGTTAACATTGGTTCTGACTCCATTCCCATACAGTCCTTCGAATGAGACTATAAACGAGGTTCCGTGTGTGAACGCACGCACATCATCTTGCACACACGTAAAGTCTCATCACTAACTTTCGGAAGAGGGCAGTTTGGCCATTGGTATGGATGACACGTTATTTCGGAAGAGGCCAGTTTGGTCATTGGTATGGATGGCACGTTACACATAGCATGCACCTGCACCGAAGATGGAGTATGGCTGTTTTAATGGCGGGATAAAAAATGGTCATACACACAAAACTCCACTGCCTGTCTATACAGGCAGTGTCCGCAGGAATATCAGCCTACATATGCAGAAAGAAAGAAAGAATTCACTTGGTAAAAGATGTAGTGGCCCACATGAAAGAAGAGGCGCAATGGTGCATGACAGATAACCTGATCTGTGTGCTCCACGCCATAGTGAGGATGCTACAGTCTCTCACTGGCCAGCACGCTTCACTGCTGCACCCAGTAATTTTAGAGGAGGAGGTAAACATGTTATTAAAACAATTCTATGATGTCGGCTCACATTTACATTCTAACAATAACTGCCCCTATGCACAGACACACTCCGAGGTGCTCATATGCACACATTATTACCAGTAACTGCCCCTATGCACATACACACTCTGAGGTGCTCATATGCACACGTTATTACCTTTACATATGCACTCACATAAACAAAACACATATGCGTAGAACCACACCCATTTGAACACACACTCATACACACACCAAATCTGTACTGTAAGGTACACTTTATTTGACTTCTTTTTTTTCAGGAAAACAAAACAAATATAAGAACAGAGAGAGAATCTTGAAGAAAAAAAACATCAAATCAAAACATAACATATTTTCTTTTTTTTAAAGACGCCTACTAAATTAACAGTAACAGATTCATAATGTGACAGAGGAGAGAAAGAGAGACAGGGAGAATACTTTTCCAATTCTCTTCCATTTTTTCCAAATAAATATGACCAAGTAAAATGTGTTCAAGAATATTCTTTCAGTTTGTCAACTCCCAGCTTAGACTGATATCAAGAAAATATCGTGAAATAAAACACATCAAGAAACAAATTTAACAGGAATGATATGTTGACCAGCTACCATCAAACATCACAGTGGAATGTATTCTTCAAAACGACTTTTAAATACTGGACGGATCAGTAAACAAAAATGGCAATAGAAATGCTCGAAAACTCAGGCAAAAGGATATCTATTGTACAAACATGTATTCTCAATATTGATATTGTATATACAAAAACCATGACAAACACTTTGTTTATTAAAGACAGATATCTATACACAATCATGCCCAACTCTGTCACGATCGATATGTATGATTCACAACACATTTCAAGAAATATCTTACATCAAATTCCACAAATATCTACTCAGGACAAACCTTTGACATAACTCTCATAAAATATGTAATAAACATTATGAGTGCACTTGAAGAGGGGAAACGAAAGAGCATAATATCATCAGAGTAAATAACCGTAGCTCTGTTAAAGAAATTATTTCAGGTTTTATTCAAAGCAAAGAAAGGTTCTATCCATGGTCACATGAAGACTCTCAAACCAGCAGTCACACATTTGGACCAACAACACACTGCCTTTCGCATAAACAGCAACTGAATTCTTCGTTTCTCATGTTCTTAGACAGCATCTGAGAGAGATAGCATGATATGTTTTCTTAGTGGCTACTGTACTGAGCTTCTCCGCAAGGTTTGTCTTGCTGCAGCTTTTACTTTCATGTTATTTGCTGACCATTGGAGAGATAAAAACAAAATAACCGAACAAACACGTAACCGATTCGGGATGTCCCTTCCAGTCTGTCATGCACACACACTCACACACAGGAAGACACACAGTGATAGTTGTCTTCTTCACACACAAACCAACACTACACTTGACACAAAGCACAGCCATCCCACTGGACACAACGCACAGCCATCCCACTGGACACAACGCACAGCCATCCCACTGGACACAACGCACAGCCATCCCACTTGACACAACGCAGTCTCCACTTGACACACCACAGCATCCCACTTGACCAACGCACAGTCATCCCACTGACACAACGCACAGTCTCCCACTTACCAACGCACAGTCACCCATGACACAAGCAAGTCTCATCCGAAAGTCAAGTCAGAGTGTTTTATCTGAAAGACATGCACAAAGAAACACTGGAGAAAACAACAACAACAACAACAAAACATAAGTCCTAAGTTGATATGACCCTGTTCATTTTATACAGTCACAGTCTTTATGAAGCGTGCGGACTGTCGCAGGATCCAGACGCTTTGGGTCAGACGTGAAGACAGAACTATCGGCGTCCAGTCAGGCTTGACTTGCTGCCGCGACTCCGCATGCTGCCTGTTGAAGAGGCTGGAGACACCGGAACTGTAAAAAAAAAAGACAGAACTGGCAATCAAATCTAGGTGATCTAGTTCTCGTAGGCTAACATTGAAATTCCACACTAGAAATGAACATTTCTTTGAAGTATCAAAAGTAATGACTTCTGTGATGGGTAAGCTATCATAATCCTCAGTTTGATCAAAAGAGTGTTTTCTTACAATTTTCATCTCATCTTCTGCCCCTGTCCGTTCACAACTCCAGCACAGCAGTCTACAAGCAGCAGTCCAGTACTTACAAAGTTCCTTGTGCACACACATTCACACACACACACACACACTACACACACACACACACACACACACACAACATTCACACCACACACACACACACACACACACACACACACACACACACACATTCACACACGCACACACACACACACCACACACATTCACACAACACACACCACACACACACACACACCACACACACACCACACATACACACACACACACACACACACACACAACACACACACACACACACACACACACACACACACACACACTTCACACACACACCACACACACATCACACACACAACACACATTCACACACACACACACACACACACACACACACATTCACACACACACACACACACACACACACACCACACACACACACACACACACACACACAAACACTCACACACACACAGCACACATCACACACACACACTACATTTCACACCACACACACAGTCACACACACAACACATCCACCACAACACTACAACTCACACACATTGACACACAACACACACATTCACACACACACACACACACATCCACACACGCACACAACACATCACACACAACACACACACACACACATCACGATTCACACACAGAACATTCACACACCCACACACACACACACACACACCAACACACACCACATGTCATCACCGCAACACATACATTCGCACACGGTACGAACAACACAACAGCACACACCATCACACACACAGCATAGAGTGCCCACACTTACGTCCCCACAAACCGTGCACTCGGTAGAGTGGCATGCCAGCGCAGACACCAAACTTATCATGGAGCCGGCTGCACGATTGAGGTAGACTGCACACCGCTGCGGTATTCCAGCCTGCACCATGCAGCTGCCTGCCAGAAACTTGGCAAGTGTATATGGGTTCGAATCACGTGATGTCAAATCTCTTCCATCCTGACCAGCCCTGTCAAATCTGCCAGTCAGACCATCCCTGTCAATCTCCCAGTCCAGACCGACAACCCTGCAAATTCCCAGCAAGCCATCACTGTCAATCTCCCAGTCCAGACCTCCCTGTCAATCCCCAGTCCAGACCTCCCTTAATCTCCAGCGGGCGCACATCTTCAGAACTCCGTCGACGCTGCCTGGTCAATTCCCGTAGGGCACCAGGATGGCAAGTTCCTCGCCAGAAAGTGGCAATTGTGAGATGTGAGACGTTCTGTGTTTGACTGTCAAAATCTCCAGTCCAGACCATCCTGTCAAATCTCCCAGTCCAGACCATCCCTGTCAAATCTCCCAGTCCAGACCATCCCTGTCAAATCTCCCAGTCCAGACCATCCCTGTCAAATCTCCCAGTCCAGACCTCCCTGTCAAATCTCCCAGTCCAGACCATCCCTGTCAAATCTCCCAGTCCAGACCATCCCTGTCAAATCTCCCAGTCCGACCATCCCTGTCAAATCTCCCAGTCTGACCAGACCATCCCTGTCAATCTCCCAGTCCAGACCCTTCCTGTCAAATCTCCCAGTCCAGACCATCCCTGTCAAATCTCCCAGTCCAGACCATCCCTGTCAAATCTCCCAGTCTGACCAGACCATCCCTGTCAAATCTCCCAGTCCTGACCAGTACCATCCCTGTCAAATCTCCAGTCCAGTCCTCCTCCCTTTCAGATCTGGTTTTCTGGAACCTGTGTTTCTTTGTCCACACTGCATTCATCTCCTGGTTAGGACTGCCTCCCTCTTCAACACCCGATTCTTTTTGAATTTCTGCTGTATTCTGACTAAAGGTTCCACCATGTCTGACACTGAATTGTTCAATATAGGCCTCATAAGTGGACACAGATAAAAGAAAAATAGATTAGGACAAACCAAAACCTTCCAATAAATAACAATTAACCACTTGAGAATTATTATCGTCTCCAAAGAAACATGCACTTAAAGAATCCGGGGAAAAGAAAACACTAGTTAAACTGACATGCGAGTCAAAGGAAAAGAGTCACTGCACTGCACTATTAAGACTAACTTCCTTGATGAAGAAAACAACAACAAAACATACATGTGATGGTGTGTGTGTGTATGTGTGTAAACAGCACAGCATTATAGTGAAACTTAATTTCATGTAGAAAACAGTTTAACCACATGCAAGCTTCATTCTAGGAAAACTACACAGGACATTTGCTTGACCTTGACTGATTGACGATGTTTCCCACAGACTGACAACAGTACTATACAATTCTCTCTCTGATAGAGTTGCTTTGAGTCAGATTTGACCTTGACTGATGACGATGTTTCCCACAGACTGACAACAGTACTATAGATTCTCTCTCTGATAGAGTTGCTTTGAGTCAGATTTGACCTTGACTGATTGACGATGTTTCCCACAGACTGACAACAGTACTATACGATTCTCTCTCTGATAGAGTTGCTTTGAGTCAGATTTGACCTTGATGATTGACGATGTTTCCCACAGACTGACAACAGTACTATACGATTCTCTCTCTGATAGAGTTGCTTTGAGTCAGATTTGACCTTGACTGATTGACGACGTTTCCCACAGACTGAACAACAGTACTATACGATTCTCTCTCTGATAGAGTTGCTTTGAGTCAGATTTGACCTTGACTGATTGACGATCTTTCCCACAGACTGACAACAGTACAACGATTCTCTCTCTGACAGAGTTGCTTTGAGTCAGATTACAGGCTTTCCCAAACCGTTTGACAGAGCAAAGGCAGTTTCCACTGAGACATGAAATTGAACATGTAACAGATGAAGAAGGATACAACACTGAATATGTTCATATGGCTAAGGGCACATTACTTTGACAAAAAAAAAGGGATCTGTAGCCAGCCGTTTTGTCCAACCTGGCCGTTTTGTCCGAGGTTGGACAAAACGGCCGGGTCGGACAAAACAGCCGGCTAAAACCCGGCTGTTTTGTCCAACTTTCAATTTTTTGTCAGACAAAACGGCCTGGTTGGACAAAACGGCCGGCTCTAAGTAAGCGGCCATTTTGTCCGATATTTCACTGGCAAAGAAGTATAAATCGTGGCATTCTGTTTTTCCTTTTTTCTTTTTTTTTTCTTTTTTTTCTGTCTGTCTACCCCAAGTAAAGAAATCACATGGGGAAAAAAGCCCCATTCGGCCGTCATGCCCCCAGGTGGCCAATTTGGCGTCTTAAGCTGACTATTGGCCATGACTATCGAATGGGTCTTATTCTCATGATTTCTTTACTTGGCTGCAGGAGAGAGAGAGGGAGAGAGAGAGAGAAGACAGACAGACAGACAGAGACAGAGAGAGACAGGTGGCACATCATGATACAACATTTGAGGTGACTGTGTCAAACCGTTGGGGTCTTGGGACAAACAATTGATGCACCCTCAATTTTGAGAGTCTGACGTCTGTGACCTTTACCTTGACCTTAATTGCTTTGACACATTTGGAGAGCAATAAACCAAACAACCTTCATACCAAGTTTCAGCTTCCTTTGTTGACCGCTGCCCGAGATATGGCTAAAAACAGATTTTCGGTTTTGAAGGTCACATGTCAAGGTCATAACCTTGACCTTAAAAATTTGGAAAAGGTGTATTTAAGCCACCCCCTAATGTTTTCTTGCTTCTTAATGTATTTGCAGTATTGCCTTTTTCAGTGTAGATAGGGCTGTCTTTCATCTACCTTTTGAGCTAAAAGTTGTTCTTGAATGATAATTCAAAACTTCAATTTATTTCACATACACCCCCCCCCCCCCCCCCCCCCCCCCCCCCATATAGAGCTGACCCACTTCACTGACAGTCATGATAATAGCACTGTGTAATGGTCGATTTCCGCTTTAAAAAAAAACATGTTGGGATTTATCCTTCCTGATCGACAAAATGTGGGTGACGTCACCCTATACTTGAGTGTAGGTGGGATAAAACATTACGCTAAGTGCAAAATCAGCAAGCCTAAGTACAAATTGTAGCCTGAACTAGGCACAGCCATAACAAGCGCATCGCCGAGCAGCTGCAACGCCGCAAGGCAGATATGTTCTTTGCCTGTTCCGCCCCCCCCCCCCTCCTGCCTTCCTTTACCCTCACATCTTAGCCCCACCTTTTCTCTCTGTCTCTCTCTGCACTGAGTAGCTGACACGCACTGACATTCATTCAATAATTGTCTTTGTCTTTCACACTGCTACATCACTACTGAAAGTACTTTCCTCACTTTTGGACACACACACACACACACGCACGCACGCACGCACGCACGCACGCACGCACACACACACACACATACATACGTGCACATGCACACACACACACACGCACGCACGCACGCACGCACGCACGCACGCACGCACACACACACACACACACACACACACACACTGAGTAGTTGACACACATTGACATTTATAAGTCACATGAAGTTATAGATTCTCTCTCTCTCTCTCTTTTTCTCTCTCTCTTTCTCTGTGTCTCTCTGTCTCTGTCTCTCTCTTTCTCTGTGTCTCTCTCTCTGTCTGTCTGTCTGTCTCCTCTATCTCTCTCTCTCTCTCTCTCTCTCTCTCTCTCTCTCTCTCTCTCTCTCTCTCTCTCTCTCACACACACACACACACACACACACACACACACACACACCACACACACACACACACACACACACACATCTTGTTCCAATCTCTTGCCATTCATGTGGCACACCACCACACAAAGTTTGACGCGACTCAGACTTTCCGATCGGAAGATATCCTTGCGACAGACAGAAAAAACAAACAAACAAAAACAAAACAAAAAAAAAAACCAGAACGCGACGAATTTATACTTCTTTGCCAGTGGAACTGGGCAAAGAACAATTTAAAAATATATCGAACAAAACGGCCCGCTTACATAAAGCCCGCTGTTTGTCCAACCAGGCCATTTTGTCCGACAAAAAAATTGAAAGTCGGACAAAACAGCCGGGTTTTAGCCGGCCGTTTTGTCCGACCCGGCTGTTTGGTCCAACCTCGGACAAAACGGCCGGGTCGGACAAAACGGCCGGCTACAGGGATCTAATTCTTCCAAGTATTCATTCACTGACCATACAAACATTCTAAGATAAACACCCATACCTTACACATTTTTTTGGTCTTAGAATTCAGTAACATGAATTAAAAACTGCAGTAGAAAAGAAACTCGTGGAGAGCGTGGCAGCAGAGAGTCCTCAGAAGAGAAGCCCCCTTCAAGCAAGTGTTTCGGCCCTTATCTCCTGACACTCTAGGGGGGTTGGGCCACACCCGGTTCATGACTCCGGATGTCCTCTGCTGCCCCTTTTTTTTCCCCCATCTTGGGACGAGCCATGGCTGGGATTCGAACCCATGACCCTCTGAACATGCTCATTTTCTACTTAATGACTCGCGCTTTAACCACTGAGCCACAGGGACACCTGATATTTGTAGGGAAATTAAGCCTTATGAAGTTCACTTTTGTTCCTCCTTGACCAGATCCAGCTTGAACACCTCTCTGCCGCTTCTGCCATTGCTTTCAGGGCTCTGGTTTTTTCCTTCCCTGCAACTGAGAGGTGTTTCATGAGGCTGTATGCAGACGTTCCTACAAATCCCCTAGCTCCAATTTCTGCAGTGAGGACTTTGACCTGATAGCCTTCTCTCCTCAGGCTGTTTGCCAGATCAGCATACTTTTCAGTCTTGTAGATTTGAGCTGCCTCCATTCTGTTCTCATATGGCACCGTGAGCTCGATCAGATCAGCTGCTTGGTTGACTTAGAGTGGACTACTATGTCTGGTCTCATGCCACTCTTGCTGATGATCTCTGGGTGACTCTTCCATTCTGGGAGGTCTGCAGTGCACTCCCAGTCATCTGCCCCATCCAGCAGACTCTGCCTGCATGTTTCGAGTGGCACTGTTGTTCTTGGCCATGATTTGCTGCCTCCTGCCGTGAAGAATGTTGCGGGTGCTTTTGGAGTCCTGATTTTCCCTTTTGTAGTGTTGGTACTAGCCCAGACTACTTGTACAATCTCTTTGAGCACTTGGTTGTGCCTCCATGTGTACCTTCCTTGAGCCAGGGCTACTTTACATGAGCTTAGGACATGCTCCACTGTTTGTTTTTCATGGCAGAGGGGCATCCAGGATCGTCTGTTTTCCCCACTTCACCAGGTTTGCATTTGAGGGCAGAAGGTCATATGCAGATCTGAGAATGAAGCTGATCCTGAGAGGGGCCATGTGCCAAATGTCATTCCAAGTTAGACTTCTTTGGAGTGCATTCTCCCACGTTGTCCATTGCCCTTGCTGGCTCTGCTGGACTGCTTTTTGGAGTCTTTTTTGGTCTTCTTCTTTTCTCATCTCCTGAATCATCATGTCTCTTTTGGCTTTTCCTTTGGCCTTTGACCACCATTCAGTTTTGGTCACCCCCAGTCCTTGTCTGTTGGTCTGTGTGTGTCCTGTTATTTCTCTGATCTTGAGACTTTCTTTTGCAGAATCCATCGCCTCTTGAACTTTCCATTTTCTGCCTGTCTTCAGCTGGGGCTTGATTGCTTCTATCACCTTGTCTCCTGAGTCCTCCAGCATGCTTTGAAGTCTGATCTTCCCTGCTTTGTATTCCTCCAGATGGATTTCAGTGGTAGTTTGAGCTTTGCTTGGCGACAGTACAGCGCGATGTCAGTCAGACAGGGTGGGACACCAAGCCATTTCCTTGTGAACTTGTTGATTTTGGCTTCCATTGCCTCCACTGTGCTGGTGCAGATGTCGTATATCATCAGAGGCCATAGGAGCTTTGGTATCAGCATGAACTGCAGACACCAGACCTTGTATTTGCCAGGAGCCCACAGTGGTCAATGGTCTCCAAGCCTTCTTCCGCATCTGTTTGGGTTTTTCTTTTGCTCTTTGTGTGTCTTTCAGCGTATCATCATACCATCTTCCAAGGCTCTTGACTGGTTCTTCTGTGACTGTTGGAATGGCCTGGTTGGCAACACTGAAGACCACAGATTCGGCCACTTTTCCTTTCTCAGTGAGAGACTCCGTGATTTCTTTGGCTTGAACTTCATTCTGGATGAGGCAACTATGTCGTCCAGCCTCTCCAGCACATGACGTGTCTCGTCTTCTCTGGATGAAATCACTGGAGTGTCATCCATGAAGGCCTTGAGAGGAGGCATCTTGTATCCATCGCCAAGGTCTGTTTGTCTCGCGTTGTTTGTTGCTGCTTTCAAGATGAGTTCCATTGCCAGCACGAACAGTATCGGGGAAATTGCACAGCCCATTGCAATGCCACTTCCAAGTTGATCCAATCAGTTGTGTACTCCTTGGTAGAGAACCGCATTGAGAAGCCATTGAAGTACTTCTTGAGCATGTCGCGGATGTTCTTTGGCACATGGTACATCTCAAGAGCCAACTGTATCATCTCATGGGGCACAGATCCATATGCGTTTGCCAGATCAAGCCACACTACGTCCAGGTCTCTCTTTTCTTTTTTTTGCTTTTTGGATTGCGTCCCAGATCATTGTGGCGTGTTCTACACAGCCAGCCACACCTGGGATGCCACCTTTCTGGACTGACACATCCAAGTACTTGTTTTTCCATCAGGTACTTGGTCAGCCTTACTGCCATGACAGAGAAGAAGATTTTCCCTTCGACGTTCAGTAGTGATATTGGCCTGAACTGGCTGATGTCACTTGAGTTTTGCTCTTTGGGGATGTACACACCATCTGCCGTCATCCACTGGCCGCTGATCTTCTGGTTTCTCCAAGCCGATCGCAGCAGCCTGTGGACCCACTCCAGCACCTTGGGACATTTCTTGTAAAGCTGGTAAGGTATTCCGTTTGGCCCTGGTGATGATTTGGCTCTGGCTTTGTCGACCACCTTCTTGATTTCCGCCAACGTTGGAGGCTTGCCATTGAACTGTTCCTCAGGGTTGGTTGGCCACACCAGATCTTGAATGTCGAGTGGTGCTTGCTCTGTGAGTCAGAGTATGTTTTCCTCAGATGCTGCTCAAGAACTCCTTTGTCCACACTTAGGGTCCCAGATTTGGCTGCTCAAACAGTGTTCTGGCAAACTGGAAGGGGTCTCTGAAGAAGCGCTCTTGTGTCTTCTTCTTTTTGCTCTTCCTCTTCCTCGCAGATTCCGCTTTGCTGAGGGCGCTGTGTTTTTCTTTCAGGTCTTCCCACAGTTTTTCCAAGCCTTGTTTTTCAGCTGGCAGTGCGGTCTTCATTTGCTTCTTGAGGTTGTTCTTTTGGACTCTGATCTTGTCCATCTTTTCTTGGCGTCTGGGTTTCTTTGGAGGTGTTTTCTCTTTGGGTAGTTTTACTCCATAGGCGTTCTCTACATGTGGCATACACAATGTCCCCATATGTGGCTAGTTTGTGTTCCAGGTGCTTTTCCCTATCAGTGCATCGAGTCTTTGGACGATTTTTGCATCCAGTTTCTCCAATCTTCAGTTCGTTTGCTCGTGGCAGGTTGAGTTTCAGGCGCCTGGCATCGAGGGCCTGTGCAAATTCCTCATCTGAACCAACAGCGTGGATGTCCTTGGCACTGTGGTTTAAATCCTGGCCTTGGTCTTCCGACGTCTTATCTGCTGATGCAGTGCGCTGCTGCTCATTCAGATGAGTCTTCACACATCCCATCTTTGTTCTGTGGATCTTCATGCCACGGGTGGTAGCGAAACGCTTTCCACAGACACATGGATATTCCATTTGGTCCATGTTCATAGTCCGTTTGGGATTTGCAGTCGTGATTGGTTGAGCACCGATGGATTCATCATTCTCTCCCCCTTTCGGTGAATCCTGGAGCATCTTTTCCTTTTATTTTTAGTAGCCACATGTTTAAGGCAAAGTGGGGAGCCAGCCC
>CM031613.1:5859433-5881933 GCA_018398815.1 Conus ventricosus
AACCACCAAGCAAAATACCAACAAATGATAGATTATTCAGCTATCAACAATTTTACCTTCTCCTTGATCACAAGGGGAAACAAAACCAACCCACCTACCAGCAAGCAATCTAGGAAACCAGCAAATAACGGTGCAAACAAACCCACCAACCAACATTGACCACTTGGCTGTTGACAACTTAATCTCCTCATCAATCACAGACAAGGCAGCAACCAACCCACCCAGCCACAGCCGATCTGTCCAATCAGCCAAGAAACTAGCTGACCATCTAATCAGTGAACCCAGCCTCACACAACCAACCAGTGCAACCCACCAACAGCCCGGCTAGCAAGCCGGTCAAGCGATCAGGAAAGATCACTCAGCTGTTGAACAACGACTGACCTTCTTCTCCTCAATCATGCCGATGTAGGCGTCCTCATCCCGGTTTCAGGTTGTCCAGGGTGGTGCTCATGGTCTGAGGACAACACAGACACAGTGCTTCAATTTGTGACAGTTACTAATCGTCACCACTTCTCATCCCACCTACCAATTGTCTCCCCTACAACTTTACAGCCCATGGATTCCTCACAGGTTTCAATATCGCTAATTATGATATGAACAGACCTTTACATCAACACCTGACAGGTTTCAATATCGCTAATTATGATATGAACAGACCTTTACATCAACAACCTCACAGGTTTCAATATTGCTAATTATGTATGAACAGACCTTTACATCAACACCTGACAGGTTTCAATATCGCTAATTATGTATGAACAGACCTTTACATCACAACAGCAACTCATAGGTTTAACAATATCCGCCTGAATTATATGGTATGAACACAGACCTTACATCAACAGCCTGACAGGTTTCAATATCGCTAATTATGGTATGAACAGACCTTTACATCAACAGCCTCACAGGTTTCAATATCGCTAATTATGATATGAACAGACCTTTACATCAACAGCCTGACAGGTTTCAATATGCTAATTATGTATGAACAGACCTTTACATCAACAGCCTCACAGGTTTCAATATCAGTAATTATGATATGAACAGACCTTTACATCAACACACCTCACAGGTTTCAATATCGCTTATCAGGATATGAACAGACCTTTACGTCAACAACAACTATTTAGCAACAGTTACACCAATATTAACTCATGACAAAAGTTAAGGAAGAAAAGACAGATCTTGAACGGAAAATAAGAAACAGTTGGAGTGAAGTTCTTTATCACAGCAGTCTTAGAGGTCAATCCCTGTACTCGCTGCCAACCAGCATGACCTTCTCACAGAACGCTCAACATAACCCTGTAACCATCCTAACTCAAGCCATGAACAGATTTTTCTTCTCTGTCTTTTTCATATGACAATCACTTTTAATTTCAAAATCAGAAGGTAACAAAAATGTGTGCTGATGAAAAAGGTTGCTCATTGCAAAAGTGCGTGCAGTGGCAAACATGTTTGTGCTCAACATGTCTGTAATACCAACAGCTGGCGCCACTGTCTTCCACTTACATGCAGGTCTTCCTGCAGCTCCCTGATCTGGCGTCGCTTGTACTTGTACTTGTCCATGACTGCCCTCATCTGTTCCTCCAGCTGCTGCTTCTCGTCCATTTCATCACCTGCACCATTCTCATCATCATTATCAGCAGCAGCAGCAGCATTCATGACCATTTTCTTCCCCAGACACTGCCTGGTGTTACTTCAACTGCCTCCCTCCTGAATGCAAGTCCTGTAGGTCTGTCTTAAGAACATGTGTTTGATTCTGGCTACCTAGTTTACACAGCAAATCTGATTGTTACTGTCATACACTCCAGTCATACAGTCTGCTTCATACAGACCATGTCCTACTCTGCATAGCTTCCAGATTACACAGCATATATATATATATTATTTTCTATATATATATAATAGTTATTTATCATATATATATATATCAATTTAGACCTGCATAAGCAGACCAACCTGAACAAAGAGTAAACCATAACATGTTCAGTGACTGTGTCATAAAGTCAAGAGGTCCTACATTCGTGTCATTTCATTCAAAGGATCTTGTTTATGGATAAAATCTTTTATCCAAAACACAATGGACATGCTTTGTTTTCCAAACACCTTATATCCCCCCCCCCCCCAAAAAAAAAATAATAATAAAAGTACACCTTATACTCTGAAAAAAAAAATAACAGTGTGTTTAAATTCTTCAGGCTGAATGACTCACCAACATATCACTACTGATTTTATAGGATGATATAGTTTCAGCATAGTGTCATGTAATAAATGAAGGCACGAGATGCTGCATCAGTAATATTCATACAATGAATTCTATCCTTGGAACTGAATCAGTTAAATCAGCGTTTAGTCCGAGTCAGAATGAAATCCATGATCGTGGCTTGGTGTTCTCTAACTGAACCCTCGCATGCGTTACCAAATGCACAAATCACTGGGGATGTCAGAAATGTTGTGTATTTCTCCATCAGTCACCATGCTGTATCCCTGTGCATGGGAACAGCTTTCAAAACAGTTGGAACAACAATCAGGCGTTAAACTAACACAAAGCAAAAACTGGTGCATAAGAAGGGGAGAGGACGGGGTGGGTGGGGGTGGGGGGTGTGTTCTAATTTTCTGAATTTGTGAAAGCGGGTGGGGTGGAGGGTGGAATGGTTTGCCTGCAACAGAACAGTGTTATCAAAGTTCTTCCCAGACCTTTCAGGGATAACGCTTTGCTATTTCCAGGATTTCTCCAAATATATAACTTGGGGAGAAGGGTGTTGGCGGAGGGGGTGGGGTGGGGGTGGGGGTCAGAGGGAGAAGATCGTTCTAATTTTCGGCAAACCTGACCAGAAATTGAGCAGAAAGTGAACAAATTTCAAACCTGAACAACGTGAGGCACCCTGGCTCTTAGCCTGTTTGGATTGTAATTCCCCTCACCTCAAACCATTCCCTTCAACTGTGCTAAATGTCCTCACACAAGAAGTTTCATTATAAACCTCTTTCCAGTCCAGACATACAGACACACATACTCACACACATACACGCACGCACGCACACACACACACACACACACACATACACACACACATCTAAAATTTGTGGCGTTTCTTCATTACAGAGTCAAGAAAGGAATTACAAAACACACATATATACACAAACCTAGGTGGGCACTCAGGAATTACAAAACACACATATATACACAAACCTAGGTGGGCACTCAGGAATTACAAAACACACATATATACACAAACCTAGGTGGGCACTCAGGAATTACAAAACACACATATATACACAAACCTAGGTGGGCACTCAGGAATTACAAAACACACATATATACACAAACCTAGGTGGGCACTCAGGAATTACAAAACACACATATATACACAAACCTAGGTGGGCACTCAGGAATTACAAAACACACATAATACACACACCTAGGTGGGCACTCAGGAATTACAAAACACACATATATACACACACCTAGGTGGGCACTCAAGAGAGCGCAAATCTCCACCAAGCTAAAACATGTCGTGGTTGGCATTTCAAAATGACGTGAACTATTTTACATCACTGGTTACACCACATCTGTAAAAAAACTTCTGTATGAAGCTGGCCTAAAATGCACATAAAAAAGAATGATCCAAGAGTCTACATCTGATCCAAATCCATACACGGCAGTTCTGACTGCTGCATTGAGTCGCTTGAGTCAAAGTCTTCAAAAGCGTGAGACGGAAAAGCAGAAGAAACACTGTGAGCGGTCTTGTATCTGACACCCTAGAGTGTCAGGAGATAAGGGCTGAAGGGGCTTCTCGCGCTTGTACTGAAAGCGTGGAGAATAGCGAACCATACACTGCTTTGCTGTCTGTATCGCGCCTATAGCTGACCAATGTTTACACAACGACTACACACAGCTAGGCGCGGGTAAACCGAGAAAAGCGGAATTGTCTCTGTCCACAACACCCTGTGAGCTATTTTCAGCGAAGGTTATAGTGGCGTCAAGTGCCAGGCCGGCCAACGACGCACGGCGCGCGCGTGCAGCACAGATTGCGCCGGTCGCAAAGTTCTGTCAGAAAGTTTTAAACACGAACTTAATTATGGTACTCACAGAGAAGACTGAAATGCCAGCTTTTGTCACACTCCAAGTACTCACTGCGCCATTGCTGTCATACAGAAATTATAGTTAAAAAACCTCTGTACAGTAAATATAACTTAAAGATGTTGCACCAGTCTCGAAGCGTCCAAAAACACACAGAGCGTCTGGCCGTGTGGTGGCTGACTAGTTAAGGGCCTAGCCCGAGTCACAAGGCAAAGCGTTGGGCGAACTAAATGCAGTCGCTGTGAGTGTGCGGGCGCGGCCGTGCATACCATGAACCTGCTTTTAAATTCAATAGGTTTGTTCCTGAACACATTTCATCTTTCCACTGTGTTTCGTTAAAATTTGCTGAGTAGTTTTCAGTAACCTTATACACAGACAAACATCAAGTATACAAGAGATGTGACTAAAAAGCTCCTTGGCTGAGGTTACCACCAAAAAAAAAAAAAAAATCATGAAAAACAGCAAGAAAGCAACCACGTACTGGTCTCGGTGATTTTGTTAAAGGACTTGCGATACTGCTCATTCCTTCCGTTCATCAGCTTCAGCGTGTTCTCCAGGGCGCGGATCTCTTTCTCGCCTTACGGATGCGGGCGTCCAGGTCATCGCCCTCTCGCTGCAGCTCCTCCTTCTCTTGTGCCGCCTGTCAATGTTCAGCATTCACCCCCCATCTTACCGCCAGCTAAAGCTACAGTTTCAAATTCATGGATGTTATTGCACACCAATCGCAGACACAAGAGTAACAAATTTAAAACAACAGTACATCAATTCAAGAGGGAAGTAGAAACATTTCTTGATGATACAACACATTCTAACAACAGTAATTCAGTTTAACAGGGACGTAAAAATACTTCTTTGATGAAACTAACACTAAATAAACATAAACCAAATTTGAAAATAACAACAAAAAAAAGATCACACTCACAACCTACTTACTCGCCCCTGATGGAAACTACATGGCATGGGATCAGGGCTGGTTCAACCAAACAGTGACTACAGAGGACAGAGGAACCTGTCCCTGACAACTGTTATAATTCCTTCAGGATGAGGTGTGGGAAGGGAATGCAACATACAGAAAGACACAACAATACTCCAGAAAAAAACAAAACAAAAAAAACCTCTCCAAAAAGAGGGCGATTCAGAGAGCCTTCACGGTGAGGTTTTTACCGTCCTTGATGACAAAGCTGGTCTGAAGGAGGCAGTCTATAGACAGTGTGTCTCCATCAGACTGAAGGAGGCAGTCTATATAGACAGTGTGTCTCCATCAGACTGAAGGAGGCAGTCTATATATAGACACTGTGTCTCCATCAGACTGAAGGAGCCAGTCTATATATAGACAGTGTGTCTCCATCAGACTGAAGGAGGCAGTCTATATAGACAGTGTGTCTCCATCAGACTGAAGAGGCAGTCTCTATATAGACAGTGTGTCTCCATCAGACTGAAGGAGGCAGTCATATAGACAGTGTGTCTCCATCAGACTGAAGGAGGCAGTCTATATATAGACACGTGTCTCCATCAGACTGAAGGAGGCAGTCTATATATAGACAGTGTGTCTCCATCAGACTGAAGGAGGCAGTCTCTATATAGACAGTGTGTCTCCATTAGACTGAAGGAGGCAGTCTATATATAGACAGTGTGTCTCCATCAGACTGAAGGAGGCAGTCTATATATAGACAGTGTGTCTCCATCAGACTGAGGGAGGCAGTCTATATATAGACAGTGTGTCTCCATCAGACTGAAGGAGGCAGTCTATATATAGACAGTGTGTCTCCATCAGACTGAAGGAGGCAGTCTATAGACAGTGTGTCTCCATCAGACTGAAGGAGGCAGTCTATATATAGACAGTGTGTCTCCATCAAGACTGAAGGAGGCAGTCTATAGACAGTGTGTCTCCATCAGACTGAAGGAGGCAGTCTATATATAGACAGTGTGTCTCCATCAGACTGAAGGAGGCAGTCTATATATAGACAGTGTGTCTCCATCAGACTGAAGGAGGCAGTCTATATATAGACAGTGTGTCTCCATCAGACTGAGGGAGGCAGTCTATATATAGACAGTGTGTCTCCATCAGACTGAAGGAGGCAGTCTATAGACAGTGTGTCTCCATCAGACTGAAGGAGGCAGTCTATAGACAGTGTGTCTCCATCAGACTGAAGGAGGCAGTCTATATATAGACACTGTGTCTCCATCAGACTGAAGGAGCAGTCTATATAGACAGTGTGTCTCCATCAGAACAGTATCACACTATAGCCACATTCAAACTGTACATATGAACTGATGCATGGAAAGAAAGGAAAATAACAAGGGAGAGAGAGAGAGAGTGGGCATGGGGGGGGGGAGGACAGAGCAGAAGAGGAGATAGAAGACAGCAACACAGAAAGAGAGATGGAGGAGAGAGACAGACAACAGACAGAGAAAGAGAGAGAGACAGAGAGGGAGTGAGAGAGACAGAAAGACACAGACAAGACAGTGAGGTAAAGTAAGGTAATGTTGTTTATAGCCCGGCTGACCACAAGGGGCCGTATCAGGGCTGTCACTCGAGGAAGAGATTATTCCTCAAACAAACTTTTCACTGTATCAGTGGGTTACCAACTGCAGGTCAAATTTGCTGTGAACAGAAGGCAGACCACAAGGAAAGAATGGGTAAAAAACCTCTGGGCCGGATTTACTGGTATACAATTAAAAGTCACGTCTTCCACACTTCATCAGTCCTTCTGCAGCATTCATGTACGCACGCATGAACTCACACACACACACACACACACACACACACACACACACACACACACACAACACACACACCACACACAAACACACCATGCACCAAACACACACCATAACCCCCCACACATATCTCTCTCTCTCTCTCTCTCTCACACACACACACACACACACACACACACACGCACTCAAACACACACCTATCTCATACATATCTCTCTCTCACACACACACACACACACACAAACACACACACACACACACACACACACACACACACACACAAACGATTTCCAGACAATGAATCACCAATCAAAGGCAGCACCGACCTTGATCACGTAGTAAGCCTGCGACTTCTCCTCCTCCCCTTCAGGGGGTGCCATGGACACCATCAGGATTTCATACCTGTCCACAGACAGTGGTCATGGGTGCATTGCCAGCAAAATCACACTGGATCTTTTTTCAATTTTCTTTATGTGCGAGAAGAAAGCATCAATTCCTTTGCTGAAATAAAACGTATTTCCTAAGTTGTGCCATTCCCACACTCACAGACTCATTGGAGTATGTTTTTTTTAGCCTGGATGGCAAGCCTGCCCCTGTAGCAATGAGAGCACTTCAATTTAGGTGAAACAGCAGAATCTGTCAATGCTGTGTCGCAAACGCTATACTTACCAACTGTTCTGGTCATGTTCGGTTAACACCTTGGAGAGCCGGGGACTGGGCAATCCATTTCAATCAACCACCACCACCTTTGTTTCATTAGCATTCATCACTTGGTTCTAATAAACTGATTTTTTTTTCTTTGGCACTGAAGACTTGTAACTCAGACATGGTATCCTGGCTGTTGCTGCACTCCAACCTCCATCAAGGAGATCTGGGGGAAGGGGGGGGGGGGGGGCAGGGTGTCAAAATCTTATCGTGCCTGTGAGAAGTGTTTTTGTGTTTTGTTTTGTCTCCTATATCAACACATTTACAGAGTGGTCACAGCCTGATCCCCAGTGGTGGGGATGCTATGTGCAGACATGTAGCACCCTGTGTGTTTCAATTAAGCCCGTTATGACAAAGAATATGAATATCCAGCACACGCTGCTCTAAGAAACAGACTGAAGGAGTGCTGTTCTAAGAAATGGAGAAAGAGTGCCTTATTCTGCCTACAGATACAGGGTTGAGTGGCCATCTTCAATCCCCTCCCCGCCTTTTGGAGGAGGCTTTAAACTGAAGTCTCATCTGTCAATGAGTGAATTAAAAAGAAAAAGAAATGAATACAACCTCGCACACATGCTCAATCCCATTTTCATTCATCATGTGCTAAGGAATAAATGATTGGAAAAAAAGAACACAGACACATGGGTGTCACGTGTTGTAGTACTCACTGGAGGCAAATGGTGGCTGCCTCAACGGCGGGTTTTAAAATGGTCACACATACAAAAAAGCGGAAAAAAGAAAAAGAAAAAAAAAAAACCCCCAAAACAATAAAGACTTCCAACTTGTTCCAAAGCAGGCAGCCACAGACTAAAGTTGATCAAAAAAACTATACTTTTAACACAAACTCATCTTGTTTCCATCCTAGCAATCCTATGCTCAATTGATAGAAAGCCAGACTTGTGATTCAGGGGTTGCAGGTTCAAATCTCCACAAGGGCATTTTGGTACAGGTGATTTTTTCCCTCAGAATTAATAATGGTTTTGACACCACTTCCCAAAAAGTCCTTTGAATCTGACTATAAACCAAGATTCCTTGTGAGTGAACAGTGCATAACATCTTGCACACACATGAAATCCCATCACCAACTTTCAGAGGGGGACTGTTTGGCCACTGGTATGTATAACACCGAAAGAATGAAACATGAATGAGAAGTCGAACAACTGGCAGACTGAATGGCATGGGAAGCAGCTGAATGTAGCTCCAGCAGGCAGCTCTTCAGTCGGCTCTACCCAGGTAGGCAGCCCGTTGTGTGAAAGAGAGTGTGGATGATAAGGCGCTTAGAGCTCGATGTCAAACCATGGATAGACGCTATGCAAATACGCTTAATAACAGTAATAATGATCATAACAATAACAACAGAAACACACATTGTATGACCATGACCACACCATGCTCAAGACAGCATCTCAGCCAGTTCCAGACTCTGGGCAGGAAGCATGACAACTGACACATGCACTCCAAAGGTAATACATCGTGTCATTATTTTCACCTCTTGCGGAGCTTGTCAATTTTGGAGATACGTTCGTGCAGCTCAGCGCTGATCTGCTGCCTCTCCTCGTCAGCAGCCTTGAACTGGGAGTTGAGCATCTCCTTGTGAATGCCGATCTCCTGGATGCGTTCCTTCATGGCCTGTGCGGGACATTGCCCAAGGCCTGGTCAGTACCCGTGTGAGCTGTCCATCATCTACAACCTTTCTCTCTCTCTCTTTTCTGTCTTTTTTCTTCTACCAAATGTTCATGATCAGGCCATAATATCTGGATGGAGGGATTACACATAGTACCATTCTACTACCTATATCAACAATGTATAATCTCATCCATTCTTCTTCCTCCTCCCTGACAATCTCACACACACACACACACACACACACACACACACACACACACACCACACACACACAACACACACACTCACCCTCACACAAACACACAGTGCAAATGCAGGTTCATTATTTTCTTCAAATTTCTTCCTGAAAACAATCACCACTGCATTTTTCAGATCATCACAGCCATATTCAAATTCACACAAATTTCCATCAAGTAATTTCATACAAATGGGAAACTCTACAAGAGTTGTCAGGTGATTTTCTTTGTGCGCTTCGCACACATTGAATCAAGCGATCAAAACACAAGGTGTTTACCCATGACAACACTGCCACTATCACCACCCATTCCTCAGTAGATCACACTCCACCAAACACACCACACACACACACACACACACACACACACACACACACACACACACTCACTCTCACTCTTTCTCTCCTGCTTTTCAAAGAGTTACTGAATCACGTTTGAACTTGCCCTATTCCTGTCCTGATTTTGCTTCTTTCTAACTCTAGTGCCTTCAAGACTAACAGTCAGACGTATATCTGCACGCACCACAGACTCTCTCCTGCTTTCAAGAGTTACTATCACGTTTGACTTGCCCTATTCCTGTCCTGATTTCTCTTCTAACTCTAGGCCTTCAAGACTAACAGTCAACTATATCTGCACGC
Source organism: Conus ventricosus (assembly GCA_018398815.1). Taxonomy (NCBI): domain Eukaryota; kingdom Metazoa; phylum Mollusca; class Gastropoda; order Neogastropoda; family Conidae; genus Conus; species Conus ventricosus. Next base: position 5,869,438 of record CM031613.1, read on the forward strand.
ACCACAGACTCTTCTGCTCACATCAAACCTTCTCTGACCACCTCCATTATCACACCACCCCAACCCCTGTCCACACACACACACACAACACACACACACACAACACACACACACACACACACACACACACAGACACACACACACACACACACACACACACACACACACACACACACACACACACACACACACACACACACACACACACACACACAACACACACACACACACACACACACACACACACACACACACACACACAACACACTTTTCAGGCCCAAGACTCACAGTTTCCAGTTGCAGCCTTCTCTTCTCCTGTGTAAGGACTTCGTCGGATCGGTCATTGAGCATGTCCCGTAACCTCTTGACCTCCAGCTTCATGATGTTCTCGTCCACCATCAGGTCCTGCACGTACCACATTGATCGTATTCATACATATGACTAATCAGTGAGTCCGGTCAGACATCTTGTTCATATGCCAACACATACACATACATCTAAGCAAACGAACACACAGGCGCACACACACACACACACACACACACACACACACACACACACACACACACACACACATGAACACACACACACGCGCGCACTTGTGTAAGTGCGTGTGTGTGCTTGATTGTGTGTATGCCTTTAACAAATGTATAGCACACGTCGAAAAGTCACTGCCACGATTGGAAGGAAGGTGGTGTGTGTGTGTGTGTGTGTGTGTGTGTGTGTGTGTGTGTGTGTGTGTGTGTGTGTGTGTGTGTGTGTGTGTGTGTGTGTGTGTGTGTGTGTGTGTGTGTGTGTGTCTGTGGTGTGTGTGTGTGTGTGTGTGTGTGTGTGTGTGTGTGTGTGGTGTGTGTGTGTGTGTGTGTGTGTGTGTGTGTGTGGTGTGGTGTTGTGTGTGGTGTGTGTGTGTGTGTGTGGTGTGTGTGTTTAGTGTGTTGTGTGTGTGTGTGGTGTGTGTGTGTGTGCGTGTGTGTTGTGGTGTGTGTGTGTTGTGTGTGTGGTGTGTGTGTGCCGCGTGTGTGCTGTGTGTGAGTGCGCATGTGAGTGTGTGTGAAGGGGAAGGGGTGTGGTAAGGGTCGGTGAGAGAGAGGAGTTGTAGAACACTGTGGATAATCTGCATGTTGTTTGCCACATTTCTCAGATGACATTTGTTTCCCCTGAATGCTTTACTGGGGTAATGTCAAAGACTTCATTTTCTTTTCTTTTTCTTCTTTTTTTTATTTTTAGAACAGGGAGCGAGGGGCAACGGGGCTGGGAGGGATGTGAGTGTTCCTAGAAGCCCTGAACACCCCCTTCCTCCTCTCCCTCTCCATCAGATCTGAACATGCAACCCTCCCCTATTCCCCTCTCTCTTGCCCAGTAAATAATAAAAAATGAAAAAACCAGAGAAGGAAGGGTGTAAAACACTGACCTGAGGTTAGTAACGGCACTGCATTACCTGTTTGTTCTTGATGATGTTGCGCAGTTCTCGTTCAGAGTTGTCGTTGTACAAGGTGATTTCCTCGATCTTGCTGGTGAGGTCCGACTTCTCTGCACCGCTCTTCTCCAGCTCGCGAGTCACACGGCGTATGTCATCCTGACAAATCAAACACAATGGTGACCTGCTGGCACATTCAGACAATATTTTACTTTAATTTTTTTTTTTAATTTAGAATTGTCAGCCTATCTTATTTCTTTGAAATTTCACTTCTTAATTTTCTCTTCTGTCTTTCTGTTCCGTTCTGTTGTTGTTGTTTTTTTCATTTTTCTTTTGTAAATATTTATGACTTCTTTACTGTCTCATCTTCAAGACTTTGAGTAGAATTTTTGACATGCTCTTCATCTTAGTTTCTACATTGACATTCTTTCAGTAACAGCAAGCGCCAAAGGATCCATATGGAGTTATCAGTACAGCAGTACTAGGCTACCATGAAGCCATCTTCCAGATGAGTCCATGCAGCACTGCTGAGGCACTTGGTGATGTTCCATGGTGCCTGCTCCAACTCAGCCTGTGCAGTGCAGCAAACTGCCAAGTCTAGCGTTGATGGCAATAACAGCTTTGAACTTAATTCAGTAAGCATGTGCATTTAAGTGGAAACTGTCAGTGTCTTCTTCCATAAACCTCAATATACAGGTTTTTCTTTTCCATTGTCTAAAAGTAACGTCATATGATACTATGATCAAATCAGATTGCGGCCTTTTCATTGGCAACTACAGCATAAACACTTTACAGCAGACTCCATGAAAACCCTGTTCAGAGATGTCCCACCTGACGTGATCTTTGAGTTTCTGAAAGAGATTAACATTTTTCATCTGATCTAAGATTTTACAGAAGAAACATTTTTTTAACGAAGTTTCTGGTGCGTTTTTAGAAGGTATGTTTTAAAGAGATGTGTGAAAGGTGGGTTTTTTTGTTTTGTTTTTTCATTTATAACTTGTGAGTTATTAATGTGCTGACAGCTCTGATATGGCCCTTTGTGGTGGGCTGGGCTGTAGGCAACATTACCTTACCTTACCTGGTAACTACAGCGACTCCATGACATATCCACACTAAGTTCTTAAAGGGTGATAATTCACTGACTGAAAGAAGCTCAATAAACAACAGTTTCAGTCATAAATTGTCTCCATACGGCACAGTTTTCAGTCATAAATTGTCTGCCATACAAGGCAACAGTTTTTCAGTCAATAAATTGTCTGCCATACAAGGCTAACAGTTTTTCAGTCAATAAATTGTCTGCCTACAAGCAACATTTTCAGTCATAAATTGTCTGCTTAAAGGCAACAGTTTTCAGTCATAATGTCTGCCATACAGCTAGACATATATCAACCGCATTGACAAGCACTTGCTATCTGTGCTTGAACACAGACATCGATTACACCTGATAAGAATAAGATTAACCTTCTGTTCACACTCTCATCAAGTTGTTTTTTTTCTTTTAATTTTGCTCCTGCCTGGGAATGAAGCTGAAGCTAAGTGGAAAACATTTCTGTCAAATTACAATGACCCTAAGTGACACCAAAGTAAATGCATGCACATGCACACCCACACAAACCCCTTCCCCTCTCATCCCACCCTTGTCTCCAAAACACACACACACACAACACACACACACACACACACACACACACACACACACACACACACATACACGCACACACACCTACACACACACACACCACACACACACACACACAATACACGCACACACACACACACACACACACACACACACACACACACACACACACACACACACCTCACCACACACACACACACACACCACACACACACACACACACACACGTACAGAAACAATGATGCGCTTACCACCAAACGTTTGAGCTGCAGCGTGAGCAGGTTGTGCGTGTTGTTCTTCTCGTCCAGGTCGCGCGTCAGCTCCTTGATTCGCTGTTCCAGCTGCACCTTCTCCTCGTTGGAGCGCTCACCATGCATGCGGCCTATCCTGCGCTCCAGTTGTTGGATGGCAAAGTCCTGGAGGTGACATGCAGCAGAAACACACAACACAAAGATTAGCTTTAGTGACATGCAGCAGAAACAAACAACATAAAGATTAGCTTTAGTGACATGCAGCAGAAACAAACAACACAAAGATTAGCTTTAGTGACATGCAGCAGAAACAAACAACACCAAGATTACCTTTAGTGACATGCAGCAGAAACAAACAACACAAAGATTAGCTTTGGTGACATGCAGCAGAAACAAACAACATAAAGATTAGTTTTGGTGACATGCAGCGGAAACAAACAACACAAAGATTAGCTTTGGTGACATGCAGCAGAAACAAACAACACAAAGATTAGCTTTAGTGACATGCAGCAGAAACAAACAACACCAAGATTACCTTTAGTGACATGCAGCAGAAACAAACAACACAAAGATTAGCTTTGGTGACATGCAGCAGAAACAAACAACATAAAGATTAGTTTTGGTGACATGCAGCGGAAACAAACAACACAAAGATTAGCTTTGGTGACATGCAGCAGAAACAAACAACACCAAGATTAGTTTTGGTGACATGCAGCAGAAACAAACACAAAGATTAGCTTTAGTGACATGCAGCAGAAACAAACAAGACCAAGATTAGCTTTAGTGACATGCAGCAGAAACAAACACCACAAAGATTAGCTTTGGTGACATGCAGCAGAAACAAACACCACAAAGATTAGCTTTGGTGACATGCAGCAGAAACACACAACACAAAGATTAGCTTTGGTGACATGCAGCAGAAACAAACACCACAAAGATTAGCTTTGGTGACATGCAGCAGAAACAAACACCACAAAGATTAGCTTTGGTGACATGCAGCAGAAACACACAACACCAAAATTAGCTTTGGTGACATGCAGCAGAAACAAACAACACAAAGATTAGCTTTGGTGACATGCAGCAGAAACAAACACCACAAAGATTAGCTTTGGTGACATGCAGCAGAATCAAACAACATAAAGATTAGCTTTGGTGACATGCAGCAGAAACAAACAACACAAAGATTAGCTTTGGTGACATGCAGCAGAAACAAACAACACAAAGATTAGCTTTGGTGACATGCAGCAGAATCAAACAACATAAAGATTAGCTTTGGTGACATGCAGCAGAAACAAACAACACAAAGATTAGCTTTGGTGACATGAAGCAGAAACAAACACCACAAAGATTAGCTTTGTTGACATGCAGCAGAAACAAACAACATAAAGATTAGCTTTGGTGACATTGCAGCAGAAAACAAACAACACAAAGATTAGCTTTGGTGACATGAAGCAGAAACAAACACCACAAAGATTAGCTTTGTTGACATGCAGCAGAAACAAACATCATAAAGATTAGCTTTGGTGACATGCAGCAGAAACAAACAACACAAAGATTAGCTTTGGTGACATGCAGCAGAAACAAACAACACAAAGATTAGCTTTGGTGACATGCAGCAGAAAAAAACAACACAAAGATTAGCTTTGGTGACATGCAGCAGAAACACACAACACCAAGATTAGCTTTGGTGACATGCAGCAGAAACAAACAACACAAAGATTAGCTTTGGTGACACGCAGCAGAAACAAACAACACAAAGATTAGCTTTGGTGACATTCAGCAGAAACACACAACACCAAGATTAGCTTTGGTGACATGCAGCAGAACAAACAACACAAAGATTAGCTTTGGTATCATGCAGCAGAAACAAAAAACACAAAGATTAGCTTTGGTGACATGCAGCAGAAACAAACAACACAAAGATTAGCTTTGGTGACATGCAGAAGAAACAAACAACATAAAGATTAGCTTTGGTGACATGCAGCAGAAACAAACAACATAAAGATTAGCTTTGGTGACATGCAGCAGAAACAAACACCACAAAGATTAGCTTTGGTGACATGCAGCAGAAACAAACACCACAAAGATTAGCTTTAGTGACATGCAGCAGAAACAAACAACACAAAGATTAGCTTTAGTGACATGCAGCAGAAACAAACACCACAAAGATTAGCTTTGGTGACATGCAGCAGAAACAAACACCACAAAGATTAGCTTTGGTGACATGCAGCAGAAACAAACACCACAAAGATTAGCTTTGGTGACATGCAGCAGAAACAAACACCACAAAGATTAGCTTGGCTTGGCATGAGTTACAACAATCCAGATCCACTGGAAACAAAATCTTCAGAGTCTAGACATCCTCCAAAATTGAACCAATCCTGGATCAGTTCTCTGATCCGGATCTGCCTCCTCTATCCCAGACCTGTTCACCCCCAAAATGCTGCTGGTGTACTTTTCAACTAACATGAGTGTATTTTCTACAAAGTGTGTGCACACAGCTTCCAAATTGTTTGTACCATCACACAGTAGAGGATACACAGATACTTGATGATCTTCAATTACTTACAGTAGAAATCGTTTCTCCTAACGCAAATTTATTTCAAACCTGATTCATCAGCATACCTTGGCACAAATTCTTGCTCTCTTGCCAATTCTTTTCTTTTAAATTCAGAGCCTGTAGTAGTTCATGCTGTTGTTCCATGGATCGACAGGTTGTCGAAGAGTGATGGCTTTTAGTCAAAGCATACCAAGACAACACAATGGTTACACACCATAAGTGCAGTCACCCCTCAAGAAGAACTTCATCCCTAGATTTATGTTTCAGTGGTTGTTGTTATTGGGTTTTTCTTTTCTTTTTGTTTTAGTTCAACATATTCATCATATTTTCATCAAACATGTAAAAAAAAAAAAATTAAAAAAAAAAAAGCAAAATCATATGTGTAAACAGGCCTGGGATTTGCTCCAAAATGTAATGGCTTTGTCCTCAGATCACACTCTATCTTTCCATTAAGTTTTGTTACAACTGGTTCCATACTTTTGACATCATCCTGCAGAATGACAAACCAACAGACACTGCTCTGAACATACCTCCTTGGTGAATGTAATCATCATACCTCCGTTTGGCATCAAAGGTTGTTAAACATTTCACGAACTGTATGTTTTGCAATTTGTAATATCATGAGAAACTGTGCATGAATGGTGTGGAGTGAAGTGATATGCTGTGATGCGATGAAGAGTGTTGTATTGTGTTGCATTGCCTTGTGTGTGTGTGTGTGTGTGTGTGTGTGTGCGTGTGCGTGTGCGTGTGCGTGCGTGCGTGCGTGGGGTGCGTTGTGTGTGTACGTGTGTGTGTGGTGTGTGTGTGTGTGTGTGGTGTGTGTGTGGTGTGTGTGTGTGTGTGCGTGTGGGTGTGCACATGCGTGTGCATGTGCTTGTGCGTGTGTTTATGCTTGGGGGATTGTACATATACTTGTGTGTGTGTGTGCATGTGCATGTGTGTGTGTGTGTGTGTGTGTGTGTGTGTGTGTGTGTGTGTGTGTGTTTGTATGCTAAAAGTATGCTGATCTGTTTGAATGTAAGCTCATGTGCATGTCCATGTGTACATGGCACTTCGGCACCCAGTGACCATGTGTTTTCTATTCCCACTCCTCTTAGCATTCAAAACACAAAGCAGGCACCTACCTGACTGTAAAGAATTTCCTGCTGCTTCAAGGAGTCATGGTCAAGACGGTTCACCTTGCTGTTCAGATTGCGGATGGCTGCATGGCTTCCCTGAAAGCATGGGGGAATAATGATTATAATGACTGTACACACTACTCTTTCCACAGAAGACGGCACGTGTGAACACACAGTAAGAGCCATCAACAAAACAACATTTATCATCCTTTACGAAGAGAGAGAGAGAGAGAGAGAGAGAGAGGAGAGAGAGAGAGAGAGAGAGAGAGAGAGAGAGAGAGACAGACAGACAGAGAGAAAGAGACTGTGTAAAACCATCGATAGCTAAAATCAATTTAACATTAAGAAAAAAAAAAAAAGGTGGGGGGGGGGTAGGAAAGTTGCAAATGGGGTAAGGGAGAGAAATGGGCCATACAGTGGAGAACGTCAAAGAAGTGAGATTTATTCATTCTTTGGTCAAAAACATTGAGCAGTAAATTCTTTTGTACATTAAAAAAAAAAAAAAGGGGGAAGGAACAGATTCTGAAGAAAAAAAAATGCCTTGAAGATCAGCTACTTCAACACAAACTACAATCATGAACAATTTAGCCCCAAAATGAATGTGCCGAACTTTGCGACACCACCAAAGAACTGACTGCTCCAAACAGCTTCCTCAACTCTCTGCTGTTCTTTCTCTTGATTTTCAATCCCAGGTGAGATTTTTGTGTGAGTGTGTGTGTGGAAATTATCACATCTCAAATCTTTTTTTCTTTTTTTTTTTTATTAATGGAATAGTTTACTACTGCAAACGTAAAGAAACAAACATATTCACCAAGAAAAAAATAATTGAGAAATTTCAACACTGTTGCATAGGTATTGCTAAAAAAAAAATGCACCCCACCCCTCTCTCTCTCTCTAAAAAAACTGTTGAGAGGATAAAGGAAATAGAAATGAAAAGTCAGGGAAACATAATACATATATAAGATCCTTCACTAGCAGCCTTTGGAGACCATCGTAACCCATCTTGAAGACAGAACCATTCATATTGCCTGCTCCTAAGCCTTTCGTCTGCTGGATCGAACACGTCAGGGAGGCACGGCTGATTGTGTCTGTGCTCCCTTGGAATCAGAGATATACCACAGTCTACAATTCCATGGTATTCTATATATATATACATTTTTCAAACATCTGATTTTTTTTTTCAATACCAATACTTTTTTTCAATACCAATGCCTTCTCCCATCACAAAACTGTCATCCCCAGGCAAAACGCTCCATCCTACAGACCCACAGAAAGGAGGCTGTACCTGGATGGAGGCCTCATGAATGGCATGATAGACAGAAAGGGGACTGTACCTGGATGGAGGCCTCATGAATGGCATGATAGACAGAAAGGGGACTGTACCTGGATGGAGGCCTCATGAATGGCATGATAGACAGAAAGGGGACTGTACCTGGATGGAGGCCCCATGAATGGCATGATAGACAGAAAGGGGGCTGTACCTGGATGGAGGCCTCATGAATGGCATGATAGACAGAAAGGAGGCTGTACCTGGATGGAGGCCTCATGAATGGCATGATAGACAGAAAGGGGACTGTACCTGGATGGAGGCCTCATGAATGGCATGATAGACAGAAAGGGGGCTGTACCTGGATGGAGGCCTCATGAATGGCATGATAGACAGAAAGGGGACTGTACCTGGATGGAGGCCTCATGAATGGCATGATAGACAGAAAGGGGACTGTACCTGGATGGAGACCTCATGAATGGCATGATAGACAGAAAGGAGGCTGTACCTGAATGGAGGCCTCATGAATGGCATGATAGACAGAAAGGGGACTGCACCTGGATGGAGGCCCCATGAATGGCATGATAGACAGAAAGGAGGCTGTACCTGGATGGAGGCCTCATGAATGGCATGATAGACAGAAAGGGGACTGTACCTGGATGGAGGCCTCATGAATGGCATGATAGACAGAAAGGGGGCTGTACCTGGATGGAGGCCTCATGAATGGCATGATAGACAGAAAGGGGACTGTACCTGGATGGAGGCCTCATGAATGGCATGATAGACAGAAAGGGGACTGTACCTGGATGGAGGCCTCATGAATGGCATGATAGACAGAAAGGAGGCTGTACCTGAATGGAGGCCTCATGAATGGCATGATAGACAGAAAGGGGACTGCACCTGGATGGAGGCCCCATGAATGGCATGATAGACAGAAAGGAGGCTGTACCTGGATGGAGGCCTCATGAATGGCATGATAGACAGAAAGGGGACTGCACCTGGATGGAGGCCCCATGAATGGCATGATAGACAGAAAGGAGGCTGTACCTGGATGGAGGCCTCATGAATGGCATGATAGACAGAAAGGAGACTGTACCTGGATGGAGGCCTCATGAATGGCATGATAGACAGAAAGGGACTGTACCTGGATGGAGACATCATGAATGGCATGATAGACAGAAAGGAGACTGTACCTGGATGGAGGCCTCATGAATGGCATGATAGACAGAAAGGGGGCTGTACCTGGATGGAGGCCTCATGAATGGCATGATAGACAGAAAGGGGACTGTACCTGGATGGAGGCCTCATGAATGGCATGATAGACAGAAAGGGGACTGTACCTGGATGGAGGCCTCATGAATGGCATGATAGACAGAAAGGGGACTGTACCTGGATGGAGGCCTCATGAATGGCATGATAGACAGAAAGGGGGCTGTATCTGGATGGAGGCCTCATGAATGGCATGATAGACAGAAAGGGGACTGTACCTGGATGGAGGCCTCATGAATGGCATGATAGAAAGGAGGCTGCACCTGGATGGAGGCCTCATGAATGGCATGATAGACAGAAAGGGGACTGTACCTGGATGGAGGCCTCATGAATGGCATGATAGACAGAAAGGAGGCTGTACCTGGATGGAGGCCTCATGAATGGCATGATAGACAGAAAGGGGACTGTACCTGGATGGAGGCCTCATGAATGGCATGATAGACAGAAAGGGGACTGTACCTGGATGGAGGCCTCATGAATGGCATGATAGACAGAAAGGGGGCTGTACCTGGATGGAGGCCTCATGAATGGCATGATAGACAGAAAGGGGACTGTACCTGGATGGAGGCCTCATGAATGGCATGATAGACAGAAAGGGGACTGTACCTGGATGGAGGCCTCGTGAATGGCATGATAGACAGAAAGGGGACTGTACCTGGATGGAGGCCTCATGAATGGCATGATAGACAGAAAGGGGCTGTACCTGGATGGAGGCCTCATGAATGGCATGATAGACAGAAAGGAGGCTGTACCTGGATGGAGGCCTCATGAATGGCATGATAGACAGAAAGGAGGCTGTACCTGGATGGAGGCCTCATGAATGGCATGATAGACAGAAAGGGGGCTGTACCTGGATGGAGGCCTCGTGAATGACATGATAGACAGAAAGGGGACTGTACCTGGATGGAGGCCTCGTGAATGGCATGATAGACAGAAAGGGGACTGTACCTGGATGGAGGCCTCATGAATGGCATGATAGACAGAAAGGGGACTGTACCTGGATGGAGGCCTCATGAATGGCATGATAGACAGAAAGGGGACTGTACCTGGATGGAGGCCTCATGAATGGCATGATAGACAGAAAGGGGACTGTACCTGGATGGAGGCCTCATGAATGGCATGATAGACAGAAAGGGGACTGTACCTGGATGGAGGCCTCATGAATGGCATGATAGACAGAAAGGGGGCTGTACCTGGATGGAGGCCTCATGAATGGCATGATAGACAGAAAGGAGGCTGTACCTGGATGGAGGCCTCATGAATGGCATGATAGACAGAAAGGGGACTGTACCTGGATGGAGGCCTCATGAATGGCATGATAGACAGAAAGGGGCTGTACCTGGATGGAGGCCTCATGAATGGCATGATAGACAGAAAGGGGACTGTACCTGGATGGAGGCCTCATGAATGGCATGACAGACAGAAAGGGGACTGTACCTGGATGGAGGCCTCATGAATGGCATGATAGACAGAAAGGGGGCTGTACCTGGATGGAGGCCTCATGAATGGCATGATAGACAGAAAGGGGGCTGTACCTGGATGGAGGCCTCATGAATGGCATGATAGACAGAAAGGGGGCTGTACCTGGATGGAGGCCTCATGAATGGCATGATAGACAGAAAGGGGCTGTACCTGGATGGAGGCCTCATGAATGGCATGATAGACAGAAAGGAGGCTGCACCTGGATGGAGGCCTCATGAATGGCATGATAGACAGAAAGGAGGCTGTACCTGAATGGAGGCCTCATGAATGGCATGATAGACAGAAAGGGGACTGTACCTGGATGGAGGCCTCATGAATGGCATGATAGACAGAAAGGGGACTGTACCTGGATGGAGGCCTCATGAATGGCATGATAGACAGAAAGGTGACTGTACCTGGATGGAGGCCTCGTGAATGGCATGATAGACAGAAAGGGGACTGTACCTGGATGGAGGCCTCATGAATGGCATTATAGACAGAAAGGAGGCTGTACCTGGATGGAGGCCTCGTGAATGGCATTATAGACAGAAAGGAGGCTGTACCTGGATGGAGGCCTCCAGGTCCCTCTCCTGCCTGCGGGCCCTGTGAAGGTCTTCCTGCTTCTTGAACAGGATGTCCCGCATGTTCTTCAGGTCCTGCTCCAGCAGCCTCTGGTTGTTCTCCTCATCTGTCAGCAGGGCGTCCATCTTGGCCGACTTCTCTTCCGCCGTCAGGGTGGCCTCCGTGGCCATTTTCAGCTTCTCCGTCAGCGCTTCGCGGAGGTCTTTGGCTTGTTGCAGCCTAACAGTCAAAGAAAAAAAAACTGATTGGGCGAAAACCTTCAGATGGCAGGACACAAAATGGTTTGGCATAAATCCTGGAGGAAACTCGGTAAGCTGTCAGAAATGCATGTTTGTCTACAGGAGCCCCATGAACTGCCCACAGTCAGATTCTGTCATCCTTTTTTTTTTTTTTTTTAACAAATTCAAGATCAAAAGAAATACACCCGTATTTTTCATCATACTATGAAATATATTTTCATGCTAAAATTTGTTATTTCATGATCAGTAAACTGACATAACCCGATTCTGTTAAACGAAAATTTGCACCAAAATGTCCAAATTTTTGTGAGTTTATGAGGATGTCATGTTGATGCCTAGAAAAACAAACGAATTCCCATGCTGACCACCCCTCATGAAGGTTAGATGTCATGTTGTATACAACGGAACAAATGTATTTCATAAGTGTTGAAAGACCACAGGCAGCAAAAAAACAAAAAAGATTGATATGATTGTTACTGTATTACATGAAAGTCAGATGGTTTTGAGTAAACAAGAATTCATTTTTAAAGAGACTGATGAACATTTTTGTCCGACTCGTTTAGCAAAAAAAAAGTTATTGTAGACTGCAGATTGGTTGACTGCCGGCTGACACAGGCAGAAGTCATTGTACAGAGATTGAAAATAGTATACTTATTACAGTATAAGGGAAACAATCCATCACAGAATTTCTGG
>CM031613.1:5884433-5901933 GCA_018398815.1 Conus ventricosus
ACCGACAAAGGATCAGACTGAACTGTGTTACACAGAAACCGACAAAGGAACAGACGGAACTGTCTTACACAGAAACCGACAAAGGAACAGACGGAACTGTGTTACACAGAACCGACAAAGGAACAGACGGAACTGTGTTACACAGAAACAGACAAAGGAACAGACTGAACTGTGTTACACAGAAACCGACAAAGGAACAGACTGAACTGTGTTACACAGAAACCGACAAAGGAACAGACTGAACTGTGTTACACAGAAACCGACAAAGGAACAGACTGAACTGTGTTACACAGAAACCGACAAAGGAACAGACGGAACTGTGTTACACAGAAACCGACATAGAACAGACTGAACTGTGTACACAGAACCGATAAAGAACAGACGGAACTGTGTTACACAGAAACCGAAAAGAACAGACGGAACTGTGTTACACAGAAACCGACAAAGGAATAGACGGAACTGTGTTACACAGAAACGAAAAGAAAGACGAACTGTGTTACACAGAAACCGCAAGGAAAGACGAACTGTTACACGAACGACAAGGAACGAGAACTGTGTTACACAGAAACCGACAAAGGAACAGACGAACTGTGTTACACAGAAACCGACAAAGGAACAGACTGAACTGTGTTACACAGAAACCGACAAAGGAACAGACTGAACTGTGTTACACAGAAACCGACAAAGGAACAGACTGAACTGTGTTACACAGAAACCGACAAAGGAACAGACGGAACTGTGTTACACAGAAACTGACAAAGGAACAGACGGAACTGTGTTACACAGAAACTGACAAAGGAACAGACGGAACTGTGTTACACAGAAACTGACAAAGGAACAGACTGATTTCATACAGGACCCACAAACTGACAGACATGAACTGAACCCATAGAATACCCAGAAACTGACAGACAGATGAACTGAGTTCCTATAGTAACCCAGAAACTGACAGACAATGAACTGAGTTCCATAGAAACCCACAAACTGACAAAGGGGCAAACTGATTTAATACAGGACCCAGAAACTGACAGAGTGATCAGACACAGTCCACCAACACTGACAGACAGATAACTGATTCCTTATAGTACCCAGAAACTGACAGACAGTGAACTGAGTCCCTATAGTACCCAGAAACTGACAGAGATTGAACCGAGTCCCTATAGTACCCAGAAACTGACAAAGGGGCAAACTGATTTAATACGGACCCAGAAACTGACAGAGTGATCAGACACAGTCCACCAACACTGACAGACAGATGAACTGAGTCCCTATAATACCAGAAACCTGACAGACAGATGAACTGAGCCCTATATACCCAGAAACTGACAGACAGATGAACTGACTCCTTTTAGTACCCAGAAACTGACAGACAGATGAACTGATTCCCTAAGTAACCCAAAACGACAGACAGATGAACTGATTCCCTATATACCCAGAAACTGACAGACAGATGAACTGATTCCCTACATACCCAGAAACTGACAGACAGATGAACTGATTCCCTACAGTACCCAGAAACTGACAAACAGATGAACTGATTCCCTACAGTACCCAGAAACTGACAGACAGATGAACTGATTCCCTATAGTACCCAGAAACTGACAGACAGATGAACTGATTCCCTATAGTACCCAAAAACTGACAGACAGATGAACTGATTCAATACAGTGCCCAGAAACTGACAGACGGATGAACTGATTCCTATAGTACCCAGAAACTGACAGACAAATGAACTGATTCCCTATAGTACTCAGAAACTGACAGACAGATGAACTGATCCATAGAGTACCCAGAAACTGACAGACAGATGAACTGATTCCCTACAGTACCAAGAAACTGGTAGACAGATGAACTGATTCCTATAGTACCCAGAAACTGACAGACAGATGAACTGATTCCCTATAGTACCCAGAAACTGACAGACAAATGAACTGATCCCATACAGTACCCAGAAACTGACAGACAGATGAACTGATTCCCTACAGTACCCAGAAACTGACAGACAGATGAACTGATTCCTATACAGTACCCAGAAACTGACAGACAGATGAACTGATTCCCTATAGTACCCAGAAACTGACAGACAGATGAACTGATTCCATATAGTACCCAGAAACTGACAGACAGATGAACTGATTCCCATACAGTACCCAGAAACTGACAGACAGATGAACTGATTCCATACAGTACCCAGAAACTGACAGACAGATGAACTGATTCCCTATAGTACCCAGAAACTGATAGACAGATGAACTGATTCCATAAGTACCCAGAAACTGACAGACAGATGAACTGATTCCCTACAGTACCCAAGAAACTGACAGACAGATGAACTGATTCAATACAGTACCCAGAAACTGACAGACAGATGAACTGATCCCAATACAGTACCCAGAAACTGACAGACAAAATGAACTGAATCCCTATAGTACCCAGAAACTGACAGACAGATGAACTGAGTCCCTATAGTACCAGAAACTGACAGACAGATGAACTGATTCCATACAGTACCCAGAAACTGACAGACAGATGAACTGATCCCATACAGTACCCAGAAACTGACAGACAGATGAACTGATTCCCCATAGTACCCAGCAACTGACAGACAGATGAACTGATTCCCATAGTACCCAGAAACTGACAGACAGATGAACTGATTCCCTATAGTACCCACAAACTGACAAAGGGCAAACTGATTTAATACAGGACCCAGAAACTGACAGAGTGATCAGCACAGTCCACCAACACTGACAGACAGATGAACTGATTCCTATAGTACCCAGAAACTGACAGACAGATGAACTGATTCCCTAAGTACCCAGAAACTGACAGACAGATGAACTGATTCCCTATAGTACCCAGAAACTGACAGACAGATGAACTGATTCCACAGAGTACCCAGAAACTGACAGACAGATGAACTGATTCCATACAGAACCCAGAAACTGACAGACAGATGAACTGATTCCATACAGTACCCAGAAACTGACAGACAGATGAACTGATTCCATACAGAACCCAAAAACTGACAGACAGATGAACTGATTCCCATAGTACCCAGAAACTGACAGACAAATGAACTGATTCCATATAGTACCCAGAAACTGACAGACAGATGAACTGATTCCCTACAGTACCCAGAAACTGACAGACAGATGAACTGATTCAATACAGTACCCAGAAACTGACAAACAGATGAACTGTTTCCATACAGTACCCAGAAACTGACAGACAGATGAACTGATTCCCTATAGTACCCAGAAACTGACAGACAGATGAACTGATTCCCTATAGTACCCAGAAACTGACAGACAGATGAACTGATTCAATACAGTACCCAGAAACTGACAGACGGATGAACTGATTCCATACAGTACCCAGAAACTGACAGACAGATGAACTGATTCCATCAGTACCCAGAAACTGACAGACAAATGAACTGATTCCTATAGTACTCAGAAACTGACAGACAGATGAACTGATTCCATAGAGTACCCAGAAACTGACAGACAGATGAACTGATTCCCTACAGTACCCAGAACCTGACAGACAGATGAACTGATTCCCATAGAGTACCCAGAAACTGACAGACAGATGAACTGATTCCCTATAGAACCCAGAACCTGACAGACAGATGAACTGATTCCCATAGTACCCAGAAACTGACAGACAGATGAACTGATTCCCATAGTACCCAGAAACTGACAGACAAATGAACTGATCCCATACAGTACCCAGAAACTGACAGACAGATGAACTGATTCCATACAGTACCCAGAAACTGACAGACAGATGAACTGAGTCCCTATAGTACCCAGAAACTGACAGACAAATGAACTGATCCCATACAGTACCCAGAAACTGACAAAACAGATGAACTGATTCCCTATAGTACCCAGAAACTGACAGACAGATGAACTGATTCCCTATAGTACCCAGAAACTGACAGACAAATGAACTGATCCCATATAGTACCCAGAAACTGACAGACAGATGAACTGATTCCCTATAGTACCCAGAAACTGACAGACAGATGAACTGATTCCCTATAGAACCCAGAAACTGACAGACAGATGAACTGATTCCCTACAGTACCCAGAAACTGACAGACAGATGAACTGATTCCCTATAGTACCCAGAAACTGACAGACAAATGAACTGATCCATACAGTACCCAGAAACTGACAGACAGATGAAACTGATTCCCTATAGTACCCAGAAACTGACAGACAGATGAACTGATTCCCTATAGTACCCAGAAACTGACAGACAGATGAACTGATTCCATACAGTAACCCAGAAACTGACAGACAGATGAACTGATTCCCTATAGTACTCAGAAGCTGACAGACAGATGAACTGATTTCATAGAGTACCCAGAAACTGACAGACAATGAACTGATTCCATACAGTACCCAGAAACTGACAGACAGATGAACTGATTCCCTATAGTACCCAGAAACTGACAGACAGATGAACTGATCCCATACAATACCCAGAAACTGACAGACAGATGAACTGATCCCTATAGTACCCAGAAACTGACAGACAGATGAACTGATCCCATACAGTACCCAGAAACTGACAGACAGATGAACTGAATCCCTATAGTACCCAGAAACTGACAGACAGATGAACTGTCCCTATAGTACCCAGAACCTGACTGACAGATGAACTGATTCCCATAGTACCCAGAAACTGACAGACAGATGAACTGATTCCCTATAGTACCCAGAACCTGACAGACAGATGAACTGATTCCCATAGTACCCAGAAACTGACAAACAGATGAACTGATTCCATACAGTACCCAGAAACTGACAGACAGATGAACTGATTCCCATAGTACCCAGAAACTGACAGACAGATGAACTGATCCCTACAGTACCCAGAAACTGACAGACAGATGAACTGATTCCATACAGTACCCAGAAACTGACAGACAGATGAACTGATTCCCTATAGTACCCAGAAACTGACAGACAGATGAACTGATTCCCTACAGTACCCAGAAACTGACAGACAGATGAACTGATTCCATACAGTACCCAGAAACTGACAGACAGATGAACTGATTCCATACAGTACCCAGAAACTGACAGACAGATGAACTGATTCCCTACAGTACCCAGAAACTGACAGACAGATGAACTGATTCCATACAGTACCCAGAAACTGACAGACAGATGAACTGATTCCCTACAGTACCCAGAAACTGACAGACAGATGAACTGATTCCATACAGTACCCAGAAACTGACAGACAGATGAACTGATTCCATACATACCCAGAAACTGACAGACAGATGAACTGATCCATACAGTACCCAGAAACTGACAGACAGATGAACTGATTCCATACAGTACCCAGAAACTGACAGACAGATGAACTGATTCCATACAGTACCCAGAAACTGACAGACAGATGAACTGATTCCCTATAGTACCCAGAAACTGACAGACAGATGAACTGATTCCATACAGTACCTAGAAACTGACAGACAGATGAACTGATTCCATACAGTACCTAGAAACTGACAGACAGATGAACTGATTCCCGATAGTACTCAGAAACTGACAGACAGAGCTAACTTGACTCATGCAAGGAACCAGTACAAGAACAGACTGATCTGATAGACAAACTGACAGACAGATGAACTGATTCCATACAGTAGCCAGAAACTGACAGACAGATGAACTGATTCCATACAGTACCCAGAAACTGACAGACAGATGAACTGATTCCCGATAGTACCAGAAACTGACAGACAGAGGCTAACTTGACTCAGTGCAAGGAACCAGTACAAGAACAGACTGATCTGATAGACAAACTGACAGACAGATGAACTGATTCCATACAGTACCCAGAAACGGACAGACAGATGAACTGATTCCATACAGTACACAGAAAGAGGGAGAGGAGCAGAGCAGAGAACCAGTACAAGAACAGACTGATCTGATACAATACACAGAGAGAGGAGCCAAGCACGGAACCAGTACAAGAACAGACTGATCTGATACAATACACAGAGAGAGGAACAGAGCACGGAACCAGTACAAGAACAGACTGATCTGATACAATACACAGAGAGAGGAGCAGAGCAGAAACCATACAAGAACAGACTGATCTGATACAATACACAGAGAGAGGAGCAGAGCACGGAACCAGTACAAGAACAGACTGATCTGATACAATACACAGAGAGAGGAACAGAGCACGGAACCAGTACAAGAACAGACTGATCTGATACAATACACAGAGAGAGGAGCAGCAGCTGACACAGTTCACAGACTGGACAGACAGGCAGAATGGTTTGACGCCAACACCCAACACCTGACAGACAGACAGACTACTATGGCATGATAGACAGAAACTGGCACACTCACCGCAGCCAGCAGATCCATCTCGCGATCACGACGTTGCATCTGCTCAATGGTGTTCTCCCATTGGCTGATCAGTTCTTGTCGCTCGGAGTGGGCTCTGCGGAAGTCCTCCGCTGTCTTGTCGAGTTCAATCTGTGACACACTGATGACTTTAAATCAACTGCTCCTCCGCTGTCTTGTCAAGTTCAAATCTGTTACACACTGATGACTTTAAATCAACTGCTCCTCAGTGACACTGAAGAATTTTCTTTTACCTGGATTGGATAAAATATTGGCAATTAGATTCTACCCTCATTTTCAAGCTTATCAACAAGAGCAGAATTGAAGATGGGATCAATTAATTTGGTTTCAACAGAATTGTATCCAAAACTAGAACAGCTACATGCAACAGTATTATTAAGAGCAACAAGACACTGTATTTAAAAGATGTGATTAAGTGGATATGTCAATTATAATGAGCAGATCAGTCTAAGACGTTAAAGTTTGCATTCTGTCAGCAGCCATACTTACATATATGCATATGTCTGAAATTAAGGAATGGGCATATTAAATCATAAACTATGGATATTTCCAGATGTATATACTCCTGTCTTAAATGAAAGAATAAAGAGAAACACACACCACATGTGCACACACACACACACACACACACACACACACACAACACACACACACACACACACACACATCACACACACACACACACACACATGTGCGTCTGCTTTCACATACACACACACAAACGTACGTGCACTCATGTGTGTTCACACACACAAGCACACATGCACGCACTCACACACGCGCACGCGCACCACGCACGCACGCACGCACGCACACACACACACACACAAAGCAAAAGCAACAAACCTGGGCAGTCAGAGTGGCTGTCATTTCATGATCCAGAGTTCTGCGTTTCTGTCTGACATCCTCTGTTAACTTCTCCATCC
Organism: Conus ventricosus; assembly: GCA_018398815.1. NCBI lineage: Eukaryota > Metazoa > Mollusca > Gastropoda > Neogastropoda > Conidae > Conus > Conus ventricosus. The sequence continues at coordinate 5,891,764 of CM031613.1, forward strand.
GCAAACTTAGTTCCTGCAAAGTAATCATCACAAAATTTGAAACAACATCTTTAGCACATTCAAATAACATCTAGACAAACTGTACACTGATAAACGTGGTACATATGTACAGAAGGGGATACACACACACACACACACACACGCACACGCACACACATACACACATGCACACACATACTTAACATACATACACATACAAAACACATGTATACAAAAACACACACACACACACACAAACACACACACACACACACACACACACACACACACACAAGACTTACTTTAAGCAAAATACAGTTATCCAAAGAAAATTACATTCGTTAAAAAATAAATGAAATGAATAAATTCATAACAAGCAAATAACCAATCAGAAAAGAAATCATGGCTGAGAACAATTTTAAATAAAACAAAATCTTATCCATCAAAAAAAAACACACACCCAACAAACAAACAAAGCAAACCGACGCAAAAAACAGACCACGTAAACAAACATTCTAACTAAATCATGACACAAAACAAAAAGCTGAACAAACTGACGGTGCCATGAGAATACAAGTGAGAAATGTTAAGTGGACTTCTAAGATTAACAATGTAGAGTAATCGTCTTTGTCTATATGTAAATAAGCATGGCTCCGGTATCAACAATATTAGCCAATGAGAACTAAGAGATACGGGGACTGCGAGACGAAGACTAGCATCTGCTAGAGGCCACCCGTCAGATGCTCTGCCATAGGAACTTGTAAATCCCACATCCACCAGCTGATTCCACAAACAACAGACACAAAAGAGCTAACGTCCATGCATCTTTGAATGTGTCTTTTGGAAAGTTTTCTGGGTTTTTTTCTTTCCAGCAGGCGTTGTTTATCAGACTGCCTGAGCTCAGGCTTCACGCACACCAAATCCCTCTAAAGAATAAACACAGCAAAAACAACAAACTGTAACAATATCTAAATTCACTGGACACAGCTGCACCCAACAGCACCTGACCTTGATCTTGCTCTCGTCCTGGCGTGTATACTTGCTGAGGGTCATGGCGTCCTCGTCCTTGCGGGCCGACTCCTCCAGCCAGGCTTCCAGGGCCTGCTGGTCCCAGTTCATCTGCGACTTCATCTCCTCCAGCTTCTGGGTTTGGCGGAAGATGTTGTTCTGAAAAAATGAAAAAAAATGGAAAAAGCATTAAGTAGGTATCCTGTCCTGACTTGTCCAGCCATCTCAACCAGGTCAAACTATATATATATATATATGCATAGCATTCTGAAAGTGAAAGTAGGCCCGGCTAAACTAGTGGGGCTGTTTAAATCAAAGAAGTCACCTGCATAAGACCAGTTATTTCTTGTCACAATAACTAGTGAATGTGTAAGCTGATTGTCAAAGAATGCCATGTCCGTACATTAGGTAAAAAGTAAATACACGCACATAAAATGTAAAATTCAAAATAAAGCAAAAACATTTTCATAAATCAAACAATAAAATCATACATCAATTGATCAGCCAAACAACCCACTGACTCAAGCAGACTGCCAACCAACCAACCAACCCACTAACTCAGCCAGACTGCCAACCAAGCAACAATCTACCACCTACGTAGGTCATAAAGCAACGACTGGACAGCGCACAGACCACCCACGAGTCAAGAACTCTTGTCCACAAAGTGATTGATGTTTTGTGCCCACCGACTACTTACCTCATAGATGTTCTTCTGTTCCTTCAGCTCATCCAGCTCCTTCTTGAGTCGTCGGATTTCCTGTCCCAGACGCCCCTCTTCACGCTCGGCAATCTTCAGCATATGGTCCTCCGTTTCTATCTCTTTGTTCCTGGCTTCCACCAGGCCCTGAGAGATAAGTAGATCATAACATTCAGAAATGAATGTTGCTAATGCAGGTCACAACATTCAGAAATGAATGTGGCTAATGCAGGTCACAACATTCAGAAATGAATGTGGCTAAATGTAGGTCACAACATTCAGAAATGAATGTGGCTAATGTAGGTCATGACATTCAGAAATGAATGTGGCTAAATGTAGGTCACAACATTCAGAACTGAATGTGGCTAATGTAGGTCATGACATTCAGAAATGAACGTGGCTAATGTAGGTAATAACACTCAGAAACGAATGTAGCTAGTGTTATTGCTGTTTTGCAAAAGTCGCACTTGATCTTGCCATCATTGTTGAATATGGTATATACATACATGTGTGCGTGTGTGTATGTGTGTATTACTGAAAGTGTGTACTTTTGTGCATGCATGTGTGAGCGTGTGTGTGTGTGTGTGTGTGTGTGTGTGTGTGTGTGTGTGTGTGTGTGTGTGTGGTGTGTGTGTGTGTGTGTGTGTGTGTGTGTGTGTGTGTGTGTGTGTGTGTGTGTGTGTGTGTGTGTGTGTGCGCATGTGTTTGTGTGTGCATGCATGCGCGCGCGTGTGTGTGTGTGTGTGTGTGTGTGTGTGTGTGTGTGTGTGTGTGTGTGTGTGTGTGTGTGTTGTGTGTGTTGTGTGCAAGCGTGCAAGTGTGTGCATGTGAGAATGTATGTGATAGAGAGAGATTGAGAGAAAGGCAGAAAGAAGAGAGAGGAGAGAGAGAGAGAGAGAGAGAGAGAGAGAGAGAGAGAGAGAGAGAGTGTGTGTGCGTGTGTGTATGTTTGTGTACATGTGTGTGTGTGTGTGTATGTGTGTCACGTATGTGTGTGTGTATGCGGGTGAACATTGGCTTTAAAAAAAAAATATATATATATATATATATATATATATATATATATATATATATATATATATATACTAGTTTAGTTCAGAACTGTTTGACAGCTTTCATTGTTACAATTTATCAGCATGAATGAAAAAGTAAACAATTCAAATCGTAAGTACAAAATACACATACACACTTGATATTATCACACACACACACACACACACACACACACACACACACACACACACACACACACACACATGCACACACACACACTCGTGTCTCTGACACACATTCATACACAGGCACACATACTCTGTCTCTTTCTCACACACACACACACACACACACACACACACACACACACACACACACACACACACATAAACACGTGCGTGCGCGAACGCACACACACACTCACCATTACTATAATATACATTCCTAAGGCAGTGCATATATAATATACATACGTTTTATACATTCACCCACTCTTTTTTCAAAAAGAAATAGTTTTTGATATCTTTACATAAAGTTCATCATTTCTACTGTCAAAACCTCTACATCATAAGCAGTACATCTCTATTCACCTGAGTGTGCAGTAGTTCCTGTCGGACATTCTTCAAATGCTCTGTCATAGCAAAGACACGGTCCTCGATTCCCCCAGTTCATTCTTCTCATGGGTGATAATCTGCTGTTTCCTTTGGACCTGCAGGTGTGAAATAAAAGTATAAAATAAAAACTCTTCAAACTGACTGCATTTTATGCTAAAACACCATGTAGTGTGGCACTGAAATAAGTGGTTGGACTTAGTGTTCTCTATTTCAACAGCAACAACCAGCACCTTCACATAAAAGCTGTATTCTGCCATGCAATATTTGATTCCGTAGTTTGTATTTCTTGTGATCCTACACATAGCTCTCCGAACAGCAAAAATCAACATAACATTAACAAACAAACCATCAAACATCTCAAGGCAAATTCCCACACATGCATGTATAAAGACATATGTGGAAAGCACTAACATACATACACACTGAGTTAAACACACATTGTATATATCATTATATGAATTTCACATGCACCCTCCCCCACCCCTCACAAATATTTGAACAAAAGAACTCTATGGTGTTTATTAACTAACAACAAATTAGACATAAATCCAACAATTCATTGTAAATACTGTCATCAGAACAGTTTTATGTTTTATATCAGCAAAATTCAAATATATGCACAAGTTAGAAGGCAGTTAATAAATGAATGACTGGCTGCATTTCATTGAGTTTTCTAGTTTACAAACATGAACTGAAGCATGCAATAAATACTGAATGAGATTGGAATTTGTAATCATAACATTTGTGTAATTTGACATGTACATGATCAGTTAATCATATGTCTCCTTTTGAGAAGTGAATGATAAGAAGACACATTCAAGAAATGTAAATTAAAAAAAAATGCTGTTTAAACTAAACTTGTACCCTAGGATAGAAGATGTGACAATGTCAACAGCTATAGGCTAGTGCCCAGTGAGTGTTTAATGTAAGTATTTGCTGGGAACTGTTACTCATGTAACCTGTAATCTCAACCTTCTTCAATTCATTTGTAACCAAAATGGCAAAATTTGCGCCCAAGGTAAGCCGCTTGCCATAAATTACCATTACCATGCCCATAAATCTAAACTAGTGCTTCTTACTAATCTGGGCAACAGTTCGCATGGCATGGATGCAGGCGTAAGAATAGAGACTAAACGAGTGAACCAGTATTTTAGGAAGAAGAAGAAGAATCTGAAATGACGACTACATGTACACATAAGATAAGATCAAAAACTGAAAAAAATGGGCGAACCTTATTCAACGCTAAGCAAAGCCCTCTGGCTTTGAACATTATCAAACAAAACTGACAGTAGACAAGAAAGAAATACAGCTACCATCGGTATGATAGACATGAACTGGAATCTTAAAAGCGGGGGTAATTGGTAAACACTATGTAAAAGAGTGATCGTCGGTTTGCAGTTTTGCCGAAACATCGGGAACTTACCCCATCTTCCAGTTCCTTGTTTTCGACATTTGCGACCGGCATACTTAGTCCTTCATCCCATTCTAGCTCCGCTAGAATACTGCTGTTGTTACCCCGACGATTCATCTTGAATCTTTGGTGAGGAACAAGCTGATCGTGCACAGTTGAGACAGATGTCACAGATGCCGCTGTCCCTGCGTTTTGGTATTGCTCTGGTTACTAATGCCCCGGATGTAAATAACAAGGGGAATAAATACGGTCTTACATCGCTATAGTGCTAAGAGTAGTCTTTCCATTTCATAGGTTGTGGTCCACCAATACAAAATTACTTCTTTTTTTTTTTAAATTAATTGTTTAAGAGAGAGAGAGAGAGAGAGAGAGAGAGAGAGAGAGAGAGAGAGAGAGAGAGAGAGAATACCAAAGGATCTATTCATTCACAAATAGATTTTTTTTCCTACTGAATTTACACTAAAGACTAGAGAGACCACATTTCGTATATGGTGATGTACTTGTCATCCAAATTTGAAAATGTTACAGGCCTTGCTGCGCAGATTTCAAGAAACGTAATACAATTATTCCAAGAAATTCAAGATTATCATTTGGATACGCGAGGGGAGCTTTAATTTAGTTATTTTAAAAGGAAAAAGAATGAGTGGTGATCCTATGCAAATCGTCAAACTTTTCAAACATTTTCATGTTTAAAAAAAAAAAAAATAAAAAAGTAGCATCAGACTTATACTTATCAAATTCTAATAACACAAATGCACATGAGAGAGTCAAAACATTTGTTGAGTAGAGCAGTACTAACTGAAGAAAATGTTCATTAAATCTTATTGACAGAATGCCTGCGTTTGCACGCACGTTCACACATACACGCGCGCGCGCTTGAGAGAGAGAGAGAGAGAGAGAGAGAGAGAGAGAGAGAGAGAGAGAGAGAGAGAGAGAGAGAGAGAGAGAGAGAGAAGAGAGATGAGAGAGAGAGAGAGTTGTTCTTCCATTTCTTGCTTTATCTCTTTGTAATTTTCCTTGATTAGATATGAAGGATTGTCACAACATGAGAGGAAAGTAAACGAAGTAAATATCAACGGGTCATATGCACTGGGGGGAAAAATGTGTGCGTGCGTGCCTGCGTGCGTGCGTGCGTGCGTGCGTGTGTGCGTGCTTCCCTTTATTAAGAAGCTGATGTTTTTTGTGTGTGTGTGTTTTCTTTGTTTTTGTTTTTCTAAGTGGGCAGAACCCTCAAGAACTTTCGATGTTCCTGATTCTCCCTTTATCCATAGATTATGGAGTAAACCCATCCAAACCTTCGTCAATCTGTCAGTTATATGAATCAACCAATCGATCAATCAATCAACCCATCAATCAATATCAATCAAGCATCCTGTTCCTGTTCTACTTGTACCTCTCCCGCTCTTCCTCCCATGATTAATTTTCCTTTCTATTTCTTAAAAATGGTTGCTACGCATTGCTACGCCGTCGATTGCTGTCACTATATTAGTCAAATCATCATTATCATCATCATCATCATCATCATCATCAATCATCATCATCATCTTTATCGTTGCCGTCGTCGTCATCATGATCATCATTGTCGTCGGCGGCGGCGGGGGCGGCGGCGGCGGCGGCAGCGACATCGTCGTCGTCGCCGCCGCCGACGTCATCGTCGTTGTCGTCGTCATCGTCATCGTCATCGTCACCGTCGTCGTCGCCATCATCATCATCATCATCATCATAATCATCACATCATCATCATCATCATCATCATCACATCATAGTCATTCTCACTAAGTATCAAATTCCAGACGTTATGATCATCGAGTATTCATTTACTAATTGATCGATTTTTCTTTCCCTTACTTTCTTTTTCTTTCTTTCTTTCTTTCTTTTTTTCTTGTGTGTGTGTGTGTGTGTGTGTGTGTGTGTGTGTGTGTGTGTGTGTGTGTGTGTGTGTGTGTGTGTGTGTGTGTGTGTGTGTGCGTGTGCGTGCGTGCGTGCGTGCGTGCGTGCGTGCGTGCATGCGTGCGTGCGTGCGTGGTGGTGGTGGGGTGGTGGGGGGGGGGGGGGGGGGCGTCTGTGGGTCTGTGTGTCTGAGTGTCTGTGTGTGTCTGTGTCTGTGTCTGTGTAGTAGTGGTGATGGTGGTGGTTGTGGTGGTGTTGGTGTTGGTGGTGTTTCTGTCAGTTGGTTGGACGGTTGGCTAGTTGAATGATCGTTTGGTTGTTTGGTAGGCTGGCTGAGTGATCGTTTGGTTGTTTGGTAGGCTGGTTGAGTGATCGTTTAATTGGCTGGTGGGCTGGTTGAGTGATCGTCTGATTGTTTGGCAGGCTGGTTGAGTGATCGTTTGATTGGCTAGTCGGCTTGTTGAATGATGGTTTGATTGTCTGGTTGGCTTGTTGAATGATGGTTTGATTGTCTGGTTGGCTTGTTGAATGATGGCTTGATTGTCTGGTTGGCTTGTTGAATGATGGCTTGATTGTCTGGTTGGCTTGTTGAATGATGGCTTGATTGTCTGGTTGGCTTGTTGAATGATGGCTTGATTGTCTGGTGGCTTGTTGAATGATGGCTTGATTGTCTGGCTGGCTTGTTGAATGATGGTTTGATTGTTTGCACTGCAGTTGGAATCCCGCGGGGAACGCCCAGCATAGACAAAATGGGCATTGTTTGCCCCCCATCTAACATGCCGTCGTCCTGATGGCATCAGTGTGGTGTTAGATGCCCCCCTTCCCCCCCCCCCCCCCCCCCACCCCCAACCCCCCTCCCTGTTCCCTCATTTTCTTGTAATGCTTGTTCCAGTCTGCTAAAATAATAGTAGCTGGTGTGAGTGTGAATGAACAGAATATAATCAAATTTAAACCCTTCAAACGCTGCAATATTTCTCATACATCAAACATACGAGGAGCTATAGTGACTGGCCTCTGCCAAGACAGCGTAAACACCTGACTTTAATAATAATAATAATAATGAATACTTATATAGCGCCTATTCTCGGCTAGAGACCAAGCTCTAAGCGCTTTACAATCCACACTCGTTTACACAACGGGCTGCCTACCTGGGTAGTGCCGACTAAAGAGCTGCCAGCTGGCGCTTCATTCAGTCGTTTCCCGTGTCATCCATTCAGTATCGTTCAATATCGATCACTCATTTTCCTTACTTCCTTCATTCTTTCCTCCATTTCTCACGCAGAGTGCATGCTATGTGTAACGTGTCATCCATACCAACGGCCAAACTGGCCTACTCTTCCGAAAGTTGTGATGGGATTTTACGTGTGTGCAAGATGTTATGCATGCGTTCACACACGGAACCTCGGTTTATAGTCTCATTCGAAGGACTGGCTTTCATGGGGATGCTCAAATAGGAGATCTGCTCACTGAGCTTCAGTTCTAAAACCTGACTCACCACCCTTCGCCTCAATGGCTCGTTCCAGACACGTACGCCGAGCCTTACTTCTTGTTGATCTGTGAGCGGATTATCCCTAATTCTGTTCCTGCATAGTCGAGGTAAAGCGACCATCAGTAAGTGTTTGTTCTTGAATCGCGCTGTACGTGATTCATTGTGGTTCAGCAGTGATGAAAATATACCCGTGTACCGGACATGAAGGGAGTTTTGAGCTCAGTTCGGGAGTCATACTTCGTGTTACACACCCATGTTGGTCTGATGTGTCCATTTGGGTTCCACTGACAATTTCTTTTCTCTGTATTTGCTCAAGGGCATTGAGTTGTTTGCTGTTGTTGATTTGTTTTGTTTTTTTAATCTCCTGTAATGTCATTGAAGTTTATTGTTCCTCGACTCCGCTTGTATATTCAGGCCAAGTCATATCTATCACATGTTGAAGGATCGCTAATTATTGTGTGTGACCAGTTTCATATCGCTTCGTGCGTCATGTCCAGCCGAGAGGAACTAGAAGGTATGTGACTCGATCATAAGCCACGTTGATCATACCTGACTATGATTTTCAGCAGTCTAGGAAGATGTGAAATGCAGAGGAAAAGGCAGAAGTTCGGAGTCGGAGTGGGGGGGGGGGGGGGGGGGGGGGGGGTGTTAGTGAGGGTCTGGAGTATTTTGTGTGTGTGTGTGTGTTGTGTGTGTGTGTGTGTGTGCACGCACACGCGCGTGGCGCGGCGTGCGTGTGGTGTGTGTGTGTGCCGTGAGCGCAACGAGCACGCGCGTGTGCGTGCGTGCGTGCGTATGTACCTATTTGCGGTGTTGACGTGTATGTGGTCTCTCTGTGTGCATGAGCGCGCAAGCTTGTGTGTGTGTGTGTGTGTGTGTGTGTGTGTGTGTGTGTGTGTGTGTGTGGTGTGTGTGTGCGCGCGCGTGCGTGCGTGTATGTCTGTGTGTGGGGGTGGGGGTGGGGGTGGGGGGGGGGGGGGGGTATGTGCATGTGTTTTCTAACGCTAATGTCGTAAGTGCTTACACTTTAATAGCTGCACTCTCCATCCCTCAATTTCCACCATCTCGCTATTTCTGTGTGTCCCTCTCTTCTGTTTCTCTATCTGTCTGTCTGTCTGTCTGTCTGTCCTGTCTGTCTGTCAGTGTGTCTGTCTCCGTCTGTCTGTCCATTCTATAGGAGTCCAATAGTTATTGCCATTCACTGAGTCCAAGACCATTAGTTTCATTTTTTTCTTATTGTTGTTTTCTTCTTCTTCTTCGTCTTCTTCTTCTTCTTCTTCTTCTTTTTTTTATTTATGTAGGCTTTTTTTTTTTTTAATCAGTATTGACAGAAAACAACACCAGCTTACGTGTTAGTCGCCGACTAAAGATCCACGACCGCGAAGTAAGACAGTACTTTAAAAACACAGACTCTCTCTCTCTCTCTCTCTCTCTCTCTCTCTCTCTCTCTCTCTCTTACACACACACACACACATTCTCTCTCTCTCTCTCTCTCTCTCTCTCTCTCTCTCTTACACACACACACACACACACACACACACACACACACACACACACACACACACACACACACACACGCGCGCGCGCACACGCATACACATACACACACATGTCTCTACTTCTTCTCTCTCTCTCTCTCTCTCTCTCTTACACACACACACACACACACACACACCACACACACACACACACACACACGCGCGCGCGCGCGCGCACCGGCGCGCACAGAGAGAGTAAGAGAGAGAGAGAGAGAGAGAGAGAGAGAGAGAGGAGAGAGAGAGAGAAGAGAGAGAGAGAGAGAGAGAGAGAGGAAGCGGAGAAGGACACCAAACCTATCTTGTCATACAGAAATCCACCAAAATGTACAGGAAGTTCTTCCTCCTGGTGTTTCTCTCAGACCTAAAGGATGTGTTCGACCTCTTCGATTTCTGGGACGGGCGAAATGGCCAGATTGACGCCAACAAGGTTGGAGACTTGCTCAGGTGCATGGATTTGAACCCTACACTATCCACAGTGCAGAATGTGGGAGGCACCACCGCACCAGGTGAGAGCAGAGTATTGCCAGTCCTGTAGTTGTCTGTGCTGAGGA
>CM031613.1:5909433-5914433 GCA_018398815.1 Conus ventricosus
TCTGTGCTCCTGGCGTCAAATAGAGACATGGTTTGTTACGGTTTGTTTCCAACGTTTCAGGGGAGAAGCTGAGTGATGAGGAGGTGGACAAGATCATGGAGCTGACTGACGTGCAGGTGGACTGGAGGGAAACCTCAAATACGCAGGTAAGTCTGTTTTGATTGAGGCAGCCGGAATAGCTCAGTTGGTAGAGCGCCGGACTCGTGATCCTGGGGGTTTGCGGGTTCGAATCTCCGCCGGGCCGTTTCGGTACAGGGGGATTTTTCCCTTGGAGTTAACATTGGTTCTGACTCCATTTCCCATACAGAATGAGACTATAAACCGAGGTTCCGTGTGTGAACGCACGCATAACATCTTGCACACACGTAAAATCCCATCAGCAACTTTTGGAAGAGTAGGCCATTTTGGCCGTTGGTATGGATAGCACGTTACACATAGCATGCACCCTGTGTGAGAAATGGAAAGAATGAAGGAAGTAAGGAAACTGAGTGAACGATATTGAACGATATTGACTGGATGACACGGGAAACGACTGAATGAAGCGCCAGCTGCAGCTCTTCAGTCGGCACTACCAAGTAGGCAGACCGTTGTGTAAACGAGTGTGGATTGTAAAGCGCTTAGGGTTTGTCTCTAGCCAAGAATAGGCGCTATATAAGTATTCATTATCATTATTATTTGTTGATTGAACACATCACGTCGAAGATGACATCTTCAGTGACCTCAGCCAAAATAGTTGTCAGTGTTCCATACAAAGTGAATCTTAAGAGTCTACCTCCAGCTTTTCGTGATGTTAGTAGCTGCGCTCGCTGCTAGCGAACAGCGTCCGTTTCGTCTGCGCAGCTGATAATGCCATCGACACGTTGGTATACTGCCTGCATCCAAACCTACACTCCTGTAATTCTTCATGCATCGTGACAAGACACAGTCAAAGACATCACATGAGTAGCTTCCCTTTATTAAGCTCTTGGCCACCGGAGTGAAACAAGGTCCTCCGATATGAATTTTGATTTTTGGAAGCCTTTTTATTTGCAGTTTTTCTTTTTTTTTTCTTTTTTCTTTTGATTTCTTTTTTTTTTTCTTTTACTTTTCTTTTCTATTTTTTCTTGTTTTGGTTTTGTTTTGACGCATTGATCAAAGTTTCAAGCTAAAATGGCGAACTGAAGTGACTATGCACCTTTCTTTACACTCGGCAATGCAACAGTGGGAAATAATGCATGACGCAGACAGCGAGGGAAGACAATTTGAAGAAATTGAAGAAATGGAGCTGCAGATGAGATCAACTGTAAACATTCCATTCTAGTTTCTAATGTAGTTGATTACGATTTGATCGGCACTGTTGTACCTAGGTGATTGTGACGTTCATTCATAAGCTCGGCTCATTTTCATTGAGAAAATGACGCAATCGATACATGACGTTCATTTGCTCTGCACTTGTTTTATATTTCTATATCAAACGACGAAACTAATCGTTAGTTTTTGCTTTAGTGCAGTACGCGTATGATTTCAAACGTTGTGTAGACTTGTATTTGTATTAATAATAAAATAATTTATAATCTTAGAGTATGGAAAACCATGGTACTGACCAATCGCAATTATCCAAGTGTCAGTGGTTTCTCCGTCCGCGCATGTGCAGTAAGTATTGACCGTTGCTTCATACAAACTTGATCAACCGGTCGACGAGAAATTGGCTCCGCAAGAAAGGTCAAATTATTCGAAGAAGAAGAAACCTTTCGAAGGAATCAGTCGAGGCCAGACTGAAAGGAGACTGCAGGGCATTCGACAACACCCACAACCTTTACGGGGAAGGCGTTAACGAGTCTCATCGTTCCGTGGGCGAGTCGATAGCTGTGGCCATAGAAGACTGTGTTGGGGTAAATAGATCGAAACCATTTATTTATTTCAATATAATCGTATTAAGGCACATTTACCGGTTCAATAATATTTTGTGCGCGCGATCATTTAAATGCTCTGAATTAAATATTTCAGATTTACCAGTCAAACATATGATTGATTATGGAGCTGTCATTTTCATTTGTTTGCTCTCATCATATCGTGTTGCCATGTACTAACCCATATTATGTAAATTCTATTTCAGCTCACCGTTGCATGCAACCATATTTAGAAGATATGATATTTGTGTGAATGCAGATTATTATTTAAAGAATCGTAAACGAGTTCAAGTTATGAACGAAACATTTTCTTGGATCTAAGTGATCTGTGCAATATGAAGATTGACGCCATTTGACTTATTCCGTTCAGGGATTAAATATAATTGTAATTCATCAAGCATTAAGCCTTGGCGAATAATACAGTCAAGGCAGATTGGAATATTCGTGTACATTTTCCTTCTTTGTTAACGAGTTTTATCGTAAAGCAATTTTTGAAGGAAATCAATTGTAAATGATAGAGCAAGCTAGTGCAATTGTAAAGTGTGTTTAGAGCGTGTAGTGGGTGGAATAGTGATGTGCCACTATAGTGCAAGATCTAAGACGATTGTTATCTTGCAGGTCCTTCTACTTTTCCTTTTTTCATCCATCCTGTTCATCTCTCCGCATCTTTATCTTCATCTTCGTCACACATCTTTATCCTGCTACATTCTTCGTTGAGAGGAACGTGCTGGCGTGACAACCTTGCCGGGATCTGGAAGTGAACTGTGAACGTCAGCGGAACTCCGGAACGCTACACGATTCCGTGAAGCTGAGTGGCAATCACATAAACACATCCCTCCACATTCAAGCACGCTACAACACACTCAGACATTTTGTATATTTTTTTTTGTGCATAACTGTATTCTATGTGTATTCTCCGGAAGATATTTTTGTAGCACAAGCGGACCATCGATATTTGTGCTACTGCAAGAAGCGAAGTGGAGAAGGACGGAGACTTTGCTGTCTCCAAGTGAATGTGCATGATTAATTTCTTTTGTGTAATTCATTTCATAGGGAACAAACGGACATCAGCATTCAAAGCAACAAACGACATATTCACTGCAGATCATCATCATCGTTACTCATACTTTATTAAATTCAGTTGTTGTGATCAAAATCAAACCTCTTGTTCATCTGTAGAAAGAAAGTGAAGGGAGTGGACGAAAGTTTGGACTTTCCTCCAACGGTCTATCGTTCTTGTCTGAGCATTCAACCATCATTTATGAATGGGTCTTATTAAAAACGTCACAGTGATACTGAATTCTGTGTTTTTGTCTCTGTCCTTGGTATATATACATCCGTGGCTCTGTGTTTTGAATGGATGTGAAGCTTAAAGCAACACAAAAGTTACAGGAGTGATTTCGTGCTTCCGGCATACTGTGTTGGGCACAGCATTAGCGAAAGACGTGCACAGGCTAAAGTTTACGAACGGGCAAGTAAGGTAACTCTTTCTCCAAGTAAGGAGTAAGAGTTACCCCACATGTTCGTTATTTACTGTTTGCTTTTCCCCTGCGTCCTTCAAGATTCCATTTAAAGGGTAACAGGTTCTTTTTCCGTGTTCTTACTGTGCCCCTAACAATAGGCTATTTTGTAATGGTGGCTTAATGGATGCGTGGACTATCAGGAGTTTCTGATCTTCTGAAAACAGTCATGGGCAACAGGGTAGAGTGTTGGAATCAGTTCTGCCCCGTATGTAGAAAGGTTCAAGCAGACTTCTTCTTGTTTTTTTTTCTTTCTTTCTTTCTTTTTTTTTTAATAAAAAAATATGGTTTTATCCTGGATGATTTCAAGGTGGCATTATTCCTGTGCTACGGAGCCCGACTGATCCATATATATTGCATCCCGACTGATTCATATATATTGCATCCGACTGATTCATATATATTGCATCCCGACTGATTCATATATATTGCATCCCGACTGATCCATATATATTGCATCCGACTGATTCATATATATTGCATCCCGATGATTCATATAATTATATATTGCCGCACATAGACGGGCCCAGAGGGTGGCTAGTTAGCTCGGGGGAAAGAGATGTGTGTTCAGTCAATGTTAGAGTTCGAATCCTGCTGACCACACACACACACACACACACACACACACACACACACAACACACACACACACACACACACGCACGCACGCACGCACGGACGTTCGCACGCACGCACGCACGCACGCACGCACGCGCACACACACACACACACGCGCGCGCGCACGCGCGCATACAGATACACACGAGCTCGCACTCACACACACACGCACTCCTGCACAGATGAAAGCATTTCTGGCGCCCAGCTTAACATGTTCTCGTTCTAGTGATGTCCGTGTGATTCTGTTTTTTAATAGCGGTCGATGAAAATGAGGATGAAAATGATGCTTGGGAGTTCCCATCCGGAACGAGACTGTCCCGTAACATATCATAACACAGCCCAGTGTCAACCAGGCCCGAGAGATACAGACACCTGCAGCGCTGGTCAGAAATGTGAACAGCACTCTCAGAGATGCATCCATTAAGTGAACGAAACTCGACTGTGTGGTTTCAATCTCTCACAGCCAAATCGACTGTGTGGTTTCAATCTCTCACAGCCAAATCGACTGTGTGGTTTCAATCTCTCACAGCCAAATCGACTGTGTGGTTTCAATCTCTCACAGCCAAATCGACTGTGTGGTTTCAATCTCTCACAGCCAAATCGACTGTGTGGTTTCAATCTCTCACAGCCAAATCGACTGTATGGTTTCAATCTCTCACAGCCAAATCGACTGTGTGGTTTCAATCTCTCACAGCCAAATCGACTGTGTGGTTTCAATCTCTCACAGCCAAATCGACTGTGTGGTTTCAATCTCTCACAGCCAAATCGACTGTGTGGTTTCAATCTCTCACAGCCAAATCGACTGTGTAGTTTCAATCTCTCACAGCCAAATCGACTGTGTGGTTTCAATCTCTCACAGCAAATCGACTGTGTGGTTTCAATCTTCACAGCCAAATCGACTGTGTGGTTTCAATCTCTCACAGCCAAATCGACTGTGTGGTTTCAATCTCTCACAGCAAAATCGACTGTGTGGT
>CM031613.1:5924433-5926933 GCA_018398815.1 Conus ventricosus
AAAAAAAAGGAAAAGAAAAAGGCTTCCTTATTCTGACATAAGTAAAATAAAAATGATAATTAAAAAAAAAAAAGCTCAGCACAGACATAATAATGAACACATGTTCATTTTCATTCCTTAATCGAGAACACTGAAAAAACAACCTCAAGAGGAAGAAGACCAATGGCCAGGAAATCATCTTTACAATAGATCGAGACCATGCAGAATATCTTAATAATTTAAATAAGTACAAATGGCCGTCAAACAAACAACCACAAAAGAAGAAAAAATAAAATCAAAAAGAAAAGAAAGACAACTCTGAAGGGTTCCATCACATTTACAGCCCATGTCATGCTGGGAGAGGACAAAGGTCGCGCGTCCATGTCGACCATCACGTGACAAGCCAGGCGCAGCTGGGTTTCTCTGGGAACCTCGAAGGGTCACAACCCCCGTTCCGATCACTTCTGTAAGCCTGTAAAAAAAAAAAAAAAAAAGAAGAAGAATTTTAAAAAGAAAAAAAGGTTTTCGTTAAAGGTTGTAAAACGGATGGAAAGGCCAGAGTCCAATCTGAAATGGGCTTTGGCTTGATTGCCTGATCTGGCTATGACAACACCTCGTTTTCAGGATCTGGCTATGACAACACCTCGTTTTCAGGATCTGGCTATGACAACACCTCGTTTTCAGAATCTGGCTGTGACAACACCTAGTTTTCAGGATCTGGTGATCTGGCTATGACAACACCTCGTTTTCAGGATCTGGCTATGACAACACCTAGTTTTCAGGATCTGGTGATCTGGCTATGACAACACCTAGTTTTCAGGATCTAGCTATGTATGACAACACCTCGTTTTCAGGATCTGGCTATGCCAACACCTAGTTTTCATGATCTGGCTATGACAACATCTAGTTTTCAGGATCTGGCTATGACAACACCTAGTTTTCATGATCTGGTGATCTGGCTATGACAACATCTAGTTTTCAGGATCTGGCTATGACAACATCTAGTTTTCAGGATCTGGCTATGACAACACCTAGTTTTCATGATCTGGCTATGTATGACAACACCTAGTTTTCATGATCTGGCTATGACAACACCTAGTTTTCATGATCTGGTGATCTGGCTATGACAACATCTAGTTTTCAGGATCTGGCTATGACAACACCTAGTTTTCATGATCTGGCTATGTATGACAACACCTAGTTTTCATGATCTGGCTATGACAACACCTAGTTTTCATGATCTGGCTATGACAACACCTAGTTTTCATGACCTGGCTGTGACAACACCTAGTTTTCAGGATCTGGCTATGACAACACCTAGTTTTCATGATCTGGCTATGACAACACCTAGTTTCAGGATCTGGCTATGACAACACCTGTTTTCATGATCTGGCTGTGACAACACCTAGTTTTCATGATCTGGCTAGGACAACACCTCGTTTTCAGGATCTGGCTATGACAACACCTAGTTTTCATGATCTGGCTATGACAACACCTAGTTTTCAGGATCTGGCTATGACAACATCTAGTTTTCAGGATCTGGCTATGACAACACCTAGTTTTCATGATCTGGCTATGTATGACAACACCTAGTTTTCATGATCTGGCTATGGACAACACCTAGTTTTCATGATCTGGCTATGACAACACCTAGTTTTCATGACCTGGCGTGACAACACCTAGTTTTCAGGATCTGGCTATGACAACACCTAGTTTTCATGATCTGGCTATGACAACACCTAGTTTTCAGGATCTGGCTATGACAACACCTAGTTTTCATGATCTGGCTTGTGACAACACCTAGTTTTCATGATCTGGCTGTGACAACACCTAGTTTTCAGGATCTGGCTATGACAACACCTAGTTTTCATGATCTGGCTATGACAACACCTCGTTTTCAGGATCTGGTTGTGACAACATCTAGTTTTCAGGATCTGGCTGTGACAACATCTAGTTTTCAGGATCTGGCTGTGACAACATCCTATTGGAGAAACTAGTTTCATGATCTGGCTTGACAACACCTAGTTTTCAGGATCTGGCTGTGACAACACCTAGTTTTCATGATCTGGCTATGACAACACCTAGTTTTCAGGATCTGGCTGTGACAACACCTAGTTTTCAGGATCTGGCTGTGACAACACCTAGTTGTCATGTCAAAGTTTTTGCTGTGTCCTTTACCATGCCCCCCCCCCCCCCTCCCGGACTCCCTCCTCCCCGTCTCTCCAAACATCAACAGAATTCCAACACTGCTCACTCCAACTCCCCTCCAATACAGCCACATCCATGATCGTTCTTGTGGCCAGTCTCTGCATCGGCAATTCACAGGGAGCACCTCAGATCAGGCTGCCGTCAGGCAACCCATTAGAGAAGACACTGTGCTGCTGAGCTGTCGAGTAACGTTGGTGGTCTTGTTCAGAAGTGTCGGCTCTGATGAAGAACCAGCAGTTGCTTAGTTGCAGAGCCGGTGAGCCCCGAGTGACGTCAGTGGTGTTCAGAAGTGTTGGTTCCGAGCTAACATGAA
>CM031613.1:5936933-5951933 GCA_018398815.1 Conus ventricosus
AACCAGTGAAATTAAACAAACGTAGCTAGGAATCTAAGGGCATTGGTAAACTGCTCTAAACAGAAGCAAATCACGTTAACTCAAAACATGCAATCACAGATAGGAAATGAATTTGAAGCAACAGACACATGGTAAATCATGTATGATCTTAGAAAAGCGCTACCACTACACCACTACCGCTAGTACAACTCTGCCTACATGTTACTGCGTTATTGCTACCACCACTACAGTTACTACTGATGAATGTTCAAATATTATGTTTGTTGTCCGTCGAGACGACGAAGACCATCTAGTCATCCTGTGATCGGGGGTAAGTGCGTAGATGGCTGGTCAGGTCGATCTGCGCCCAAGAAGATCTATCACAGTACGGACAGGGGATGGTGGCGGCAGTTGGAGATCTGTTGACACTGGTCTTCCTGATCATCCGGCGCTGCTCAGCTGCGCAATGTTCATAAATTCTGATGAAATGCCGTACAGCAGAGAGGCGTCAAACAGACCAGACTGGAATCAGAATCTTGTGCGTGGCAAAATAATCAGTGACAGCGAGAGGTAAAAGGCGCGCCTCCTGCTTATTAGATAGTTATTTTGAGCACAAAAGTATTGGTGTCTATAACGTACATGTAGCATTAGTATCTATCTTGCTTTTGACACTGACACGATGCCATAAAGAAATAACCATATAGCATTAGTACTATCTTGCTTTTGACACTGACACGATGCCATAAAGAAATAACCATATAGCATTAGTAGCTATCTTGCTTTTGACACTGACATGATGCTATAAGAAATAACCTTCATGCTTGTGTGACAAATTACTGTCAAATTTGCAATTCATGCTATCATTAATTCTCCAGCAGACCTCAGGGAGCCAAGTCGCTGCCTACAAAATCGCATGCGATGGAACATCTGCAAACAAATTCAAAAGCAGACACAGAAAGAGCGGGAAGGATATCACTTCCTTGATGAACAGTTTGGCTGAAGACGTTTTTCTCTGGCGCTACAAAGGCTCGTAATTATGTCGCGTCTCTTTTGACGCACTGTCCAGTGGACCAATAGAGTCAAAAGCGGTCAAAAAGTAATTTTCACATCAGATGCTTTCCATTCCACAAAGACATATCCAGTTCGCGTGAAAATCACATCTATAGCGTATGATTACAACCTATTCGAGATGAAAATTGACTAATTTCATTAGGAAAAGGTGTACCATAAATTTTTTTTTATTTTAAAGTAGTGGTATCATGTAGCTGCCCAACAGCTTTTCCTTGATCGTCTTTTGTTGTTGTTGTTGTTGGTCTTACTCTATTTTATTTATTTGTTATCTTTTGTGTGGCGTTATTTGGTTTCCGGTTGCTAAGTGGCAGCCAATAGAGTACCCTATCAACACTCAGCAAGTTTCACAGAATTGAAGAAAAAGAAAATAAGCCACAGAACCTTGTCATGAAAAAAAAGTCCCCACACACCATATGCAGATCCGAACCCAACTTTACAGCAGTTCATGACACACTGGCTTAACTATTGACGGCAGAAATCTTTAACAGCGCATAGCACAAGCTGTACTAAAAACGTCAGCCATTCCACTCTGCATGCTTGATCTATCATACCTAGCTTGAAAACAAACGTAACATGTCAATGAAAAATACAAAGCTGGAGTCACACAAAAAACGTGTCAGTTATATTCAGGGTTTTCTTTCTTTCTTTCCGCGTACGCGGGCTGATACTCTGCGGACACTACCTGTATAGACAGGCAGTGGAGTTTTGTGTGTATGACCGTTTTTCATCCCGCCATTAAGGCAGCCATACTCCATCTTCGGGGAACACATTCAGGTTTGACATCCACATGTTTCTCAGGTTATAAGACACAGGCGGATATAACTCTATCAGGAGACTGGGAGAAAGAGAACCTGTCTTACAATAACCGGACCACCTGGACGACAACGCATTAACAAACGAAAATGGCCATTATGAGAGTTGGGCGCTAACTTGATTCGAACTCTTTAACATCTGACTTAGTAGCTGGTGCTCTGTCAGCTAAGCAAGTCGAATGCCCAGACAGACCCCCTCACTGCACTCCCCCCCCACCCCCACCCCCCCCCCCCCCCCCCCCCCCACACACACACACACTCAGACCCTCAACCCATAAACGGTGGGTAATAAGAATTCTGCTGAGTGGACAACCAGTGTCCTCCCAGACTGCAAAATCTCACTGTGTTGTCGCCCCATACCACGGTATTGCTAAAATAGCCACAAGGCCACACACACACACGCACACGCACAACACACACACACACACACACACACACACACACCAGTCGGACAATTAAAAAAAATAAATAAGCAGGAAGAAGGAAGTCGCAGACAGCAGTCTTTTTTTTTTTTTTTTTTTTTTTTTTAGCACGGAATATCTAAAAAGTAGGGGAGATAATTATACTAAATGGGAAGCTGGACGTCCCTCCAGGGGCGGATGTCTCCTGGGTTATGAATAATTCACCAGTGTCTTGGGTCCCGCACAGATTATGGGCAGAATTAGTTGCACCATTTCTTGTGTCTGCTTGTTTGGACTGCCTCCCTTTTTTTGTTCCCTGTTTGGGTTTTGCGGAGGTGGTGGTCATGGAATGGAGGGAGGGGCAGTCAGGGAATGGAGGGAGGGGGGTCAGTGGTCAGGGAGTGGAAGGGCTTCAGACCTGAGGTATTGGATGGCCATCAGAAGGTAGTCTCAGATAACCAATATCGTCAAATAAGGCCTACGAAATCTGAATGAATAAAGATCGCAGTTCTGTTAATGTTTGTTTAGGATACAAAGCGCTGACAGAACCTGAAT
This sequence comes from Conus ventricosus, assembly GCA_018398815.1. Lineage (NCBI taxonomy): Eukaryota > Metazoa > Mollusca > Gastropoda > Neogastropoda > Conidae > Conus > Conus ventricosus. The sequence continues at coordinate 5,939,752 of CM031613.1, forward strand.
AAATGAAAAATAAGTTCTCTGTTCCATATACACACCCAAACGGTTATAAACAAAGTACATTATGCAAACAACTAACAAATCAGAACTAAATTGCCCACTTTGCCAATCAACCAATCAAGCAACTTTAAGCCGATCAGTGCACATTCTTTCTGTTTTCTTTCTGCAAAAGAAACCACAACAGTATGCAAACAGAGATGAATAAGTGACGTACCGCTGACAATAGCCAACACGGTAATCCCTCAGGTACAATGCAGCAAGGCTATGAATAATTCTTGTTCCCTTGCCAAGTGTTTCCCCTATCATCTGCCATCATCATCTGTAAGCCTTCCACACTTCAGACCAGCCTGACCGGGTCCCTGGGGCTATGAATCATTCACAAGTCTTTGCCACAATACTGTCTGATCAAGTAACTGACCCATTGACCGCCAGAGGTGGTTTTCGTCTCTACGAAGCCGTTTCTCCGTTGAAACCATTTCACCTCTGTCATCTCCTTGTCGTTTACCTCAGACCACATAAGGAAGATCAGAACAATGAAGGAAGGAATGTACAAGAAGGCACGCCAAGTAGCTGACCAATCCTGCAGACAAATTAACCATCAGCACGTGATATGACTCAGTGGACAGCTGTAAGATTGTAGGCCTCGTTGATTGTCTATCTATTCTAATCATTTTGAGAATTATCTGGAAAAAAAACCAAAATCATTATTTCGGAAAAAAAACAAGAACTTTCTGGTTGTTCTTTCTTTGGTTGGCTTTCTATTTTTTCTTTGTTGAATGTTTCCTTTTTTCCTACTGTTTTTTTTTTCTAATCATATCATGTGATCTAATCATATCATGTGATCACACACACCACACACACCACACACACACACACACACACACCACACACTGTCCCTTCCAATCAGAAATATATCGATTTCTTTGACAAAGGCTGTCACAGTAATCATTCTGTCACATGGAAGCGATGCCAGCTATCAGCTGTCATCATCCATGCAGATGGGCAAGATCTCCGGTGAACACCACCCTCAAGTTGCACGAAACTGACGTGATCCCTGGAGCCGTGAATCGTTCACAAGATTTTGCAACAGCACTGTCGTTACCGATTAAATGACACGATTTCTGCTGTGCTGTTCGTGTTCATGAATAAGAGTTTCTGTGCTCGGGTCATTGCCATTCCATCAGCTTGTGTTTCTTTTGCCAGATTATAAGAAGAAGAACTCAACACGAAATAAGGAACGAACGAAAAGGTAAACCAGCTGGCAAGAAACTAATCATCATCTCTATTGTTGCTTACCTTACAGCACACACACACACACACACACACACACACACACACACACACACACACACACACGGTTGCGCCCACAAAAAAGATGTTAACTACATTCAGGTTTAATATCCTCATCTACCTCAGGTGACATGGTGGAGGCGAATATAACCATACCAACAGAGTAGGGGGAAAGGGACTTGTCTTACATTGCAACATGCCACCAGAACGACATCACCTTAACTTAAGATAGAAATGAAGCTGGCCATTTTGATAGTTGAGCGTCTGTGTGATTCGAAGGTGCAACGTTTGTCTTCGTCTCTGGTGCTGCAATCGGCTAAGTCCAGTCAGATATCCAAACAGGTGCCCTTCTCCCCTTCCGCCTTCCCCATCCACACCTTCAACTTACCAACGGCCGCAGTGGCCAATGATAATTCTGCAGAGTGGACAGGCAGTGTCTTGGCAGAGTTCAGAGTCTCACTGTCTTGTCGGCCACGAGGGCCCAAAACCAACAGACGAGCAATTTCGGGAAAGGCAGGGAGAAAAAATGGGACAGAGAGCAGAAATCTCTAGTACAGGACGTTTTAAAGGTGGGGAGATATGCTTATACTGAACGGGAAGCTGGGCGTCCCTCCAGGGGGTGGACATCTCTTGGGTTATGAACAATTTGTTATGAATAATTCACAAGTGTCCAGGGTCCGCCACATATTCTTGGAAAAAATTAGTTGCAGAGTTTGTATGTCTGCTTGTTCTGACTGTTCCCCCTTTTTTCCTATTGGGCTTTGCAGAGGTGTTGTCATGGGATGGAGGGAGTGGGCAGTCATGGAAAGGAAGAGCTTTAGACCTGGGATATTTGGTGGCCATTAGAAGGTTCAGATAACAAATACTGTCAAATAAGGCCTAAGAAATCTGAACGGATAGATGTCACATTTATGTTGATATTCATATAGGATGAAAAGGGCTTACTGGACCTAAAAATGAAAATAAGTTTTCTGTTCCTGTTTGTTCAATATACACCCCAAAATTAATAAGCAAAGTACATAAGTGAATAATAACTAACCGGAACTAACTTGTCGAGCAGTGAAGCAGCTAACCCACCCAAATGACAGCCCATCCTCTCAGCCAATAAGCCAACTGATTAAAACATCTAAACACCTAAACCAGTCCACTGTCTTTCTTGTTTTCTTTTGCGAGACAAATCACATGAGGATGCAAACACAGACAAATCACTGATGCAGCACTGACTATGGCCAAAACGGTAATCCCTCTCGCATAGGAAAGCAAGCCCATGAATAATTCTTGTTTTTTTGCCAAATATTTCTGTATGGATCAGCTATCATCATCTGAAAACCTTCTACACTTAAGACGACGCTGACTGATTTCTAGGGATATGAATCATTCACAAGTCTTCGCCACAATACTGTCTGGACAAGCCAACTGACCTACTGCCCGCCAGCGGTTGTTTTCATGCCTGAAAAGACGTTTCGTACTCTGACCTCATTTCTACTCTGTCAACATTGTTTCCTTTGTCTCAGGACCACATAACACAGATCGTAACAATGAAGGAATGGATGAACAAGAAAACATATTAAACAGCTAACCATCATCTGGACAAATTAATTGTTGGTACATTATATACGTTAGTGGATAGTCATAAGATTCCAACCTAATTTATTGTATGTATCTGTTCTAGTCATTTTGAGTATAATTTAGGGCAAAATTAAAAAACAGTATTTAGGTAAAGGTTAAAAAAAAGGCATTCTGTTCTTTCTTTGGTTGATTTGATTAGTTTTTCTTTGTTTGAATATGTTTCTTTTCCTTTGTTTCCCCATTCAGATTATAATTTATGACAATGCTAAAAAAAAACGAATAACTCGAAGGATGTCTGTCCTCCCTGACTGGCAATATTTCACGGTCTTTGACAAGAGCCGTCACAGTAATTATTGTCTTATTACATGAAAGTGAAGCATGCTGAGGACCACCTGTTATCATCCATGCTGATGGGTGAGATCTCACTGAAAACTGCTGGCCAGTTGCATGATACTGATCTGATCCCTGGGGCCTGAATTGTTTACAGTTCTTGGCAACAGCGCTCACAGCACAAATTCAATGAAACGATTTCTGCCGTGTTAGCACGTGTTCATGAGTAAAACGTTACTGCGCTCGAGTCATTGCCATTCCGTCAACTTGTGTCTTTCGCCAGGTTTGTATAAAGAAGAACATAACATGGAAGAATGAACAAACGAAAAATCAAACCAGCCAACAAGGAATTACTCACTTCTATTTTTTTTTCTTGCTTTTAAAACACACGCGCACACAGACACCACCACACACGACACACACACACACAGACACACACAACACACACACACACACACACACACACACAGAAAGACACACACACACACACACACACACACGCGCCGCGCGCAGCGCGCGCGCGCACGCACGCACGCACGCACGCACGACAGGCACACACACACACCACACACACACACACACACACACACACACACACAGAGCATGCGCACACGCGTTTGTGCTGAGCAAAACAGATGTTAGCCGTATTCAGGTTTAATATCCATATCTACCTCAGGTGACACGGCAGAAGCAGATATAACCAAGGCACCTATTGTAGATTACAATTGCCACCAGAACGACAACATATTAAGATGGAAACGAAAGTGACCATTTAGATATCTGACACTAGCATGATTTAAATTCGCAACGTCTGTCTTCGTATTTGTGCCCTAGTCAATTAAACCAGGCAGGCACCCAGACAGATATCCACCTACTCACCCCCTCCACCACAACATCCCCCTACCACACTCCCAACCCATAAACGGCCCTAAAGGCTAATAATAATTTTGCTGAGTGGACAGCCATCGTCCTCCAAGAATTGTAAATCCCACTATACCTTGTCGCCACATTCTACGGAATTGCTGAATGGGCCACGAGGGCACAAAAAAACAACAGACGGTGAATTAGCGAAAATTAAAAAAATCAGGGAGAAAAAAGTGACAGAAAGTGGAAATTTTCTCGCGTAGAGTTTCTAAAGGTCGGGGAGGGGGGGGGGGGGGGGGGGGGGGGGGGGGGGAGATAATTATACTGGACGGCAACCCGGCGACTCTCCCGGGGCGGACTTCTCCTGGGTTATGAATTATTCATTCACCAGTGTCTTGAGTCCCGCACAGATTATTGGAAAAATTAGTTGCACTGTTTCGCGTGTCTGCTTGTTGGGATTGTTTCCCTTTTTTTTTTCCTGTTTGGGCTTTGTGGAGGATTGTTTCCCTTTTTTCCTGTTTGGGCTTTGTGGAGGATTGTTTCCCTTTTTTCCTGTTTGGGCTTTGTGGAGGATTGTTTCCCTTTTTTCCTGTTTGGGCTTTGTGGAGGATTGTTTCCCTTTTTTTCCTGTTTGGGCTTTGTGGAGGATTGTTTCCCCTTTTTTCTGTTTGGGCTTTGTGGAGGATTGTTTCCCCTTTTTTCCTGTTTGGCTTTGTGGAGGATTGTTTCCCTTTTTTCCTGTTTGAGCTTTGTGGAGGATTGTTTCCCACCTTTTCCTGTTTGGGCTTTGTGGAGGATTGTTTCCCCTTTTTTCCTGGTTGGGCTTTGTGGAGGATTGTTTCCCTTTTTCCTGTTTGGGCTTTGTGGAGGATTTGTTTTCCCCTTTTTTCCTGTTTGGGCTTTGTGGAGGTGGTATTAATGAAATGGAGCGAGTGGGCAGCCATGAACGAACCAGAAAGCAAATTAAGCAACTAAGCGATCGTCCAGACAAATCAATCGTCGGTACCTTACACAACTTATTGGATAGCTGTAAGATTCCAGACCTGATTTATTGTAGATGTATCTTATTATTTCAAGCAAAGTTTTTGGGAGGGGATCATAATAAATATTTGGGGTGAAAACCAAAAAAAAAGACTCTGTTCAATCTCTCTTGAGGTGGTTAGTTTTATCAGTTTTTTTTTCTTTGTTTTAATATTTTTTTCTTTGGTTTTTCCACTTCTACCACATGATAGTATTACAAACATAAAAACAACAACAAGATATCCCTGTCTTTCCCAATCGGAGATCGTTCGCTTTCTTCAACAAGAGCCGTCACAGTAATTGTTCTATTACATGGAAGAGAAGCGAGCTTAGTTTTCAGGATCAGCTATCATCATGCACGCTGATGGGTGAGATCTCTGGTAAACACTGCCCGCCAGGTGCCGGAGACTGACCTGATCTCTGGAACTGTGTCATTCTCATGTCTTTGCAACAGAACTCTCAAGATAAATGTAAATGACAGCATTTCTGCCGTGATGTTCGTGTTCATGAAGAAAGATGTCGCACTCGAGTCATGGCCGTCCGTCAGCTTGTCCATTTCCCTAAGCTGTTTGTGTGAAGAAGAATCAACGAAAAATCAAAGTAAATGATAAGAAATTACTCATCTCTCTTTTTCTTGCTTTATTACACACACACGCGCGCGCGCACACACACACACCACACACACACAACACACACACACACCACACCACAAGCGGCACAGCACGCACGCACGCGCGCGCGCACCACACACACACACACACACACACACCACACACACACACACACACACACACACACACACGTTTTTGCCACACAAACTACAGTCAGGTTCACTATCCATGTCTACCATATGTGACCCGGCAGAGGCGGATCTAAACATACCAGAACAGTGGGGCAAAGGGGATCTGTCTTGACACTGCACCATTCCAGCAGAACGACAACACATTGAGATAGAAACGAAAAGTGGACATTTTGATGCCGGGCGCTAGCATGATTCGAACTCACAACTCTGTGCTCTTATCAACTAAACCGTCAGGCACCACGAAGACTGGCATCCACACCCCTCCACCCCTCCTCCCCCAAACCCATAAATGGCCTCTAACGGCTAATAACAGTTTTGCAGAGTGGGACAGACAGCGTCTTCCGGAGTTCTAAATGCCACTGCCTTGTCGCCATGTCCCATGGTATTGCTAAATGGGCCACGAGGCCACAAGAAACAACAGACGGTCAATTAACGAAAAGAAAAAGACAGAGAGAAGAAAGTGTCAGGAGTGGAAAAATTCTAGCCGATAGCTTCTAAAAGGTGAGGGGAGATAATTATACTGGACCGGAAACCCGGGGCTCCTCTGGGGCGGGTTTCTCCTGGGTTATGAATTATTCACCAGTGTCTTGGGTCTCGCACAGATTATTGGAAAAATTAGTTGCACAGTTTCGCATGTCTGCTTGATTGGCGGATTGTTCCCCTTTTTTCCCTGTCTGGGCTTTGCGGAGGTGGAAGGTGTAGAATGGAGTGAGTGGGCAGTCATGGAAAGGAAGGGGTTTAGACCCGAGTTATTTGTTTGATGATTAGAAGATAGTTTCAGATAACCAGTATCGTCAAACAAGGCTTACGAAATCTGAACAAAGACCGCTTTGCTTTTTATATTCGTATGGGATGAAATTGGCTACGGAAACTGAATAAATGAAGATAAGTTCTCTGTTCCTTTTTCTTTTCTTTCTTTCTGTGTACGCAGCTGATACTCCTGTGGACACTGCCTGTATAGACAGGCAGTGGAGTTTTGTGTGTATGACCGTTTTTTATCCCGCCATTAAGGCAGCCATACTCCAACTTCGGGGAAGGTGCATGCTATGTGTAACGTGTCATCCATACAACGGCCAAACTGGCCTTCTCTTCCGAAAATTGGTGATGCGATTTTACGTGTGTGCAAAATTCTGCGCGTGCGTTCACACACGGCAACCTCGGTTTATAGTCTCATTCGAAGGACTGTATGGGGAATGGAGTCACAACCAATATTAACTCCGAGGGGAAAATCCCCCTGTACCGAAATTCGAACCCGCAACCCCAGGATCACGAGTCCGGCGCTCTACCAACTGAACTATTCTGGCCCCATCTCTGTTCCTGTTTGTTCAAATCACCCAAACGATTATAAACCAAGTGCACATGCAAGCAAATAACAGATCAGACATAACTCAACAATTTGCCAATCAATCCAGCAGACTCCCAACAAAATGACTGCCCATCCTTCTAGTCAACTGACCAATCAAACAACTAAACAACAAACCTGTTCACAGTCTGTCTTGTTCTGTTTTCCAAAACTTATCACACGAGTTTGCAAACAGAGACAAATAACCGACATGACATTGACAATAATAGCCCATACGATGACCCCATCAGGTAAATGGAAGCAAGCCTATGAATAATTTTGGTTGCTTTGCCAGGTATTTCCTAAACGGATGGGCTCTCATCATCTGAAAGCTTTTCACACTTTAGGCGAGGCTGACCTGATCCCTGGGGCTATGAATCATTCACATGTCTTTGCCCTAATACTGGCTGGACGAATCAACTGACCATGTGCCCTGACAGCTGTTATTTCGAGCCTGCAAAGATGTTTCTGCATTGAAGTAATTTCACTTCTAATAACTTCTCTTTTGTCTCGAGCCACACAGAAAGATCACAACACTGAAGGAAGGATTGAAGAAGAAAGCAAATCAAACAGCTAAACAATCATCCAGAAAAAAAACGTTGGTACATTAGATAACCAAGTGGATAGCTACAAGATTCTAAAACGTGCTTTGTTGTATATCTGTTCTAATCGTTTCGAGGTATTCGAAGGGTGGGGAGGGGGGGGGGGGGGTATCTGGGGAGAAATCAAACACATTTTAATCGTTCCTTCTCTGGTTGATTTGATTATTTTTATGGTGACATCTCCAGGATCAGCAATCATCCTCCATGCTTATGGTGACATCCCTAGGATCAGTAATCATCCTCCATGCTTATGGTACCATCTCCTGGATCAGCAATCATCCTCCATGCTTATGGTACCATCTCCAGAATCAGCAATCATCCTCCATGCTTATGGTACCATCTCCAGGATCAGCAATCATCCTCCTTGCTGATGGTGACATCTCCTGGATCAGCAATCATCCTCCATGCTTGTGGTGCCATCCCCAGGATCAGCAATCATCCTCCATGTTATGGTACCATCTCCAGGATCAGCAATCATCCTCCATGCTTATGGTGACGTCTCCAGGATCAGCAATCATCCTCCATGCTGATGGTGACATCCCTAGGATCAGCAATCATCCTCCATGCTTATGGTGACATCTCCAGTGATAACTGCCCCCCAGCGGCATGAGAGATCTGATCTTCGGAGCTGTGAATTATTCACAAGCTTTTGTAGCAGTACACTCAGCACGACATGATTTCTGCTGTGCTGTTCGTGTTCATGAATAAGAGTATCCGCTCTCGAGTCAGTGCCTCTCTGTTCGCTTATTTCTTTCGTCAGAACGCAAACCTACTTGCAAGAAATTCTTCTTCTCTATCTTTCTAGCTTTACACACACACACACACACACACACACACACACACACACGCACGCACGCACGCACGCACGCACGCACGCACGCACGCACGCACGCACGCACACACACACACACACACACACACACACACACACACACACACACACACACACACACACACACGTACCTCGATCCTTCATGCGCGAAGTCAAACATTGTCTTATAATTGTGATTTTATTCAACGCCTATTGCTTACAGATTCTGGTGTGACTGTCTAACGATTTATTTCGAATAGAATTCTATTTCTAATCTGAAAATATATTCGTTTTTATGAGATACAGTATTCGATATTTTACTATAATCATGATTTGCTCCTGAAAATACCATATCTAAAAGTCCAGTTTTCATACAGTGGAAATACAAAAACTCAAGCTTTCCAAGAACATTGTAATTTATGGACGCCGAGTCCTGTACTTCTTACTGGTTGAGGCTTGATACTGTAACCACGTTTTTGTTTTAATTCTAGATATTTTCATGATACTTTGGTATTGTGCTGGTTTATCAAAACATTGTCTAACGGAATCGCTGTTCGGTAAGTAACAGGTTGCATCAAATTTACGTTCATGAACGTATAGCTTATCTAGGAGTAGTAAATGTGATCAGTATGCTTTTTTTGTCGAATTCAACGGCATTCGTTACATTATGTTCCTTATGTTCGTAAACGTCGAACATTTTGATTTCAGTACCTCAGCTAAAACGTCGTAAACTACTTCATGTCCAGGTGTGTCGTGTTCAATACCAGTTTTAATTTGCATGCAAAATTCACAACATAGTCATCAATATACCTAACTCTTTCAGAACTCGGTTTCCATCATACATATGACAAAAGAAGTGTACTAATTTGATTTTGACATCGTTTATAGTATTATTTTATTCCAGGCCTTTTCCTACGAATTTACTCCCGCTGTTCACAGACATTTTTGCAGAAATCTGGAAGAGTGCTGTCTTATGTGTAAGCTTCGTATTACATGTGCATCAAAAGCTCCATTTGTTCAGAGAATATTATGATGCGATTATTTCACTATCAAAGCAAACTCGTCTTCCTTGTTTATTTTTTACTGTGTACGCCTTCCTTGTTTATTTTTTACTGTGTACGACTTCCTTGTTTATTTTTTTTTACTGTGTACGACTTCCTTGTTTATTTTTTACTGTGTACGACTTCCTTGTTTATTTTTTTTACTGTGTACGACTTCCTTGTTTATTTTTTACTGTGTACGACTTCCTTGTTTATTTTTTACTGTGTACGTCTTCCTTTGTGTTATTTTTTACTGTGTACGCCTTCCTTGTTTATTTTTTACTGTGTACGAACCTTTTTTTCCTGTGTATTTGTTTTTTACTGTGTACGACTTCCTTTGTTTATTTTTACTGTGTACGACTTCCTTGTTATTTTTTACTGTGTACGCCTTCCTTGTTTATTTTTTACTGTGTACGACTTCCTTGTTTATTTTTTACTGTGTACGACTTCCTTGTTTATTTTTTTACTGTGTACGACTTCCTTGTTTATTTTTTTTACTGTGTACGCACTTCCTTGTTTATTTTTTACTGTGTACGATTCCTTGTTTATTTTTTACTGTGTACGACTTCCTTGTTTATTTTTTACTGTGTACGACTTCAACTTGTTTTTTTTTTTTACTGTGTACGACTTCCTTGTTTATTTTTTACTGTGTACGTCTTCCTTGTTTATTTTTTACTGTGTACGACTTCCTTGTTTATTTTTACTGTGTACGGTAGTGTCGACTTCCTTGTTTATTTTTTACTGTGTTACGACTTCCTTGTTTATTGTTTTTACTGTGTACGACTTCCTTGTGTTATTGTTTTTACTGTGTACGACTTCCTTGTTTATTTTTTACTGTGTACGACTTCCTTGTTTATTGTTTTTACTGTGTACGACTTCCTTGTTTATTGTTTTTACTGTGTACGACTTCCTTGTTTATTTTTTACTGTGTACGACTTCCTTGTTTATTTTTTACTGTGTACGTCTTCCTTGTTTATTTTTTACTGTGTACGACTTCCTTGTTTATTTTTTACTGTGTACGACTTCCTTGTTTATTTTTTACTGTGTACGTCTTCCTTGTTTATTTTTTACTGTGTACGACTTCCTTGTTTATTTTTTACTGTGTACGACTTCCTGTTTATTTTTTACTGTGTACGACTTCCTTGTTTATTTTTTACTGTGTACGACTTCCTTGTTTATTTTTTTACTGTGTACGACTTCCTTGTTTATTTTTTACTGTGTACGACTTCCTTGTTTATTTTTTACTGAGTACGCCCGTTTCTGTCTTCCTTTCATACCAACCATACAAGACTACACGTAGTTGTTGTGTTTGTGGATTCTTTGTGACGAAGTTCAAGTGCAAAAACGCTATGAAATATTGAATGAACGCTATGAATATATTGAATGAACATTAACTTGTGTTTGTACCAACCCTACAAGACTACGCGTATTTGTTTGTGTTTGTGGATTCTTTGTGACGAAGTTTAAGTGCAAAACGCTATGAAATATTGAATGAACGCTATGAAATATTGAATGAACATTAACTTGTGTTTGTACCAACCCTACAAGACTACGCGTATTTGTTTGTGTTTGTGGATTCTTTGTGACGAAGTTTAAGTGCAAAACGCTATGAAATATTGAATGAACGCTATGAAATATTGAATGAACATTAACTTGTGTTTGTACCAACCCTACAAGACTACACGTAGTTGTTTGTGTTTGTGGATTCTTTGTGACGAAGTTCAAGTGCAAAACGCTATGAAATATTGAATGAACGCTATGAAATATTGAATGAACATTAACTTGTGTTTGTACCAACCCTACAAGACTACGCGTATTTGTTTTGTTTGTGGATTCTTTGTGACGAAGTTTAAGTGCAAAACGCTATGAAATATTGAATGAACGCTATGAAATATTGAATGAACATTAACTTGTGTTTGTACCAACCCTACAAGACTACGCGTATTTGTTTGTGTTTGTGGATTCTTTGTGACGAAGTTCAAGTGCAAAACGCTATGAAATATTGAATGAACGCTATGAAATATTGAATGAACATTAACTTGTGTTTGTACCAACCCTACAAGACTACGCGTATTTGTTTGTGTTTGTGGATTCTTTGTGACGAAGTTCAAGTGCAAAACGCTATGAAATATTGAATGAACGCTATGAAATATTGAATGAACATTAACTTGTGTTTGTACCAACCCTACAAGACTACACGTATTTGTTTGTGTTTGTGGATTCTTTGTGACGAAGTTCAAGTGCAAAACGCTATGAAATATTGAATGAACGCTATGAAATATTGAATGAACATTAACTTGTGTTTGTACATTGATGCTGTGTGCACGTGTCAGCTTAGGACGTTTCTTTCTTTTTTGATTTTAAAAAGTTTCTTTTCTTTCTTTTTCTCTCTTTTCTATATTGTGTTTGTATCTTTGTAAGTTGAATCGACACTGTATGCAGTATTACTTTGGAGTCATGTAGATGCAATTGTTTCATTATAGCAGCCAAATTGATCTCTATTGTTTATTGGTTA
>CM031613.1:5961933-5974433 GCA_018398815.1 Conus ventricosus
CTTCACACTTAACTCCACGTTAGTACTTTCAAACCCACATCTGATATATGCATATTTACATAAGTGAAATACCTAGTGGTACACAAAATTGTTGATCTTTATAAAATTAAAAAAAGAAAGAAATTCCAACTTGTGACTGCGAAATAACCATGGCAATTTCAGATGAATAACTTTGATAATGTCAATACTGTCTGATATGGTTCATATGTTGCTGAAATTGTCATGTTTCAGAGCATCATCCTTGAAGTTCAAATGTGGCTACTTTTTTTTCTTCTTCTGTTTTTATTTTTTATGTATAATCAGAATTTTCAACCATTTCCCACCAACAGGAAAGAGCAGTTGACGGGAATCTTTTTTCTTTATTTTGTATTGCTAATTTCTATTATTATTAATGGACATAAGTTACGCACAAACGTGGCTACCTAAACTGGTGGGATTGAAAACAGTTGCAAATGCAGACATAATGTATCAATGGTGAGCCTCGAAGTTTTAACCGAGGAACGAAGAATGAAAAGTTTTATTATGGATGTTAACGAATGAGATGAATTATAGAGAACAGTGTAAGTTTATCAGGACAAACTGATAATCTTAAGAAAGATTTAAAACAATTAATTCACCTATGTCCGTCTCCTTATGTTAATGTCGTTTTTGGACTCCTCTCTGATTTGTTCAGGAACAATGCTATTTTTGCTGCAGTGGTAGCCAATGTGGTGGTAGCAGAAGCAGTAAATGTGCTCAAATGTGGCAAGTGTACATTTCTAACTACATGAGAGAGAAAGACAGGAGAGAGAGAGGGAGAGAGAGAGAGAGAGGAGAGAGAGAGAGAGAGAGAGAGAGAGAGACAGACAGACAGACAGACAGACAGACGAGACAGACGGACGGACGGACAGACAGACAGAGACAGACACAGACTGACAGACAGACGAAGATACAGAGAGACGAGGAGAGACAGAGAAAGGACCAAGACAGAGAGAAAAAAGTTAGAGATTTTTCACGACAGAAATTAGTATCATTAATTTTTCGATCTCAGCATCATTCCTAGAGAGAAACAACCGGAACAATACTTTGTCTTTTTTAATGACAGGTATTTTGTTCAAAACGATTGCTCTTGGAAGATAATGTCCTCTTCTCCCCCTCTATGCAACAATCCGAACTGCAGAGCAGACAAGACTTTTAGCAGGAGCTTACTGGCATCAAATGAGCGTCTTCTGAGGATTGTCCGATTCATTAGAACTAAAACTTCAGAAGTAAAGTGAGTTTCTGACATAAAGATCGTTGATTTGGTGAGTGGCTCGGGTCCGTATGGGGTTTTGCACTGAAGATTAAAGTTTACCTGGCGAGACAACGGTTGACATAGGACTGCTATTTGAAAAGGCGAAGTAAAGTGAGTTTCTGACATAAAGATCGTTGATTTGGTGAGTGGCTCGGGTCCGTATGGGGTTTTGCACTGAAGATTAAAGTTTACCTGGCGAGCCAAGGGTTGACATGGGAAATTTGCTATTTGAAAAGGCAAAAGAAAAGTGAGGGTTTCTGACAAAAAGGGTTTCGTTGATTTGGTGGGGCTCGGGTCCGTAGGGGGTTTTTGCACTGAAGTTTTAAAGTTTACCTGGCGAGAAAAAAGGGTTTTTGACATTGGACTGCTTTTTAAAAAAGGCGAAGAAAAAAGGGGAGTTTCTGAATAAAAAACGTTGATTTGGTGATTTGGCTGGGGTTTCCGAAATGGGGTTTTTGCCTGAAGTTTAAAGTTTACTGGGAGACCCCCCTTTTGGGACATAGGACGCTTTTTAAAAAAGGGCGAAGAAAAGTGGGGTTTCGGGACTTTAAAGATCGTTAAATTTGGTGAGTGGTGGGGGCCGTTTTGGGGTTTTTTGCACGGAAAAATTAAATTTTTCCTGGCGGGGAAAAAAGGGTTTGCCCATGGGGACTGTATTGAAAAGGCAAAGTTAAAGTGAGTTTTGAAAAAAGATCGTTGATTTGGTGAGGGGGGTCGGGTAGAAAGGGGGGGTTTTTTGCCCCTTGAAGTTTAAATTTTTTTCCCTGGGGGAGACAAGGGTTTTTTTGGGACATGGGGACTGCTATTTGAAAAAGGCGAAGAAAAAGTGATTTTTGGGCTAAAGATTTTTTTGATTTGGTGATTTGGCTCGGGTCGTAGGGGTTTTTTTTACACTAAATTTTTAAAAGTTTCCCGGGGCCGAGACAAGGTTTTGGACATAGGACTGCTATTTAAAAAAGGCGAAGTAAAGTGAGTTTTGACATAAAGATCTTTGGGATTTGGTGAGGGGGCTGGGCCCGTAGGGGGGTTTTGCACGAAGTTTAAAAGTTTCCCTGGCGAGACAAGGGTTTTTGACTTTGGACGGCTATTTGAAAAGGCGAATTTAAAAGGGTTTTGACTTTAAAGATCGTTTTTTTGGTGTGTGGCTGGGGTTTCCGTTTTGGGGTTTTTGCCTGAAAGATTAAAGTTTCCGGGCGAGCCCAACGGGGGAAAAAGGGGACTGCAATTTAAAAAGGGGCGAAGTAAAGTGATTTTTCTGCCCAAAAAGATCGTTGGGTTTTGGTGGTGGCTGGGGTTTCCGTAGGGGGTTTTTGAAATAAAGATTAAAGTTTCCCTGGCGGACAAAGGTTTGAAAAAGGGGGATGCTATTTAAAAAGGGGCGAAGTAAAGTGGGGTTATGATTTAAAAAATTCTTTGATTTGGTGGTGGCTCGGGTCCGTTTGGGGTTTTGCACTAAAGATTAAAGTTTACCGGGGCGAGACAAGGGTTTTTGAATAGGACTGCTTTTTTGAAAAGGCGAAGAAAAAGTGAGTTTCTACAAAAGATCTTTGGGATTTGGGGGAGTGGCTGGGGTTCGATGGGGTTTTGAACTGAAGTTTAAAGTTTACCTGGCGAGACAAGGGTTTTGGACATAGGACTGCTATTTGAAAAGGAAGAAAAAGTGAGTTTTTTGACATAAAAAATCGTTGATTTGGTGATTTGGGTGGGGTTGTATGGGGTTTTGCCTGAAGATTAAAAAAAGTTTCCCTTTGGCAAAGGAAAAGGGTTTTTGGAATGGGGACTGCTATTTGAAAAGGCGAATTTTTAAAGTGAGTTTCTGACAAAAAGATCGTTGATTTGGTGATTTGGCTCGGGTCCTTTTGGGGTTTTTTTGCACTGAAGTTTAAAATTTTAAACCGGGGCGAGAAATCGGTTGACATAGGCGCTATTTGAAAAGGCCCCGGGCTCTTTATCATTGTTCTTAGCCTCAATTTGTTCAATCCAAATATTGTCTTTTTTTTCTTTCTTGTGTTCTTCTTCACTGAATCCATTTTTTTTTTAAAATTAAATTTTAAATTGGGGTTTTTATTTTTTAAAAATTATTTTTTTTTTGGGGGTTTTTCTTTTTTTCCCTTTTTTCCTTTGTGGAAAAAAAAAAAATTTTCAAAGGGGGGCATATATTTTTTTTTGGAATTTGACCCCTAAAAAACCTACTTTTTTAACGGGGATCTACGTTTCATAAACTCTTTAGGGGGGGGAAAATTATTTCGGTTGGTAGAGCGGGGAAATCGTAATCGGGGGTTTCCCGGATTGGAAATCTCCCCCGGGGGGCCTTTTGGGGTTGCAGGGGGTTTTTTCCGTCGGGGGAAACTTTGGTTTCTGATCCTTTTCCCCTACAGCCCTTAAAAGAGACTTTAAACGGGGTTCCGTGTGTGGAACGCACGCACAACATCTTGCCACAGGGTAAAATCCCATAAACCCGTTGGGAAAAAAAAGGCCCATTTTGGGCCGTTGGTATGGATGACATGTTAAAAAAAGCTTTCCCCTTTCCCCCGAAGTTGGAGTTTGGTTTCCCTTTTAATGACGGGATAAAAAAGGTCATATACACAAAACTCCATTTCCCTTTGTTGGGTAGATGGGAATAACCCCGGGCCGCCTTCAGGGAGTTTTCCACAGGAGTTTCACCCTGGTCGCAAATTTTAAAATTTAAATAAATAAATTAAAAAAATTAATAAATAAAAAAATAAAAAAAATTGATTTAAAAAAACCCCTTATTTCTGTGGGGTGACGTTTTTAAAGGGGAAATTTTGTTTAGAAATCCATATTTCTGGAATGCTTTTTCCCACACTTTTGGGGAGAAGTCAATAAGTAAAAAATCCTTTTTTATGGAAAGGGCAAACCCTTTTAAAAACCCCTTTTTGTGCGAAAATTTTGGATTAATCGGGATATTTTTGGTTTGGGGGGTAAAAATTTAAATCCCACAAACTTGCGAAATGTGGCCCCAAAACCCGGGTTTTGTTCCCTTTTTTTTTTTTTTTTTTTGGGGGGGGGGGGGGGGGGGGGGGGGGGGTTGGGACTTTTTTGGGCCTTTTCGTTTCTACGGAATAACAATATACACCGGGAAATTTATTTTTTAAAAAACCGCTATTTAAAACGTACATTTTTTTTGGAATTAGAATATGAACCCAAAAAATTTCTTTGCGACATTTTTTTAAAAATATTTGGCCTATATTTCTATCATAACCGCGAAACCCTAAAAACCCACCCTATTTTATGGGAATGACAAAATTTTAATCATTTTTTTATTTGGAAACTAACCTTTAATCCTATATTCTTTTTTAGAGTTTACGAGCTATTTAAAACCCATTTTTTTTTGAGGTGACGAGCTTTAAAAACCCCATATTCCCTTTTTTAGGTGACGAAGTATAAACCCTATATTTTTTTTTTAAAAGTGACAAGCTATAAAACCCTATATTTCTTTGGGGAAAAGACAGCTATAAAAACCTACATTTCTTTTAGAAAAAGGGCAAAACTATAATCCCAAAATTTTTTTTGGGGAAAAGACGAGCTTTAAAAAAAGGAGGGGAATGGGAAGCTTTTTAAAACCTATATTTTTCTGGGGTTTTGGGAAAAATGTTAAATCCATTTCTATGGGGAAAGAAAGAGGGTATTTAATATAATCATACATTTCTTTGGGGGAAATGGGCGGGCTTTGATTTCTTCTTTTTGTGAAAATCACAAACTGTAAACCCCTACATTTCAACCCGGTGTGAAGAATTAAAAACCTTCACTTTTTGGGAATTTAATAACTATTTAAAGTAAAATTTCCCTGGGGATGAAAAAAATTGGGAACCCCCAAATTTTTTTTTCGAAAAGCGAGATTTAAACACTACATTTCTTTTGGAAATGACAGATGATTTAAACACCTTATTTACTTCCCGGGAAAGGGGCGAACTGGAAACCCCCATTTATTTTTTGGGGTTTTTTTAACTCTAAATTTTTATACTTTTTGTGAAAAGACGAGCTATAAAACCTATCCTTTTTTTTTTTTTGAGGAAAGACGACATTTTAAAAACCCTACATTTGATGGAAAAAAGGGAAAGAAAAAAAAACCCACTTTTTTTAAAGGGTTTTGGGGCGGGAAAATTTAAGCGCTATATTTTTCTATGTGAATGAAGGATTAAAAAAAATACATTTTTTTTGGGAACTTTTTAAAAACCTTTCGTTTTCTTTAGTTAAGGGGAAGGGTAAACCCTATTTTTTCTTTCGTAAAGTTGCATGTAAAATCCCGTTTCTTTTGGGGTTGTTTAATGTAAAACAACAACTTCTTTTAAGGGAAAATTTTTAAAATTTTAAAAAAAAAAAACCTATGTCTATGAGAATGCGACCCTTTTAAAACCCAGAAATTTTGCGAAAAATTAAAATCTGTAAGTTTTACATTTCTTTAGGATTGACACAAAAAAGGGAAAACCCTTTCAAATTTGAGCACGAATGGCTTACGCCCTACAAACCGCGAACTATTGTATTACGACACGAATCATTAATCCGGGGGGTCACGCCCCCAACCAAAAGACACAACAAAAAGGAGGTTTTCCTTTTGGGGTTTAAACCAGAGTGTTTAATGGGAAAAATAAGGGGGAGTGTCTGGATTTGGGACTTTTTGACAAATCTCGCCTTTCTCTCCACGGTCTCCGGGGGAAACCCGGGGAAAGGGGCCAAATTTAAACTTGCTCTCCCCTGGGGAAAAAGTGATGGGTGGGTCGTTTCCCGACGAAAGGAAAAAAATGACGCCAGATTTTGTCCCGGCTAAAAAAGGTCCACAAAGGTGAATCAGCCCCACTTGGGAAAGGGTTTTTGCCCTTTGGAGGCTTTTGTCCTTTTTGACCACCCGAGTGAAGGGGGGTCAGAGACAGCGTGACAGAAAAGACCAATGTCCGAAGGTTTAAAGTTTGGGATCGATGCCTGGCTTCCCCCCCTGTCTCTCACTAACGTTTTTCTCTGATCTTCTCCCGCCCCAACTGCCTGGGTTTTTCCCGATGACCTTTAAACCCCCTTTTTTCCTTTTCACCTTTGTAAGGGCCCGCCTTTCCCCAAAATTTGGGGTTTTGGCTGCCTTAAATGGCGGGATTAGGAAAAAAGGTCATACCACAAAACCTTCCAAATTCCCTTTTTTTGGTAAAATGGGATTAATCCTTGCCTGTCTTTACGGGAGTGTCCGCAGGAGTATCAGCCCGGTACGCAAAAAAAAAAAAAAAAAAAAAAAAAAAAACCAAAACCTTTTCGTCGTGATATTGAAATAAGTTGTAAAATGTTTCCCTGACTTTAAGAATTTTAAATTTTATGGCCAAAAAAAAAGTGCAAGAAAAAAAAGAAAGTTTTTTTTTTTTTTTTTTTTTTTTTTGGGGGGGGGGGGGGGGGGGGGTTGGGGGTTTTCCCCCCTAAAGCTGCGTTTCCCCGGACAAAATTTTAGGTTTTTTGCCAAAGAAATTTTTTTTTTTTTTTTTTTTTTTTTCATTCTGCAGTTCCCCTGATTAAAAATTATATTCCCTTTAAGCCCTTTTTTTTCTCTTTTAAAATCAGTGATGTGTCGGTTTCTGTTTACGCTTGGCCCCTTTTTTCTGGCTAAAAAGCAGCTGTTAAGTCGGTTTTCAATTGATTTGATCGCTCTATTTTCGTTGGGCCAAAAGGCCCCCTTTATTTGGGAATAACCTTTTCTTTTCATTCCGTTTCCTAAGGTTATTTTGGACCCCAGGAAGATGGGCAGGCGGGTTTGTTAGGAGGGGGGGGAAAAGGGGGTTTTTAGGACTGGAGGAGGGGGAGGGGGTGGGGGGTGGTTTTTGGTTTTGATTAAAATGATTAAAAGGTTCTTTTGAAGAATAGCCCATGGTTTTTTATTGCACCCAAAAGTTTTTTTTTTTTTGGGTTTTGGGTTTTCAAACCCCGGGTTTTTCTTCAGTTATATTTATCAGAAAATTCGTGAAATAGGGGAGAGAAAAAAGGGGGGAGGGGACAGGAGAGAGAGGAAAGAGAGAGAGAGGGGGAGGGGAAGGGGAGAGAGGAGGAGAGAGAAAAAAAAAAAAACAAAAAAGGAAAAAAGAAAAAAGAAAGGGAAAAAACGAAAAAACAAAGGGGCACCTGTCCCGAAACGTTTTTATGCTTAATGAACTATTTAAAATTTTTTATGTTTTAGTATCTTGAAAAAAAGGATTTTTTTATCGTTGCACTAAAGATATTTTCGAAAAAAAATCGTTACTTATAGCAAAAACGGAATTGATGAGTTTCGTGAGCTTTAAAAAAAAAAAGCTTTTTTACCCTTCTTGCTTTTGGACGGTTTTTCCTGACTTAAGTTTTTAGGGGGATTAGACATTGGTAACAAATATGGGGGCATCAATTTTTTACAGCGCTTTCCCAAATTTTCCGTGCTTTTACCCAAAAACAAAAGCTTAAAAAATTTAATTTTGCAAATCAAAACCAAAATTTTACAGATGTTGCATGCTCCTTCTCCCTTTTGACATTCTTTCCCCCCCCCCCCCCCCCCCCCCCCCCCCCCCCCCCCCCCCCCCCCCCCCCCCCCCCCCCCCCCCCCCCCCCCCCCCCCCCCCCCCACCCCCCCCCCCCCCCCCCCCCCCCCCCCCCCCCCCCCCCCCCCCCCCCCCCCCCCCCCCCCCCCCCCCCCCCCCCCCCCCCCCCCCCCCCCCCCCCCCCCCCCCCCCCCACCCCCCCCCCCCCCCCCCCCCCCGCCCCCCCCCCCCCCCCCCCCCCCCCCCCCCCCCCCCCCCCCCCCCCCCCCCCCCCCCCCCCCCCCCCCCCCCCCCCCCCCCCCCCCCCCCCCCCCCCCCCCCCCCCCCCCCCCCCCCCAAAAACCCCCAAAAAAAAAAAACCCCCCCCCCCCCCAAAAAACCCCCCCCCCCCCCCCCCCACCCCCCCCCGGGCCCCCCCCCCCCCCCCCCCCCCCCCCCCACCCCCCCCCCCCCCCCCCCCCCCCCCCCCCCCGGGGCCCCCCCCCATATACACCCGTAATCAACACAGCACAAATTTCTGTGTTATCCATTTGTATGCCAAACCGAATCATAGCCATGCATCACATGAGAGATAATAACCGAAGGATGCCAACTGATATGTCGGTTTTCCTCGCTTAAAAACAATGACTTGGTTTCCATTTCTCCGCAACGAAGGAATGGTGATCAGTTCTACCAACACTGCAGACAAACAACTCGCTCTGTAAACTCACTGGGACTGGAGCGATGATAAAAGGAGCCTGCACAATGGCACCAACCCGTTGGCACTGGTCTTTACGGTAACATCGTACTTATTAGTACTCTGAAATAGCAACTCCCAAATGCCCAGCTGCCCAGCGACACGTGTCTAATCACAAAAGTCCAACAATTGCAACAACAACAAAATTGATTAATTTAGTGTTTTCATGAGAAAACTGTTGTAATGATGATCAGCGTTCAAAGCTTTCATGATTTGGTCAGTTTGTATCATTTTTGTTTCTAGAGATAGGAATATGATAACAATGGTATTGAAATGTCTGAACCTCGATGGTGGGGACTGGTAGACGGTAACGTGTTTTACGTTCATTTCAGACACGTGTTTCTCAGCTTTCCAGGGATGACCTAACTGTTGCAGAACATTCATTCTCAGCTTTCCACGGATGACCTAACTGTTGCAGAACATTCATTCTCAGCTTTCCACGGATGACCTAACTGTTGCAGAACATTCATTCTCAGCTTTCCACGGATGACCTAACTGTTGCAGAACATTCATTCTCAGCTTTCCACGGATGACCTAACTGTTGCAGAACGTTCATTCTCAGCTTTCCTGGGATGACCTAACTGTTGCAGAACGTTCATTCTCAGCTTTCCACGGATGACCTAACTGTTGCAGAACATTCATTCTCAGCTTTTCAGGGATGACCTAACTGTTGCAGAACGTTCATTCTCGGTAACGACCGACACTGTTGTTTTGAATTGCAACGTGTCTACAGCTCTGTTACGTAATCAGTCTCTGTACAAGTCGTACCGACATGTTGGGGGTAAACTTGTGGGGAATGCGAGACACAATCATTTCGCTCTGAACCTTTGTTTTATGTGTGACAGAGGACCAATATGTGAAACACAATAATTTCGCTTTGAACCTTTGTTTTATGTGTGACAGAGGACTAATATGTGAGACACAATAATTTCGCTTTGAACCTTTGTTTTATGTGTGACAGAGGACCAATATGTGAGACAAAATAATTTCGCTTTGAACCTTTGTTTTATGTGGAGAGAGGGCCAATATGTGAGACACAATAATTTCGCTTTGAACCTTTGTTTTATGTGTGAGAGAGGGCCAATATGTGAGACACAATAATTTCGCTTTGAACCTTTGTTTTATGTGTGAGAGAGGGCCAATATGTGAGACACGATAATTTCGCTTTGAACCTTTGTTTTATGTGTGAGAGAGGGCCAATATGTGAGACACAATAATTTCGCTCTGAACCTTTGTTTTATGTGTGAGAGAGGGCCAATATGTGAGACAATAATTTCGCTCTGAACCTTTTTTTAATGTGTGAGAGAGGGCCAATATGTGAGACACAATAATTTCGCTCTGAACCTTTGTTTTATGTGTGACAGAGGGCCATAGGTTCTTCAAAATGAATGTTCGTTACTAAGCCTACTGTCACGTGTGTGTGTGTGTGTGTGTGTGTGTGTGTGTGTGTGTGTGTGTGTGGTGAGTGAGTGAGTGAGTGAGTGAGTGAGTGAGTGAGTGAGTGAGTGAGTGAGTGAGTGAGGAATGGTTGGGAAAAAGAGTGCATGCCCAGTTTGCAGTAATACATGTATTTCGACGTCACTATCTATGCACGTATTGGTAACGTTTCTTCTTAAGTATTGGTAACATTTCTTATTTTAATAGTTTGTAAACCGGTCGCGTAAGTGACTAGGAGAACAAAGAAGAAGAAGAAGAAGAAGAAGAAGAAGAAGAAGAAGAAAGACTACTATGATTTTGAGTCTGCCAAAAAGTCCCATTAAAACTAATATCAAAACGCTGTCGATATATCATTTTAAGGAGAAAACAGTGGTTTATCGATTACTGTCTTAGCTACAGTCTCTTTAAGTTTCCAAACTGGATTACGGTCCTTTGAGGTGTAAAGTACCACACAGCACTTGTCTTTACGAACCGATGTTAGTCGTCTGCATTTTAGTCACTTAGCAACTTCACTGATCCACACAATTTATGAACGTAATAACATGAACATCTGTGATGCGGAGAAAAATGCACATGTCTGGCAATGTTAGTTAGCGTTACGCACAGTACCCAATGGCTTCGGAACAAACACTGCCTGTAGTTCAATGGGTTTAAGCGATTATCTTGTTAAATAATGAATTACGAGCCAGCTTTTGATAGCAAATCAACAGAAATATGCTTGTAACAGATAAAGATAAGAACTTGTACGGTTATAATGAATGCAAGAAAGAGCTGGTTCGGCAAGTGACCGTAACCTTTTTAACAGAAATGAACTACAAACATTACTAAGAACTGGCCTCACAGCTTTTAAAACTCGGTGAATGAAAAATACTCAAATTTAGATTGAAGAAAGGACTGGTTAAGCCAGTTTTTGTAACCTGAATCAGAAACACACACATCATTTATGTAGGAAAGAACGAATTTCGCCATTTGTGAAACCTGATGAATTAATGCAAATACAAAGGGTATAATGTAGAGGAAACAGCTGATCTGTCCAGCTTTGAAATGTGAGATAGAAAAGTTAGAGTCGGGGAATATCTTCTGAAATAAATGGAGTCCAACGATTCCAGTTGTCCCCATCAACGTCGTCATCAGCTTTTCCCTTTGAATGGACAGGCCTCCGTCCATTGAGAGAGAGAGAGAGAGAGAGAGAGAGAGAGAGGAGAGAGAGAAGACGAGAGAGAGAGAGAGAGAGGAGAGAGAGACAGACAGAAGAGACGAACAGACAGATAGACAGACAGAAGAGACAAAGAGAGAGAGAGAGAGAGAGAGAGAGAGAGAGAGAGAGAGAGAGAGAGAGAGAGAGAGAGAGAGAGAGAGAGAGAGAAGTGAGAGAGCGAACGTAAGAATACTGACGCGCCGTTTACCGAAAAGTGGCAGTTGTCAGACGCTCTTCTGTCACGAAAACAGAAAAAAGTCAGCAACTGCTTCGGCGGAAAGAGAGAGAGAGAGAGGAGAGAGAGAGGAGAGGAGAGAGAGAAGAGAGGAGAGAGGAGAGAGAAGAGAGAGAGAGAGAAGACAGACAGACAGAAGAGAGAGAGAGAGAGAGAGAGAGAGAGAGAAGAGGAGAGAGAGAGAGAGAGAGAGAGAGAGAGAGAGAGAGAGAAAAAGGAAAAATGAGAGAAAGAGAGAGAAAGAGAAAGAGAGAGAGAGAGAAAGACAGAGAGAGAGAGAGAGAGAAAGACAGACAGACAGAAACAGAGACAGAGAGAGATTCAAATTCAGATGCAGATCTTTATTCTGTTAGGCCATAGCTCCTCATAAGGGACGGGGAGGGGTGGTCGAATAATAGAGGCAACATTCTGATATCAATGTGACCATAAAACAAAAACAAAACCACACAGATCATATTGTTACAGCTTTCAAGCCTGTCATGCATTAATAATCATACTGCATACCGTTTTACATATGGTTAATTGCAAGTACTAGTTTGCACAAATACAGTGAAAATTGCTTTACACCTTTTCCATTTCTTGAATTCATTAGCATAATCAGCTTATACAGCCATGGTTGTCTAAAGTATTGCTCTGGAACAAACTCTTGCCTAACATTACGAAGTTCCTGGCAAGAGAGTACAAAATGAACTTCATTATCAAACACCTCGTAACAGACATAATGGGCAAAGGAGATTGTCGTCAATGAGTTGAACAGAAAAAAATCAGCAACTGCTTCAGAGAAGAAAAAAAAGAGAGAAAGAAAAAGAAACAAGATGCGAAGCATATAAAGTACTCCCAGTTTTCCAAACCGCTTATAAATCGGCCAAGTGCTTTGTGAGATAAGAAATAAAGGCAAAAATAACGGTTTTAACGGTTATTTAACCGATTTACACTTTTGAAACTGGTATTTTAGTCCTCACTGGGCTAAAGCCTGTGTACATACCAAATTTCATCCAAATCGGACAATATGTCAAGAATAACGGTTTTTAACGGTCAAATTTTGAAACACTACATGGACGTGCCATTTGTGTGTGATGACCTTTCTATACAAATCTTAAATAAATGTTAGCGAACCGCCC
>CM031613.1:5981933-6044433 GCA_018398815.1 Conus ventricosus
GGATAAATTTTGCGGGGGTTAGAGGGTTTTAAATTAGCTGAAAAAAATGAATGGATGAGTGTGAGTTAGAGGGTTTAATGGGGCTAAATAAATGAATAGGATGAGTGTTTGAGTTAGACGGGTTAAATAGTGTATAAATGAATGGGGATGAGTGCGGGATTTAAAGAGGGGTTTTAATAGCTGATAAATAAATTGGGAAATGAGTGCTGATTAGAGGGTTTTTAAGCTGTAAAAAATGAATAGGATGGGGTTGCGAGTTAGCCCGGGTTAATTTTGCTTTTTAAATGAATAGGATGAGTGCTGAGTTAGAGGGGTTTAAAAAGTTTGTATAAATGAATAGGTTTGAGTGCTGAGTTAAAGGGTTTAATAGCTGTAAAAAAATAAATTAGGATGAGTGCTGATTAGAGGGTTTTTAAATAGCTGTATAAAGAATGGGGATGAGTGCTTTTTTTAGGGGGTTTTTAATAGTTTAAAAAAAATTTGAATAGGATGGTGGCTGATTTAGGGGGGTTTTAATAGCTGATAAATAAAATAGGTTTGAGTGCTGATTTTAGGGGGTTTTAATACTGAAAAAATAAAATAGGGAGTGGATTAGAGGGGTTTAATACGATAAATAAAATGGGATGGGGTTCTGGGGTTAGAGGGGTTTTAATAGTTTAAATAAATGAATGGGAAATGAGTGCTGAGTTAAAAGGGTTTAATAGCTGTTTAAAAAAATAGGATGAGTGTGATTTTGAGGGGTTTTAAATTTGCTGTTAAATTGAATGGGTGAGTGCTGAGTTAGACGGGTTTAATAGCTGTAAAAATGAATAATGAGTGCGGGTTTAGAGGGTTTATTAGCTTTAAAATGAATGGGAAATGAGTGCTGATTTAAAGGGGGGTTTAATAGCTGTAAAAAAATTTTAGGAGAGTGCTGATTTTGAGGGGTTTTTAATAGCTTTATAAATGAATAGGAGGGGGGTGCTGAGTTTAGAGGGGTTTAATAGTGTAAAAAGGAATAGGATGGGGTCCCGGAGTTAGGGGTTTAAAAAATAGTTTGTATAAAGGGAATAGGATGAGTGCTGAGTTGGGAGGGGTTTTTAAATTTAGCTGTATAAATGAATGGGATGGTGCTGAGTTGGGACGGGTTTAATAGCTGTATAAAATGAATAGGAAAATGTTTGATTTTAGACGGGTTTAAAAACTGTAAAAATTAATAGGATGGTGCGGGATTTTAGAGGGGTTTTTTAATAGCTGTAAAATGAATGGGAGAGTGCTGATTTAGACGGGTTTAAAAAGCTGTAAAAATAAATTGGGAAAGAGTGCTGGTTTAGAGGGTTTTTAATGCTTTATAAAGAATAGGAGGGAAGGTGCTGGGTTTTAGAGGGGTTTTAAATTTGCTGTATAAAGGGAATAGGATGAGTGCTGGGGTTAAAAGGGGTTTTTAATAGCTGAAAAAATGTGGGGGTTGAGTCCCTGAGTTGGGAGGGGTTTTAAATGCTGATAAAAAAATAGGATGAGTGCTGAGTTAGACGGGTTTAATAGCTGATAAATAAATAGGATGAGTGCTGAGTTAGAGGGTTTTTTAAAATAGCTGAAAAAATAAATTAGGATGAGGCTGATTTTAGAGGGGTTTTTAATAGTTTGAAAATAAAATGAATAGGATGATGCTGAGTTAGAGGGGTTTTTAATAGCTGTATAAATAAATAGGAAAAAGGCGGGTTTTAAGGTTTAATGCTGTATAAATGAATAGGAGATTTGCTGGGTTAGACGGGTTTTTTAGCTGTAAAAAATGAATAGGATGGGGGCTTTTTAAAGAGGGTTTTTAATAGCGGGTAAAAATTTGAAAAGGAGGGAGTGTGGTTGGGCGGGTTTAATAGCGTAAAAAATGAATGGGGATGAGTGCGGGGTTAGACGGGTTTAAAATAGCTGTTTTTTTTGAATAGGATGAGTGCTGAGTTAAGGGGTTTTTTTTAATAGCTGTATAAATAAATTTAGGATGAGTGTTAAAGGTTAGAGGGGGTTTTTTTTTAAAATGTTGGTATTTTTTATTTAAAAATTTTATTTTTGGGGTTTTTTTTGTATAAATAAATTTGGTGAGTGCTAAAGTTAGAGGGGTTTTAATAGCTTTTTAAATGTTTAGGATGAGGGGCTGAGTTAGAGGGTTTTTAAATAGCTGTAAAATTTAAATAGGTGAGTGCTGAGTTGGGACGGGTTTAATACCCTTTTTAAAGGGAATAGGTAAATTGCTGAGTTAGAGGGGTTTTTAATAGCTGTATAATGAATAGGTGAGTGCTGAGTTAGAGGGGTTTTTTAATCTGTATAAATGAATAGGATGAGTGCTGGTTAGAGGGGTTTAAAATAGCTTTTAAAAAGAATATATGAGTGCTGATTTTGACGGGTTTAATAGCTGTAAAATGAATAGGATGATGCTGAGTTAGAGGGGTTTTTAATAGCTGTTTAAATGAATAGGTTTGAGTGCTATTAGCGGGTTTAATAGCTGTAAAAAATAAAATAGGTTGAGTGGGGATTAGAGGGGTTTTAAAATAGCTGTATAAATGAATAGGTTTGGTGCTGGGGGTTAAAAGGGTTTTTAAAAAGCTTTTATAAATGAATAGGATGATGTTGGGGGTTTGAGGGGTTTTAAAAAAGCGTAAAAAATTAATAGGATGGGCTGAGTTAGAGGGGTTTAAAAATTCTGTATAAATAAATTAGGATGAGGGGCCGAGTTAGAGGGGGTTTAATAGCTGTAAAAAATGAATAGGAAGTGGGGTTTTAAGAGGGGTTTTAAATGCTGAAAAAAATGAATGGGGAGGGATTGTGATTTAAAGACGGGTTTAATAGCTGTATAAATGAATGGGGATGGTGCTGAGTTAGACGGGTTTTTTGCTGTAAAATGAAAGGTTGATTTCTGAGTTAGAGGGGTTTTAAAATGGCTGTATAAAAAAATAGGAGGGAGTGCTGAGTTAAACGGGTTTTTTAATGCTGTAAAAATAAATGGGGAGGAGTGCTAAATTAGACGGGTTTAATAGTTTGTAAAAATGAATGGGATGAGGGGCGGGTTTAGAGGGGTTTTAAATTGTGTAAAAATGAATAGGAGGGAGTGCTGATTTTGAGGGGTTTAAAATAGCTTTTATAAATGTTTGGGATTTTGCTTGAGTTAAAACGGGTTTAATGGGGTATAAATGAATGGGATGGGTGCTGATTTTGACGGGTTTAATAGCTGTTTTAAATGAATGGAATGGGGGCTGGTTAGAGGGGTTTTAAATTACCTGATAAATGAATAGGTTGATGCTGGTAGGGGGTTTTAAATTAGCTGAAATAAATGAATGGGATGATTTGCTGATTTAGATTTTTTTTAAAATAGCTGTAAAAAATTTAAATGGATGATGCTGAGTTAGAGGGGGTTTAATAGCTGTAAAAATAAATTTGGATGGGGTGCTGAGTTAGAGGGGTTTAATACTTTTATAAATAAAAAGGATGATGTGGTTAGACGGGTTTAATAGCTTTTATAAATGAATAGGATGATGCTAAAGTTAGACGGGTTTAATAGTGTTAAATGAATAAAATGAGTGCTGAGTTAGAGGGGTTTTAAAATAGCTGTTTTAAATAAAATAGGTTGGTGCTGAGTTAGAGGGGTTTTTAATAGCTGAAAAATAATAGGGGGAGTGCTGAGTTGAGGGGTTTTAAATTAGCTTTTATAATAAATTAGGTGGTCCGGGGAGTTAGAGGGGTTTTTAATAGCGTATAAAGGGAATTTGGATGAGTGCTGATTTAGCGGGTTTAATAGTGTATAAATGAATGGGATGAGTGCTGATTTAGAGGGGGGGTTTTTTTTTAATTTACTTTTTTTAAATTTTTTGAAAATAAGGAGGGATTTGCTGAGTTAGAGGGGTTTTTAATAGCTGAAAAAATAATAGGATGAGTGTTGATTTAAAGAGGGGTTTTTAATTTAGCTGAAATAAATAAAATGGGAAAGATTTTCGGGGAGTTAGACGGGTTTTTTAGCGAAATAAATGAATGGGGATGAGGGGCAAAATTTAGAGGGGTTTTAATAGTTTTATAAATGAATAGGATGGGCTGGTTAAAAACGGGTTTAATAGCTGATAAAGGAATGGGATTGATTGGGTGGTTAGAGGGGTTTTAATAGCTGTATAAATGAATGGGATGGTGCTGATTTTAAAAGGGGTTTAATTGCGTAAAATGAATGGGAAATAAAGTGCTGGTTAGACGGGAAAAATACTGTAAAATTTGGAATGGGATGGGGGGCTGAGTTAAAAGGGTTTAAAATACTGTAAAAAAAAAATTTAGGATGAGTGCGAGTTAAAAGGGGTTTTTTAATAGCTGTATAAAGGGAATAGGAGGGAGTGCTGAGTTAAAAGGGGTTTTAAATTGCTGTATAAATGAATAGGATGAGTGCAAGAAGAAACAAATAAAAATTTAAAAGCGTGGGGGAAAAGAACCATGTTTTGGTTTGCTTTTTAGAAAACACACACAGGGGAAAAAACAAAACACACACACACACACACACCACACACACACACCACACAGCGCCGCGCGGGGCCGCGCCGCGCGCGCGAAACCCACAAAATACATGGGGCGCGTGCACACACACAGTATGCTTTGCTTGCGGCGCGCGGGGCCGGGTTTTGTGTGTGTGGGGGGTGTGGGTGTGTGGGGTGTGTGTGTGTGTGTGTGTGGCTTGCTCGGTGTGGTGTGTGTGTGTGGGTGTGGGGGTGTGGGGTTTGCGCTGTGTGTGTGTGGTGCGGCCCCGGGGGCGCGCGTGTATTTTCCCCTCCACGCCAGCCCGTTTTTTTTTTTTAAATTCCATCAGCCCCCCCCCCCCCCCCCCCCCCCCCCCCCCCCCCCCCCTATTCCCCCCCCCCCACCGAACCGCCCCCGGTTCAAAAACGCCCAACTTTTTGATCAAATGAATTATTTGAAGGGAACCCAAAATACGATGTTTGGGGAAAAAGATAGTCTCTTTTCGCCATTTAATCGTCTGTCCCCCCCCCCCCCCCCCCAACCCCCCCCCCCCCCCCCCCCCCCCCCCCCCCCCCCCCCCCCTCTGCTCCCCCCCTTTCTTTTTTCCTTTCTTCCCACCCCACGTCCCCCCCCCTTTAAAACCCAGTGCTCTCTCTCCCCTTCCATTAAAACCCCCCCTTTGGGAAATTTCCAAGCATCTCCCCTCTTTTCTGTGCTCTCTGTTTTTCTCTCCTTTTCCCTCTCTCTCTCTCTGTCTGTCTTTTTGTATCTCTCCGGGTTTGCTGTCTCTCTGTCTGTCTGCTGTCTGTCTGTCGTTTTTCTGCCCCTGTCTCCTCTCTCTCTCTCTTCTCCCTCTCTCTCTCTCTCTCTCTCTCTCCCCTCTCTCTCTCTCTCTCTTTTTCCCCTTCTCTCTGTTTTAATTTCCGGGGGGCGCAAAAGAGAAAAACTTTATACGGGCTGGACCCGTGTTTCAGCACGAAGCAGTGTGGTCTATGGCCATTTTTGCGGGGGAATGGGTTTCTTTGACAATGGGCCCATGGGGCCCGCTGTCCCCCGGCCTTTCGCATTGTGTGTCGTGTTTTTAATTCCGCCTTTTCGTTTTGGGCCCACCGAATTTTTTTGAAAAAGGTCGCCTTTTTCCCTTTTAGGACTCTAAAGGCCAGAAAACATTTCGTTTTTGGGCCCCTTGCAGCTTTACACAACACACACCTCACACACACACACACCACCCCAAAACACAAACATATTTTAAATATTTTATAATATATATATATATATATATATATATATATATATATATATATATATAATATATGTATGTATGTATGTATGTATTATTCAGCTGGTTTGTAAAAAAAAATCAGCAGTAGATAATGCCAGAGATAAAGAAATTCTAAATATTTACATTTACCGCAGTTGGTTTCTACTGCGGAAATAATAAGTTTTTTTTGTTTGTTTGTTTGTTTTTCTTTTTTTTTAAGGGCTAGTTTGGAAGTTACAAACTGAAACAAAAATTATAACTTCGGGGGAACCGGGCGGGGAGGGGATGTTGTCCTCTGACCCCCACATAGGTGTTGAACCTGGACCCTAACAGAATCCAAAAGAAGAAAAAAATGTCCTTTCAATTTCAGAAATGAAACTTTTCTAAGATGTTCCGAGGACAAGATTCTAACCAGATTTATAAAAAATAAAAATAAAAAATAAAAACATCTGTTGAAAAACGCGTAGGCCTACTGCGTTAGATCTAGGCAATTTTCAGGCTATGTGTAACGACGACTGTCAAGACCATTGTGGGAAATGATTATTTTCAACTTTCTATGGCATGTAAATATGGGGATAACTCTCACTTCCATGATGACATAAACAACATACTCCCACAACTCCAGACGAGTGCCACTCACGACACTGCATTGCTCAGCAGAAAAGACAACATAGATTACACAAGGGCCGGAATAGCTCAGTTGGTAGAGCGCCGGACTCGTGATCCTGAGGTTACGGCTTCGAATTTCGGGACAGGGGATTTTTCCCTCGGAGTTAACATTGGTTCTGACTCCATTCCCCACACAGTCCTTCGAATGAGACTATAAACCGAGGTTCCGTGTGTGAACGCACGCGCAACATCTTGCACACACGTAAAATCCCATCACCAACTTTCGGAAGAGAAGGCCAGTTTGGCCGTTGGTATGGATGACACGTTACACAAAGCATAAACCTTCCCCGAAGTTGCAGTATGGCTGCCTTAATGGCGGGATGGAAAAAAAACGGTCATACACACAAAAATGTCAGAATCTTCAACTCGATGAAGGTGGACACTCAAAGAAAGAAAAAGAAAAAGAACAAACAAGCCGCTTTGGTGGTATAAGTACCACTCGTTATGAGCATGTATCTATTTATTTCATTACAGGAGCAAGAGGTACTCTATTTGTTTGTTATTTACTGTTTACTGTTGCTGCCTCTTTTCAGATCTCCTTTCCAATGACACGTTACTTTCATGAATCTGTCATGGAATCAATGTGTGAGTGAACGCGCCGTGGGTTTGACCATTCACCTCCAGTGTTCCAGGTTAACTCTCCGTGGAAACAAATGGAGAAGACATGATCGAGGAGAAACGCACAGCTCACTGTCAAATATAAATGACAAGGTGAGTATGCTGACATCATTTATGATATGGTTAGTGAGCAACGCGCACTGTTGATGCTAGTGGAAGCTGTTGACCTGATCGATGAAGATGCGTGAGACAGCTTTAATAGCTCTATAAAAGAACAGGGTGAGTGCAAGAAGAAATAAATCAGAATAAAACAGGTGCGAAAGAACGATGATTGTTTTGACAAGGAATGCGACACACACACACACACACACACACACACACACACACACACACACGCGGGCGTGTGCGCGCGCGCGCGCGCACACACACACACGCGCGCACGCACGCACGCACGCACGCACGAACGCACACACACACACACACACACACACACCACGCACGCGCACATACACACACACACACACACACACACACACGCACACAAAATGGCGGCTACCGTCATCAACTAGACTAGAAGCGTGCGGAGTCTTTCGCAAAATAGTGGACAGAAAATGACCATGCTGACGAGAAGCAGAGCTGAGGCAGGCAGTTCATTAGTTTCCGCTGCGAAACTAAGTCAAAGTGACCTACCAAAAGGCAAATTGACTGGAAAAAATAAATCAAGATTGCCAGTCAGAGAAAACCGTTTGGTTGCCGGTGGACAAATCCTTCGATCCGGATTTTCTCCGAAGAGACCTGACAACCCAAGAGGAGAAACAACCAGCAATACATGAAATGATTACCACTCTGTGCGATCGGGTTGCGAAATTGGAACTAACCATTCAGCGACAGTCCGAAATGCTTGAAACTCACTTTTCCAGCAAGCTAATGAAGGTGGACAATGCCGGGACCCAGACAGAGACGCTGACTTACAGCTCCTATGCTGAAGCAGTACGCTGTGGACCACCATCGCCACAGCCGTCTACACTGCCCAAGGTCGCCCTCAGCACAACTCGGGGACAGAAAAACCTGAGCACCCAAAACAAAAGGTAGCGGCAAAAGGCTAGAGGAAAAGAACAAAAATGTGGAAAAAGGAAACTATGACGTAAGGAATATAAAACAACGTCAAGACATCTGATGCTAAAGTACGCAATCGAACATCTCCGGAACAGAAAAAGGAAATCCTACACCCTGACCTTCCCGAAGTTGTGTTTCTCCACGATTCGGTGACAAACAAAGTGAATAACGACAGGCTTGGTCGCTCCTATGGATTTAGAGCAGTGTCAAAAAAAGCTAACATGATCAAAGATCTTCAGCCCTCCTTTGAGTCTGCTCACCAATCAGCAAGACAACCACTGGATGCGGTAGTTATTCACTGTGCCGTGAACGATGTCAAAGGCAGAACTCCCAATCCCATGGAATGCAGCCAGTCGTTTGCCAACTGTATCCGGAACATTACTAAACAGTACCCTGACCTGAAAGTCATAGTCAGCAAAATGGCTCCAGTCAGGGAATCCAAATTAAATATCAAGGAGAATTATTCAACGCCCTCCTAATTTCGGAATTAAGTGACGACAAGAACATCTCCTTCGTGAGCCATTCCATCCTCCTCTTGGAACCTCAAGGACATCGGGCGACACATCAGGGACGTCTTCTGGCAGAGACCACGGAAGGTCGCTCGACACCCACCGTCCCGTCCACCCAGGGCCTACCAGTCCTTCACGACAGATCCGCGTCATATCTTCGGACCGTGGATGAACATGTACAGTCCACTGTACGACTGTAAAATCACTCACTGGACACACTTTGTGAAACTCCAGCACTCAGCATTTTGACAGTTTAACCGCCACTTGTGTTTTACTGTAAAGACTAATAACCAGTTGTATCGAACATTTTCCTTCAATCATACACAAAATCACTACACGTAAAATTAGCTTAGTATAATTTTGTATTATCACACTATCATTTTAAATTTAGTAATTTTCTTTTATTTCGATTATCCTTTGTCTCATTTATTTTTCTTCATGGGGACCCATGTCTTTGGACAAAGGGTTTAAAGTGTTCCAGGGGAACAGTAGATCCATAATCTCAGCTAGTCATGACCAGTTAGTTCAACATCTCGTACATGAAAAAATAATGTGTTGGCCTTGCAATCACTGAATGTAAGAAAAGATAAATTGCCCAAGCTTTGTCATTATTACTATCCTCCAGTCATCCAAAAAGTGGATACCAACGAGAAAGTCAATGTAGCCATTTATATTGAAGAAGGCGTAAAGTACACTCCGTGTGTTAGTCCTGTTCCACCAGATTCCAGGGTCACATTCTTGCGCTATTAAAGTCCAGGTTGGCTAAGACACCTTAACGATCGTATCAGTTTATCTGCCACAAGGGCCCAATGATGCAAATACCGAATGGCTTCGAACCTTGAGGACAGATCAAAACAGCAAATTTCTAATCACTGGAGATTTTAATGCTCATTCTCCTTTTTGGGAAAAAGACTGCCAATTAGTGACAAATAACCGATTCATCGAGAACCTGGTGGATAAGATTATCTTATTACTGTAATAAGCATGATGTCATACCGATTAACCAAGCTGGATTTCAAAATAAGCATGGTGTCATACCGATTAACCAAGCTGGATTTCAAACTGGCAGATCCACAGTAGAACACCTCGTCAAACTTACAACTGAAGTGAAACAACAATTTGCAAGACGAAAGAACATACTAGCTACATTCTTTGACGTAAAAAAGCTTATGATCAAGTATGGCATACTAGACGATTATACAAATTAAAAAATGTTGGAATTAACGGTAACATGTATAATTATGTTCAAGAATTCTTAGAAAATAGATCAGTTTCAAACAGGAATAGAACATACTTATTCAAATCCGAGAACATTGCAGATGGGACTGCCACAAGTTCAGTGATATCTCCTATCTTATTTAGTATTTTAATGGCAGATTTACCAAAAGGCTTATCGAAAGGCACAGAGTTAGCTCAATTTGCTGATGATACATGCCTATAGATGAGAGTAACCTTCGAGGTCGCTGAACTACATAAAAGCTTTATACCAGCGAGAACTCAATAAAATAAATGTATTTTTACAAGAAAACGGGCTTGCACTTTCATTAGAAAAAAACACATATAATGCTTTTCAATTCAGGGTATGACCCAGAAAAGCTCCCAGTTTTTACTTTAGATTGCATTGAAATAAAATATGTTAAATCTGTCAAATTCCTAGGTATGATCTTAACTTCTAAACTGTCATGGAACCAGCATATTGACCACATATCAAATAAAGCACGGAAAAGTTTAAACTTTCTTAGATTATAAACAAGCAACTATGGGGCCAAGATGCTTCGACTTTAATACCTCTGTCAACCGCTCTTGTGCGATCTAGGTTAACCTATGCTCAGGAAGTATTTTTCAGCGCACCACAACATCTGTTAAATAAATTGCAGAGCATTGATTGCAAGGCTTACAATCTCGCTCTGGTGTTCCCATACATACATCCAACTTAGAAACATACAAAGAGATTGGAGTGCTACCTCCAGCGAAGTTCGAAAAGTAGCTGCGTCGAAGTTCGTTCTGAAGAGATTTACACAGAAAAATTTCTGTGCAAAAGAAGTTTGTTTAAATTCTGAAAACGATTTTGGAAAACGAGATAGAAGAATACAATCTACAAAATCAATCTACTCGTATTCTTCTAACCTTATCAGATTCCAACATAAATAGAAATGAAATCGCTGTTAAACCATCCATTTCACCAGTACCAAGATGGAACAAAGGAAGGCCTCCTTTGATACGATTCATTCAGATTTGTCAAAAAAAGGTTCACCCAACATAGTAAAAATTTCAGTATGCTTACACCTGAAAAATCAGTACAAGAACCTTTTAAAAATTTTCACAGACGGCTCAGTGCTAGAAGACAGTGGGACGGGGGCAGCTTTGTAATACCTGACTTAAACGTGGAGAAATGTACCATCTTGGCAGAAATTTTTCGATTTTCAGTGCCGAGCTAGCCGCCATCCTAATGTCCATTTAAATTATATTCTTTATTTCCATCTAAATGTCAGTTACGTACTAGTATGTGCTGATTCTAGATCTGCTCTTGAAGCAATCCGGTCTTCAAGTTCAAAAATCCGTTTGGAGATAATAACAGAAATAAGTCATGTTATACATCTTTTTATCCGGTAGCACATCAGTTAGTTTTTGCTGGATCCCCTCTCATTGTGGCATTTCAGCAAATGAGAGAGTCGATCAGGCTGCAAGAAAGGCAGCTCGAAATGTTGAGGTTCAATTCCCCTTAATATTCCTTTGGATTTAACAGAATGCAATATTCTTCTAAACAAAACATCGGATAAAAGCTTCAGAAACTTGATAATGAACTCAGATACTCAGTATTATCAGAGTTGTATTAAATTGGTGGCAAAATCAACTCGAAAGCCTTGTCAAACCATCACCTTGCTTCTCTGTCTAGAGAGATTAGAAGTTTACTGCACAGAATGCGGTAAAATTCCCTTCGTACAAAGTTCTGTAGAAACATTAGATGCATGTGTGGAGAAACACTCGGAGTAGGACATCTATTAATCAATTGTCCAAGAGCAAGGGAATTATATCGTAAGTCGGGGCGTTTGTAGTTTATCTGACGGATCCAGTCCGTCATCTGTGTCCAAGATTTTGAATGACTACTCTTTTCTTTCTTCAGTTTGTAAATGTTTGTTACATAGCCCAGTGGGCATTTACCTTGATGTTCTATCCTTTAATATTAGATTGTTAATTACTTAGCATTACTTACAGTACTCTTGCTCCTATGCTACACTCACTTTGAAGCGTACTTGCCTAATTCCGGAAAAAATTGACACATTTACATACAAGCGCACGCGCGCGCGCACACACACACACACACACACACACACACACACACACACACACACACACGCCCCCGCACACACACACACACACACACACACACACACACACACACACACACACACACGCACGCACACACACACACACACACACACCCACACACACACACACACACACACACACACGTCACACAAACTCACATCCACACTTTGTCACTGTATCTGGCCATCTCCAATCTCAACTCATATCATAAGAAAGTTTATTCATACAACACATTTTCAAGAAACAACCACACAGTTAATACGCACATTCCATATACTTCAACACATCGTCTGATATCACTTTTAGTGGAAAGACGTTAAACTGAAGAAACTGAACACGCACACCGTAAAAAAAATAAAACAAAAAAAAGTCAAAGAAAAATTTAGGGAGACGTTAGTCAATAAAAACAGAGACATTTAACAAACAACAAAAAACAAAAAACAAAAAAGAAGGGAAATAAATCAACGAGATTATGAAAATCTTTTAAGGAGGAAAAACAACGAGTATAATTCTACTTCATTGTCCAATTTCATGATTTCAGTAAAAACGTCACCAAGGATTTAGGAAGTATATGTGCAACATATCTGTAAGAAAAAAAGTAACATGCATAACAAGATTTCTATCAACGACTCAAGAGAACTTCTAGAAGAAGAACAACAACACAAAACCAAGAACAGCGCTTCCTCTGTATTGATAGCAACGCAGTTTATCTCAATCGTCCAATCCCAACAAATGGCAATATTTGCAGTTAAAAACCTGAAGGACAGAAAAGCCGCAAGCCGTGATAGTATAATTCAGGAATAATGCTGGAAATGTGATCGATTTCTTCGTGAGATTTGAATGTATTTCTTGACAAGGAGCATTTCCTGATAACTAGACAGAATCGATTAAATTGCAATTAAAGTGTGTGTGTGTGTGGTGTGTGTGTGTGTGTGTGTGTGTGTGTGTGTGTGTGTGTGTGTGTGTGTGTGAAGGTGAAGCCAGTGATCCAGGCAAACATAGAATTATATTACTTCGTGCGATATTAAGTAAATTACCTAGTTCCACAGTTAACCTTATATACAGATGTGGGCTGAGCATATCAGTATTACAGATGAATGGCAGACAGGTTTTAAGAAAGGCTATTCAACCATTGATCAAATGTTTGCACTACTACAGAAGCAGTTCTTATCGAATCGCAAATTATATCTAGCTTTCATTGACTTCGAAAAGGCATTTGATTCAATGCACCGGTCAGTACTTCAAAAGACTGGCGTTAAGGGAAAGATATAGTGATAAACTAAAAACATGCATGATTAATGTAAAAGAAAGGGCGAGATGTAGGCGGAGAATCCATACAGTACATTTTTGGTACGAAGGTGTGAATAAAGGAGACGCATTAGACCTCCACCCCATTCCCCTCCCTTTCTATCAGTTAGCAAAAGAAATCAGAGAAAAGGGAAGACATGGTGCAGCACTAACTCGAGTTACAGCTGAATTAAGTGTTTTGTTATCAGATGATGTGATTTTGTTTTCGTCGTCCGCAATCCCAGTTGGTGTTCAGACCCATTGGAAACGTTTTTACATAATGCAGCATTCAGGCCCAAACTTTTGGTGAGTATGAGAAAAAAAGAATGATGATTTTTGTTCATTGAAAAGGAGGATACCTTGCAGCGAGAGAGAGATGGTCTTTTCTAGGGGACGAAATTACTGCTGTTAACTGTTATGAATATCTTTGTGTCTTTTATTCCACTTGACTTAGTGTTGGGGTTATCTGTAAGTAGGTCGAAAAATGCATTGTTATTTATTTTGCAGCAATTGTAATGGACGAAGGGTTTTGGCTGCCTGTAAGTTGAGCGAGAAATGCATTGTTATTCATGTTTCAGCGGCTGTATACTGATACTATAGTAAGTCTGTGGTAGATCGCAAGGTTACCGGTAAAGGTTAGTAGGGTAAGAGGGGCAGATGATGGAGAAGGGTAAAATAAGGAAATGGGTGAAGATGAGGGGTCCCACTCTGGCTAGGATTATAATTATAGGCGGAGTCCAGTCAGTTACACGTATTTGTTTTAAATACATGAGAGAAGAGTTGGCAAAGAAAAGACAGTGCCTGAAAAGACACAAAATGGAATGTTATGAATGACATGGTGAGCGGTAATACAAGAACAGAATATTTGTAGTGGTAAATATGAAACGAGAATATCAGATTTTTAAACCATTTACCTGACATGACACATACTCTTACCTAGCAAAACTGTGTGGTGACCAAATATCAGTCAGACGCACAAATTTCCTACCTAAGATGGGCTAAGACTTCACTCTTCACCACCGATTGTTAAATGGTTCTGTTCCTGGCGCCATGGCAGCCGTTGATACCATTAGTTTCAATGGAAAACTAATTCCGTGGAAAACAGCTAACACTTAAGTCGCTAATGAGACCATGATTAATTGAATGGTACTGATAGCTCACATTTGGAATAACTGATTGAGGCTATGACTGAATAAAACTGAGAACCAACACCTGAAGTAACCCAGCGGGGAGATAAATAACTATTAACGCTATCGGCAGCTGAACAAGTAGTTATAAAATGGATATATGCGCATCAGACAAACAATAGTTTTCATACTATCTGACCATCGTAAGCAGTGAGAGAACAATAAGAATGAAAGAGCTTAACAAGAAAGAGGCGAAAACAATATAAAACAGCCACGCTAACCCCGGACTGAGTGGGACTGACACGGTAGACTAATCAGCACGCTTGAGTGACGTACAAAGGGAGGCCACGCTGGAGAACCAAAACATGGCTGACGAAGACGCAGATCAAACTGTGCCAGCCCAGACTGTAGAGGATCCGTTGGACTTGATCCGACTTAGTCTGGATGAGAGGATCGACGTCAAGATGAGGAAGGACATAAAGCTGAGAGGCAAGATGTGTGATCGATACACATATGGACATAGATCAGGTGGTAAAAAGGACAAAGGGGCTTCTCGTCATTGTGATGGCCATTCAAGTCTGAATGGCCGCTGCGCCGTTGTCTCCGGTATGTAGGTCACTGGGTCGCTGTTGTCTCCGGTATGTAGGTCACTGGGTCGCTGGTCACTGTGTTGTGGTGAAGTAGGGAGGTTGAAAACAGGCGTTTGCTACGAGAGACTGGCCGCGCACCAAAAATTGAAAGTAGTCGAGTAGTTATCCTTTACCTTCACCTATCCCTTGACATCGTCTGTTGTCGTTGGGGCACCCCTGATGATCCGGCCACCACTCTCCTCCATCCGTCCCTGTCCTCCACCGCTCGCTGAGATTCTGCAGGGCTCATTCCAGTCCACTCTCGGATATTGTCCTCCCACCTCTTCCTTTGTCTTCCTCTGTTGCGGCTTCCTCTGACGTTTCCTTGCAGGACTGTCTTTGCAAGGCCTACTGAACGGGACACATGTTCGTACCACTTCATTTTCTGCTTCTTGACGACTGTGAGCAGGTCTTCATGGGATCCAATTGCTTGTTGATTTATTCTAACGGACTTCTTCATTTGTCACGTGGTCTGTGTAATGGATGCCCAAGATTTTTCCGTAGCATCTCATTACAGTTGCCAGAATTCTTCTTTGTAACTCTGCTGTGAGTGTCCAAGTTTCACATGCACACAGGAAAACTGAGAGGGCAAGGGAGCGCATTAGGGATTTTGGAGCGAAGACTGAGGTTTCTGTCTCTCCATTCAGTTTTCAGTTTTGCCACTACAGCTGCTGTTTGTGCAATCTTTGCCACAATCTCAGGCTTTGAGCCTTCATCAGATATAATGGATCCGAGGTATTTGAAGGTCTTCACGGTTTCCAAGGTTGTCCCGCCGACTTTGATCTCTGCCTTAATGCCTTTGGTGTTGTTGGTCATGAGCTGGGTCTTTTCGGCAGTTCGATTGTTTTGAGAATTTTCATTGTG
Source organism: Conus ventricosus (assembly GCA_018398815.1). NCBI lineage: Eukaryota > Metazoa > Mollusca > Gastropoda > Neogastropoda > Conidae > Conus > Conus ventricosus. Next base: position 5,997,748 of record CM031613.1, read on the forward strand.
TCTGAAAGTTGATTTTTTCTCGTTTCCTTTCATATGGTCATCAAGGTTCAAGCCAGATGAAGGTTCCATGCAGACAGATTGAAATCAAAGGAAGGGGACTCTTTGGGAGGACCCAGCTGGCGCAAAGATCAGGTCACGGTGGAGCGCAGAGGCTTGAAATGTGAGGTCAACTAAGGGGAAGGTCATGTATTTGAAGATTGTATGTGATGTCATCGGTGGAAATCCCCTCCCCCCCTCCTCCCCCCTCAAACAAGGGAAATAATTTGTGGGGAGTTGTTCTTTTGATCAATTATCAGTTGAAATTAAACGCTGGCTCAAACTGATGGTAGGCCTCAAAACACTGACATGGATTATAATAATGGTGGCGTCTGGCCTGCAGCGCTCGGTTTACAAGTGGCTGGAAGCGTTATGGAAAATTCTCCCGATACGCAGATGCAACACAGCACTCGCTGTGGCGCTGAACTGTGGAACTGGATGCTGTGGCAATTCATTTTGAAAAGGTTTATCGTTTTTTTTGTATGTTCTACTGAAATTTTCCTTTTTTCCCCCAAGAGCAGATAAAGAAAACGAAATAGAAAAAGTCTGGCGATTTAGTTTATGGAGACACTTATTCTATTTCTATGAATGCACGTGTGCAATGTATCATATGCGGCTAAAGTACGACAGGTGAATGATCACAGATTACTTTTCAAAGCTTATGAAGTGTTATTTTGATAGGATTCAGTGGGTGAAAATACATCTGGGCGTCAGGTGTGTGTGTGAGTTCTATTTCAATATGTGTTTCATCGTGTGTGTGATGGAAAAGTTGATAGATCTTTTGCAAGTATTTTGTCAAAGACTCATCAATAACGATGGCTATATTTGTGTGAACATATTCAGGAAAGTTTTCTTTGCTACAGAACACTTAGATCATTTAGAAATTGTGAAAATATATATATATAGTAAAATGAGAATCTTAAAACTATCTACAAATTTGTTTCGAGCGCGTTGCGCTGATCCTGATCTCTCTCTCTCTCTCTCTCTCTCTCTCTCTCTCTCTCTCTCTCTCTCTCTCTATATATATATATATATTATAAAATATATATATATATATAATATATATATATATATATAATTGTAATCTTGACAGACATGCTAAAAATCATAAGAATTTCAGATTTCGTGAATCTTGTATGACATCGTCGACAACATAACGTAGTTTCTGACGTCAGTTTGATACGACCTCTATGTGAAACGAAAAATAGTGATGTGACGGAATACTTTCTTGTTTGTTTGTATGTTTAGACCCTGTTCTCAGTAACCTGTGGCAGGAACACACTTCCCTTTGAATTACATGCCACTCCATGTGAGATTCCTGAGACTCTACTGATGACATGTGAAAACCAAGTTGTTGTGAGGAACTAATGTGTCTATATGTATAGATCCATATGGGGCGGAGGGAGGGGGGGGGGAGCGGGACAGCTATTGCGCCAGTGATGAATTGTGTGTGTGTCCGATACCCCGATGTTATCACAATGTTTAGCTGTTTTGGAAAGTAATCATGCATGTGCCTTCTGTTTGAATGGACCTTCCCCACTCCTCCCCCGCTGTCCCCCCTCCCCTTGTGAAAGGGGCTGCCTATCCTTGATAATTTTCATATTATTCTGTTTTCTCCTCCTCCTTCCCCTTCCCCCCTCTTCTCTCTCTCTCTACTCCACTCTCTCTCCTCTCTCCTACTCTCTCTCCTCCTCTCTCTCTCTCTCTCTCTCTCTCTCCTTTCTTACCGAGAGACACATCCCTCTATTAATCTAACCCAAACACCCCCTCTCTCTCTCTACGCGCGCGCGCAAGTGTGTGTGTGTGTGGTGTGTGTGTGGTGTGTGGGTGTGTGTGAGAAGACAGTGTGTGTGTGCGCGCGCAGGTGTGGTGTGTGTGTGGTTTGTGTGTGTGTGTGTGTTTCCCTCTGTTTCTATCTGTCTTTTCCCCTCTCTCTCTCCTCTCTCTCTCTCTCTCCCCCTAAAATACCGTGATCGCGTTCCTGTGTGTTCAAGCGTGAACGTATATACGTACGTGTAGAAAGGAATGTCTCTGTCCCTCCTCGCTCTGCATGGCCTATTGATTGTGACGGACGTCATTGTGACTTCTTGCCTTTCTGGACTCTGCTGAAGGGATGAGAAATCGGATGACCGAACCAGACTCGTCCTTCCGGCTTCATGAATCCATTCACCCACCTCCCCCGTCCCCCCCATCCCATCTCTCTCTTCTCTCTCCCCCCTCTCTCTCTCTCTCCTCTCTCTCTCTCTCTCTCTCTCCTCTCTCTCTCTCTCTCTCTTATTATATCATGATGAATGAATGTTGTGATCACTGATTTTTTGATGCATTGTCACTAACTGATTTATGTCCTAATATTTTTGATTTATTGAAGCATTGTATCTATATGATGATAAAATGCGTGCCCTGCCCTGGTAACTGTTGATTATATTGATGTATTGTTGCTTCTTTTTCAAATTGTAATAGTAATGTTTAGTATATATTATTTTGGATGAAAGAAAATGAAATATCATTCTCTCTCTCTCTCTCTCTCTCTCTCTCTCTCTCTCTCTCTCTCCGTATTTAAGGCTGCGTATTGATGTACTGTCACTAAGTTTATAATTATGGTCTTGGGTAGTGTATGAACAGTTCAAGAAGAAGAAGAAGAAAAGATGAGGGAGGGGGGGGGGGGGGAAAGAAAGATTATGAGGCATATCTTTCTCTCTCTCTCTCTCACACACAACACACACACACACAACACACACACACACACAACACACACCACACACACACACACACACCACGCAGCAAAGCGCGCGCGTGCACCGCGTGCCCGCGCGCTTGCACACGCACACGCACACATACACACACCATGGATAATGAGCGTTTTGACTATAACGCAAGGACTTAAATTGTTTGCTAACTGATAAATGATTGTAGTACTGCTCGTTCTTGACTTGACTTGAACCATATTAAATCATTGTTAAAGAAACAAACAAACAAACAAAAAAGTTGATATTACTGATGCATGTGAAGTTGTCTAATTATTATCCTTAGCATCTAGCTGTAGTTAATATTTACAAAAGGAATGTAACTCCTCTCTCTCTCTCCCTCTCACTACTCTCTCTCCGTACTCTGTCTCCCCCCCCCCTCCTCTCTCCCCCTCATCTTTCTTCGAATAGGAGGATCGCTTATTCTATTGTTTGCTTATTTTTTATTTTTTCTGCTTCTATAAATTATAATTCTTTATTTATGTTTGCTGTTGCAATTGCGTTCTTTTTCTTTTTTTTTTCTCCTTCAAAAGTCCATCTATGCCCTAAATGTTAATGGATGAACAACGTAATCAAGCGTTTTTAAATGCATTTGTGAAGATATGTAATTGTTATAATTTTGTAAGTCCTTAGTCGCTAGTTATGCTTAGAAGTCGCTAGTCATGCTTAGTTAGTCCATAGTGGCAGGGGGCCGATGAAAAAAAGCATGTGTATTGCTTATCTGTTACCTTGGAAATAAATAAAAGGATTACATCATCATCATCATCATCATCACATCATCTCTCTCTCTCTACTCTCTCTCTCTCTCATCTCTCTCTCTCGTCATTCGACCTCTGACTCCTCTCTTCTCTCGTCTCTCTCTCTCTCTCTCTCTTTTGTGTCTTGTTATTGTCTCCTGTGGCTTTTGTATATAAGTCCTAAAGGCAATAAAAGAGTATTTCATGACTTTCATTCGATCTCTCCCATAGACAGTCTCTCCCTCCCCATCCCCTTTTCAACATTGCGCTGCCCGTGTGTTGTGTGTGTGTTGTGTTTGTGTGTGTTGTTTCGTGTGTGTGTGGTGTTTGTGTGTGTGTGTGTGTGAGTGTGATATGTGTGTGTGTGTTGTGCACGCGCCGCGCGCGTGTAATTTGTGTGTGTGTGAGAGGAGAGAGTCTATTAGTTACATGATTACAGAGAGAGAGAGATAGAAAGGAAGGGTGTGTGTGTGTGTGCGTGTGTGTGTGTGGTGTGTGTGTGTGTGAGTGGTGTGTGTGTGTGTGTGTGGTGCGGAGTGTAAATCTATATCCCACCGATCCCTCTGTTAATCAAAATTTCCTGTTCACATGAATGATCGAGTCCTGACAAACCTTCTTCCAACTTCCTGTATCCAATATGGTCTCCAGAGACACTTGAATTCCGACTGTTGTTCCTAAACACAATCACCAGCAAGCTACAAATTTATTGAACCGCCTAACCCAATACGTATATTACTTAGAGATGAGAGAGAGAAGAGTGAGAGAGAGAAGAGAGAGAGAGTCCTGTTTACATAATCTAGACTCAAATTCAACCACTTCTGGTTTATAAGTCCTCTTCAGCCTCGACAGAAACAAGATACAATGTTTAGAGCCAAAAATACAATTACTGGGCACGCTGTACGAACGGAACTAACAAAGCTCGATGAGTAGCACACACACACACACACACACACACAACACAAACACCACACACATGAAAAGAAGAAAGGTAAACTGCATAAATGGAAGACAAGTATCTAACGTTAGAATTATGTGGTGCAAACTGACAGGTATCTACTGACTACTGCATCGCGTATGAAACGAAAGGCGGTGCATTTGATTTCTGTTTCATCACTGAATAGGTAATTGATATCATCAGCGCTGAAAGGCTTGTTTTACGCTGCAGTGTGGTTGAATGGTTTCTGAATTTTCCATCTTCCACTAATCGACGATGAAGTCCTGACGACCGAATCATTACAATGGTTTACTTACATCATAAAATAACTTGCAAAACCTGTACCGTCCAGAACTCTTCAAGTTAAAGGTTAACTTACAGAACCCTAACATATTGCAATCAGAATCGTTGTTTAAGCACAAGAAGAAACAAGTCACATTATGATCTGTGACATGTACACACACACCCACACACAACTCACACCCCACACACACACACACACACCCACACACCACACAATACACAACACACACCCACAACACACACACCCACACGAACCACACACACCACACACCCACAACGCAACGCACGCTCGCACGCCACGCACGCACCGCACTCGCTGCACACACGCACGGCAACGCATGCACACACATTGCTGTTGAGAATACTACAGAACAAAAGACTGTGGCTGTCTCCATTTGACACCTTAGGGAGCATAGACATCATCGTGCCATGTTTCCCTGTCCTGTTCCAGTCAGCCGGACGACAGGTCCCGGAGCAGGCGATATAAATCTTCAAGATGGATGATACCGTGGTCCCCCAACCTGCTCTAGTGAAGGATTTTCACATTCATGATTAATTTCCTGATTTTTCCTTCCTATTTTTTTTTCATCACCCTTTGCGCCCCCCCCCTCCAGCCCCCCACCCCTCCCTCCCTCCCACCCCCCCCACCCCCCCCCCCCCCCCCCCGCCGCTTCTTTTTTCCCCATTTCTGTTTTGATCTTTGCCAGTCATTAATGTAATGGCGTAGAATTGGTAGCCTGCACTCGTTTTCCCCCCCACTAAAAATTGTTCCAGACAAAATATTGTTTGGTCGAATCAGTGGAGACTGCATCTCTTAAGAGGTTCCAAGTAAAGGCTGTTAAGCACAATGCTTACTTTGTCAGTATTCATATGACAAACAATTATAGAATTATGACTGTGATATATCTCCATTGTCATTATTCCATATGACAAACGATTATAGAATTATAGACGTGATAGATCTCCATAGTCCAGTATTCATATGACAACAAAATTATAGAATTTTATAAAATTTTCGGGATATATCCCATTGTCACGTATTCAATATACAAACGAATATAGAATTTATATCACTGTGATATATCATCCATTGGTCAGTATTCATATGACAAAACAATTATAATTAAAGACTGGACATATAATCTCCATTGTCAGTATTCATATGACAAACAATTATGGAATTATAGACTGTGAATATATCAACATTGTCATATTCATATGACAAACAATTATGGAATTATTGACTGTGATATATCTCCATTGGTCAGTATTCATATACAAACAATTTATAGAATTATAAGACTGTGAATAAATCTCTCATTTGATGCCAGGGGAGCACAGAACACAATAGCCGGTGTCTCCTGACGAATCCGACCAGCGGAATGAAAGTGCCTTGGAGCAGCAGGTTCTGTCATCACGAGGATGTATTATTGGTCTCTTTATGCTACCAGTGAAGAATTTTATAATTTCCATAATCTATTTCTCTGATTTTTTCACAACCCATCTTCTTTAGATATGGCCTACATAATATTGCAATGACGAAAGAACGAAGAAAAGAATTTACCAGTCGAAGCACATAATCTGCTGTTAGGATTAAAATCAAGTGTAAAAAGTCAAGGACTCAGGTATTCGGACTTCTTGTGTCGTAATGATTTGGAAATTCGTCTGATACATCAAGGACTTGAAATTGTACATGCTTTTTTTTGTCAAACAGTTAGTCAAAGACTGGTAGTAAAACCGATGGCAAAACTGGGTCCGAATTATCCAGAGAGTGACGATCTTCGTTTTAGATTAATTTTTAAAATATCTAATATTTGTGAGAAATACTTTTAAAAAATAATCATAGGTATGTGTTTACAGTTATCTGACAGAATTCATATACAAAATAAAGGACATCAACATGCATCGCACCGATACGCCAGACAAAAAAAACGCCATCGATACGCTGAATTGCTTAGGCACCAGAGGCAAACAAGATGAAAAACACTTTTTAATTTTGTTTTTCCAGCTCTACTGAATATTACAGTAATTGATGAATTCCTCGAAAATTTTGGTGAAGACCATTTTTTTTAAAACTTCGAACTGCTTTGCTTATGGCAAATCAAAATGAAGAACAAAGAACATATGCAAATACACGGCCTTCAAGAGACACAATTTTGCTCGGATAGCTGTCACAAGTCACCGTACGTTTTGATACGTTTTCTGTCAGCTACTTGGAGACCAAACGATGTGTTGCTGCCTTGTTGTATGAATGTTGTTCACTGTATAGTACAGTGCCCCCCATCAGAATGAGCAATGGCTGCATACTTGTTAAGGATTTATCAGACTGCTACTTCTCAGAGATGTCATATTGCCTTGTTGTACCAGTGATAATTTGCTGTACCTGTCCACCTTAATCATCAGGAAGCCTATTGTTTTTTCCTTCGTCCGTTTCTCTCTCTCTCGTCTTCATTCCGATCTCGACTCATCTCTCTCCTCTTCCTCACCTCTTCTTCGATTCTCTCTCCGTCTCTCTCCTCTCTCTCTCTCCTCGCGGCCTGCTCTCTCCCTTCTCTCACGTCTCTCTTCATCTCTCTCTCTCTCTCCATCCGTCTCCTCTCCTCTCTCTTCTCTCTCTCTCTCCTCCCTCTCGGTCCTCTCCTCTCTCTTCTCTCTCTCTACCTCTCCTCTCTTCTCTCATCGTCTCATCTCTCTCTCTCTCTCTCTCTCATCTCTCCCTCCTCCGGCGGTCCTCTCTCTCATCTCACTCCCCCTCTCCGGTCCCTCACTCCCCCTCTCTCTCATTACTCTCTCCTTTCTCTCATCCTCTCTCTCTCTCTCCTTTGCTTCTCTCTCTCCTCTCTTACCTATCCCCCCCGCCTCCCCCCCCCCCCCTCTCTTAAGGCGAAAGTCCCGCGCCCGCCACAGACCATGTGGTGGAAAAAAAATACATTAGCTGAAAGTCGCGCCCGCCACAGACCCTGGGTGTAAAAACCACATTAGCTGAAAGTCTGTGCGCCCTGCCACGGACCAGTGGTGAAAAAACCACATTAGGCTGAAAGTCCGCGCCCGCCACGGACCATTGTGTGGAAAAAACTCACATTAGGCTGAAAGTCCGCGAGCCCCGCCAACAGACCAGCTGTGTGAAGTTCCCCCAGGCGAGTGAGGCGGGAACCAGGTGGAACACATTGTCACTATGGCAGGGAGGGGGGTGACATTGACACTATGCAGGGTAGTGGAGGTGGACATTGACACTATGGCAGGGGAGTGGGGGTGGACCATTGGTCACTATTGCAGGGGAGTGGAGGTGACCATTTACACTATGGCAGGCGAGTGGAAGGTGGACATTGAGACACTAAGGCAGGGGCTTGGGGTGACATTGTCACTCTATGGCAGTGGAGTGGAGTGGACATTGCACTATGGCAGGGAGTGGAGGTGGACATTGTCCACTATGGCAGGAGTAGGAGTGTACATTGTCACTATGGCAGGGAGTGGGAGGTGGACATTGTCACTATGGCAGGGAGTGGAGGGTGGCAAGGACACTATGGCAGGGGATTGCGGGTGGAACATTGTCACTATGGCAGGCTGGCTGGGGAGTTTGGAGGTGGACATTCTCACTATGGCAAGGGTAGTGGAGGTGGAACATTGACACTATGGCAGGGGAGTGGAGTGGACAATGTCACTATGGCAGGGGAGTAGTTGAGGTGGACATGGACAATATGGTAGGGGATTGGGGTGGACATTGTCACTATGGCAGGGGAGTGGAGGTGGACATTGACACTATTGCTGGGGAGTGGATGCCATTGTCACAATTGCAGGTGAGTGGAGGTGGACATGGATCCTATGGCAGGGGAGTGAGTGGACATTGTCACTACGTCAGGGGAGTGGAGTGGAAACATTGTCCCTAAGGCAGGGAGTGTAGGTTGACATTGTCACTATGATGGCAGGGAAGTTAGGTGTAACCATTGTCCACTAAGGCAGGGGGAGTGGAGGTTGAAACATGTAGCACTATGGCAGGAGGTGGAGGTGGACATGTCCGTTGTGGGGTATTGTATACATTGTCATTAAGGCTAAGGAGTGGAGGTGGACATGGACACTATGGCCAGGGGAGTGGAGTGGATATTGTCACTGATGCAGGGATGGCAGGGAGTGGAGGTGGACATGTCACTATGGCAGGGGGAGTAGGAGGTGGACATTGTCACTAGGCAGTGATGGAGGTGGACATTGACACATTATGGCAGGGAAGTGGAGGTGGACATTGTCACTATGGCATGGGAGTGGAGTGACATGGACACCTATGGCAGGGAGTGGAGTGGACATTGTCCACTATGTGCCGGAGAATGGCAGGGGAGTGGAGTGTGGACCATTGGACTCAAAGGCAGGGAGTGGAGTGTACCTGGAGCACTATGGCAGGGAGTGGAAGGTGGACAATGACCACAATGAGCAGGGAGTGGAGTGGACAATGTCACTTATGCAGGGATGGCAAGTGGGTGGATATGGACATGGTACACTATGGCAGTGGAGTGGAGTGGACAACGACACAATGGCAGGGGAGTGGAGGTGGACATTGACACTAGGCCATGGGATGGAGGTGACAATGCCCACTATGGCAGGGAGTGGCATGGGAGAGAGGTATGGACAATGACACTATGGCAGGGAAGGTGGGCGTGACAAGGAAACTAGGCAGGGGAGTGGGGTGGACATTGTCACAATTGGCAGGGTCGTGAGGTGGACATTGAACTATGCAGGGGAATGAGGTAGGACATTGCACTATGGCAGGGGAGTGAGGTGGACATGGACACAATGGCAGGGGAGTGGAGGTGGACAATGTCACAATTCAAGGGAGAGGAGGTGGACATGACACAATGGCAGGGGTGGAGGTTGACAATGTCACTATGGCAGTGGTAGTGGAGGAGGACATAGAGTCACTATGGCAGGAGTGGATGTGGACAATACATCTTGTCTGGGCAGGGGAATGGCGAGACATTGATCACTATGGACAGGAGAGGAGGGTGGAAACATTGTTAATTTAAGTGGTTATTAGTCGAGCAATAATAAATAAAAGAGAAAATTGGGGATTAATCGCACATATTGATTAAAAAAAAAAGGTATTTTACTTTCTTTCTTTCTGCGTACTGCAGGCTGATACTCCTGCGGACACTGCCTGTAAAGACAGGCATTGTAGGTTTTGTGTGATGACGGTTTTTCATCGTCGCCATTAGCAGCCAACTCCATCTTCGGGAAGGATGCATGCTATGTTCACACGTCATCCATAACCATTGGCCACACAGCCGATCCGCTTTTCCGAAAGTATGGAGATGGGATTTTACGTGTGTGCAAGATGATGTGCGTGCGTTCACACACGGAACCTCGTTATTATAGTCTCATTCGAAGGACTTAAGGGAATGGAGTTAGAACAAGGTTAACTCCGAGAAAAAAATCCCCCTTACCAAAAATCGAACCCGCAAACCCTTGATACACGAGTCCGGCGCTCTACAACTGAGCTATTCCGCCCCCGCCCCCCCCCCCCCCCCCGCCAATCCCTCCCCCCTCACCCCCATGAAAAGGATACGCTGTGTAACATTTTCTGTGCAAATATTTCGACAGGCATGAACTTGCATGATGACATTTTTTTTATGTTCAAGCCATCAGCTGGGATTCGAACGATGCCGAGCCAGACCGCAAGGTATGAGGGTTAAGGTCCATTGGCCCACCTGCCATGAAGGAGTATGATTTGAAAGGGTCCGACTGTATAAGAGGCGACTTAAAAACAACGTTACGACATAGCACGCTGGTTCATCTTATTTCTCTCTCTCTCTCCTCTCCTCTCTCTCTCTCTCTCTCTCTCTCCCTCTCTCTCTACTCTCTCCTCCCTTTCTCTCTCTCTCTCTCCCCTTTCTCTCTCTCTCCTCCTCTCTCTCTTCTCTCTCTCTCTCTCTCTCACTCCTCTTCCCCCCTCTCATCTCCTCTCACCTCCCACTCTCCTCTCTCCTCTCTCTCCACTCTCGTTCTTCTCTCTCTGGATAACAGAGGTCAAATCTACTGGTTTAACAGCATGCCGAATTTTTATTTATTTTATTTTATTTTTTTTTTTTTTTTTGCCTTTTTATTTATTTTTTTTTTTCCGTCAGAGCCGATTTACCCGGGAATCAACCCACCCTGGAAGGGTTTCCTGGCAGGTCCACTTCCACACTAAGGGCGATCACTCCTATTTTCAATTGAAGCCCAGGCTTTTCTGCACACGCTATTATCCCATTCTCAGCGCTGGCACATGGCAGAAAGAAAAACAAATTCCTGAAACTAACCCCTAATCTGTTTTCCATTGTATGCACAATGTTTCCAGTCGCATGTCTGACTCCGGGAATAACTGAAAAACGCAAACAAAAAACAAACAGACAACATACACACACACACACACACACGCACACGCCCGCACGTCACGGACGCACGCACACACGCACGCACACACGCACACACACACACACACACACACACACGTGACAAGATTCGGACACATACAGCAGCTCAACAACATCGGTGGCAAAGTTTTTCTACAAGTTCAGGCTGGGAAAATGAAGTCCCGATAATTAAATGGTGGCGACACCGAACGTTACCACCCCGACCGTGGCGATCAACCACCCTACTGGGAAGGATCTCCACGGGAAAACAACCCACATGCCAGTCAACCAGCTAGTCGACACGTTGCCGTTGTTCTGCAATCGCCAAAGCTGTTCAGGCATCCTTCCACGGAACTCCGGACCTGAACAAGATAAGACCATCAAATGAGGTCGGTGCTGGAAATGTGGATGCAGTCGAGCGTTGGTGGCGGCACAGGCGCTCTCTACGGCCGAGTTGAATCGCTGGAGAACGCCGTGGAAAATGCAGACAATGATCCTTTGGAAACATGAGTCCAGTAGGTGTTGCCATGACGACCAGGCAACTCAGACCGATTTCCCGGCTTTAGCAGTTCCAACTTACGCCGAAGTGGAAAATCTAGCAGTACAAAAAATGCGTCAAACATAAACCGCGTCGCTGTAGCCTCAAAAAATCTGGGCTACAGAAAATAAAACAAAATGAAAAAAGTGAAATCCCCTAAGAACAAAAACGTAAATAGTGACGCAAAATCCCAGTCCATGAACACGAAAAAACCAATGACGATCAAAACACACTGCGGACATCGAAGAACACCCAGAACAAGAGAATGAAAAAACTAGCCGACATGTCTTCCAATAGGTTTTGCGATCTTTCATGACTCAGTCGCAATGGCATTAACGAGAAACTACACTGGCAGATCGGAACTATTTCGATGCTACCAAAAGAAGGTGCTCCACCATGGAGCGATGTGAACATAGGTACTCACGTGACTTTTGCTGCATCTGACCGAGCAGCCCGACGGCTGTGGTTGTACACAGCTGAGTATCACGACTTAAAAGTCACAGAGGCTAACCAAGTGATGAATCCTTCGTTCGCTTTATAAAGACCGTTGCAATGAAACAACACCCTAAAACCAAGTTGAGGATTAATAAAATCACAACCGTCGCAGACAAAAACCTAGAAGTCAAACGACAACTTTTCCAATGCATTGTAACATCTGAGTTTTTGGGTTGGAGTAAAATTTCTACTATAACAACAATAAAAGCAATACACATCACCTTCGAGACGGCATCCACCTGACACGGATTGGCGCGAGTCTGTCTGGCAGGGAACGTTGGGGCGCCACGACAGGGACCTGCTGAGGGAGACTCCCCAAGAAATCAGCGCGAAACCCCCACCACCACTCCCCGTACCGAAGACTACCCTGCCCACCATCACTACGCGCTGGTTCAATCCTTACAACAGCTTGAGTGGACTGGGCTCCCTACTGACTTGAGTAAACAACTCTCACCCATTTGCTTGATGTTGACATTACGTCAAACACTGCGTGTTACCACTGAACATTTTGCTTATAGATTTTTGGAATCTACTTTCATTAGTGCCTTATTGAGATTTCTCTTCTTTGTTCCTTGGATATAGATAGTTTGATTTCCATTTCTTTAGAAAAATACTGAATTATCTAATCGTTATATTTGTTACTCAATAATTGTATTCAACACCTTTTCACGCTATCTATGGGCAACAAAACATATTTCAATGTTTTTCAACGGAACTGTCGTTCCATTAGTAGTAAATCCTTTGATCATCTATTCAATCAACCTCTTGCCTGTCATCAATATGATATCTTAAGGTCTCATCTCTGATTTAAGAAGGAAAAATTGCCCTAGGTATAGATAACTACTATTACCTCCTCCTATTTATCAAAGGAAGCTACAACGGGAAAGTTCTACGGGCAATTTATAAATTCATGAAGGGGTGAATTACACTCTATGTCCACCCCGTTCCACCATATATATCCTAATATACTAATCTTGCGCTGTAACAGTTCATTTTATAACACCATAGGTTAACTGTCAAATCGTGTATTTACCAAAAGGCCCAAACAATAGACGAAACACAGAATGGATTCGTACACTTCAACCAGATACTAAGGTACAAAAATTCTTGTAAAGGGAGATTTCAATGCACATGCCCCCCATTTTGGGAGAGGAATTGTCAAAATATCACAAGCATCGTTTTATTGATTAATATTGTTGATGCAACTAAAATCTCCTGAATGACGGTCCGAGTAACACGCATTCCCGAAATCATTATCATAGAGCATCTGCTATTGATTTAACTCTTGTTTCACCAGATCTAGGCACCACTTTGCTGAGTGCGTACACTAAATGAAACCTACATAGTGATCATATCCCTATTATTACGACAGTTTAGAGATAACAAATCTAAGATCCTCGATCCAACTGAGGATAAAATACAAAAATACAAAAACAAACTTGCTAACTGGAAAAAATTTTCATATTGTTATTGTCCGAACATAGTATGTTGAAAACATAAATGAAAAAAGACGTTAATGATTTGTATTCATTTATTTACAAATGCAGTTCTGAACGGCAGCAAATGATCTAAACCCTAAATGTAAAATCAAAAAGTCTCATAAACATGGCTGTAAATCCTTGTGAACGAGGACTGTGAAAAGGCTAGAGCTGTAAAATGGATGAAATTAAATATTTACTTGAAGGACAAACTCTCCCCCAAATCATTTAGAGTCTAAACAGGCAAAAAATAAAGCAAACAGAATAATGCACTATCGAAAAAACAATACTGTCATCTTTCTTCTGTGCTAACGAAGGTTACAGTCATAAAAGATAGCAAAAAGTATGGGAAAAAAGAAACTAATGAAAAAATGGGAGTATATTTACCCAATAGATCCAATAAAACTCGGAAACTATTTCAGATCTACCGGATAACTGGTGAAAAAGCAGAAGCATTTGCTGCTATGTTTTGCAAACCATAGTAAATTCCAGGTTTATCAGCTGAAGGTAGACAAAAAGAGAAAATCAAGAGAAAAACAAATCCACAACAAATGATGACAGGCAGTATGCCAACAAGAAACAGTTATGTCAATGCCGATATTACAATGGAGAAGTTAAAGAAAACATTTTCAAGCTTAGAAAAAAGAAAAAATCTGTAGGACTAGACGGGAATATCGAAAGAAATGCTAAGCAATTACCACACAATGTCATCAATTTTATTATGTACTTCTACAAAAATGTGGTCGACTGTGTGAAATTCCCTCGAATACTGGAAACATACAGTTAGATTAATCCGATACATAAACAAGGGAAAAACAAAGAACAGATAAAAGTAGCCTAACGCCCAATAGCGTTAACACTCATAGCCTGAAAATTCATGGAAAAGATCGTTGTAAATAGATTAGTTCATTTCTGTGAAAAACAAGGCATTATACCTATAATAAGCAGCCTTTTCGAAAAGGTCGATCTACCATTGATCATCTGTTAAAACTAACGACACAAGTAAATCAATATTTGCCAGCAAAAAATATTCTAGCAACACCTTTTCGATGTTAAAAAAGTTATGACCAAGAATGCATCACAAACTTTTACAAAAACTTAAAAATTGGAATATATTTTGAGGTAACATTACAAGTACATAGCGAATTATTATATCAGAACGAGTCATACAAGTAAGATTTGGAAACACGTACTCAAAACCCAGAAAACATCATATGGGTCATCCTCAATGCTCTTTGATTTTTCCCCCTATTATTGTTTAATAAATTAATAGCAGATTTACCAATACTCCTATCAAAAGACACAGTTTTGGCTCAGTATCAGACGACATCTGATAAGTGGATGATGGTAAAATAAAACGAACACCCCAGCTAGAGTATTATCAAACTATACAAAGAAAAGTATAATCAACGGAACTAGATAAAATCAATAGTTAAGACAGAAGAATGGCTTGAATCTAACATTGAACAAACAATGTAGTACTATTTAATTCGTGGGTGCAAACCAAAAAACTTAAAGCTTTCCTGACTTCACCAATCAATGGAAATGACATGATTTAATACAACAAGACTGTAAAATTTCTGGAGTTTTATCTTTCGTCCAAACTCTCATGTGGGACTCAATCATATAGATTACATACTACACAAGGTCAAGGAAAGCTTTAATTTATCTCAAAATTAAAATACAAACATGGGCAGATACTAGAGCGCTTGTATCCCTTTGCAAATTCTCTTGTAGTTCACGTTAACTTAAAGCTCAGGAAATATTTTTTAGTGCCCCAAAGCATATGTTAAACACACTACCAAGTATAGATTGTACAGCTATATAAATTACCCTTGGGTACCATCTCATGCTCAAATTTAGGGACTTATAAGGAACAGTGTTCTAACCACTTGATAACCACAGAAAAGTTTGTCGTCAAAATATGTATTAAAATCATCAGCATATGTACCTTTAGTAAAAAAGAAGTAAATCTGGACTCGCAACACATGATTTTGATAAAGAGCAAAAATAATACATTCTCTACAACCAATAAATAATATGTCTTCGTATAAGATTAACTCTACAGATTAAAAGATAAAGAGTTATCCATAAAGCCATTCATTCTCCCCAAATTCCCATCATGGGAACAAGTTAAAACCAATTTTGATATAGACCATATAGATATGAACAAAGATCAATTCACCGCATATCTAAAAAAATTATTAATTTACACATGAGAGTCATTATAATGATCATAATAAAACCAAACAGACGGAACTGTCCTCGAAATGGCAAACAGGGGCAGCATTAGTAATTCTTCACTAACATAGTTGAAACAGTAATCCTATCGTGATTCATTACTCCAATTTTAACTGCTGAAATTGGTAGCAAAATAAAGGCGGAACCGCATATCATAGATCTTCCAACAAACGCCCAAACGTAAAGTGTTTTATTATGTGACGATTCGAATCAGCACTACAAGCTTATCAAATGTCGAAAAAATTAAAACGCGTTCCTCGACATGAGACTAGAAATAAAACATGCAGATACATCATTTATCAGCTAAAAACATCAGTATCACTTTTTAATTGGGTAACTTCACATTATGGGGATATATTATAATGAAGTAGTTGACACGAGCAAGCTAAAAAAGAGCAGCGCGTAATGTTGAAGGAAAACAATACATCTGAATATAAAGTTAGATTTACATGAATGATATAGAACATCTTTGAAAAAATATGGCAAAAAAGAATTTGAACATATCTGATGACATCAAACAGTCAATAATTCACAAAATTGTATTAAAGTGATAAATAACCCAATCGCAGATGCAAAGTACTCTTGACATATCTTAGTAATACAAAACCAGACAATATTATAACTTTGATGTTTAAAACTTACGTCTAAATGCATTAAGAACAAAATTTTCCTAAAGATTAATTGTATATGGTGAAATCAGATACTATAAAGCATTTACCACCTACACTTTCTGAAATTAAAGGACTAATTCACTAAAACCTTTAGGGGGCGTGCTGCTACATTATTGAGCCATTATCCATTGAAAAAATTGTAAATATTCAGCGTCTAAAAAAAAATTTATCCCAAATTTTGCATTCCCAGTCCTGTTGTATTTTTCTTTGATTGTTTGATTTATTTTGTTCTTCCTGCGTTATAAAAATATATCCCTGTTTATTGTAAGATAGTAACACATGGGGAATTTATTACTTAAATTTAAGAAAATTTAAAACAGTCCTCAATAGTCTAAGCACTATTGCAAGTCAATTTTTCTACCATAACTGAGATTACGGGATCGAACTTTTACATCGGTGGCAATCCTGGATGGCTTTCTGATTGGCTGGGCTGTGGACCGCATAACATGAAATTGATTTGCAGTCCAAATCTATATAGACTTTATTAATGTAAAGAACTGTCATGTACCAGATAGATAGATCAATACGTGACGGCCCGAAAAGAAAGTTGAAAGGACCAGATTATTACCACTATTACTAAAGGACCACAAAACTCATACACCATCACCACAAACAATACAAACCCAATCCAGTGACACATACCTACCCACCCCCCCCCCCCCCCACACACACACATCACATACACACACAAACAACAACACACATTTCTATATACTCTACCTATTTAGTTTATTCTACTACTATTATATCATTATAATCAATTTATTTTTATTCAATTAATTTATTTTATCTTACTATACTATTATTTTATTTTGATATTTTTTTATATTGGTCTAATATCAACCATTTGGGTGAACCAACTTAAATCAAAAGATGATGAACACACCCACACACACACACACACACACACAGCACACAACTCACACACCACCCACACACACACACATCAAAGATTTTCACGCTAGCGTCACTCACAATTTCCTGCGGATTAATCGAGATCTCCTCGATTCTCTCTCTCTCACTCCTCACTCTCTCTCTCTCATCTCTCTCTCTCTTCCAGTCTCTCTCTCTCTCACTCTCTCACTCCTCTCTCACAGGAGAAGAGGAGAGGGATTTCTAGAAGAGAAAATTGGCATAAAAAGTCGTGACTGTTTCCATTCAAAAAGAAGAGAGAGAGAGATGGAAGAGAGAGACAGAGAGTGAGAGAGAGGGACAGAGAGACAGATGGACAGCGAGACAGATACAGAGAGACAGAGACAGAGAGAGAGACAGAGAGGACAGAGAGGAAGAGATTCAACTTACGACGAAACACATTTGTCTGATAGTTACAGATGTAATAAAATGCATCAATTCAGTCAGAAAGAATCATTCAAATTCACATCGATACAGTATTGAAATATACTATAATAAATGCATACAGATGGAGTATGAATGTGTTGTGTGTGTGGAGATGTGTGTTGTGTGTGTGCGTGTAGAGTGTGTGTGTGTGAGTGAGTTGATGAGTGTGTGAGTTTGCGTAGGTGCGTACGACGAACTGCGTGCGTGGGTGCGTGCCTATGAGAGTATGAGAGTGTTTGAGTGTGCGTTTTGTGCTCGCGCGTGCGTGTGTGTGTCCTGTGAGTTAATGATGGGTGGCGCGCGCGCGTTGCCGTTAGTACGGTGCGTTCGTGTGAGAGTGTGTGTTATTGTGTGTGTGTGGTGTGGGTGTTGTGTGTGTGTGTTGTGAGGGTGTGGTGTGTATTAAAGTGAGTGTGTGTGTGTCATCAGCGCGCGAGTGCGCGCGTTTGTGCGTCCCTACGCGCGTGTATGCTTGTGCGTGTTGTGTGTGGGGGGGGGGGGGGTGAGTGGGAAGTGTGTGGGGAGTAAAACAGAATCCACTTGAAATTTTCTTTGCAAACCACTTCACAAGCCATCTTCCTAACCCCAGGCTTAATTCTCTGACTCAGTATTGCTCAAGCTTGATGATCCTTCACACGTTGTTGCTGTCATTTGCTGTGGGGCACAGCAACGCCCATCCAACTCATAATCTTCTCCATATCATTCCCCATGTCACGCTCCTGTCAAAGGCCAGGCTAAAATTGCTTGGCAACTGCATTCGAATGTCGAAGAAAGAGTAGCAATAGCAACGGCAACAATAAAACAACACACGAGAGAGAGAGAGAGAGATAGAGAGAGAGAGAGAGAGAACCAGACAGACAGACAGACCAGCGAAAAAGACAGAGAGAAAGTAGAAACAGACACACAACAGAGAAAAGATAGCGAGATAAGAGAAATAGAGAGAGAGAGAGAGGAGAAGAGATAGAGACAGAGAGAAAGGAGAACGAGAGAAGAGAGAGAGAGACAGACATACAACAGACAGACATACAACAGACACACGGACAGACAACTGACATACATAGAAGGACAGAGATAAAAGAGAAAGACAAACAGATAAAAGATAGCGAGAGAGATAGAGAGAGTGGAGAGAACGAAGAGAAGAGAAGAAGAGTAGAACGATAGAGCGAGAGAGAGCAGGCGAGACAAGCAAGAGAGAGAGAGATAGGAGAGGGTTGGATCCACTGGGAGAAGGGCGATGAAGGGTGCGGGGGTTGGGGGGGAGGGGGGGGGGTAAAACTGAAGCTAAAGCGTGATTGATGAATTACCAGCAAATGAAGGAGGCCAGCACATCAAACCTAAGTAAAATGACCAGATCAGAATCTGGTATGACTCGGTTGCACAATATGAAAACAGATTTTGCATGAGCAGAACATGAGCCAGTGATCGCGGTGCTTCTCACTCTCTTCTCTCTCCTCTCTCCTCATCTATCTTCTCTCTCCTCTCCTCTCTCTCTCTCTCTCTCTCTCACATCTCTGCGTTAGCTTGCGTGTGTGCGAGTGAGTGTGTGTGTGTTTGTGTGTGTGTGTGTGTGTTGTGAGTGTGTGTGTGTGCGTGTGTAGTATGATGTAAGTGTGGTGTGTGTGTTTTGTGTGTGTGTGTGTGTGGAGTGTGTGGTGTTTGTGTGTGTGAGTGGTGTGTGTGTGTGTGTGTGTGGTGTGTGTGTGTGGGTGGTGTGCGCACGCGCGACGCGCGCGTGCGTGTGCCTGTCCCACCCCGCGAGAAAAAAGTGTACAACAGACACACAAACCACAGACACAACGCGCGCGCTGCGCCGCGTACACACACACACACACACACACACACACACAACACCACACACACACACACACACAAACACACACACACGCGCGCAGCCGCCGCGCGCACACTGCGCACGCTATGCACACACGCGCGCGCACAAACACACACAAACACGCGGCGTTACGCGCGCTCGCGATCAATCAATCAATTAACTAATCAATCAATTCCACGAACAGTAAAGTTTCTAGGCATACATCCTCTCTCCTCTCTCAATCCCCCAATGAACCACTGCTGCCTCCCAACCCCTATCCACTCCCCCCTTCACACTCTACCCTCCCCCCCCCCCCCCCCCCCCCCCCCCCCCCCCCGGGCTTCTGGTTCTGTCTTCATCAAAATCACTTTTATTTGAGTTTTGTCGATCCCCCAGGAGCTCATCATATGACAAATTATAGAATTATAGACTGTATCAATGCTGCTCCATTGCACAATTATATTTAGACTATATACCACATATTATATAAAGATATAATAGACTGTGATATATCTCCATTGTCAGTATTCATATGACAACAAAATTATAGAATTATAACTTGATATATCTCATTGTCATATTCATATGACAAACGATTATAGAATTTACACTGTGATATATCCCATTGTCAGTATTCATATGACAAAACAATTATAGAATTATAGACTGTGATATATCTCCATTGTCAGTATTCATATGACAAACAATTATGGAATTATAGACTGTGATATATCTACATTGTCAGTATTCATATGACAAACAATTATGGAATTATTGACTGTGATATATCTCCATTGTCAGTATTCATATGACAAACAATTATAGAATTATAGACTGTGATATATCTCCATTTGATGCCAGGGGAGCACAGACACAATCAGCCGGGTCTCCCTGACGAATCCGGACCAGCGGACGAAAGGCCTTGGAGCAGGCAGGTTCTGTCTTCACGAGGGATTTTATTGGTCTCTTTATGCTACCAGTGAAGAATTTTATATTCATAATCTATTTCTCTGATTTTTCACACCCATCTTCTTTAGATACTGGCTACAAAATATTGCAATGACGAAAGACGATGAAAGATTACCAGTCGAAGCACATAATCTGCTGTTAGGATTAAAATCATGTGGTAAAAAGTCAAGGGAATCAGGTATTCGGGACTTCTTGTGTCGTAATGGATTTGGATTCGTCTGGATAAATCAAGGACTTGAAAATGTACATGCTTTTTTTTGTCAAACAGTTAGGTCAAAGACTGGTAGATAATCGATGGCAAAACTGGGTCGAAATTATCCAGTGAGTGAACGATCTTCGTTTTGATTAATTTTTAAAATATCTAATATTTGTGAGAAATACCTTTAAAAAATAATCATAGGTATGTGTTACAGTTATCTGACAGAATTCATATTCAAAATAAAGGACATCAACTTGCATCGGCACCGATACGGCCAGACAAAAAAAACCATCGATACGCTGTATTGCTTAGGCAAAGAGGCAAACCAAGATGAATTACACTTTTTATTTTGTTTTCAGCTCTTCTGAATTTACAGTATTGATATATTCCTCGAAAATTTTGTGAAGACCATTTTTTTAAAAACTTCGAACTGCTTTGCTTATGGCAAATCAAAATGAAGAACAAAGAACATATGCATATACAAGGCCTTCAAGAGACACAATTTTGCTCGTTAGCTGTCACAATCACCGTACGTTTTGATACTTTTCTGTCAGCTACTTGTGAGACAAACGATGTGGTGCTGCCTTGTTGTATGAATTTGTTCTGTTAGTACTGTCCCCATCAATGAGCAATGCTGCATACTTGTTAAGATTATCAGACGCTACTTCTCAACGATGTCATATTGCCTTGTTGTACCAGTGATAATTGCTGTACTGTCCACTCATCATCAGGAGCCTATTGTTTTTTTACGTGTCTCTTTTCTCCGATCGTGTCATCTTCCTCTGTCCATATCAATCTCTCTCTCTCTCTCCCTCTCTCTCTCTCTCTCGCTCTCTCCTCTCTCTCTCTCTCTCTCTCTCTCTTCCTCCTCTCTCTCTCTCTCTCTCTCTCTCCTCTCTCCCTCTCTCCTCTCCTCTCCTCTCTCTCTCTCTCTCTCTCTCCTCTCTCTCTCTCTCTCTCTCTCTCTCTCTCTCTCTCTCTCTCGGTCTCCTCTCTCTCTCCTCTCCCTCTCGTCCCTCCTCCCTCCTCCTCTCTCTCTCTCTTCTCTCATCCTCTCTCTCTCTCTCTTTCCTTCTCTCCTCCTTCCCCCCCCCCCCCCCCCCCCCTCTCTTAAGGCTGAAAGTCCGCGCCCGCCACAGACCATGTGGTGGAAAAAAATACATTAGGCTGAAAGTCCGCGCCCGCCACAGACCATGTGGTGTAAAAACCACATTAGGCTGAAAGTCTGCGCCCGCCACGGACCATGTGGTGGAAAAAACCACATTAGGCTGAAAGTCCGCGCCCGCCACGGACCATGTGGTGGAAAAAACCACATTAGGCTGAAAGTCCGCGCCCGCCACAGACCATGCTGTGTGAAGTACCCCAGGCGAGTGAGGCGGGAACCAGTGGAACACATTGTCACTATGGCAGGGGAGTGGAGGTGGACATTGACACTATGGCAGGGGAGTGGAGGTGGACATTGACACTATGGCAGGGGAGTGGGGTGGACATTGTCACTATGGCAGGGGAGTGGAGGTGGACATTGACACTATGGCAGGGAGTGGAGGTGGACATTGACACTATGGCAGGGGAGTGGGGGGTGGACATTGTCACTATGGCAGGGGAGTGGAGGTGGACATTGTCACTATGGCAGGGGAGTGGAGGTGGACATTGTCACTATGGCAGGGGAGTGGGGGTGGACATTGTCACTATGGCAGGGGAGTGGAGGTGGACATTGTCACTATGGCAGGGAGTGGAGGTGACATGGACACTATGGCAGGGGAGTGCGGGTGGACATTGTCACTATGGCAGGGATGGCAGGGGAGTGGAGGTGGACATTATCACTATGGCAGGGGAGTGGAGGTGGACATTGACACTATGGCAGGGGAGTGGAGTGGACATTGTCACTATGGCAGGGGAGTGGAGGTGGACATGGACACTATGGTAGGGGAGTGGGGTGGACATTGTCACTATGGCAGGGGAGTGGAGGTGGACATTGACACTATGGCAGGGGAGTGGAGGTGGACATTGTCACTATGGCAGGGGAGTGGAGGTGGACATGGATACTATGGCAGGGGAGTGGAGGTGGACATTGTCACTATGGCAGGGGAGTGGAGGTGGACATTGTCACTATGGCAGGGAGTGGAGGTGGACATTGTCACTATGGCAGGGAAGTGGAGGTGGACATTGTCACTATGGCAGGGGAGTGGAGGTGGACATTGTCACTATGGCAGGGGAGTGGAGGTGGACATTGTCACTATGGCAGGGAGTGGAGGTGGACATGGACACTATGGCAGGGGAGTGGAGTGGATATTGTCACTATGGCAGGGATGGCAGGGAGTGGAGGTGGACATTGTCACTATGGCAGGGGAGTGGAGGTGGACATTGTCACTATGGCAGGGAGTGGAGGTGGACATTGACACTATGGCAGGGGAGTGGAGGTGGACATTGTCACTATGGCAGGGGAGTGGAGGTGGACATGGACACTATGGCAGGGGAGTGGAGTGGACATTGTCACTATGGCAGGGATGGCAGGGGAGTGGAGGTGGACATTGACACTATGGCAGGGGAGTGGAGGTGGACATGGACACTATGGCAGGGGAGTGGAGGTGGACATTGACACTATGGCAGGGGAGTGGAGGTGGACATTGTCACTATGGCAGGGATGGCAGGGGAGTGGAGATGGACATGGACACTATGGCAGGGGATGTGGAGGTGGACATCGACACTATGGCAGGGGAGTGGAGGTGGACATTGACACTATGGCAGGGGAGTGGAGGTGGACATTGTCACTATGGCAGGGATGGCAGGGAGTGGAGGTGGACATTGACACTATGGCAGGGAGTGGAGGTGGACATGGACACTATGGCAGGGGAGTGGAGGTGGACATTGTCACTATGGCAGGGAGTGGAGGTGGACATGGACACTATGGCAGGGGAGTGGAGGTGGACATTGTCACTATGGCAGGGGAGTGGAGGTGGACATGGACACTATGGCAGGGGAGTGGAGGTGGACATTGTCACTAATGGCAGGGGAGTGGAGGTGGACATGGACACTATGGCAGGGAGTGGAGGTGGACATTGTCACTATGGCAGGGGAGTGGAGGTGGACATTGTCACTATGGCAGGGGAGTGGAGGTGGACATGACACTATGGCAGGGGAATGGAGGTGGACATTGTCACTATGGCAGGGAGTGGAGGTGGACAATTGTTTTTTAAGTGTGATTAGTCGCAATTAATAAAAAAAAGAGAAAAATTGGGATTAATCGCACATATGATTAAAAAAAAGGTATTTTTCTTTCTTTCTTTCTGCGTACGCAGGCTGATACTCCTGCGGACACTGCCTGTATAGACAGGCAGTGGAGTTTTGTGTGTATGACGGTTTTTCATCTCGCCATTAAGGCAGCCATACTCCATCTTCGGGAAGGTGCATGCTATGTGTCACAAGTCATCCATACCAATGGCCAAACTGGCCTTCTCTTCCGAAAGTTGGTGATGGGATTTTACGTGTGTGCAAGATGTTGTGCGTGCGTTCACACACGGAACCTCGTTTATAGTCTCATTCGAAGGACTGTATGGGGAATGGAGTTAGAACCAAGGTTAACTCCGAGGGAAAAATCCCCCTGTACCAAAATTCGAACCCGCAACCCTTGGATCACGAGTCCGGCGCTCTACCAACTGAGCTATTCCGCCCCCCGCCCCCCCCCCCCCCCCCCCCCTCCCCCCTCTCCCCCAAAGAAAAGGATACGCTGTGTAACATTTTCTGCAAATATTTCGACAGGCATGAACTTGCATGATGTCATTTTTTTTATGTCAAGCATCAGCGGGATTCGAACGTGCGACGCCTGACTGCAAGGTATGAGGGTTAAGGTCCATTGCCACCTGACATGATGGAGTATGATTTGAATGGGTCCGACTGTATAAGTGGCACTAAAACAACGTTGACGACATAGCACGCTGGTTCATCTTATTTCCTCTCTCTCTCTCTCTCTCCTCTCTCTCTCTCTCTCTCTCTCTCCCCTCTCTCTCTCTCTCTCCCTTTTCTCTCTCTCTCTCCCTTTCTCTCTCTCTCTCTCTCTCTCTCTCCTCTCTCTCTCTCTCTCTCTCTTCTCTCTCTTCTCTCTCTCCTCCCCTCTCTCTCTCTCTCCTCTCTCTCTCTCTCTCTCTCTCTCTCTGGATATCAGAGTCAATCTACTGGTTAACAGCATGCCGATTTTTTATTTTATTTTATTTTATTTTTTTTTTTTTTTTGCCTTTTTTTATTTTTTTTTTCCGTCAGAGCCGATTTACCGGATCACCCACCCTGGGAAGGGTTCTGCAGGTCACGTGCCACACGAAGGGCGATCACTCCAATTTTCATTGAAGCCCAGGCGTTCTGCACACGCTATTATCCCATTCTCAGCGCTGGCACTTGGCAGAAGAAACAAATTCTGAAACTACCCCTAATCTGTTTCATTGTATGCACAATGTTTTCCAGTCGGCATGTCTGACTCCGGGAGATAACGTGAAAAAAGCAAACAAACAAACAGACAACACACACACACACACACACACGCACACGCACGCACGCACGGACGCACGCACACACGCACGCACACACGCACACACACACACACACACACACACACGTGACAAGATGGCGGACACATACAGCAGCTAAACAACATCGGGGGCAAATTTTTTCTACAAGTCGGGGCTGGAAAATGAAGTCCAAATAATTAAAGGTTTGGCACCCCGAACGTTCCACCCCGGACCCGGGGCGTCCCACCTACTGGGAAGGGATCCCACGGGAAAACAACCCATGCAAGTAAACCAGCAGTCGCCCGGGCCGTTTTTCTGCATCGCCAAAGCTGTTCAGGAAACCTTCCAGGGAACCCGCCCTGAACAAGATAAGACATCAAAGAGGTGGTGCTGGAAATTGGATGCAGTCGACGTTGGGGCGGCACGGGGGCTCTCTACGGCCGAGTTGATCGCTGGAGAACGCCGTAAAAATGCAGACAATGATCCTTGGAAACATGGGCCCGTGGGTGTTCCCAAAGACGCCCCAGGCAACTCAGACCGATTTCCGCTTTGGCATTTCCCAAACTTACGCCGAAGTGGAAAATCTAGCAGACAAAAAATGCGTCAAACAAAACCCGCTCGCTGTGCCTCAAAAAGGGGGCACGAAAATAAAACAAAATAAAAAAAGTGAAATCCCTAAGAAAAAAAAACGTAAATAGTGACGCAAAATCCCAGCCTGAACACAAAAAAACCCAAATGACGTCAAAACACACGCGGAAAATAAGAACACCCAGAACAAGAGAATAAAAAAACCCAGCGACAGTCTTCCAAAGGTTGCGATTTTTCATACTCAGTCGCAAATGGCTAAACGAGAAACACCGGCAGATCGACTATTTCGATGCTACCAAAAAAGGGCTCCCCAGAGCGATTTTTGAACATGGGTCTCGTGATTTTTGTCTCTGACCAGCAGCCCGACGCTGTGGTTGTACACAGCGTATAAACGACTTAAAGTCACAAGGCAAAACAAGTGAGGAACCCTTCGTTGGGTTTTAAAGACTTGCAATAAAAAACACCCAAAAACCAAGTTGGGATTATAAAATCACAACCGTCGCGAAAAAAAACCTAGAAGTCAAACGACAACTTTTCAATCCCCATTGTACATCTGGTTTTTGGGTTGGAAAATTTCTACTATAACAACAATAAAACAAACCATCCCCCCTCGAGACGGCATCCACCTGACACGGAGGGGCCGAGTCTGCTGGCGGGGAACTTTGGGGGGCGCCACCCGGGACCTGCTGGGGAGACCCCCCAAGAAATCAGCGCGACCCCCCACCACTCCCCGACCAAACTACCCTGCCCACCTCACAAAGCGGCAACCTTACAACAGCTTGGGGGACGGGCTCCCTACGACTTGAGTAAACAACTCCACCATTTGTTTAAATTGACTTACGAAACACTGCTTGTTACCACTGAACATTTTGTTTTAGTTTTTGGATCTATTTTTCATTAGTGCCTTTTTGGATTCTCTTCTTTTGTTCCTTGGTTATAGATATTTGTTTCCTTTCTTTAAAAAAATACTAAATTTATCTAATCGTTAATTTTTGTTACTCATAATTTTGTTTTTAAACACCTTTTCCCCTACAAAGGGGCAACAAAACAAATTTCAATGTTTTCAAGGAACGTCGTTCCATTAGTAGAAAATCTTTGATATCTATTTCAACTCTTGCCTGTCACAATATGAATCTTAAGTCTAAATCTCTAAATTTAAGAAGGAAAAATTGCCTAGGTTAATAACTACTATTACCCTCCTATTTATAAAAAGGAAGTACCAACGGAAATTTACGGCAATTTATATTCATAAGGGGTGAATTACACTCTATGTCCACCCCGTTCCACCAATATATCCAATATACAATCTTGCGCTGTAACGTTTTTTTTTAAAACCCCCTTGTTAACCAAATCGTGTATTTACCAAAAGGCCCAAACAATGAAAACCAGAATGGATTCGTACATTTCAACCAGAAAAGGACAAAAATTCTTGTAAGGGAGTTTTCAATGCACATGCCCCTTTTTGGGGAGAGGAATTGTCAAAATATCACAAAAATCGTTTTATTGATAATATTGTTGATGCAATTTAATCCCTGAATGACGGTCGAGTAACACGCATTCCCGAAACCCTTACATAGACACTGCTATTGTTTTAAAAACCTTGTTTCCCAGATCACCCCAAAATTTTGTGAGTGGGTACACAAATGAAACCACTAGTGATCATATCCCTAAAATTTACCATTTTTTGAGATAACAAAAAAGATCCCCGACCAAACTGAGGATAAAAACCAAAAAACAAAACAAACTTGCTAACTGGAAAAATTTTCATTTTTTATTGTCAACTTTTGTATTTGAAAACATAAAGAAAAAGACGTTAATGATTTGTTTTTCATTTTTTAAAATGCAGTTCTGAACGCAGCAAATGATCAAAACCCTAAAGTAAATAAAAAAAAGTCTCATAAACGGGGGGAAAACCCGGTGAACGAGGACTGGAAAAGGCAGAGCTGAAAATGGATAAAATTTTTAATATTTACTTAAAGGACAAATCTCCCCCAAATCATTTAAGTCTAAACAGGCAAAAAATAAAGCAAACAGAATAATGCACACGAAAAAAAAAATACTGTCATTTTTTTCTGTGCTAACGAAGTTTACAGTCATAAGATAGCAAAAAGTAGGGGAAAAAAAAAAACAAAAAAAAAGGGATATATTTACCCAATGTCCAATAAAACGGGAAACTTCGATCACCGTAACGGGGAAAAAGCAAAGCATTTGCGTTGTTTGAAAAACCATAGTAAATTTCAGGTTTATCAGCTGAAGGTAGCAAAAAGAAAAAATCAAGAGAAAAACAAATCCAAAACAAAGAGACAGCAGTATGCCACAAAAACTTTTAAATTAAATGCCGAATTACAATGGAAAGTTAAAGAAAACATTTTCAAGTTTAGAAAAAAAAAAAATCTGTAGGACGACGGGAAACGAAAAAAGCAAAGAAATTTTACCAAAAAATGTCACAATTTTTTATGTACTTCTACAAAAATTTTGGTCGACGGGTGAAATTCCTCAAATTTGGGAAAACTTTCAGTTGTTATCCATCCCTAAACAAGGAAAAACAGAACAGATAAAATAGCACCCCTTGCGTTAACACTCATGCTGAAATTCATGGAAAAATCTTTTAAAAATAGATTAGTTCATTTCTGTAAAAACAAGGCATTAAAACCAAAAATAAGCAGGCTTTCGAAAAGGTCGACTACCATTGATCATCTGTTAAACTAACGACACAATAAACAATATTTGCCAGCAAAAAAATTCTTGCAAACCCTTTTTTTGATGTTAAAAAAGTTTTGACCAGATGCAAAACAAACTTTTACAAAAAATTAAAAAAAGGAAAATATTTTGGGAACATTACAGTACATACGAATTTTTTTATCAGAACGATTTTACAAGTAAGATTTTGGGAAAAACTACCAAAACCCAGAAAACTTCATATGGGTCTCCTCAAGGGTCTGTTTTTCCCTATTTTTTAATAATTAATGCAATTTACCAATAATCCCATCAAAAACACAGTTTTGGCTCAGTTCAACACATCTGTAAGTGGGGTGAAGGAAAATAAAACGAACACCCAGCTAGATATTAAACTATACAAAAAAAGTATATCAACGGAACTAGATAAAATCAAAGTTAGACAGAGAATGGCTTGAATCTACATTGGGAAAAAAAAAATGTAAAATACTATTTAATTCGGGGGGCAACCCAAAAAACTTTTCCCCTTTTTACAATCAATGGAAATGCATTTAATTATACACAAACTGTAAAATTTCTGGGGGTTTTATCTTTCGTCCCAAAAAAACTCATGGACCAACTAAGATTTCATACTAAACAAGGCAAAAAAGCTTTTAAAATTTTCTCAAAAAATTTTAAAAAAACAAAAACATTTGGGCCAGATACTAGGCGCTTGTATCCCTTGCAAATCCTTTTAGTTCACGGTTAACTTAGCTCAGGAAAAATTTTTTATGCCCAAAACATTTGTTTTAAACAAACTACAAAATATAATTGTTTAAGCTTATAAATTACCCTTGGGTACCATCTCATGCTTTAAATTTTGGGGCTTATAAGGAACAGGGGTTCTAACCACTTGATAACCACAGAAAAGTTTGTCGTCAAAAAATGTATTAAAAACATCGCATAGTACCTTTAGTAAAAAAGAAGTAAATTGGACTCGCAACCCTGATTTTTTTAAAAAAGCAAAAAAAAACATTCTCTACAAACCCAAAAAAAAATATGTCTCGGATAGATTAACTCTACAAATTAAAAGTAAAGAGTTCCATAAAGCCTTCTTCTCCCAAATTCCCCTCATGGGAACAATTTAAACCAATTTTGAATAGACCATATAGATATGAAAAAAGATCAACACCAAAATTTAAAAAAAATTATTTAAATTTTCACAGGGGATCATTATAATGATCAAATAAAAAAACAGAGGGCTGTCCTCGAAAAAAGGGAAACAGGGGGAGCATTGTAATTCCTTCACTAACATAGTGAAACAGTATCTACGGGGATCATTACTCCATTTTACGCTGAATTGGTAGCAAAATTTAAAAGGGGGAAAGCATATCATAGATCTTCCAACAAAAAGGCCCAAACGTAAAGTGTTTTTTATGTGCATTCGAAAACGCACTACAACTATCAAATGTCAAAAAAATTTAAAAAGCGTTCTCGAATGAACTAGAAATAAAAAAGCAAAATCATTTTTCAGCTAAAAACATCATATCACTTTTTAGGGGGCCCCTTTACAAGGGGGTATATTATAAAGAAGTGTTGACCGAGCAGCTAAAAAAAGCACGCGTAATGTTAAGGAAACAATACACGAATATAAAGTTAGTTTACATGAATGTATAAAAATTTGAAAAAATATCAAAGAATTTGACAATCTGATGACATCAAACAGTCAATATTCACAAAATTGTAAAAAAGGATTTAAAAAACCACGCAGATTCAAAATTTCTCTTGACATTCTTAGTAATACAAAACCAGACTATTATAACTTTGATGTTTAAACTTCGTCTAAATGCTTTTTTAACAAAATTTTCCCAAAGATTAAATTGTTATGTGGGAAAACAATTTCTATAAAGCTTTACCCACACTTTCTGAAAATTTAAAAACTAATTACAAAACTTTAGGGGGGGTGCTGCCACCTTTTAGCCATTCCATTGAAAAAATTGTAAAAATTTCAGCTCTAAAAATTTTTTCCCAAATTTTGCATTCCCCGTCCTGTTGGGATTTTTTTTTGATTTTTGATTTATTTTGTTCTTTTCCCGCTTAAAAAATTTTATCCCCGTTTATTGTTTAAAATGGGGAAAACATTGGGAATTTATTACTTTTAAATTTAAGAATTTAAAACAGTCCCCAATATTCTACATATGCAATCAATTTTTCTACCATAACTGAGAACGGGGTCGAACTTTTACACGGTGGCAATCCGGGGTGGCTTTCTGATTGGCTGGGTTGGACCGCATAACTTTAAATTTATTTGCAGTCCAAATCTTTTAGAAAATTTATTATGAAGACTTCAGTACCAAAGAAAAGATCAAAACGTGACGGCGAAAAGAAAGGGTTAAGGACAGATTTTTCCACTTTACTAAAGGACACCATACACCATCACCACAAAAAATACAAACCCACCAGTGACACATACCTACCCCCCCCCCCCCCCACACACACAACACACAACACACACACACACATTTCTTTAATTTTTCTACCCTTTTAGTTTACACTATTTTTTTTTTTTAATCAATTTTTTTTATTCATTTAATTTATTTTATCTTACTATACAAATTTTTTTATTTTTTATTTTTTTATTTGGTCTAATACACCTTTGGGTGAACAACTTTTAAAACAAAAAATGATGAACACACCCACACACACACACACACACACCACACACACCACACACCCAAAACCCCAAAACACACACACAAAGACACGTAGGGCATCACATTTTCCTGCGGGTTATGAACTCCTCTTCTCTCTCTCTCCCCTCACTCTCTCCTCTCTCTCTCCTCTCTTCCATCTCTCCTCTCCCTCTCTCCTCCCTCTCCGGAGAAGAGGAGAGGGATTTCTAGAAAGAAAATGCATAAAAAGTCTGACGTTCCATTTAAAAGAAGAGAGAGAGAGATGGAAAAGAGAGACAGAGAGTGAGAGAGAGGGACAGAGAGACAGAG
The DNA here is from genome assembly GCA_018398815.1 of Conus ventricosus. Lineage (NCBI taxonomy): Eukaryota > Metazoa > Mollusca > Gastropoda > Neogastropoda > Conidae > Conus > Conus ventricosus. The sequence goes on from CM031613.1 coordinate 6,029,362, forward strand.
GGACAGAGAGACAGAACAGAGAGACAGAGACAGAGAGAGAGACAGAGAGACAGAGAGAGAGTTTTCACTTACGACGAAACAAAATTGTCTGTAGTTACGATGTATTAATGCATCAATCAGTCAGAAAGAATCATTCAATCACATCGATAACAGTATGAAATATACTGAATAAATGCATACAATGGAGTATGAATGTGTTTTTTGTGTGTGTGTGTGTGTGTGTGTGCGTGTGAGTGTGTGTGTGTGTGGTGTGTGAGTGTGTGTGTGTGCGTGGGGCGTACGACTACGTGCGTGCGTGGGTGCGTGCCTGGAGAGTATTGTGGTGTGTGTGTGTGCGTTTTTGTGCGCGCGCGTGCGTGTGTGTGTCTGTGTGTTTATAGTGGGTGCGCGCGCGCGTGCGTTTGTACGTGCGTTCGTGTGGTGTGTGTTTTGTGTGTGTGGGGTGTGGTGTTGTGTGTGTGTGTGTGGTGTGTGGTGTATTAAAGTGTGTGTGTGTGTGTCTTCACGCGCGAGTGCGCGCTTTTTTTGGCGTCCATACGCGCGTGTATGCTTGTGCGTGTTGTGTGTGGGGGGGGGGGGGGGGGAGTGGGGATGTGTGTGGGGATGTAAAACGAATTCCACATGAATTCTTATGCAAAACCACTACAGCCTCTTCCTAACCCCAGGCTTAATTCTCTGACTCAGATTGCTCAGCTTGATGTCTTCAACACGTTGTTGCTGTCATTGCTGTGGGGCACAGCAACGCCCCATCCAATCTCATAATCATCTCCATATCATTCCCCAGGTCACGCGCCTGTCAAAGGTCTGGCTAAATATTGCTTGGCAACTGCATTCGAATGTCGTTGAAAGAGTAGCAATAGCAACGGCAACAATAACAACACACGAGAGAGAGAGAGAGAGAGAGAGAGAGAGAGAGAGAGAAACAGACAGACAGACAGACAGAGAAAGACAGAGAGAAAGAGAAAGACACACAGACAGAGAAAGATAGCGAGAAAGAGAAAGAGAGAGAGAGAGAGGAGAGAGAGAGAGAGACAGAGAGAAAGGGAGAACGAGAGAGAGAGAGAGAGAGACAGACAGACAGACAGACAGACATACAGACAGACACCACGGACAGACAGACAGACAGACATAGAAGGACAGAGAGAAAGAGAAAGACAAACAGATAAAGATAGCGAGAGAGAGAAGAGAGAGAGAGAGAACGAGAGAGAGAGAGAGAGAGAGAGAGAACGAGAGAGCGAGAGAGAGCGAGAGCGAGACAGCAAGAGAGAGAGAGAGAGAGAGAGGTTGGTTCCAGGGGAGGGCGATGAAGGGTGCGGGGGATGGGGGGGAGGGGGGGGGGTAAAAACTGAAGCTAAAGCGTGAATTGATGAATTCCAGCAAATGAAGGCCAGCTCATCAACCCAGATCGATACTGGTATGACTCGGTCTGCACAATAATGAAACACAAGAGTGTGCATGAGCGGAACATGAGCCATGATCGCGGTGCTTCTCTCTCTCTCTCTCTCTCTCTCTCTCCACATCTCTCTCTCTCTCTCTCTCTCTCTCTTCTCTCTCTCTCTCTCTCTGTGTGCGTGCGTGTGTGCGAGTGTGTGTGTGGTTTTGTGGGTGTGTGTGTGTGGGGTGTGTGTGTGGGGTGGTGTGTGCGTGTGTATGTTTTGAGTGTATTGTGTGTGTGTGTGTGTGTGTGTTTTGGTGTGTGTGGTGTGTGTGTGTTTTGTGTGTGTGTGTGTGTTGTGTTGTGGTGTGTGTGTGTGTGTGGTGTGTGTGTGTGGCACGCGCCGCGCGCGTGCGTGTGCCTGTCCCAACGCGAGAAAAAGTGTACCCCAACACACAAACCACAGACACAGCGCGCGCGCCGCGTACACACACACACACACACACACACAACACACACCACACACACACCACACACACATACACACACACACGCGCGCGGCGCGCCGCCGCAAAACCCGGGGGAAACCTCTGCACACACGCGCGCGCACAAACACACACATACCGCGCGTACGCGCGCGCCGATCAATCAATCAATTAACTAATCAATAAAACCCCACGAACAGTAAAGTTTTTTAGGCATAAAATCCCTCTCCCTTTTCAATCCCAAAGACACTTCTGCCTCCCAACCCCTACCCACTCCCCCTTCACTCCTACCCTCCCCCCCCCCCCCCCCCCCCCCCCCCCCCCCCCGGCTCTGTTTTTCCCATCAAATCACTTTTTTTTGAGTTTTGTCGATCCCAGGAGCCAAACATTTTCACAGTGATGACAGTTTCCGGTATGTGAACATGAGTTCCCTGGTGTCTGAATGCTTTCTGTATAAAAAGTTCCCACTTCACTCCACAAAACCGCACGGGCGTTTTCTGTCTGGGATCGATGTTCATCCAGAATTCATCTTCGTTTGAAGCATGTGTATCTCTCGACTGCATTGAAAGACCCCTGTTTGTCCAGCTGTGCTAATACCGTAAAAACTAATCTAAGTCTGCCAAAACATTTAACCAACTTCAGAGTCATTATTACCTTGTGTAGCTGAAAGAAATCAGTTGGTGATTTAGAACTAAACCCCAAATTCGAAAATCAGCACCGCAATGGTTTTCTTAACATAAGTTTTCCAAAACTGTTACGCAGCATGGAAGCCATACGATTCTAACGCAAAAACCTCCCCTCAACATTCTAACTGCAAACCTACCTAAATCATTCTAACTGCATAACCTACCTCAATCATTCTAACTGCATAACCTACCTCAATCATTCTAACTGCATAAACCTACCTCAATCATTCTAACTGCATAACCTACCTCAATCATTCTAACTGCATAACCTACCTCAATCATTCAAACTGCATAACCTACCTCAATCATTCAAACTGCATAACCACCTCAATCATTCTAACTGCATAACCTACCTCAATCATTCTAACTGCATAACCACCTCAATCTTTCTAACTGCATAACCTACCCAATCATTCTAACGGGCAAACCTACCTCAATCATTCTAACTGCAAAAAACCTACCTCAATCATTCTAACTGCATAACCTACCTCAATCATTCTAACTGCATAACCTACCTCAATCATTCTAACTGCATAACCTACCTAAATCATTCTAACTGCATAAACCTACCTCAATCATTCTAACTGCATAACCTACCTCAATCATTCTAACTGCATAACCTACCTCAATCTTTTCTAACTGCATAACCTACCTCAATCACTCAGTTCCCCCTTACTAACCCCCTTCCCCATCCCACCAATACACACACTCCTTTGACTGTCCCCCCCCCCCCCCCCCCTCACTCAGATTTTTCCCCCCAAAAAATATGATGTTACCAAATAGGCGACAGTTCCATTTAAATTCAGCTAAACGTGACCTGTAGTGGCAATTTCAGGATGGTAATGTATGCAAAACCGTGTATCTCCTTGTTTCTTATTAAGGGAGAGCTAAAATTTCGGATGGGGAGGGACACAGAAACACAGACAGGAGACCCGTTGAAATGCATTTTTAAAAACAGCCATGGGTCTGTGAGACCTAAGGGTACCAAATGGGGAAGAGAGAAGCAAGGTCAATATGACGTCAAACTCTCCCTCCACCATGTGTGCTAAGAATCGGGAATTTTTCACGGCCAACTGATTCACAGTCATTCGCCTTAAGTGACTGAAACTTCTTCTTTTTTTTTCTCGCTGCTTTTGGGAAATGGAATGAACTGGGAACTGACTTTCTCACTTCCAAAATTCTTTAGTCGTTCGGGTCAAATATTGTCTGAGTTGGAGCAGAAATCAAACTGTGAGTTCCACGCATTGCTGTGGTAGTTCTGCTTCTTTGGAGCGAAGGAAAAATACTTTCAAATAAAAGCAGAATGGGGGAAGCTCGCATCGACGAGACTGAGATATTCCACTCTGCCAGTACACGAAGGATCTGGTGTGGTTTAACAATTGTGGTCGTAGCAAGGTGGGGTGACTGGAAGATGGGCGGGAGGGAGGGGGGACGGGGTCGGAGGACAGGCGGGGAAAAAGCTACAGGCTCATCAGTCGATGATCTCCAGACACAGCTTTGATTTCTGGCCACAAGAAGAGCAGAACCTTAAAAGGCAATGCCAGAGGGAGCAACAAAGATTTCCCGCTTGGACCTGGGCGTGGAGGACCAAAAGTGAACTGCATTTCTGCTTTTAAATGCCCTAACCTGGGGGAGGAATCCTACAGCTCTGTGGTAAACATCCCCACAGTGTCATGCGTTGACACGCCCTGCCTCCATCCAGTCCCTGCAGGGTGGAATACTGGCGTGCCTGTGATGTCTCTGATGGCAGAATGGCTCATGGGAATCATGACCTGGATGCAGCTGCCGCTCTGCCCCCCCCCTAGAAGGCGAAAAGTTCAGTGCTTAGAGCGGTTCCCTTCTGAAGATCTGTCTTTTCTTCTTCTTCTTCTCGAACACTCTAGATGGGCATACCAGCTTCCCTGACGAACGCTGCCGAGCGCTGCAGGTCCCCCCAAGGGCACCGTAGAGCTTCCTCTCCATTGATGTTTGCTCCGTCCATATCTGTTGCTCAGAGCTTCATGCAACCGGCAGTCTTGCAGTAGATGTGCTGTTGTCATACTGTCGGTCTGGCGTGGCACTGGGGTCTGTTATTATCATATAATTGAGAGTACTCATATTGCACACATCCACGTGCTAGAGATCACGTTCTAAGACCGTTTACATTCCAGTGGGCCCCACAACGCTGCCTACCTGGGGATAGTCAGCGAAGAGTTGTCTGAAAGGCTATACAGTCACTCCCTTTTCCTGTGTTTTCAGTCTAATCACAAAACACCCTCTTTATTCTCTTTATTTTCTTTCACGGAAGATACATAGTATGTGTTTACATGTCATCCCAAACATTGGCCAAACTTGCTTTCCTTATGAAAGTTGGTGAAGGATTTTTTAAGTTCGTGCAATGTGTTATGCATGCTTTCACATATCTTTCTGCGTACGCAGGCTGATACCCTGCGACACTCCCCTGTACAGACAGCAAAGATCAATCCCACTACCCAACAAAGGGAATGGGGTTTGTGCGTATGACCGTGTTTTTTTATCCCGCTATTGGCAGCCATACTCCAGCTTCAGGGAAGGTGCATGCTATGTGTAACGTGTCATCCATACCAACGGCCAAACGGCCTTCTCTTTCCGAAAGTTGGTGATGGGATTTTACGTGTGTGCAAGAATTATCATGCGTTCAACACACGGAACCTCCCTTTAATAGTCCATTCGATGGACTGTAGGGAAATGAAGTCAGAACCAATGTAACTCCAGGGAAAAATCCCCCGTACCGAAACCGTCCGGGAGAGATTCGAACCCGCAACCCCAGGACACGAGTCCGACGCTCTACCAACTGGGCTATTCCGCCCCCCCACTCCCCATGCTTCACAACAGAACGTTGTTTACAGTTTCAGTCAAAGAACCAGACAGACTGCTATCAAGCTGTTTGTTCCACCGTTTTCTGCTACCACTACAACAAATTGAAAAGGCGCTCTGTCCCATTGTAGGTCACCAACAAGGAGGTAACCTACAGTGTGTGATGCATCAAAGCAAGTGATGACTGTTTTGTCCAGCCGTGGCTCTACATGTGAACCCAGTTGCCAGTTGCAGAGACAAACACCAGCACGTGCAAGAAGCATGCAGAATCCCCCCCGAACTGAGGAACTGAGAGTATTTTCTTTTTTTTTTTTTTTTTTTTACAAAGATCACTTAGGAAAGCATACACCTTACTCAGATCAAAGCATTTTGCCATACACCGAGGAGCAGATTGTGTGTGTGGTGTTGTGTGTGTGTGTGGTGTGTGTGTGTGTGTGTGGTGTGTGCGTACGTGCGTGCGTGCGTGCGTGCGTGCGTGTGTGTGTGTGTCCGGAAGGGGAAGCGAGAAACACAAACCCAAGCGGGTTAAATGACCGTTCTATTTTGATTCTGAGTTAAGAATATGCGGCATGCAAGACACAGATTACCAGCACTTCGTGTGGGTCGTTTGCGAAATGTACACGCTTCGTGCGCGATAGTTTTATCTCAGGGATTTCAAATGGTCAAGTGTCGTGAGTTTGCCGTTTCTGTTGTTTGTTCTCTCTGTCTCTGTCTCTCTCTGCTTGTTGATGTGTGCGTATTCATAAATGGTTGCGTGTGGTGTGTGTTGTGGTGTGTGAGTGTGTGTGTGTGTGTGTGGTGTGTGTGTGTGTGTGAAAGCATGGATGCGCGCTTGAGCGCGCGCTCCGGCCTGTGTGTGTGTTGTGTTGTGTGTGTGTGTGTGTGGTGTGTGTGTGTGTGTGTGTGTGTCGCGCGCGCGCGCGCGCGCGCAGTGGTAAGCAAGGGTGGGTGATTTGCAGAGAGCAGTACAATCGTTATGCTATTTAATCATATTCCCATCCAGCACATTTCAGAAAGCTAAAGACAAGCCAACGTTTTTATCGTGGGATTGATGCATTGTGGCGTCACAGGAGGACGGCAGGTTTATCTTTTCCGTTTCTTTCTTCCTTCCTTCCTTTCTTTCTTTCTGTGAATCGTACAGACGAGAATGTTGCCACGTCGGATGGTGGCTGTAGTAATGATTTGGGGCGAGGAGGGCTGGAGGATGTTTCATATATGCCAGTGCAAAACGATACCCAGTGGGCTCGAGTAACAACCGATCTCAGAACATAACTTTGCTTTCAGAGAAGAGAGGCGTTTAGCATACAACAACAAGGTAACTGGACAGATCGACACGGAAGGGAGGTAACTGGAGCTTAGGTCCACACGTGAGAGGTCCATCAGCGTCTTTTTATCCGCAACTATTCTATTTGTAGACGTGCATGTTACACAAGGCTGGGCGCATTGTAGCACTCCATCCTATTTTTACAGTATGCCACAATTTCATGTTCTACATGGGACGGGGGTGGGGTGGGACGGCGAGGGGGTGAGTGAGAGAAAGGACATATAACGATTTGGACAATAAGGAGAGAGAGAGAGAGAGAGAGAGAGAGAGAGAGAAGAGAGAGAGAGAAGAGTTATGTCTTCTAACTCGAATGTGTATTTTTCTGTGTCAGTTATGAAGTATACAGCTGGTAACCGAGTTTGAACTTAATCAGATATTCACTGTAGCTATCAACAATAAAGTCAGACATTTTAATCCAAAGGACCGTTTTAAAAAAATCACTCACCAACAACGAATACTGGGAGAAAATCCATACAGCAACAGGTTTGCATTCGCTCGGAATTGATTTCCTTTGGTGTTTAAAAATGTACAAAATAATGAAAATTTCGAAACGTCTTCTGAAAGAGAGATACAGATTTATTGGTTTCCTTTAATGTTTTCTTCGAACGGTTATAATAACCAGTTTATAATGGTACAGGATGTTTTCATCATCCAGATATGGCCCGCTATATTTGTTGTTTGATATTGACAGATGCATTAAACATTACATGACGAAGATTATATTTTGTGTGTCGCATATAGCAGTGAGCAATTTGTTATATAAAAAGATGAACAATGACGAAATACTTTTTTTGCCCTGTTTTCAATGACCTATGGCATAAGCATAATCTTTAAATTCCATGCAAATCCATGTCTATTATTCTATGCTAATGACAAATAAAACCCAAGCTATTGTGTGGACAGTTTACATATGTAACTGTATTGAACCTTTTTGAGAGAGCTACTTTGCCTTCTGAAGACGGTTTTCAATATCCGATGTTATATGAACGTAGGCCGCTCTCTATATAGTCAGAAAAGGGTCAGTAGATTGTATGGGTTTCTGTAGGTTCTTTGGGTCACTGCCACATGAAGGGAGATCACCCTCTTTTTCACACGAAGCCTTGGCATTAGGCTACATAAACGCTATTACTCAATTCGCAACATTTACACTCTGCAAGCAGAAATAACCCCCCAAAATAACCCTTAATCTGTTGGATTCTGTGCAGGCTTTTTTGCAGACGTATTTCTGAATCTTGGAGATTATTTGCATTTAGAAAAAAAAGTAAGTTAAACAAACAAAGAACCAAATAAAGACATCACGATTCCAGTCACTAAATGTTGCGGTCGATTATACAGATCTCTCTCTCTCTTCTCTCTCTCTCTTCCTCATCCTCTCTCTCTCTCTCTCCTCTCCTCTCTCTCTCTCTCTCTCTCTGTGCGTGTTCCTGCTTCTCTCCAACATCCACTCCCTGCCCCTCCTTCCCCATCCGGTTTCCCCTTCCCTCCCTTTGACACTCTCCCTTCCCTCCCTTTGACACTCTCCCTCCCTCCCTTGACACCTCTCTCCGTATTCTAATTAATGGAAAACATTTTAATGAATAGAATGGTAACAAAGGGAACATTTCTCTGCAGCTGTTCTGTCCCAGCTGAAGGTTCGGAAGAAACAAAATTTGGACAACAAATAAGCAGTATACCAAATGGTTTCCTTGTCCACTTCCTTTTCTGTTGCCATCACATACACACACGCGTGCGCGCGCGCGCGCGCGCGCACGCACGCACGCACGCACGCACGCGCTACGCACGCACACACACACACACACACATTTGAGAGCCTTTGTTAATCAGTTTTCCTGGTGAAGTGCTCATGAAGATATTTTGTTATGAATTATACACATATGAATTTTACAATTTCACATATAATATATATATACATAATATTACTATATATAATATATATAATATATATATATAATATATATATATATGTGTGGTGTGTGTGGTGTGTGTGTGTGTGTGTGTGTGTGTGTGTGGTGTGTGCGCGCGCGCACGCGTGCATGCGTGCGTACGTGTATTGTGTGTCTGTTTAGGATGTTTCACGAAAATGTCCAGAAATTCTAATGCAAAGCACTGCAGCCTCTTTTTAACACCAGCTTTATCTCTGTGACAGGCCGCAACAGCTTGATGTCCCAAACTCGCTGTTTTCTACCATTTGCTCTGTGTCACCGCCACCACACTCCACCATGGAACCTCGTCAAGCCTTCCGCATTATTCTAAAGTCAATCGCCCGCCACATCTTTGTAGATCTAGTTGCAAAGTGAGACGACTGCAGGCGGAAATCCAAACAAATCTTAAATAAATGTTAGCGAACCGCCAAGAGAAACGTGGACAGACGAGTCACAAGACAAGCACGACGCGTTTCGACCTCTTAGGTCTTCTTCAGGCAAGCCACAAACAAAATAGGACAATGAAAATGAACGAGTTTGTCACTTAGCTTACATCTCTTCAGCGCAAGGTAGGCGTTGAATAAGTGACAAACTCGTTCATTTTCATTGTCCTATTTTTTAATTTTTAGTCTTGCCTGAAGAAGACCTAAGAGGTCGAAACGCGTTGTGTTTTACTCTTGTGACTCGTTACTGTCTTACGTTTCTCTTGGCGGTTCATTAACGATTTAGACAGCAGAGTGTGTTGATCATGACTGTGGCAAGTGAACGTGCTCTGTTTGTCTATCTGTTGCCTGCCTCTATGTGTGAGTGTGTATGCGCGGTAGTGAACAGCGCAAGTGTGATGTCATGATGTGCAGTGATGTGCTGTGTGTCTGTTGTTGTGTGTGTGTGAGTGTGTAGCGCGCGCGCGCTTGTGTGTGTGTGTGTGTGTGTGTGTGTGTGTGTGTGTGTGTGTGTGTGTGTGTGTGTGTCTGTGTGCGCGCGCGCGCGCGCTTGTGTGCGGCGTTGTGTGTGTGTGTGTGTGTGTGTGTGTGTGTTGTGTGTGTGTGTGTGTGTGTTGTGTGTGTGGTGTGCCATACGGGCAAAGGCGCACGTGTACAGAGAAAGAGAGAGACAGAGAAAGGGAGACAGACAGACCGATAGGGAAACAAAAGGACAGACGCAAACACACATGCAAAATCAATCAATGAATCAGTCAATAGATTCAACCAACAGTAATGCTCCAAACATGAAATACAATGCTCTTTCTCTTCCTTGAGCTTCCCAAGCAGCCGCCATCTGCCATCCCTACCTCCTCACCCCTTCCTTCCACTCTGCCCACCATGAGCAGATCATGGGCGAGTTTGGTTGATCCCAGGAGCCAAACAGTTTCAGAGTGACAACGGTTCTGTCGGGGGCCGGAATAGCTCAGTTGGTAGAGCGCCGGACTCGTAATCCAAGGGTTGCGGGTTCGAATCTCCGCCGAGCCGTTTCGGTACAGGGAGATTTTTTTCCCTCGGGAGTTAACATTAGTTCTGACTCCATTCCCTATACAGTCCTTCGAACGAGACCATAAACCGAGGTTCCGTGTGTGAACGCACGCGTAACATCTTGCACACACGTAAATTCCCATCACCAAGTTTCGGAAGAGAAGGCCAGTTTGGCCGTTGGTATGGATGACACGTTACACATAGCATGCACCTTCCCCGAAGATGGAGTATGGCTGCCTTAACGGCGGGATAGAAAAAGTGGTCATACACGCAACACTCCACTCCTTTTGTTGGGTAGATGGGATTAACACTTGCTTGTCCATATAGGGAGTGTCCGCAGGAGTATCAGCTTGCGTACGCAGAAGAAGAAGAAGAAGAAGAAGGTTCTGGTGGTATGGGAACATGAGGCGTCCCTTGACGTGAACAAGTTGCGTTCTGAACAGCAGATCCCACTTCATTCCCTGAAAACAACACGAGTTAGCGTTCTTTGTTGTCTCCGATTGCTATTCATACAGAATTACATTCGTTATAGGGGATGGTTATTGCCTCTTTTTTTTTTTTTTTAGTGCCTTCATGAGATCTACGTATTTCTCCCCGCTGCAGTCTATACTGTACTTCTAATATAAATCCACAACGTATTTTGAGATTTAAGGTCATTCCTTTAAATCGCGTGGCCGAGAGATGGTCAGTCACTCCTTTAAAGTGTGTTGACAAAAGATACTCAGGTTCACGGTAAGAACTCTACAACTATTTGAATGAACAGTTTCGGCGATGGTTTACATAGACATGGCGATGGTTTACAGACATGGCGATGGTTTACATAGACATGGCGATGGTTTACATAGACATGGCGATGGTTTACATAGACATGGCGATGGTTTACATAGACATGGCGATGGTTTACATAGACATGGCGATGGTTTACATAGACATGGCGTTTCAGGAACTGTGTTGTGTTGGATGAGATGCGTACAATTCTTCTCACTGCAGATTCCACCTCAGTAATTCCCCTTCCCCGTCCTCCTTCTCTCCCCCTGCACGCGCGCGCGCGCGCGCCACACACACACACACACACACACACACACACACACACACACACACACACACACAAACACACACACACACACACACACACACACACACACACGCACACACACACACATGCACACACACACACACACACACCACACACACACACACACACACACACACACACACACACACACACACACACTCATCGTCCCTGCCCTTCTTTTCGCCCCTCCAAAATATGATATTACCACACGGGCAAAATGTCCATTTCCATCAGCTAAACGCGTGACAAAGGCAAATCCAGGACGCCTAATGCACGTACAGAATGCATCTCCATGCTTTTTGTCAGGGGAGGAGAGTGGACGTAAGGGATAAGGAAGGGGAAGCGACACACATTTGGGGATGACCAAGGGAGACAACTGTTCTTCTAACCCAGTCCCAGAGCTTCTGTCATGCCACCGAGTACTTCGTGGCCCTTCCTCTTCCAGAGGAAGTTAATGTGTTCCTCTGTTTGCAGACCACTTCCTGTCGCCAGGTCCTAGTAGTCTTGGGAGGTGGCGTGCAATAAAGTGTTGAGGGTGACATGTTCGATCTTCCCAGTGGGTTATGGAAATTGGTTTTGCTTTCAGAGAAAAAAAAACCCCATTCTTCAGTATTCTGTTCTTTCTTTCAACAATAAAAGACATCGGACCCCTTCACCCCCTCCGAGGAAGAGATGAGCCGTGAGACATCGATCGCAGAGTAGAGAGAGAGGAGGAGAAAGAGAGGAGGATTGAGCGCAGAGAGAGAGGAGAGAGAGTAGCGAGAAGAGAGAGAGAGAAGTAAAGACAATGTTTTATTGAACTAGCCCATGGGTTAATGGAAAGAGTGAGGGTTTGCTATGATCGAGAAAGAAGGAAAAAATCAAATTCGTCAAGTACTTTTCTAATCAACAAACTACAATAAATGCGAACATAACAACATCTTGACCATGTCCTCACGAGAGAGAGAGAGAGAGAGAGAGAGAGAGAGAGAGAGAGAGAGAGAGAGAGAGAGAGAGAGAGAGAGAGAGAGTTTCAAATACAGCAACACTACGCTAAGACGGTTCGAAACGGAAGGAAGATGACTTGCTTATGCCCACCAGCAAGTAGCCAAACGACGTCTTTTCATCTGCAACTGTTCAATCATTTCTTGTCGTGTACGGTTCCATGCGGCTGCTTTCATTGTCGCTCTCCATCCTATACCGATATCCTGAGATTACGTGAACATTACGCCGTTTCTATACATATATAATCAGAATATGGGTCAGTAGGTTGTAAGGGTTCTCCAAGTTCTTAAGGTCACCGCCACATGAAGGGAGACCACTCCCGTTTCAACCGAAGCCTTGACGTTCCACACACGCTATTATCCAATTCTCAACGAAAACACAGCAGAAGAAACAAACCCCCAAAATAACTACTGATCAGTTTGATTGTATACATGCTATTTCCAGTCGCCATTTCTGAACTCTCCCCCTCCCCTAACAAAAACGAAAACAAAAACAGAAGCTATCGCTCTGACGTTACTTAATTTTCCTGTCGATTATGCATATTCCACCCCCAACCCCACCCCCATCCTATCTGTCTCTTTGATTGGAATGGGAACGTGGGAAGTGGGTGGTTTGTTGAGAGAGAGAGAGAGAGAAAAGCACCCTACGCAAATAGTGAGTGTTTACAATTCAATTAAAGATATGAGAGAGAGAGAGAGAGAGAGAAGAGAGAGAGAGAGAGAGAGAGAGAAGAGAGAGAGAGAGAGAGAGAGAGAGAGAATCAATCAATTCAGCGATCAATCAATTCAACGGACAGGAATGCTCCAAACATAAACGAACATGCTCTCTCTTCTTTTCAACCCCCCCCCCCCCCCACCCTCCATTACACCCCTTCCTGTACTCCTCGCCCCTCATTTCCACTCTTTGTCTTCTGTCAACAGCTTTTTGGCGAGTTTTGTTGATCTTGGGAGCCGAACAACTTCACAGTGAGAATGGTTCTGGTGGTGGGGGAACACAAGGCCCCTCTTGACATGAACCAAATCATGCTCTTCAAAACGTCCCACTTAGCCGTCTGAAAATAGCACTCACGTTCTTTTCATCTCCCTTGATATTCATTCAGATGTTTCTTCGTTTCCGGCGATGGTAAGCGTCTCATTTCTTGGCAAAAGATCTCTATTTTTCCATGCTGTAGTCTATACTGTGAATTGATTTTTTTTTCTTTACTGGTTTTTGAAATTGGCTATACATTTGAATTTTCTAGGTCATTCATTAAATCGCATAGATGACTTTTATTAATCAGTGGGTGATTAGAACTTTACGACTACCTGAAAAAAAAAAAAATCAGTTACGGCGATCGTTGTTTACTTAGCCATAGCATGTTCAGGAACTGTGCTTCGTAGAATGAGATGCAACCGATTCTTGCCGCTTAATTTACTTCAATAACTGCCCCTCTTTCCCCCATCCCCCCCCCCCCCCCCCCCCTTTTTTTTTTCTTTTTTTTTTTTCTTTCCTCCAAAACATAGTACCAAACAGGCAAAAGTTCCATTGCTTTAAGTTAAGCGCGACTTTTCATGACAAAGGCGAATTTAGGACGGCTGACGTACATACACAATACATATCCATGTTTCTTCTTTGGGGAGAATGGAAGTAGGAAGTAGGAAGTGCCACAGTTTCTGTCAGACCGATGGGTGCCGCGTGGTCCTTCCGCTGTCAGACCAAGTTAACGTGTTCCACTGTGTGCAACCCACTTCCTGTCGCCATTCCTGGTCTGGGAGATGACGTGCAAGAAAGTGCTGAAGGTGACATCGTTCGCTCTTCTTAGTAGGTTATGGAAATTGGTTTTGCTTTTTAAAGGAAACTACAAAGCACTTCCTTGTTCATTCATTGTTCAGAACACACATACACACACACACGCACACGCACACACACACGCACACGCACACGCACACACACACACACACACGCACGCACGCACGCACGCACAGAGAGAGAGAGAGAGAGAGAGAGAGAGAGAGAGAGAGAGAGAGAGAGAGAGAGAGAGAGAGAGAGAGAGAGAGAGAGAGAGCACAAATACGAATCATTTATTGTGATTATGCTCTCGCAACCGACGCACTATAACAGAGTGGCAGGGAAAGGGACTATACGTGGCATAAATTTGCTGAAACGAATATTGACACAAACACTGCATTCATTACAGCGACCATTATGACATAGAATCCAAATCACAGCGTTATGATTCATAAGCACAGATCTACAACAACAGCGGCGCCTGTATGGTCACAATACTTTTCTAAGAGTCCACCAGCACAAAACTATCATGAACAGTCTGTTCTTTTTTACAGTGTACACAGTATGTGACTGGGGTGCTGTGCCGGTGTCGTATAATATGTGGGAACCGTGATATCTGGGAACGCGTTCCCAGATTAAACCGTGATATCTGGGAACGCATTCCCAGATTTCCTGAACTTCCAATCGTGAAATCTGGGAACTTTGTGAAAATCATGCCAAGAAATCAATGGAAAAAAGTGACAAGAACGCCAAAGATCTCAACTGCACCTAAATATACTGTTCAAAAAAGAAACGCAAAATGCCAAGCTGCCGATTTGAAACACAATTTATTGAAGCTCAGTGTGACAACACGTTTAATGTGAAAATGACAAAAACAGGTCATCAGTAGGACAGAAGTCTCCTCTGTAATGCTGTGGTAAAGAACCAGCCCCAGACCCTCAGGGAAATCGCCAGGCCGCTTCCAAAGTCAGTAACGGGTGTGACCCCCTCTGGCTGCAATGGTAGCCTGGCATCTGCGGGGCAATGAAGCAATAATGTTCCTGATTGTCTGCTGTGGGATGGCCGCCCACTCGGCCTGCAATGCCCGGAACAGTTCATTTGGAGTCGCTGGGGCGTTGGCCCTCACTCTCAGGCGTCTGTCCAAAACGTC
>CM031613.1:6066933-6071933 GCA_018398815.1 Conus ventricosus
CTCCCTACCATAACCAGTACACAATGGTCCAGCTTCATCAATTCTTCACCATAGCCACACACAGTACCTCCAGTAGTAGCAAAGGGTATTCATGTCAAACAATCAAATTTGTGAGAGAAGGAGGGCTTGCAGTTCTACACCCATCCATCCGCCCACTCTCCCCCTCCCTCCCAACCCCCCCCCCCCCCCCCCCCCCCCCCCCCCCACCCCCCCCCCTCCGCCAAAGCACAATTTTCCAGCATGATCACTTCACAGTGAAGCACTTAACTTGCTGAAATATTGAAACGTATTTTATTCATGTACAACCTTCACACTTGCCGGAGGGGTGGAGTGGGGATAGGTATATCCGGATCAAGCTAGAATTATCCCCCCCTCACCCGCCCCCCCCCCCCCCCCTCTTCCCCCACCCCATCCCCGTCCACGCCACCTGATATAAGATGCTCCAGTATGGTTAGTTCTTAGTCATAAACACCTGGGTAGCTACATCTTGCCAATTGTCACAATCATGTCAAACAGACCTGTGCGGAGAGGTGGGGTGGATATTTCTTCGCTGAGCTAGAACTAATCGCTGTTCCCCACCCCCACCCCACCCCACCCCACCCTGCCCCACCTCCCCAACATCCAATACGTTACGTTCAAACGAGGTCAGTTATTCATCTTGATAAAACGCTTAAGCAGTCCAAATATGACGAAGCGTCACATTCATGTAAAACAATTACACTTGCGAGAAATGGAGAGAGTAGGGAGTGGGTGGGGGTATATCCAGACCAAGCCAGAAATACTCCCACCCCTTCCCCCTTCCCCCTCCCCTCAAAAAAAAAATCGACATGCTTGGTTTTAAAAAAAAAACGTGTAACACTTGATGAGCCAAAATATTGGGGAGAGGGTTGGGAGGTATACCGAGACCATGCCAGAGGTACTCACCCCAATTTGTTTCCAATATGCTTAAATCTTATCCACCGGGAAACACTTGATACGACCAAAATATTGCAGTGTCTCGATAAGCCAAAATACCGCAAAGTGTCTGGATAAGGCAAAATATTGCAAAGAACCTGGATAAGCCAAAACATTGCAAAGTGTCTGGATAAGCCAAAACATTGCAAAGTGTCTGCATAAGCCAAAACATTGCAAAGTGTCTGCATAAGCCAAAACATTGCAAAGTGTCTGGATAAGCCAAATTAATGCAAAGGGTCTTGAAAAGCCAAAATACCGCAAAGTGTCTTGAAAAGCCAGAATTTACAAAGTGTCTGGACAAGCCCGAATCTTGCAAAGTATCTCGATAAGCCGAAATACTGCAACAGGTCACATTCACGTAAAACAATCACACTTGAGAGAGAGAGAGGGCGTGGAGTGACCCACTTCTTCTAAACACCCACATTGTTCTAGTGTGCTCAGTTTTTAACCATAAGGAGTGCTTAAAAAGCCCGAATATTGCAAAATGTCATATTCAATTAAAACAATGAGACTTGCAAGAGAGGGGTGTGTGTGTGTGTGGTGTGTGTGTGTGTGTGTGTGTGTGTGTGTGTGTGTGTGTGTGTGTGTGTGTGTGTGTGTGTGTGTGTGTATTAGAAAAGTTACAGTTACGTTTTTTAAAGTATTTATTTAGATTAAATAAAACTACAATGACTTCATTGATTTATGGTGAAACCGGAATCTATCCTTTATCTGTACTGATTAAAGTAAAAATGATAAGGTTCTGGGCTAACTTAGTTGTTCCTGATTCTAAGAAGTATTCAAACAAAGTATATAATATCTTACATGAACTATATACAAAAGGAATTTTCGTTTCACCATGGCTTAGTTATGTTAAAAGCATTTTATTTGAAACTGGTTTTGATTGTGTTTGGGAATCTCATTCATTCACAAACAGAAATAACTTATGTAAGTGTGTTAAAAAGGAGTTGCAAAATAATTATGCTCGTGATTGGCGCAGTTCTCTTGAAAACAGCAACAAGTGTGTATTCTATAAAAGTATAAAGACTGTCTTTGGAAAAGAACATTATATTTCTACCTTACCAGATATTTATGTTATACCTTTATTCAAATTTAGATGTAGTAACCATAAATTGCAAATTGAAATTGGAAGACACCATAATGTTCCAAGAGAATTGCGTATTTGTCGTAACTGTGAAATGGGTGAAATTGGAGATGAATTCCATTGCATCATGGAATGTCCAAAATATAATGAACTTCGTGAAAAATTCATCCCTAAAAATATCTAAAACCAAAGTCTGTTTTCAACTTTTGTAATTTATTTCAAAAAGGAAGACGCATTTGTTTGAATATTAGTAAGTTTCTAAAAAATGGGAAGATTGTTTAATGAGATCGTTACAGTTCACCAGAATTCAGCATTTCGCAACTATATTCACACATTGTTCTGAGTGAGTTTCGTATTTCTCTTTGTTACATTTGTATCCTCCATGCCCCAGCAGGGGTCAAAGGATTAAATTTGAATTGAATTGAATTGAATTGAATTGTGTGTGTGTGTGTGTGTGTGTGTGTGTGTGTGTGTGTGTGTGTGTGTGTGTGTGTGTGTGTGTGTGTGTGTGTGTGTGTGTGTGTGTGTTGTGTGTGTTGGGGGGTGGAGGTGGGGTCATTTCTGGACCAGTCCAAAACGATCCCCCTTCTCTACCCCCGCTTCACAACAGCCAGTGCTCAATGTTCCAATGTGCTTAGTTCTGAATCATTGTGACACACTTATTCGCCCAAATATTGCAAAGTATCCCATTCGCATAAAAGAATCATGCTTGCGACAGAGGGTGGGGGCATTGTCGGACATAATCAGAACCACCATCACCACCTCTCCGCCTCAACAAGCAATGCACAACGCTTCAGCATATTCAGGTTTTAGCCATTATGGAACAGTTGAAAAGCACAGCTATTGCGACGTGTCACATTCATGTGACTTTTGAGAGGTGTGTGTGTGTGTGTGTGTGTGTGTGTGTGTGTGTGTGTGTGTGTGTGTGTGTGTGTGTGTGTGTGTGTGTGTGTGTGTGTGAGTGTGTGTGTGTGTGAGTGTGTGTGTGCGAGTGTGTGTGTGTGTGTGTGTGTGTGTGTGTGTGTGTGTGTGTGTGTGTGTGTGTGTGTGTGTGTGTTCCTGGATTGTGCCAGAAATATCCTGCCCCCCCCCCCACCTCTCACAATGGGGATACATCCTGACCAGTTCTGCCGAAAAGAACATACTGGTAAAAGGCATATCCAGAGACCACACGCATAAAGGTTCCCTGCATGTTGTTCACACTAATTCCACCAATCAAATGGCAGCAGACTATGACATCAAAGACGTTGCCCCCTGGGAAGGACACACGCCATTAACTCCTTAGCATTGTTATCCTCATGAAGACAGCTTGCACCTTTCATCACTGCTAAGCCCTCCGCCTTGGCTTAAGGCTGTGTCAGGCCAATTGACATAGGCTAGAACACCAAGACTACATCAAAATGTTGTTATGCTCTGCACAGTTATGCAGGGATTGTCTTCAGTTGTGACAAGCTCCTAGCATAACATTATCAGTCTCCAAAATTCTCCGAATTCGGAGTGTGGCTGCCCACGTGGCGGGGTAATCAAAAACGGTCACACAGGTAATGTTCTCATCCCCAGCTGATGCATTTGTACCATAGTGTTCAAGTGCTTCGGCTGTTCGGATGGTCCCTGGAGTGTTTTAGCCAGGGTACGACAACAACTACAACAACATCAACAACAACAACAACTGCTAAGCCTGACACCTGCTGTCCTGGTAGATGCTTTATAGTAGTAATTGCAGGAGGCGTACAGGAGAAGGCGGACTCCGGTGGAGTACAGACTTTATCACAAGTAGACTTCTTCATTTGTTTCAAATGATTATCATAACAAGACTTTGTAACGAGAACACACATTCACAAAAAAAGTGAAAGACGAACCATATTAGTGCAGACTTTTTTTTTTCTTTTACAATCAGACTTCTTAATTTGTTTCCAATAATTATCAAAATAAAACTTTGCAACAAGAAAAAAAAATAGAAAGACTGACCTAATTAAAAGCAAGAAGCTGTGGACAAGTTTGTGGGAGGGAGGCGGGGGGGGGGGGGGGTGACAGGGAGGTGGTTGTTCGGTGCATGTATGGTGGTGGTGGTGGGCGGCGGAGGCAGGTAGGGGTGGTGGGGGGGGTGACAGGGAGGTGGTTGTTCGGTGCATGTATGGTGGTGGTGGTGGTGGGCGGCGGAGGCAGGTAGGGGTGGGGGGGGTGGGGGGGGTGACAGGGAGGTGGTTGTTCGGTGCATGTATGGTGGTGGTGGTGGGCGGCGGAGGCAGGTAGGGGTGGGGGTGGGGGTGACAGGGAGGTGGTTGTTCGGTGCATGTATGGTGGTGGTGGTGGGCGGCGGAGGCAGGTAGGGGTGGGGGGGGGGGGGGGTGACAGGGAGGTGGTTGTTCGGTGCATGTATGGTGGTGGTGGTGGGCGGCGGAGACAGGTAGGGGGGGGGGGGGTGACAGGGAGGTGGTTGTTCGGTGCATGTATGGTGGTGGTGGTGGGCGGCGGAGGCAGGTAGGGGTGGGGGGGTTAGTTCTGGCTTAAACCGGAACTACCTCTTTCTCTCTGTCTCTCTCTGTTTCTCTGTCTCTGTCTCTGTCTCTGTCTCTGTCTCTCTCTCTCTCTCTCTCTCTCTCTCTCTCTCTCTCTCTCTCTCTCCCCAGTGATCCAGAACTTTCTTCCGGTGATATTTCTGGCACAAGTCGGCACGATCTCTCTAGCACAAGGGGGAGGGGGGGGTAGGGAGATGTGGAGGGGGGGGGGGGGTCCAGATCAGTCTGGGGGTATTTGTGGAACATGCCACCCTTACCACTATTTCAGGTTTCCGTGTTAACGTATAATTTGAGCCTTCTCCAATCGGTTGGCATATTGCTGGAATTTAAGTCAATCTGCTCACAGGAGGAAGAAGTTTTAACCTAAATTGGACCTGCGGGTAGTTTTCATTACTGAGCCAGATCTGTCCCCGGGGGGTGCAAATGAAAGGGGAGGATGTAGA
>CM031613.1:6081933-6096933 GCA_018398815.1 Conus ventricosus
GCTGCAAACAAACAACAACAAAAAAGATAGCAATCAATAACACGATTCGCTCAATGATCGCCATCCTCAAGGTGGTCAAGACCGGACCGTGGTGAGAGTGACGCTCGTTCCGCTTCATGCATCAGTGCCAAGAGAAAGTAAACGAATGTTAACCATCAATGACAAATATTAAGTATTACAGAAATACATTTTTGGAAGAAAAAGGGTCACATAGGCAGATAAACACCACAAAACGGACAGCAAGCGTCCACGCCGGAGAGTGTGTACAGTTTCCTAATCGCCACATTACAATTCGGAAAAAAAAAACAGTAGAAAAGAAAAGCTGGCATAATATGAATAGTGAGCAGGGAAAAAGCGAATAATAGCTTCTAGGATGAAGAGGGGGAGAACGGAACGCAAAGTCAGAAACTTATTAGATATCAATTTTAAACAATTGTAATGAGGGGGAGGGGGGAAGAGGGGATGGAGCAAACTTTTTTTTTAAAAGTTGACAAGAGAAAAATGTACTAATTCAGAACTTTCAGACAGTAAGAATACTGTCTGTATTGAAAGGGCCTCCGGCATTCCATGGGAGACATACACCATTTCCCTCCTCCAGCAAAAATACACATAAAACGTCACCAATGGTGAAAATGATATGTCCGTAAAGCTATAACATTCAAATGATCTGTTATATTAATGTTTATATTACCAACACCAATTAACATTACATCATTAAATTCAGACAACAATGCTATCTATATAAATTTCTTGATAGTTGATGTGTTTGAGGAAACAGATGCTGATACTAAGCTTCTCTGCGTTTTCCATTATGATTAGACTTTTTTTGTTAATGCTGGAGTATGATCATTACTTAACTTGCCGTCTTATTGTTTTGCTTCTTTGACTTGCATGTTCTTCCAGAAATCGTGCACAGCCTTCCACACAATGACAATTGACACCAGACCCGTGCCTTCTTGGCGTGCATGGTCATGTGTTATTCATGTACGTATCTTCACATTGCCTCTTGTTATTCTTTTAATCAATGCAAAGCCCTAGCGTCGGATAACTCTTGTGAATATGGCGCTATCTACATTGTCCATTATTATTTTTATCATTATCACCGCAATAATCACCATCATCATTATTGTTATTGTTGTTGTTATCATTGTTGTTGTTGTTATTATTATTATTATTGTTATCATTGTTGTTGTTGTTTTGTGGTTTTTATGATTATAATTATTATCACTATTTTCATAGTCATGGTGAATTTCACCCCTACATTAAAAGTGGATGTAAGTTGTCTTGCTTTATCTGTGGGTGTCCATAAACGTTCGATGCAGATTGCACTGAACTTTGTTTTCATTGTTATTATCATTATTATCATTATTCTCCAAATCCCTGGTGATTTCCTATGGCAGCACTGTAGAGCGCAGCCATGACAGTCAAGACATTTGACCTTGACCTTTCCTCAGTTTCTCTCATCATGAATACAAACTGATGTGAACGGGCAGTAATTGAAGAGCCAGGAGTGACCGACCTTAGGGTGGGAAAGGAGAGAGAGAGAGAGAGAGAGAGGAGAGTGAGAGAGAGAGAGAGAGAGAGAGAGAGAGGAGAGAGAGGAGGAGAGAGAGAGAAAACCACTGCAAACCGTACCGTTACCACCTATTTCCCGACAATGACAAAAACAGTCTTAGGAACATCATTCTGAACTCCGGGCATGGTGACAGTGATAGAGCGGGAAACGAGGAGGGAAGAAAAGCAAAAGACCAACAGAAGAAGACAACGGGAAGGAAGAAGAGGAAAAGACCAACAGAAGAAGACAACGGGAAGGAAGAAGAGGAAAAGGGAAAAGGAGCACTGGGAAGAAACCAAGCATACTTACATACTAACGTCATGGGGAATAAATACTGGCCAAAAAAAAAAAAAAATCAAAACGATTAAGAACAAAAAGTGTTTATGCTACACGTGAATGATATTAAAAAGAAAACACACACACACACACACACACACGCGCGCGCGCACCAACGAATTAATTTACAAAG
Organism: Conus ventricosus; assembly: GCA_018398815.1. Lineage (NCBI taxonomy): Eukaryota > Metazoa > Mollusca > Gastropoda > Neogastropoda > Conidae > Conus > Conus ventricosus. The sequence continues at coordinate 6,083,958 of CM031613.1, forward strand.
AGCATCCGAACAAGCCTGGAAGTCGTCTACTGAATATACATCGACAGAAAAAAACCAGCGTTAGCCAAAATAAATTCAGCATTAGGCAACATTGACAATGATCTTTATTTACCATAGGGCAAAACACGCTTATATACAACCAAATGTTTCAAAATTAGTGTCTCCCATCTGACAACGGTTGTGAAAAGGATTTCAGTTATCATTGTGGGTATGAAGAAGAAGAAGACGAAGAAGAAGGAGGAGGAGGAGGAGGAGGTGGTGGAAGAGGGAGGAGGAGGAGGTGGAAGAGGAGGAGGAGGAGGAGGAATAGGAGGAGGAGGAGGAAGAGGAGGAGGTGGAAGAGGAGGAGGAGGTGGAAGAAGAGGAGGAGGAGGTGGAGGAGGAGGAAGAGGAGGAAGAGGAAGAAGAGGAGGAGGAGGAGGAGGTGGAAAGAGGAGGAGGAGGAGGAGGTGGAAGAGGAGGAGGAGGAGGAGGTGGAAGAGGAGGAGGAGGAAGAGAAAGAAGAGGAGGAGGAGGAGGTGGAAGAGGAGGAGGAGGAGAGAAAGAAGAGGAGGAGGAGGAGGAGGAAGAGGAGGAGGAGGAGGTGGAAGAGGAGGAGGTGGAAGAGGAGGAGGAGGAAGAGGAGGAGGAGGAAGAGGATGAGGAGGAGGTGGAAGAAGAGGAGGAGGAGAGAAAGAAGAGGAGGAGGAGGAGGAGGAAGAGGAGGAGGTGGAGGTGGAAGAAGAGGAGGAGGAAGAGAAAGAAGAGGAGGAGGAGGAGGAGGAAGAGGAGGAGGAGGAGGTGGAAGAGGAGGAGGAGGAAGAGGAGGAGGAGGAGGAAGAGGAGGAGGAGGAGGTGGAAGAGGAGGAGGAGGAAGAGGAGGAGGAGGAAGAGGAGGGGAGGAGGAAGAGGAGGAGGAGGAGGTGGAAGAGGAGGAGGAGGAAGAGGAGGACGAGGAGGAGGAGGAGGAGGAGGAAGAAGAGGAGAAGGAGGAGGAAGAGGAGGAGGAAGAGGAGGAGGAGGAAGAAGAAGAGGAGAAGGAGGATGAAGAGGAGGAGGAGGAGGAAGAGGAGGAGGAAGAGGAGAAGGAGGAAGAGGAGGATGAGGAGGAGGAGGAGGAGGAGGAGGAGGAAGAGGAGGAGAAGGAGGAAGAAGAAGAGGAGGAAGAAGAGGAGGTGAAGGAGGAGGAAGAGGAGGAGGAGAAGCAGGAGGAAGAGGAGGAGGAAGAGGAGGAGATGGAGAAGAGGAGGAGGAGGAAGAAGAGGAGGAGGAGGAAGAGGAGGAGGAGGAGGAGGAGGAGGAAGAAGAAGAAGAGGAGGAGGAGGAGGAGGAGGAGGAGGAAGAGGAGGAGGGGGAGGAAGAGGAGGAGGAAGAGGAGGAGGAGGAGGAAGAAGAGGAGGAGGAGGAAGAGGAGGAGGAGGAGGAGGAGGAGAAGGAGGTGGTGAAGGGAGGAGGAGGAGGAGGAGGAGGAGGAGGAGGAGGAAATGAAAGAAGAAAATAATGCGTGGAAGGTGGGTAGGAGGATGAAGAATGAGGCAGAAGACCAGGTGGAAGCAGCAGTAACAAATGAGCACAGCTGATCAAGAAGAAAAGAGGAAGAGAACAAAAAGGATCCGAACATCAAAATCAAAAACTACAGAACAGACCAATGAAAACCAAGTTCCAGAACATCAAGAAGAAGAAGAAACCAAAATGTCTTCAAAAGTAAGAAGACGAGAAGACCACTCCAAAAAAAAAAAAAAAAAAAAACATTAGTAAGAAAAAGACCAAAAAAACCCACGAACATCAATAAGACCAACTCCAAGAACACCAAGTGCAAGATTATTATCATTATTGTTATCATTACAGTTCAGCCAATACATGGGACTTTCTCAGAACTGCCACCACGCGGGGTGGAGGAAGGAGGGGAGGGGGTCTTGTCCAGCAAAAAAACAACAAGAACAAGAACAACAACATTGAAAAGAAACTCAGACATATAATTCATAATGCGGTGACCAATGTGTTGAAATCCTCAAAGCAGTTAAAAACTAGGTTGTGCTGAAGAGGCCAGTCTTTCCCCGACCACTCCTCCTCCACGTCCTCCAGATTAAAGGAACTGGTAAACAAACTAATGAGAGCCGTGCGAGTACCATGGAAACACATAATGAAGGCCACACACGCGAAACGGACATCGCAGAATGGACAGCTAGATTCCATTCTAGACAGTGTGCACAGTGTCTCTTCCTCGTCACCAGATTACAGCAAGAAAGCTGGCATGTTCTAGCTTCTTCTACGAGAGAAAAATGTATTGGCATTCTCCAGCACAACAACTGTTGGACCATACTTGACACAAAGAGAGTGGAAGTAAAGAAGTTAAAGAAAGAGAAGAAAGTCAAAGAGGGTGACGAAAAAGAGATAAATATCAACATTAAAATGTCTAAGAGGCAGGGGTACAATTAATACTAGCCCTATCGTCCCCACAGAGACAAGTAGATGACCAACGCCTGGAACACCAAAACAAAAGATGAAGACTAACACCTTGAACACCAAAAAGAAGATGACCAACACGTTGAACACCAAAAAGGGGTAGAAGAACACCTAGAAGAAGGAAAGAACGATCCCATGCTACCAAGAAGATGACCAACACCTTGAACACCAAAAAGAAGATGACCAACACTTTGAACACCGAGAAGAGGTAGAAGAACACCTAGAAGAAGAAAAGAACAATCCCATGTTACCAAGAAGACCAGCACCAGGAAGAAATGGAGGGGAAGAATACCCATACCAAGAACACCCAGAAGGCCTGCACCAGCGAGAAATGGAGAGGAAGAATACCCATACCAAGAACACCCAGAAGACCTGCACCAAGAATTAAGGAGACCTGTACAAAAAGCATCAGGAAGAAAAACCAAGAACACAAACACCAAGAACAAGAATACAAACACCTAGAACAAGAATACAAACACCAAGAACAAGAATACAAACACCAAGAACAAGAATACAAACACCTAGAACAAAAGCAAGACAAATACTAAGAAGGAGAAAACAAATACCACGAACACCAAGAAGAAGACGAACACAAAAAAGAAAACAAACGCTAAGAAGACGTCAAAACGCTAAGAAGACGACGAACGCTAAGAAGACGACGAACATCAAGAACCCCAAGTAGACTACAAACATCTAGAACACCCAGAAAGAGACAAACACCAAGAAAAGAGCAAACGCCAGGAACGGGAAAAAAAGACAAAAATCAAGAACATGAAGACAAACGCCCAGAAAAAGAAAAACATCAAGAACACCAAGAAAAAAGACAAACATCAAGAACACCAAGAAAAAGACAAACAGCAAGATCACCAAGAAAAAGACAAACATCAAGATCACCACGATAAAGACAAACATCAAGAACACCAAGGACAAGACAAACAGCAAGAACATCAAGAAAAAGACAAACACAAAGAACACCAAAAAAAAAAAAAAGACAGGACACCAAGAACGGCAAGGAAAAGACAAACAAAAAGAAAGAAATCAAAACACCTACAGCAGCAAGAAGAAGACAACTACTGATCATGTCAAGAACATGGAAGAAAAGAGCAAGAATTCTAACAACAACACCGGCACTAAGAAAGTAGGAGGAAGATCAGGTACAACAAAAAGGAAGACGAAGAACACCAAGAACATCAAGAAGAATAGCAACTATTCTTCTAGAACATGATCAGCATAAACAAAAATTCTTAGAAGAAGAAAGATCTGCGCTAAGAACGAAAAATTATATTAAAAAAACCAGAACCAGACAAATCTGCTGTACAGGTAGGCCCTATATCACACTTTAAATGTTATGTCATCTGCATTCTCCAACAACGACAAAAGCTTTGCCTTGAACGTAAACGATCATCCTTCAGATCACATGGTGGAGAACAACTGGCCGGCCCAATGGCCTCTCCCATTGCCCGTGTAATACGCCAAATCTCACACCGATTGTATACACGTGTATTTTTCGCGTAGGTTTAGTACATAATCTGAACGTTTCTAGCGGAATATTTTCCTTGCATCTGTATAATCAGTATGTTTCACGTGGAATTCCTGTCTACCTCTGTACTCTCCTTATTCATATAGGAAAGAACTCAGTTGCTACATCGCGTTAACAGCAAGATACTACACAACAATCGGTCATGTAGTAAATTAGAAAAAGGAAAAATTAGGGAGGGGGAGGGGGGGGGGGGTTCGGATTGCAAACCCTTCGGTCAAAAAGACAAATTAGAATTCGTGATCTCAATTAATTTTCAAAATTAAAGATAATTCTGTTACTGTTTGAATTGAAGATAGTTTTGTATGTCGGTCAGCGCGATTTCCGATTCCTTCTTGCTCGTAACGGCGCCCTCTCTTGCCGAAAGCGCAAAATGTAGGTAATCATTTTTAGCCCTTTGACCTGGATGTATAGAAATTCCTTCCATCTGTTCATGCTTCAGTAACCTAGCTGAAACCCCACATAAAAAGCAACAAAAACAGAAACCCTCCAAACATAAACAAAAACTGAAAAAGAAACGCGCATTCAAGCAAATAATAATAATAACAATAACAACCATGATAATAATGATAATGATTATGATGGGTTTTTTCCTCTAAAAATTGTAAAAAAAAAAATAAACAAAAGGAAAGCGTATGGACTCTACTTTTCCAGCAAAATCGACTGGACAAATCTGCTACCATAAAAGTTTCTTCTTTTAAAAAAAAAAAGCCCTTTTCGAACGAAAAAGAGGAGTGTTTAAACGTGACCAGAGTGAGTTATGCGTACACGATTAAGCATCCACGGATATTTCTCACCAATGCAAAAAGCTGAAAAGTACGCATGAGTAAAAGTCTTGAATGAAAGTCCATTTTCTGTGCACCAACAGCCTTCCATTTATTTCTTGCCTACGCTGTAAGTTGAACAGTTCCCATCAGTAAAAAGTCTGGAATAAGATGTGCTACACCGGCGTTCCATTTATTTCTTGCCTACGCTGTAAGTTGAAAAGTTCCCATCAGTAAAATGTCTGGAATAAGATGTGCTACACCGGCGTCCCATTTATTTCTTGCCTACGTTGTAAGTTGAAAATGTCTCCTTGAGTAAAAAGTCTGGAATAAGATGTGCTACACCGGCGTTCCATTTATTCCTTGCCTACGCTGTAAGTTGAAACGTTCCCATCAGTAAAAAGTCTGGAATAAGATGTGCAACACCGGCCTTCCATTTATTTCTTGCCTACACTGTAAGTTGAAAAGTTCCCATCAGTAAAAAGTCTGGAATAAGATGTGCAACACCGGCGTTCCATTTATTCCTTGCCTACGCTGTAAGTTGAAAAGTTCCCATCAGTAAAAAGTCTGAAATAAGATGTGCTACACCGGCGTTCCATTTATTTCTTGCCTACGCTGTAAGTTGCAAAGGTCTCCTTGAGTAAAAACTCTGGAATAAGATGTGCTACACTGGCCTTCCATGTATTTCTTACCAGCGCAAAAAACTTTTTTTTTTTTGGAATAGCCCATGAGAAGAAGCCTGTAATGAGAGTCCATTCTATGTACAACACCGGCCTTTTCTTGCCTATTTCAGTGGAAGGGGACAAGACCAAGCAAGCAAACCACTCGCAGAAGTTGGTGTGCTCAGGCTGATCCTGTTTTAAAACAACGGCTGGTCCGTACGGACAACAATCTCCTTCAGATTCTCTCCCCCACCCCCCACCCCCCGCCCCCCTCTCCCCCATAAAGATGTGGCGTGGCGTTGTGCGTTTGAGTCGGATAAAGGAAGGTGGGGGGGGGGGGGGGGGTTATGCGGAAATTGGAATGTGGTGGGTCTGGAAGCCCATTCACCGGTCAAAGCCGATGCCTAAGCTGATTTTTTTTTTTAATCGCCCAGTTCTATGTTTGTTCTGCAAAACTGATTGCAAGTCTCCCCACACCTTCCCCCTCACCTCCCGCATCCTTCTCCACACCTTCCCCCTCACCTCCCGCATCCTTCTCCACACCTTCCCCCTCACCTCCCGCATCCTTCTCCACACCTTCCCCCTCACCTCCCGCATCCTTCTTATCACGGTGCCACACCTTCCCCCTCACCTCCCGCATCCTTCTCCACACCCTTCCCCCTCACCTCCCGCATCCTTCTTATCACGGTGCGCCCCTTCCTTACCCTCCTACCTCCCTCCCCCAAAACTCTTTCCCCATTTACCGTCCTAACCCCTGTCATTATTTTCTTTTGTTGAAATGATAGCGGTCACTTTAAGATACCCAACCATCACCGCTCCTGTCTCATCATCATCAACCATTCTTACCTCTCTATCTCCCGTGTGAGTTGGAGATTTGGAAACGCTCCTAGCCATAGCAGCTCACTCCCATCTCACGTCCCCCCCCCCCCCCCTTCCTTCGACCGGCACCTGTGTGTGTGTGTGTGTGTGTGTGTGTGTGTGTGATATCAGAACTCAGCAGGTATGAAACTCGTCTCAAAAGCAGGGAAGCCATTCACATTCTCATTATCAGACTGTTCCGGGCGAACTAATACCTGCGAGGGATGCTTAAAAAGCTAAAATAAGAGTCATCTGTCAGAAATTCTCCATGGACCGATTTGCTAGGGAACAAAGTAGGATTACCCGTCAGACGATAATCTTGATAGCAGGTCAGCAGTGTATTAACTTTGTGGACTTTTTACAGATAAAAAGGGAAGTATTAAACATCTTTGCCTTCTGTTAGCTAAGAGTGCCACAGCGCTGATCAGACAGGCCCTGTGTCTGCCGACTGTTCAAAGGGTCGACCGCCTGTTCGCCACGCGTGGCCGCTGATAGCGTCAAACGGGTCAGGTTTATAGCACACACACACATGGTGGTGGTTCGCGCACAGGGCAAGGCTGCGTGCAGACAGTGGGCCGCCCTCGCTGACAACGATAAGACCGCTTAACATGAAAGGGCACCCCTGCCAGCTGAGCAATTCTCTTACAGCAAGCAGTGACTGTGGTCCCGGGACATGGCGAATGCTCCGCATGAGCGAATGGGACTCTTGATCAGAGCGAACCGTGGGAGGAGGGGGCAACATGCTTATAATCTCCGTTCTTGATCCGTGGACTCTCTTTTTTTTTTCCAATCCGTAAAAAAAAAGAAAAAGAAAAAAAAAAGAGAGTTAACATTGATGTAGTACAAGCCTGCAGTATATTGGCTGATGAACGGGGAGGGGGAATGGTGTGTTAAATAAAACCTAGCAACAGAAATATTGAGGGGTGCATTCAGAACTGCTACTTTCCACCCATACCGTCTAGACAGCAGGAACAAACAGTCACGGCGCAGTCGAGGATTGGAAATCACTCCGCGCAAAACAGAAAGAAGGGTGGAGGCATTGGAGGCCTTTGTCGAGCTCTCTTCCTCGTTCTTCACCAGACCGCCAGGTGACACGTGTCCTGGCTGGTGGTGGTGAAGGAGGCTGAGGAGATAGGGATTCCTCGTCGGAAGCGTCTGCTTGCTGGAGGAGATCAGCTGGGTGGTTTTGTGGGCAACGAGACTCCCGTCAGCGGCGGCTGTCTGTGCATTATCGGCGGGGGATCAGTACGACCTTCTGGACATCAGCATCTCTGGTCACCAGCGACCGTGGACCGCGGACCTTGAGCCATGGCTGCGGCTGGTGTAGAACCCGCTTGGCGGCATCAGCTGCCCTGCTCTCTGAAATCATAAGGAAGTGCAATAGCATCAGCACATGAATGAGGCATCAGCTGCCCTGCTCTCTGAAATCATAAGGAAATGCAATATCATCAGCACATGAATGAGGCATCAGCTGCCCTGCTCTCTGAAATCATAAGGAAGTGCAGTATCATCAACACATGAATGAGGCATCAGTTTTGATCCCAGTGCTAACAGCAGCTGTGCGAAGATGCCCGCCTGGTGCAACCTTTTCAGCACAGGAGGGGTGGATCATGAGCAGAAACGTCTGGAGGAGCAGAAACTGAACTGCCAGCCGAGGAGAAGCAGGGCCAGCACTTTCTGTAGGCCTGGCTAACCTCCGGCTACATATTGACTGGTCTCCAGTTGCGGCTGAATTTTTCAGAACGACGATTGGAGTGATAAGCCGTCATAGCCATGCCACTCGTTAATAACGGAAGATACGCCTCCCTTCACCAGGAAGGATGAACATCAGCTGATGCGTTAGTGATGCACGTGCTCAGTCTGATGACATGACGGATGTAGGGCACGGCGTGTATGGTACCGCTTGGCCCACAATGACGGGGCAGCTGCATTCCGTCTTCCGAGGGTTGAACTCTACTGCAGCGTCGGTGAAGGTTTTGTGACGCTGGCAGTTCTCCATGGCTGTTGTCTTACGAGTTGCATACATACACAACGGCTCCAAAGACCTCGGCAGTGCTTTTCGACGTCATCTTTCGTGATGAGGTTTGCGCTAAACCCTGACAGCAGCTTAAGGCCAAGGCCAGCTATCAACATTTGAAAATGATTCTCTCTCTCTCCCTCTCTCTCTCTCTCTCTCCTCCTCTCTCTTCTCTCTCTCTCTCTCTCACACACACACACACACACACACACACACACACACACACCTCTAGTTATTGTCAGTTTATTCTCATTAGCCGTGTCCTTAGGCTGTTCTGAGAAAACATGCACACGCATCTGCCACAAACTCAATTCTGTCACATTGCCAACACTCTCACTCTCCCTCCCTCCCTCCCTCCCTCCCCTCCCCCCCTTCCACACCTTTCCTCCCCCTCTGTCCTTACACACTGCTACAAGCTATCCCCATCACCATCCCACTGCACCCCCATCACCACCCTCTCACCGCCACCCCCCTCTCCAGCCGCAAACCGCTTCATCCTCCATATCGCTCACACACCACACACACCACACACACACACACACACACACACATACACACACACACAGACAGAGAGAGAGAGAGAGAGAGAGAGAGAGAGAGAGAGAGAGGAGAGAGAGAGAGAGAATGCATAATGTATAAGAGAGAGAGAGAGAGAGAGAGAGAGAGAGAGGAGAGAGAGAGAGAGAGAGAGGAGAATGTGAATACATAATGCATAAGAGAGAGAGAGAGAGGAGAGAAGAGGAGAGAGAGAGAGAGAGAGAGAGAGAGAGAGAGAGAGAGAGAGAGAGAAATGTGAATACACAATGTAAAATCAATGACACATCACCTCTTTGCACTTCTTCACAGTGCACGAAGCTGGTAAAGGCAAGTTTTTCCATTCTTCACACACACACACACACACACGTGCGCGCACGTGCGCGTATGCAGGCGCTTACACTTTCATGGATTCAGAATCACTTACGAACGTCCTGCGACCCTTAGTTAATGACTCATAAACCTGATCTGATCATTTTAAAAACGTCTTCTTGCTCATGGCTTAAAGGCACCAAGAGACCGACATCAGCTTTTGTCAGCATATCTTCAATGGACGGGTTTTCTTTGGCGTGTTTTGCTTTTTTTTTTTTCTTTTTTCTTTTTCTTTTTCGACGATCTGCATGCACAACAGCAAAACTTGGATCTAAAACTCTAAGAGACTCGACAAGATTAAACGTGTGTGCTTTTTTAAGGAGCTTTAACATTTCACGAGAGTCTGTTTTTCGGGCCGTTTACATAAAATGGCCCATAATAACAATAAAAATACCGACAGTTATCCCACCAATCAAACAACATTTCTGTTTGAAACGCAAGGTGGAAACTAATGGCTGAACGTATAACTAGAAAAGACCCCCATTTTTCTTCCATCTTCGCGCCTAAAAGACGCCGGTTTTTTTTGTTTGTTTGTTGTGTTTTTTTTACGATGAAGCGAATATGAAACAAAGAGAAACTGAATTAGAAGCTAGGCAAAACTTGCTTTTCATCTGTGTCTTTCATTTATGAATACGACTCATATGTCGTCCGATATACTTCGTCAGAAATTTTGTAAACTTGATGGCGATTGGTAGGGACAGCCGTAGGTATTTATGTGTCATCACTGGTACCCAAGAAAAAGGAGACATTACTGTGTAATGTTGCAATGCATGAGCTCACTAATTCATTCACGTTTATTCAAGATTCATCACTAAAGTACGTTATCGAAATAAACTTTACGACTTGGAAACAATATGTTGCAAGCTGTCAAGCGCATATAAAAAGAACAAATCACGCTACGTCGTAATTTCTCAAACTGCGAGAGCGTTCGCCTGTATACCTAACGACCTTTCAAGGCAATAACTGTTCAAAAGAGACTTCAAAAGTAATAATGGGAAATTCATCTTTTGATTCAAATCACTTTTGTCGTCTGTACTTTGCCCCATCTACTTCATCATGACAATGTTATCAGCACGTTTTTATGATTATGAATCATACGTTAGTGACATATTTGGTTCAGTTTTATAGCCTTTTCTTCTGTTAAATGATCATACCCATTACTCTTCTCCCCCCCCCCCCCCTCCCCTCCACTTATCCCAACGCTCTCTCTCCCCTCCTAAGCAATGGAAAGATGTTAAACGGAACAGGGCACACACACTCTCTCTCTCTCTCTCTCTCTCTCTCTCTCTCTCTCTCTCATACACACACACACACACACACACACACACACACACACATACGCACGCTCTCTCTCTCTCTCTCTCTCTCTCTCTCTCTCTCTCTCTCTCTCCTCTTTCACGCACGCGCGCGCACACACACACACGCACGCACGCACGCACGCACGCACACACACACACACACACACACACACACACACACACACACACTGCACTCCAAGCAATGGCCAGCCTCTTTTTCCTAAATGGACCGTCGCCTCTCCACGTACTCTCGCTAACTGGTGTGAACGTTTAACCAATGCAGCGCTTGAATTACAATGTTCACAAAACTACTTGACTGTGGAACATAAAGCGAACAATTTGAAGCATACTCAGGGGTACAAGATGGGTACTTAACGACCCACTCCCCCCCACCCCCCTCTTCTTGTCCGGCCATATCTCCTACGGAACCTTCGCCCTCACCCCCCCCCTCCCTCCACACACACACACACACACACACACACACACACACCACACAAACACACACACACACTCTGTCCAAGATCACTGTTAGGTGGATAGACGTTAAATTAAAGAACGAACACACACATACACATTCATACACGTACACACGCACCCACAAACACGCATGCATGCACGCATACACGCACGCACACACACGTATAGATAGACAGGCGCGCGCACACACACACACACACACACACACACACACACACACACACACACACACACACGCACGCACGCACACCACACACACACACACACACACACACACACACACACACACAAGCGCGCGCGCACGCACTCACACACACACACACACACACACACACACACACACACCACACACACACGCACACACACACACACACACATACACACAAACACACACTCACACATACATTCATACACGTATACAAGCACCCACATACACGCATGCATACACACACAAGCACACACACATATGCATGCACATACACACGCATGCACATACACTCATGCAATCACGCATATTCGCACGCACGCACACACGCATAATAGACACACACACACACACACACACACACACACACACACACACACACACACACACACACACACCGAACCTCCACGTAGGAAAACACACACACACACACACACACACACACACACACACACACACACACACACACACACGCACGCACACCGAACCTCCACGTAGGAAAACAAACAAAAACTATCTCTAAACGATCTAACATTTACCGGGACAAAGAAGATGTGACAAGAATGGCAAGTGCTAATGGAAGAAGTAATCTGTCGTTGCTTTAGGAGGAGTCATGCATGACTGAGAATAAAAGGGATGGGGGGGTGGGAATAGGGCCGGGGAGGCGTGAAGGGGAGAGGGAACATGGTAAAGGCGAGAAGAGTAGATACGGAAGCCAGTGGTGGCGAGAAGAAAAGTTGGTAGAAAGTTTAAGATCTCCACGTAAGGTTTGGAAACGTTTCACCATTGCAGGCCGTTCCACATATCACCTCATTTCTTTTTTTTCTGTCTTCGTAGGGTAGTTGGCAAGGAAGAGAACGACAGAGTCACTTTGACGCTGAGATTTTATCCATTGTGACACGAGAGAGAGAGAGAGAGAGAGAGAGAGAGAGAGAGAGAGAGAGAGAGAGAGGGAGAGAGAGAGAGAGAGAGAGAGAGAGAGAGAGAGAGGGGAGAGAGAGAGATTCAGATTCAGATTCAGAATCAGATGATTTATTCATATAACAGGCCAAGGTCCCTAATGACGGGGCGTGTGAACACACAAGTACAATACTTATATGAAATCAAATTACGGAACAAAACAAGAATAATCAGAGGGTAATATCAAGAAGTGAAAATTTCTCCATACTCAAAGGCGCTGTACAGAAACAAAGAAAAATCTTTAACAACTTCTTCAGAAGTAAATGAACAGAGTAGGCTCGGTTTAATTAAACAAGGATGGCTGTCTGTAATATTTGGGCTTAATAAACTTTTCTCTGATGCTCATGAGAGCTGGACAGGACAGGGCGAAGTGTAATTCGATTTCAATTGATTCTTTACATAAAGGACAAAGCAAATCACAATTATTACTTGTTCGATATTTAAAATATTTAGAGAGAGAGAGAGAGAGAGAGAGAGAGAGAGAGAGAGAGAGAGACAGACAGACAGACAGACAGACAGACAGACAGAGTGAGTGAGAAAGAGGTTTGGATGGTTTGTTCAATAAAAGCCATGGCCTCTAACGAACGAGGTTGTTGTGAAGAAACATTTCAAGAGATAATGAAGAAGAAAAAGGATAATTGAAACAGATCGACAGCGGACATCTGCTGATCATCATTTACACGTTACACAACACACGTTGGCCAACAAGCAGCTGCGTACAATACAACGAATCGAGTAGCCTCCCTCCTCCCTCCTCCCCCTCCTCCCTTACACGTCATCCCCCTCCCCCTCTCTTCCCCCCTACCCCTTCTCCCCCTTCCCCTTGCTCCCCCTCTCCCCCCCTCCC
>CM031613.1:6109433-6140086 GCA_018398815.1 Conus ventricosus
CTCTGAGTTGGACACAATGTCCACTTTCTGCGCTTCTTTTGGTGAAAACGTTCCTCCCAGAGATGTTGCAGATAGTTTGTCCTCAGTCCATTACCAACAGGCCGCCTGCATATTCAGAATGTGTATCATTGGTGTGACGTAGTATTTTGACCAAACATGGATGACGCTAAGACAGTCTATAGGTAATCTGTCTTGGCTCTATATTCTGCGGTACATTCGTTTTCATCTTGCCCTCTCTTTGGCAGAAATGGAGTAAGTAGTCTACTCCTAGCAGAATGTTTTTGCATATATCACTGAACGTATTTTGATCAGTGTATAAAACGAGTCATTGCAAGTGGTCATGCTTTCTGTGAACATTTTGTAAATATTGACTTTTCAACTAAAAACGTTAACTTCAGATCAACGGCCATTTTATAATTGTGACATCTTCACGCATGAAAGGCTGGAAAGGCCTTGATACAGTTAATTATTCTGCCAAGTTTGATCATGATGATGCTTGTATTGCCGAGAAAAAATTTTTCATGGGCACATGTACACTCGCGCACACACAAGCACACACATATACAGGAAAAACTGAAACTGTACAATTACATAGACTTACAACAGAAATGTAAAAAACTACGCCTTTGTACCTGTGTCTGACAGAAGAACAGCCACCAAGGTAATTGCAACAAGCGCCAGTGATCTCATCTTCAGTCGCGTAGGTCTTGGATCTCAGCAGGCTTTGCCAGGAGTATCCGAATCCTGGGGGGGGGGAAAGACATGAAATGAAAATGAATTAAAGCAAAATACAACGAAATTAAAAAGAAAAAAGAAGGTATGGATCCCTAGCTGGTGGTGACAATGACCTGTTAAGGTCGCCAGCAAATGACAGAGCAGCGCTAATGGGTTGAATCAGTTATCAGCGTAAATATCTCCTCGTACACAAGATACTCACAAAGTGTCAAAAGGCCAGTACGAAAGTGGTATCCCGCTCCCTCAACAAAATGGTACCCCGCTCCCTCAACAAAGTGGTACCCCGCTCCCTCAACAAAGTGGTACCCCGCTCCCTCAACAAAGTGGTACCCCGCTCCCTCAACAAAGAAACAAGTGAAGATGTGTACATGGAGGAGCTTCTTGGCAGCATATAATCAGGATCCGGTGGCAGCATATAATCAGGATCCGGTGGCAGCATATAATCAGGATCCGGTGGCAAGCCTGATGAACTCTGAATAGACTGAAACAGCTGCCACTTGCTGGTCCTGTTCGTCTCCCCTTTGGGGGAAACGTAAGGTCTATTGAGTGTCGGTCCTGTTCGTCTCCCCTTTGGAGGAAACGTAAGGTCTATTGAGTGTTGGTCCTGTTCGTCTCCCCTTTGGAGGAAACGTAAGGTCTATTGAGTGTTCGCAGGAGAAGAATTCTTTTTCGTGCTCCCTTTCCTTTTAAAATGAAAATCATCTTTTAAGGAGAGGGGGTATTGCTGTGATGATGATTGACGTTTGACGTAATGTTGCCTATAGAGATGGAAGGCATTACGCTCAAGTTGAAATAGTCTTTTCACCCGTGCATTTCTTGCTTTCATCTGTAAACCTTCTAAGGCTTGTGGAGTGCAGCGTTTTAAAACTGGAATTTCTTAAAAGTAAGCTTTTAATTCTTGTGAATGTTTATCCCGCTTGCTGGTCCCTATGGACCGTGTCTGTAACATTCCCATCTTTCAACTTTCTAACAAAGTTCAGTCTACCATTTTAATCAAAACCCGAAGTTTTTTCCCCCTTCATCAAGAGCTCGTCTTTGCTTTTCTTTGGAGACAGTTATTATAGGCAAAGCGATCTACCCGATTTAGTGTGTGTGTGTGGGGGGGGGGGGGGGGTACCCGATTTAGTGTGCGTGTGTGTGTTCCTTTCTCCACTTGGAAGTACTTTTCAGCAATGGGTGCCTGTGCCAGACCGCGATCGCCTGCTGGATCTGATGACCTTCAAGCATTCCGAGCACTGACTGGAGAAGGGTTTCTTTCTGTGCCACCATCTCTATAAACCGCAGATAACATTTAATAACGACACATCTCTGGAATGGCTTTTGCCGCCTGTATTACCTCTTCTGTGGACACAGTAGACTTCAAGGCCAGCCATTTTGCTCTTATGTCTATCAGTCATGTGTCTGGGGAATAACTGGTCAGATATAATGACCTAATTATGTTCCTTTGGAAGTTGCCGAGACTTTCTTTTGTATCCTGAGTAACTGCATACTGAGGTTTTAACTCTCAGATCATGTCATTTAGAATCTTTGGATAAGTACGCTATAATGGTCGACTTCTTGGGTATAAATGCATGCATGACACGAGTCCACATGTTTCTGCTGCTGGGCTTTTTTTTAATGTATTTTTGTTCTACTTAAAGATAAGCCTCTACACGGGCCGAGAGAAAAATTATCTGCCATTGGGAATCTCTGGAAATCTCTGGGAAATCAGTACAACGATGCGTCGAAAAGAAATTGGATATTTGTCGTACACCCATCACCATTTAAACTTCCATAAAATTATTTTATTCGTATGTTTGCAATTATCTGTGTCTGACAGAACTAAAACTAAGAATAGAGAAAGAGGGACTAAAACCAGAGAGAGAGAGAGAGAGAGAGAGAGAGAGAGAGAGGAGAGAGAGAGAGAGAGAGAGAGAGAGAGAGAGAGAGATGCAGAAATCCGTTCCAATTATTTTATTAAAATCACATCTCTTTGTCAAGTTCTTGATTAAACAGTTTCATTTTCAAATCAAAATCGCGAAGACAAAAAAAGAAAGTGTATCAAGGATTGCCATTGTTGAAGGCGGTCAGTGAATAGGACGGGTTTAAAAGTGTCAGTGTACAAAACAAAAAATAACGGTCATTCTGCAGCACAATCATTTAAAAGTGTCAGTGTACAAAACAAAATAACGATCATTCTGCAGCACAATCATTCCGCGATGAAGACAAACTTATTTAATCTGATAAAATTTGTCCGATGGAATGCCAAACATTTGGGATGGGAGATATGTGCGTGCGAGCGCGCGCGCGCGCGCGCGGTGTGTGTGTGTGTGTGTGTGTGTGTGTGTGTGTGTGTGTGTGTGTGTGTGTGTGTGTGTGTGTGTGCGTGTGTGTGCGTGTGTGTGTGCATGAAAGAGAGAGGGGTGGCGAGACAGAGAGGGGGTTAGCATGCATTTACTCATTTTAATTAGATGATTTGTACATTACTTACCTCTTGAGAAGCACTTGAACATTACCATTCATCTAATAAACATATGAATTAAAAGCAAAAATGTTATACACTAACACTCAAACAAAAGAACAAAACGCGAGTCAAAAAAGTGTTTGTCTTGGACTATGGATAAACAAACGAACCAATGAGTAAGGTCGATTAGTTGAAAGGGGGAAAAGCGTCCATTGCACATACCAATACAAAAAACACAGTACATGGATATTTTGGATACTTTGCAAACCCATTTTGAACTCGGAATGATTGAGATCAGTTAAAGCATGTCTCCCATTTTTGTTCCTTTTCGGTTTATATAAGATGTCTGTACTGATATCATTCTGTGTAAATGTTAACTATATTTAGATTTATAACAGTAATATATTTGCTAATGTCATTCCTCGCCTCGAGTATTTTCCATGCTCCGATGACAAGCATTTTTCATTTTACGTTTATGCATTTATTGAGCTTTGCCGGCAATAAAATTGGGTCAAATATTTCATCAGACCCTATAGTCGTTTCCAATCAACGTCATAGATTCATTTTAAGTTAGACAGGATATTTTCACGTTTTCTGTAATCAACTGTTTTGATTGCTTTCAGAGAGTATTCGCATATACACATCTCTGCATGATCTTTACTGTGTTTACAGTCTGGCAAAAAGAGCAACTATTATCGGATTTATCCTCCATGCACGACAAGAACACATCCATGGTTTACGCCTGTAAACCGTTGTGAGAGGAAGACATTCTGATTTAATTTCCTGAATATTCTTTTTAATTGTAAAGATTTTTTTGCCAGTTAATTTCCATATTTATGATTCCATGTTGACATTCACTTTCGTTAAATCACCAACCAAAGAGCCATAATAAGACACAGTTTCCTTCTTAGCTGAGTATATAAAATGTACTGGTCTGGCGTAATCATGTTTCATGTTACTTTCTAAGCGTATGTTTATTTTGTTCACAAAAGTTTCATTTTCTTAACAGTCGCGTAAACAAAGAAATTGGCTCGTGTATGTCAATACGTTAAGCATTAAGCAAACCTTTTCTACTATCTTCACACAGAATGCAGTATAATAAACACGGATCGTCTGGGTTTATCAGTTCATCTAATCGTCTGTGTCTATCTTTCTAAAGGAGTATGCTTGTTACAGGAAAGTGCCTTCACTGATGCGTCAGGTGAATGTGGGGCAACGTTGTTTGTATTTTACGCGTGGAACACATCTTCCCATACAAATCGTTTGTCCCCCTCACCGATTGGTCCATTTGGTCGAAATACTTCCTTTGTGAACGTTTTTATGTGCTCATTGTATTTTATTATTTATTTATTTATTTATAACACACACACACACACACACACACACACACACACACACACACCGCACAGATAAACGCACGCGCACACTCGAAATATTCATTAGAACGTCATTCAGTCGTCTGTTTGGTTTTAACCAGATTTTTAAAACAAGAAAATCAGAGCAAATGCTTAGACGGAAGCAAAAACCTTTCGAAGTTTCAGTGCTAAACTCTCTTCACGTGTATAGCAGTAGTAAAACCGACATCAAGTCATTTCAAACAAAAATTTCCTTTTTAAGACTTACCCTGGCTTAATGAATGAAACATTGCCGTACATTGAAAACCGAAAAGAAGGGTGGAGAAAGACAAATCGAGGGAGAAGAAGAAGAAGACGATGAACAACAGCAGACGTATCGAACTTGTAACAGAGACAGACAATCACCACAGGTCCACAGACAGACGAGGCAGAGAGACATTATTCATCATCACCTGGTCTCACCGCCTTCGCTCCGGGACACCGAGGGTAATGGCTCACAGGCTAATGCGCAGTTCCTCCCCAACAACGTTGTTAGCCTTGAAACGCTCCCGCTCCGCTGGGGCTGGGCTGCCTGTCGTCAACTTTGAATTGGTTTTGCGAGGGGAATACTAACTAGCTCAATGGCTGTAGGGTCGCTCGCCAAGCTGATGGTTATCGGGAGGGGGGGAGATCAGGTACGTCCGTTTTTATCGATGTCGGCAACAAGAGGGGGCGTCTCCGGTCCGCCCGTTTGATTGGCCGGGGGTGGTTGTGTGTGACCTCTAGCCATCGTTGGTGTCACGTGACATCTTGATACTCTTGAGGAGGAGTTTGACGGGCGTGTGGAGTGGCCTTACTGTATGTAGATCGTCTGAGCCCAGGACTGATCGATTACAGTTGGGGAGCGCCTACAACTCGTCCTTCGGCGTTCCTGAGCCGAGCCTGAACGGTGTAGCTTGCCATCTTCCCCACAGACTCCAGTGGTACTTATTCTTGGCGGTTCTGTTGGAGCGTCTTCGCTGTCGGCCAGGTGTGGTGTCCGGGATCTAGGCAGTGTGGATGGCACTGGTATAAGATGCCCAGAGAAAGGCATGTGACTGAGGGGAGTGACTATGGCGTCATGTTTACTCCACGAATTTCAGGTCGTGGCGGCAAGCTTCATAACCGAGCAGGTCCGGAGAGATCATTGCAAGGGATGAAACTTCAGTGTGTGTGTGTGTGTGCGTGTGCGTGTGCGTGCGTGCGTGTGTTTTTTTTTTTTTTTTTTTTTTTTTTTGCTTTGTTGTCTTTTTGTTCCGGGATCTTGTATCCGTGTATTGAATTTTATTCAAATTCATATGAGCCTGCGGTCAAACATTCGTGGGTTTTTTTGTTTGTTTTTTTAGTTTTTTTTTTATATACAATAAACTGAAAATTCACGTTCTTTCTTCATACTGAAAAAAGAACTCAGTGTATGTACAACGTCCGTGGTGACCTTAATACATTCAGTACTGAGTTTCGCAGTTTCCTGCGAAGAATCTTCTTCGGCTGCAATGAGTGTGACCTTACACCATGAACTCTGTCTATCACTTGTTTCCCTGACTGTTACCGCCGTCATTCTATGATTGGTACTATGAGTGATCTGCCCCTCACATGAACAGCAGAGCCTGCTGGATGTCTTTGGGAGCCCATGACTCAAACATGCCGGTGGTTGTGGCCTCCACAGTTGTTGGTGATGTACCGGACAGTTCGTTTCGTTACTTGTCCGTTGATGTCTTTCTGTTGACAGACTGATACTATCCATACTGGGTTCTGCGTAGAGGCGAGGAGTATTGCCATGATTATCGCTGAACGAAATTTGTTTTCACCTGTATTGATTTATGTTGGGAAAGAAATGTAGCTTTCTTTTCTTTTTTTTTACTTTTCTTTTCTTTTTCCTTTCTTTTTTTTTTTTTTTTTTTTTTTGCTAGCCAACATAATCTCTTATGTTAATTTTTGTAATCTTGTGTGTGTGTGTGTGTGTGTGTGTGTGTGTGTGTGTGTGTGTGTGTGTGTGTGTGTGTGTGTGTGTGTGTGTATGAGCGTGTGTATACTTATGAATATGTATAAGTATGTTCATTGATCCCCCCTCCCCCCCCCCTTTTTTTTTTTTTTTTAGATGTGCACGAGTACCGGTTACAAACACGAGATAATGTAAACAAAACGTCGGTGGAAACGTTTTGATAAGACTTACAGCATTTGATAACTGAACCATTCATAGATCTGTAAAACAGAGAGCAAAGAGGTAGTATCTGAACCTAACTGTTATAGGAGTAACTTTACAAAGTTATCATACCGTTTTTGTTTTCAACGACTGGACTCTAGAAAGAAAGAAGCGTTGAGGACGTTTTAACTGAAAATGGGGGTATGGTTGTAATCAAGATGAAGCCTCGTAAACACACGCGTATACGCGCGCCCGCGCGCGCGAGTGCACACTCTCACACACACACACACACACACACACACACACACACACACACACACACACACACACACGCACACACACACACACACACACACACCACACCACTGAGCTTGATTACCTGTATATCCTTTACTTGATAGACTCATTCTGATATACACATGAAAAAGATGCTTGATGCATATTTTGCTCAGTATAACTCATTCACCAGGATTCTTTTAACTTCAATTTACAAGGTTTTTATTATTCATTATACAGTAACAGGCAAAGCCCCCCAAGGCGCGCGTATGATGGACAGCAGAAAGGGAGAGAGGGAGATAACTTCGTTTAGGAGAAAGGGTCTGCACTGTGGCCATTAAGTTCCTCAGGGGAAGTAATTCCGCGTTTACTTGTGTGTGTGTGTGTGTGTGTGTGTGTGTGTGTGTGTGTGTGTGTGTGTGTGTGTGTGTGTGTGTGTGCGTGCGTCAAGTCAAGTCAAGTTAAAATTATCTTTATTGAGGGTTAAAGAATAAGCTTTCCAGCTTTTTTACATCCTGCCCTCATAAACAAGAAAGAAACTAATTGAACATATAACCACAAGCTCAAAAAACATTTTTAAAACACACAATTTCTTTCATGCAAATACATAACTCTCATATGAAATCTGAAACAATCATGAAACTATTGTTGGAACTTCAAGTTCAAGCACAGAGAGAGAGAGAGAGAGAGAGAGAGAGAGAGAGAGAGAGAGAGATGGGGATAAGGGGATTGTATTAATGGAAATGACTTCAATTGAAGCGCAGAGTTTCTATCAAATGCATTTTTAGTGCTTTTTTAAATGTAATTTTGAGTGACATGATTTTATGGAGGAAGGCAAATTATTCCATGCGGTCCCTCCAGAGTACAGAAAACTTGATTTATAAAGATTACATCGAGGTCTGGGAAGAGACAGTTTATGTGTATGTCTGTGCGTGCGTGCGTGCGTGCGTGCGTGTATGTGTGTGTGTGTACACAGCGCAGGAAGATTTATGTCCCATTTACTTAAGCCGTTTTTATTATTATTTTGTATATCGCATCACGAAGAACGGCTTAATATTTTCAGTTGAAAGATTTATTTTGTCTTTATGTTGAAGCATTTCAAATGTCACATTAAAAACACTCTGTAAGAAAATAGCCGGTATCTATTATTGACTGTCTTTCATAAAAACTTTTATTGTCCTCCTGTGCCCTTCGTTGTTGAGCGTCGTCAGTATAACAGGCATGTCTTCAAAATATCGAATCAATAGCAGCAATGGTTTGTATTCATACACCTTGTATGGCCAAAGAGAATTGCAACGTTAAAGTTCACCACGGACACACACACGCACGCACACACGCATACACATACACACACACACGAAAGAGTATGATTACACATAGACACGTGAGCCAAAAAAAACTGGAAGAACTGCGCATGCGCTGAACGTTCGTGCGCACGTGTGTGTGTGTGTGTGTGTGTGTGTGTGTGTGTGTGTGTGTGTGTGGTGTATTTATATGTGCGTGCGTGCGCGCGCGTGCGTGCGTTGAGAGAGAGAGAGAGAGAGAGAGAGAGAGAGAGAGAGAGAGAGAGAGAGAGAGAGAGAGAGAGCGTTCGTATTGGCCGCGTCATTTAAAAAAATGCATGAAGTCAGCTTTACGCCCGACGACAGCTTCCATTTGAGTGTGAACAAATGCACTTTGTTTGGTTTTTACGGTAACTTCTTCGGAAATGCTATTCAGCAAAAAATTTGGACTATCGTTTCAAATTGCGGGGAAATCGACGACCCACCGTGATAGTTCCTACCTTTGTTCCAAATAGTCTTGACCTATATGCTGTGTGTGTGTGTGTGTGTGTGTGTGTGTGTGTGTGTGTGTGTGTGTGTGTGTGTGTGTGTGTGTGCGCGCGCGTGCGTGCGTGCGTGTGTATGAGTGTGTGTGTGTGTGTGTGTGTGTGTGTGTGTGTGTGTGTGTGTGTGTGTGTGTGTGTGTGTGTGTGAGTACTTGCGCGAGGGTCCTTTTATGTGTCTGTGGATGTGTGTGTGTGTGTGTGTGTGTGTGTGTGTGTGTGTGTGTGTGTGTGTGCGTATGCGCGCGCGTGTGCGCGCGTGTGTGTGTGTGTGTGTGTGTGTGTGTGTTGTTGTTGTTGTTGTTGTTGTTGTTGTTGATGTGTGTGTTGTAAGAGGCAACTGTTCAAAGAGTGTGGCTAGCTGGCTAGTACAGATGATTCGTCGCTCGTTTGCTTCTGGTCACTGTTAGCAAACATGCATTTCAAGGAGTGAAAAACCGTGTACTAATGGTATTCCAAGTCTTGTGCTTCTGGTCAGCCAGGAAAGTGTATGGCAGACAGCTATATTACTGGTCAACAGATGAGCCTGCATTCCCACGCTCCTCGTAGGCAGGTGGTTAAAATGATGGGGAAGAGACGGCCGGGGCATCCCAACAGAACCTCACGGGATTCTTTAAAGCATGCGGACAAAGCTGGGTCTAGCGCTTTTCCCGTCTTCTGTTCCTGTAAAAGTCCTCAAGTTATCTGTAGGACAAAAACAACAACAACAACAACAACAACAACAACAACAACATCCATGCGGTCGACCTTATGGATGATGAAACTGCGGTTGACGCCATGAGAAGGCTCGGCGAGATCCGTAATAAGAATTTAAATCCACCGGTGGTTCTCTCTCTCTCTCTCTCTCTCTCTCTCTCTCTCTCTCTCCTCTCTCTCTCTCTCTCTCTCTCTCTCTGTGATCATCGCCTGTTGTTGTGAACGTTGTTGGACGACACAATGATAACAAGGGTCGCCCACCTCCAATGATTGTCACATTCACTCGGTGGTCAGACAAAATGGCAGTCCTGACCCACGGCAAGGAAGTACTGCGGCGGAAGAACGTGACAGTGGCAGCGGACCTGACAGACCGACAGAGAGAGACTGTACAGGAGTACCGACGGCAAGGGGTGCACGCCTACTACAGGGGCAACAAACTGGTGGTGGAGGAGCAGAGGACACGCCACTCCCAACTGCGCAGACGACAGCACCACGATGACGGCTACACCCAGAACCACGACACTGACTACCACCACTCCAGCAACCGCTACAGCAGAAGGGACCACAGCAGCGCTGAGAGCTACAGTCATGCTGTCAGATGGAGGGGTGACAGACGGAAGTCTGAGCAACAGTGGGGGTCATGGTACAGTGACACCCACTATGGTGGCCGCTCATCTACTGACTACTACGCGCAATATGAGGGGGAAGGAGGGGGCTACGGCAGGACTGGGATGCAGGACTGGAACAACGTTACCCAGCCGCACCCCTTCTATGCCTCCATGCAGCAGTTCCCATCACTGCCAGCACGAAACATCATCCTCACCGGTCAGTGTGACATGGTTGACAACTCTCTGACACTTGACAATTCTACTACTGTGAATACTTCACACAAGCAACATATGACAGGACAGGTCACATGTACTGACAAAGAGACGACAGAGAATGATAAAGAAAAAGAGCGCACAGAAACTGATAACACAGAGACAGGGGCAGAAAATGAAAACACGACAGAAACGACAGACATTTGTGGACAAGGTCAGATTCGGGATAGTGACACACCCCCAGCTGAGCAGAATGTTACTGATACAAGCAGAACAGCCAGTCAGTTACAGCAGTTACGACAAAAATACAACACCGATTTATACAGAGACAAACGACAGACACAGCTATCAACAGTCCCATACCGACACAGACAAACCCAAATCAAAGAAAAGATGTGGTATCAGAACTGACTGATAATACCACAGAAACAACATGTCAGGACTCAGGAGCCCAAAACGAACAGAGAACAGTAATATGCCGACTCTAAGCCACTTTCACCCTCCACCGAGTTTTTGGGCGAAAGTGGCCTAAAAGCCGCCTTTTCCTGTGGCGGAAGAGAGAGAGAGAATCACCGGCAGACAGACAGAGAAGAGAGAGAGGGGACAGACAGACAGACAGAGAGGCGGGCCAGACACACACACAGCATTTTACCAATTCTAACTCACTTGCTTCACCACCGAGTTTTGGGCGAAAAGTGGCCTAAAAGCCGCCTTTTCCTGTGGCGGAAGAGAGAGAGAGAGAATCACCGGCAGACAGACACATACACACACACGCACGCACACCACACACACACACACACACACACACCCCACACACACCACACACACACACACCACACGAGTGCGCTGAAGTGAAACCATACCTCCTCGCTTGCCGCGCAGGCAATTCAATGACTTTCAAAAGCCTATTGAAATGGCCCTCTCTTAATAGAGGGTGCAGTTATGAATAGCGATCGATTTCTATTGCTTGCAGTTCTGAATAGCGAGATTTCTATAAGTGGTTGAAAGGATCTTGCTCAGTCATTCCCCCCTGGGGTAAACAGATATAGACATGTTTCTTACATTCACCTATCATAAGTCAAGATTTAATCATGTGATATTAAAAAGACGTCACATCCCCCCCCAGCACTGTTGTTGACGTTGACAACCGACCAAAGCTGTCTTGTCATTCTTCTTGGGGGTGTTGTGGCGCTAAGACGTGTGTAATTTTTCAGTGAGAAAGTGGTTGACTTTAGTTAGCATTTTGATCTGACAGAACAAAGAGAGTGGAGTATTCCTCAGTTGACAATACTTCAAGAACATCTTGAGTACCATTCTCAATTTCTTCATGTTTTGGATGAACTTAGAAAAGCAGGCCCCATCTACAAGTGAGAAACTACCTAAACTTCCTTCACAACCCAAACGAAAACCACCGCCTTGTATGGTGGAAAAGCAAAGAAATCCAAACAACAAGGAATCCAAATGAACTACACAAGTATTTACAGTCCAAAATTGTTGATGTGAAGAAGAAAGTTAGAAAAGAAGTGTTCTTTTTCAATCTGGAAGAAATTACATCATCGCAAAGTGCTGTTCAAAAGCTGATTGATGGATATAGACAACTAGCAAGACAAGAAGCAACCACAATGGCTTTTAACCTGCAATACGGGGGACTTTTAGAAGTTGCTTTCAAGTTTTTTGAGGCGGAAGAAAGGAAAGGACTCACAGTAAACGTGGGATGAATGGCTGAAGGAAAATGTTGGAATTAGCCCTTCATATGCACGGAGACTGAGAGAGATAGCCCGTTTGTTGCAACCATTACATATCCAAATTCAGCACAGTTGGGCTGTCTTTCTATGAAATCTTCCGCCTTAAAAAGGAGCTCCATGCAATGTTTGAGAGCAGCGAGGAGATTCGGAACTACTGGGCCGAGAAAATACCCACATCAATGGTTCTGACTGTGCACAGCAATCATCGCAAGAGTAGAACCAGCGAAGCATAGCAATACTTGTCATTGCTTGTAACACTGAAGTAGGTCGCGCAACTGCCTGTAGCGCTCAAATAGGTCAACCTGTATTGGAACATGCTGATTCACTGGCATTCTTGTTGGCTGCCCCATGACTTTGTATATAGTGAAATGACATTTTGCTGTTGTGTTTGCCTGTTTAGACGTGCTGTGCTTCACTGCCTGTCTTCACTGCTTCAACGTCCTGCTTCAACTTTTTGGTGCTTTTTCAAGCGGCCACAGAGTGTACTTTATTCAACTGTCTTGTTTATTAAATCAAGCTTTTGATAAATGCACTTGGTGGCCGCTTTGAATAATCTTCAGTTGACAGAGAGACTGACAGCCGTCTTGAATTTACGGCGCTTAAGCGCCCAAACCATAAAACCCTTTCCCTTTTCCTATGCAAGCACTTCCTTATTTTTTAATGTTTGTGCTGTTATTGTTGTTGTTTTGTTGTTTTACTGATAATAACTATATTATATTCTGAACATTCGTTTCTTATAAATAATCAAAGGTGCGCGCACACACACGCACGCACGTCCCCCACCCCCACCCCACGCACGCACGTCCCCCACCCCACCCCTGTGTACACCACACACACTCCCACCCCCAAGTCACCCAAGTTCTTAATTAAGTTTTTAATTAAGTCACCCAAGTTCTTAATTAAGTTTTAATTAAGTTACTTCAAGTTTTAATAAGTTCTTGATTAAGTTTTTTTAAATTTAAATTCTTGATTAAGTCACCTCAAGATCATAACTAAGTCATCTTTAAGTACAACCCAAATTCGTATTCAAGTTATCTTATAAATTTTCAAAAAATACAATTTATGTTTTTATCTTAAATAGCAGATGCCTAATATAGTACACACACGCCTCAAAAAAACGCGTCATCGTTGAGGATGTCTTGCCCCGCGTTCTCTGCATAGATCTTAAGGAAGTTCTTACATCCTAAGCAACCGCATTGATTACAATTCTGGTCTATGGAGATGTCTTTTATAGACTCCATGTCTTTATTTATTGACTTTATCATTTTATAATACGCCATGATCTATTTTTAAAAAAATTTAATAATTTATTGCATTATAAATGGATAAAAATGATGCTTTGTTATTGGCGGTTTTGGCGTGCTGTTCCCTTCTGTATTTAGTGGTTCAGATTTTTTTGATTGCTTTTGTTTCTGCTGCCATTGTGTATATATTTTAAAACCCGTAATAACTGCCCCAACAGCAGCAATGGCGCCAAAAATGGCAACAGTTTTAAGTTCAATATTCCATGAAGACTTTGGGGCCCTTGTATCACATGGAGTTTTTATAGCTGGCATTGAATTAACTTGTTCTGGCGTTAGCGGTGTTATGTTTTCATGATGAGTTATATTCTGTAACATTAATTTTTTTGTCTGTTCCACTTGCTAATTTTTTTCCTGCTTTAACACGCCCAGGATGAGGACACTTTTCACTGGCCCCACCTGGTTCAGTGTTTTCTGTGATTTTCTGGCTTGGTTACTTTCTCACCTGATTCAATGTTTCTGATTCTGATGATTTTCCAGCTCGTTCTTTTTGAAGGGAAACAAAATCTATATGATTAAAAGTTATTAATCCATGATTAATGGCGTAACAATGTTCCAAATCTGTAGTATAGATACATCCTAGAGACTCTAATGACTTTGTTAAAACTGGATCTTGCGTTAAAATCATACGTAAGATCTTGTTCAGAATCAATGGGAGCAAATCTACTGACTAGTTTAGTGTACAAACTAAGAACCGTTTGCCCACACTTTTCACCATTCTAGACCCTAGCTGCGCTTCATACCCGTTATGATACTTTAAAATGTCTTGTGGCGACATCTGTTGAATCTGTTCAATGCTGAATTCAGTTCCGAGGAACTGTTTTGTTTTTCCACATGCTGCCAAAGAAAACAACATCTCCTTTTTGGGCATAATAGCTTGGTCATCAACTGGGTCATTCATAAGTTCAGGACGGTTTAGGCTGCCTTGTAGCTGTAGGAGATCATCGCTGTTCATGTTTTTTTATTAATTATAATTATTTTATTTTATAAAAATGAGCACCGAAAAACTGTTACCAACCTTGTTATACCATTCTGCTGTTATTGGAGGACTAAGTGTAGGATACTCAATGCTTGGTAAAAGCCTGTTAAGAATTAAAACCCGCAGATCTTGGCAAACTAGACTTTGAGGATTCAGCAAAGCTGATTGCTATTGTTGCAGCTTCGTTTGCTACGAAAGATTTTCTAGTTAAGCAAGGATAATTCGGACAATATAAATATGTAAGAAAAAAATACATTTATAAAATGGCTTCACTCGTAATGATGATAGGCGGCGCTGTGGTGAATGCGCTTGCTTTTAGTGGAAGTAATTACGCATTTAGTAAACTGCGAGATGAAGGTGAGAGAAAAGACATAACAAAGCTGTGGAGCAACTAGCCGCAGCACAAGATCGCTATGAAAAGCAGAGAATTGAGCAGTTAGATTTTATTAATAACACACTGAAAAAACAGGGGCATGCAGCTTACACATTTAAAGATGTTGATCAGGCAATAAAACAATATTATCTTGTAACAGGCAAACCAATCGAGACATTGCCCCACCAAAATTCAGCGACTTTTATCAACCATCAGAAAAACAAAAGATGCAAGAAATCGGGTTTATTGTCGTGGGTATGACCGTTGTGTATTTTGTTGCACATAATATTGGCTGAGTAAAAAATGAACAAAATCTATTATTCGCCAAAAGGATATTGGAAGGGAATCACAGCAATAAAAAGCTAAGCCAAGCAGCTGGAGTCAGTGAACAAACAGCAAAGGAATGGTTATCTAAACAAGCAATTTGGCAAATTTATTTACCTGCCCCTAGACGAATACAGAGACCACACTTTGTCAATACAACTCCAAACGACACCCATCAATGGATCTTCTATATTTACCCTCTGATAGGATTAGACGAAAAAGATTTAAGTACGCACTCACAGTCATTGACATGGCTTCAAGATACAAAGATGCGGAGCCATTAACACAAAAGAGTGCTTCTGCGTTGCTGTCGCTATACAACTAATATACCAACGAGGCCCCTTAACTTTCCCTCGCATGATTCAAGTCGATGATGGAAAAGAATTTAAAGGCCAAGTAAATCAATTATTGTTAAAACACAGAGTTACTATTAGAAGAGGCATTCCGGGAGTTCACAGATCACAGGCTTTAGTTGAAAACTTTAACAAACAGTTAGCCGAAAGACTTTTTCTCTACCAGTATCACAGAGAGCTGATTGACAATTCTCGCAACACAGAATGGGTTAGAAGACTGCCCTCAGTTTTGCGCGCAATGAATAATGAAGAATTTAAAGGGCTAAAGCCAGTACAAGCAATCAAAAGAAAAACAATAAATGTTGCTGAAGGAGAGTCTTCATCCGGCAAACTATTACCATTTGGGTTGAAAGTAAGGTACCTTTATTTGCCGGGGGAAGCAGAAGGGGACACTCGCATCAGGGCAACCGATCCAATTTGGAGTGTTGACCCGTACGAAATAAAAAGAATTGTAAAAATGAATCCGCCGTGTATTATTTACGAGAAACTGACACAAAAAAACAACCAGCTCCTCAAAGATCTTTTGTGAAAGAAGAACTGCAGATAATCCCGCAAGACACAGTTCCGCTTTAATTAATTGACGGTTCTCCAGTGCCCAATTGCATATGAAAACTCTGGATTAACAAACACCGTTTTGTGTTTGTTCTATCTAATGACTTCTTTGTTACAACAGTTGTGTTGATCTCATGTAGATTAGATCGCAGTTTTACGTTGTCATGATGAAAAGTCTTATTGCCAAACAATGCTTCTTTGTAGTTGTCATGTGATATGTTTGACTGCACAACGCTGCGAGATATTCCCTTTGCTTTCTTAATGATTTTCTCCTGGCTCGAAATACTGTACATTTTTGACCTTAAACCAACAAACTCCTTGATCACCTTTCCAGATAATTCATCCTTCATCTTTCCTAAAACCTTCTTGTTAACAGTTGAATGCAAAGGCGAATCTTTAGGATAATCAGATGTGTCGTACCATCCCGCATGACCTTTAGCTACTTCTAATTCCATGTCTTTATAAATATCTTCAGTAGGAATATCTATAACAAAACTATCTGTATCTGTGTAAAGTACTCTGGACTCAGGATACGAGGGCTTAAAGTAGTCATAAAGAAACTCTAACATCAAAAGCTTTGATAATTCTAAAACAGTAAACCCAATAAATACAGGTTTGTCTAATTTGACTTTCTTTTTTTTTCATCATTATGCCAAAAAGCTGATCATGAAATCTTCTGAAGTCCTGATAATTTGGTTTTGAAGTCAGCTAATTGCTTCATTCTCTCTGGTGACCAATCTGACATCTTTGCGCTTGTGCGGATTCTCCATAGTCTTTCAAAACAGCTGTTGTTCATCAACTTGAAAAAGTCTTTTTCTGAGGCATCTGTGGATTTAGTTCTGAGATCAGTGTTCTTCATGATGTATGGTTTCATGAACTGTTCTTGATCAAAGCAATTATACGATGAACTGCTGTCAACTTCAAACCATGTCTTAAATAAAATTGTAGAAGTCTGTAATGACAGACATAATTTTTTTTGCCCCGAAGATTGGGCACAAGTTTAGGTGGCTCTCTTGGATCCATCTTTAGACTTTCTGCTGCTAATGGGTAGTCATTATGTAGGTCATGGAGTTCATGAGGATATTCTAAGTCAACTTCTAGAATGAAGCCGCGCTGCTGATCAGGCGCCAAACTGCCCAACCACTTTAATGCCTTTTGAATATTATTCGTACCTGTATACATTTTAAAGTTGCGTAATGGAAGTGATTGCGCCATAGCCCAACCATACAGATTGTTTGCATCTAAATACATAAGATAGTTAGACCTTTACTCGGATCATAGTCGTCCAAGTATTTGTTGTTTGCTTTACAGTAATGATGCGACGCCATACTAATTCCCCACGCAATCCGTTTTCAATCATCTGGATCATTGGTAAATCGACAATAAATCAATCTGTACTCCAGTAAACTTTAAGAAAGCGTCCCAACTCATCCCGGGCGCAGAAATTTAATGCGCGGGATCCAGGCTATAATGTTTCATGCAGGTCTTTCTATAATTTTCAAAGACGTCCGCCAACAAACATACATCTGCCATTAAGTAGGAGTCATGATAGTCTCCCATCGTTTTACAATCTAACTTCTGCCACGCATCTTGAGCATGCTGGTAATCAGAATCACTGATGTCCTTTCCTCTGAGACTAGAAAAGAACGCGCCTTTAGGAGGAAGTGTGTCTTCGTCAAACCTTTCCCAACTGTTCATGTATTCATAAGGGTAAACACCCTTTCTAACAAGAGTTGAGTCAAAATATTTTTCCGTTATTGGGCAGGACTTTAAGGACATAGCCAGTGCCTCTAATGAGCCCATCATGTGCTGCATAGAGTCGTAGAAAGACATGTTATTTAAAGTGAAACACATGTACTTTTCTGATGACTGTGCAATGCATGCTACCCTGAAGGCGCTGGTTACTGCTTGCATTATAAGGTGAGAGTCATAACCTCGCAAGTTGTGAAAGAATACAGGCAGCTTCCATGTCTTTGGATCAAACTTTAGTTGAAGATTGCATTTACTGTGCGCTGCACTCTAAACTTCCCACTAATGTGATCATGGTCTCTTACTGTGGGGTTTACACTCTTGGGCGTTAGCTCTAAACCGCAAATCCAACAATGCGTGGCTGAGTCATACTGTTGTCGGTCTTCAGGCGCCATTATGATTTCAGATAAGTTTAGATTATTAGAACAGGCGTTACGCACTTGCTGCATGCGTTTTAAGAATGTTTCTGCAGCATCTGGTCCTCTATATAATTCTGGCTCTGAATAAACGCCATCCGACCTAACAATAATGAAGGCAAATGAACAAATCTGATGATTACTCATTAAGACTGTTTTTCGTAGTTTTTGTGGTGCTGGCCCTTCATAAGGAAAAATAAGCGACTCGAAGTCTGCGTAAACAAAGTTTGGATTTTTTGCACCCTTTTCCAGTTCTTAAAACTAATTTAGCCCTGGGGGGGCGTAGTTGTTTGTTTTTCAGTTAAAAAACTTTAAAAAGTTTTTTATGTTAAAGCGCGGTTAAAGGGGTTTGGGAAATTTTTTAAACATTTTTACAAAATTTGTTTTGTTTGTTTTAAAGTTGCGTTTAAAAATCTGCCATTGTGGTATCAATGTGTAATGGGGCAGCCCGGGCGAAAACTTTGGAGAAAGCCCAAATGTTTTGGTGGTTCCCTATTTTTGGGATGTTCTTGGACATTTTAATTTGGCAAAATTTTTTTCCCTCATCCATGTGTTCTTAACAGTTTTTGGTTTGTTTTGTTCTTCAAACTGATCAATTTGGTCTACACTAAAGGAAAAGGTATTCATTGAAGTTAAGCTTTGGGTATTGCCGATAGTTAGTCACTCTTCTGCGTGTTCGCGGACATGTGCAGCTTGCAAGAAGCACCCCCTGAAAATTGTTGTTGAATTTTTTTTGTTTTTAAAATGCTTCTTTTAAAAACCCAAATCCCCGGTAGCGGAATGTTTGCCTTGCTACAAAAGGTGCATACTTTGCCCGTTTTAATTAAACTCTAAGATTCGCCCTTGACCAACCCGAGCCTTCATTTTGGCTTCTTTGCGGGAGCGTCAAAAGTGCAAGCAGTTCGTTACCCCAACGGGGTTAAGTGTTATGAGAAAGAATAGTTGCGTTTAGTTTAGACCCGTTTAGATTTTCTTTTTATTTTAATATCGATTAAAAAGCAACATTCTTTAAATGGGGGTTATGTTGTTTCCTGGAACTTTAGAAATAGATGAACAAAACTTGCCGTCGTTTGTTGGGTAATGATTTAAATCAAAATATTCAGTGCTTGATAAAAAGCTCTCTTCGGATTCCTTCAAAAAAATTTGTTTGTCTTAATTTTCTGCCCTGCGTTTTTTTTTAAGCCCAAAATTTTATTTTAAATTAAAAAAAATAATAATCAGATCAATATAAAGGGTTTTTTTGCGCTTGGACTCTAAACTAAAATATAACGCCCCTTTTGGGGTTTTTAATGGAGGTTTAGAACAGAGTTTAAAGTCTCGTTACTTTTTTAAAGCATTCCTTTTTTATCTGCTCGGGTGCTGGCTGTTGAGAAAACTTGTCCTCGCCTTTCTTTGAAGATTCAAACTTTTGTCTTTTGTAGTCATCAAAAGCCGGCCCTGTAAACGATTAAATTCTCCTTCCGGATGTTTTGAGTCGCTAGTGCTTATTTATTGTCATTTGAACGAACTAAGTTTTAGCTGTTTTTTAGTTGAACCATAGGCTGTGGGTTTTGGAGTTAGTATTTAATTTTTTGCTAGCCGCACCTACACTAATGAACACCAGACCGAGAGCTAAAGACAAACCTCCTAGAGGTAAACTGCGGGTGCGCCCTATGCCTTTTTGCTAAGAGACACAACACTCGTTCATGCTGATAGAGCACTTATAGAGTCGATGCTCCAGTATTAACATATGTAACAGCATTAAAGGCAGCAGAATACCTTCGTTGGTTTTGCTGTTTATTTTTGAAGGTCTTGCTCTAGTACTTGCTTGATTTGCGTACTTTGTAAATCTAAGGTTTTATGTTAGGGGTTTCTTACTATCTCTTTCTTTGGCGCGCTGTAGGCACATTGTTTGGATAAACCCTGCACAGACATGCTTTTTATAAAATGAAAAAAATAATTTAGTATACTAACATCTTTTAATCTGTTAGCTTCATATTTAGCTGTGCATCATATAATAAAAACAAATGTACTTAAGCGGTTTATCGGCTTCTTCTCTTTATCAATTTGAATGTTTATAACGTCCTCTCACACTATCTGTCCCCTTCCATGCAACTGATTATCCTCTGTTGACGCTTAGGGTCAAGCCATAAACCGTATTTCGTTGTTATATAATCATCAAGCCTAACATTGTGAGATGTAAATCTTTAGACGCAAGTTCCAACTGTTGGATTTCTACACCTCCCGCCTCCAAACAAGTTTCTTAGTTCATCAAAATGCTGATAAGGTTAAGCCCGCTAGCGTAGAATTTGGTTAGGAACTACCCTCAATCGAACCTTGTACTTTCGTTATTTTAGGATTAATAAACTTTTCACTTCCTCTTTCGAACGGTCTTCATCTTCACACAGCAATAAAATACCTTTAAGCGATCTTGCTGCTCGACACTAAAACTAAATCCATATAGTGTCTGCCCTGCTTTCTGGAATAATGTTTATGATGAATCACTCTTTTTCGTAATATTTGCGAATTTTGACTGATATTGTGCTCAATCACCTTTGCCTAAATTAGTGTTGCTAACAACGTCAAACTCTAGCGAGATGTCAGAAATGGCTGTTACTTTGCTCCGGTGTCGATGAATTGATAACCCGTTGTATTCATTAAAAAGTAGTTCATATGACAAATCTGTCTTTAATGCCCCTTGAAAAGTAATGGTTCATGACTTTTACAACACAAAATCTAAGGGAATGGAAAAGCGATTTCCATACGCAAACTTTACAGCTACATAATTTTTGCCGGGTCTTTAGTATCTCCAAGCGCCTATTCTATGTTGTAGTGGCTTCTTCATTTCGATTCCTTGAAACTCAAGACATCGCCTTTCATTCCCGGTTAGCCATAATCAGAATAGGTTAAAAATATGTCTGCATTATTAATGAAATATTCTTGCCTGCCTCAAGTTTTATAGAAATTTTTTCTTAACAATTGCCCGTGCCAGATTCTGACAACTGTCCTTTTTTTGGGTCTGTTGTTGAATCGAGTTCATTTTGAAAGTAAGACGCGCAGAAGCCTGGCATCAATCACTTCATCCAGCTCCTAGGATCCTGGAAATTTAACAGTAAGAATTTGAATCGCATCAATATAATGGAGTATTGGAACAGTAATATTCCCGCTTATTTCCCTTCACGCCTAAGGGCTCTTCATCTTCTATGCGGGTCAAGAATCGAGCCATGTCTTGTGACATTTTTCAAAACAAAATAAAAATTAATTATTTAAAAATATGGGCAGGCATTGAAAGATGCAGAAATTATGATGTTTTAAGATTACCAGGAGACGACATGAGTGAAATGACTCCTTTGTTAACAACATCGCTCGGGCCCTCTTTGCGGCTTGAATTTAGACAAAAGTAAGGTCAGATTCAATTATACCAAAGTTTAGGCCAAGAACCTCCTGAATTTTAATAGACCCTAATGATTTTGAAGTAAAAGATGACCATTTTTTTTGTGAGGAGCGACCAAGGACAACTTGTTCAGCTTACAACTAATAAAGAAGACCCATCAAGTTTTTAGCCGTGGGTTCATTAGAAATAGACTCAGTGGGAAAGATCAAATCGCCTTGGTCTTGTTACACCGAAATTAAGGGCGGAGCAGTTTCTAAACTTCAAAAACACACTGCAAGAACTCCCGACAGATAACCAATGCAAAACATGGAACTTAAAGAATTAAAAATCAATCAGCAGGTGAATTAATCAATGTAATAGTAGACAGAATCCAGTTTTTTCTGAAGAAACAGCGTTAAAGACTATACACGACTCGCCGCTACCCATGCGAAGAATTTATAGCTCTTGATCGTGCATTAAGAACCATCAAAGGCGAATTACCAACAATTTACAAACTAGTGAACTAACATCTAGATGAGCAAAAAAAAGAGATAAAGAAAAATCGTTGAGAGCTGATGACTGGCCAACTTAGGGCCTGATATTAAAGAAAGAATAGCCCAAGACTAAAAGAATCTTGAACAAGAAAGATCAGCAAGACTTAAAGTGACGACTACTAACCGGGACCAATACGAACTCAATGAATAGAATTAGAGAAACTATCGAAACAATTTTATATGAAGACACGACACTAGCAAACGAATACTAACAACTGTTAGAGCGCAAGGAGTCACATAGCAAGCGTTTATAACGGCCTTAGGATTTTTGCAAATAAGCACACTGGTGTTGGCTATTACAGGCGGCGCGGAGGTCAAAGTCCAGTGGCCTCCACCTCCATCGCCCCGCCTGATAAAATCATGGGTAAAAAAACAGCTTGATCATCTTGCAAGTTTTTAAAAAAATTAGCCCGGTATAGCCGTGGAAACGCTTTACCAGGAAATTTGGGGAGTATTGTCAGCTGGCTTTGTCTACATGCAAGCAAAAGTAGTTGCTTTATGGGCCGATCAACTTATGGGGCATTAGTCTTGTAATAGTTGGGTTTACTATTTAGTAAGATAAGACCCAAGTAATCCTATGCCAGTTATCCAAGAACAAAGCGCTGTCTTTTCATATTCCTGGTCTCGCGAACAGAGTCCGCGAGCTTGCTGAGTCCTTTCAATGGCCTTTGGGCTTTGGACTTCGGGTATTAATGACTATTCTTGGGGGTGTCATCTTGTTTATTTACTGCTTGCAAATATTACTGGCTCCACGAATTTATGTCGTTGTTTGTCCGACCTTCTGTTCCATTTCCTGCAACGAGAATTTCATTGTTGTAGTTTAGTATTGTTCCTACCTGGAGTCTGAGTCAGAAGGTAGCATGTATAAAACGCAGGAGCCAACACAAAGTCTACTTTTGATCTTCGTATGTAAAACATTTTGGTACCTTTTAATACTTAAGGCAAATCAACAGTAGAATTAATGGCGTCCTCTAAATTTGCTAAGTATTGTTTTGTGCATCAAGCCAATAGAAGGATCATTATGCTCGATGCTCGCCTGTGCATGCGAACCTAGCAAACACCAAACGTAAGTACGATAGAGTCGTTTATTCGTTCTATTCCTGCTTTAGTAGGCCCTTAAAGTGTCTATGATAAATGTTGTCCATGCTGTTTTATGCTCTTCTCTATGGACCCTAGGTGAACAGTTTGTGCCTGAAGAGACAAGATGTGTAAGAGGATTCCAGTCATACTTATACTTCTGTGCACGCCCCAAATACTAAGGGGTGCCTAAGACCATGATTAGATCAGAACTTTTGTCCTAAAGGCGTCTTGAATGTTAATATTGAATTCGTTAAGATTCTGTTCAAAAGCCTTCAATGGCTATTCGTTGCTAAATTGACTTAAACGGTTTGTCGTTTGTAATGGTGCTTGCAGTTCAGTCCAAATTACGTCTGAGGTGTAATAGAAATGAACTCTGTACACTGACCTAACCAAAGGATAGGATGATTTTAAAGTGATTCAGCATACGACACTCCACCACACCCAGTTGATGCACAAAACACAGCAAAGTGTTAAACTGTTCTGAAAAAACTGCATCGATGACTAACCCACACTTTTGGATCGGTCGTTTTTTAAATAGGAGGGTTAAGATATCTGCTTAATGGAGTACTACCTTTTTATGATAGTGTCAGTCTGGGTCCTCAGATTGGCGATGGTGTCAGTTGTTTATATTTTTAAGATGTAGTGCGGGCCCAACAGAATATTTTGCATCAGCATATTTGAATGCACTCATTTTAATTTGTTTAAAAAATGTTTGTAACAATAACAAACTCAGACCGCCACTTCGTTTTTAGAACATGCTATTAATAACGAATGCTGAACCAAACGGTCGCGCTCCATGCAATATCTACAAAGTCGTATGGTTTAATATAAGCATAAGCCCAAGGAGAATAATAAGATTAAAAAAATTAATAATAGAGGCCAATTTAGTTAGCAGTTAACCATACTGATGGTTATTACGGTTTGCTCGCTAAAAGAATCAATGAGTAAACTTGAACAGTGCTCTCAAACTTAACAATGCGAATCTGACAACAATGTTGACATTCAAACCTGAAAAGAATAAGTAGGTTACTATTTTAATGGAAGCTAGCTAAAATGTTAGGCTTTCAACTGACAAACGGGACATCATAGTTTTAGAGTTGCGCCAGACAAAACTATCTTATGAGGGAGAAAATCCGTCGATCTTGCATTACATTCTTTACTCTATGTTCATTTGATGAGCTTAGCACTGATGCCAACTTATCTGAGGAAGCCCTCAAAAACTGTTTTAAGAGCTCTTCCGTCAGGGAAAGTGCATATTGCAATTATGAAATAATACAATTCCTAATTTTACAGTAAATAGATTAGGTTGTGGGAGGAGTCCGGATCATTTAAATATAAAAAATCAAAGCTCAAAGCGGGGAAAGTGTGAAATGTGATAACCTGCACATTGTTTTGGAAATAAAATAATACGTACTAAAAAAAAAATGTTCGCGTGGGCCAGAATGAATCAGGAGTTACATCTAGCGCCCTGTATGGTGTATAACTTAGAATTAAAAGACCTTGCAGATGTTGCGGACTTTGAACAGAACGGTGAGATAGGCGCTTTGTATGGTTTTGAGTACACTAAAGATGGTGATTATAAACGCAAAGAGGTTGGCGACACCAAAAGTTCCTAAACTAGAACAGCTGCGCAATCTAGAAGCAAATAAGTTGGCCAGTATGAATATAAAATAGTTCGAAAGCCTGACCTCAATGGCACTTAGAACCATATTTAGAATGGGAAATAAAATTTGAATTCATAAGCCCATTTACATATTTTAGCCGTCAAAAAAGTTTCAGAAAAGCATTCAACTCTGGCCCTTTACATGTAAGTCTTATGCCGGACGACAATAGTCGGAAAGAAATTGAAATAACGCCGTATGGGAAA
This sequence comes from Conus ventricosus, assembly GCA_018398815.1. Lineage (NCBI taxonomy): Eukaryota > Metazoa > Mollusca > Gastropoda > Neogastropoda > Conidae > Conus > Conus ventricosus. The sequence continues at coordinate 6,134,391 of CM031613.1, forward strand.
AAGCAGTACATCCTCCACAGAAAAGAAACAGTTGTAAAAAAAGCTTCTACAAAATTACAGTTCTTTCCAAGCAGAAAATTAGGAGACACGTTCACAATGATATTTGAAATTTCTGTCTTTAAAGATGTGGAGAGGGATGGGGTTGTGGGCGTTAGTGACGTCCTTATAAAAGGAATTAATATTAGCTGGCAAAACTTAGACGTTAAACGCCTTAACGTTACCATCGTCGTTCTTCACAATGGCGAGGATATTAAGATCATAACAACAAGCAACAAAATCAATGTTGACTTAAATAGAAACAATCTTACAGAACTGAATTGGATTAATCTTACACATTTAGGCCTCGTAGGGTTTTATTATACTGAACAAGTTTTGACGGAGAGTATGATAAAAATAATAACTGGATTAGATTAAATTCTGTTATAAAACTATGGAGCAGTTAAACTTTATGATAAAATCCCCTCATTGTTCAATGATTTGTGGGCAGACTGGTTGTGGAAAAACAATATTTGTCCTAGACTTATTACAAACAGTTTATCGCTATAATTTTGATCATATTGTGATTTTCTGTCCAACACTTAAAAGGAACAAAGCATATCATGATAGAAGGTTTATATGGACAGACAATGACGTATATTTAGTTAATCCTAGCACTAAACTGAGTGAGTGTTTAGAATACTTTTATAAGTGTTTGAAGGAACGCAGACACTCTTTATTATAGATGACTGTTCGGCAGAAAAAGATATAGTTAAAAAAAGAAACACTTTGTCAAAGCTGGCTTTCAGCGGAAGACATGATGGGATAAGTGTGTGGATTTTATGCCAGAAATATAACTCGGTTTTAAAAGACTTTAGAGAACAGTTAAAGACTGTAGTGTTATTTCACATGAAAGACAGAGACTCATTTGAAGAATGTTTGCGCGAAAATGATGTTATTGAAAATGACCAGGAAAAACACAGGATTAAGCAAAAACTAAAATCTGAAAAGTTTAGTAAATTAGTATTAAAAACGGATAACCCTACACAGTATGTTTGTTTGTAGATAATCGTTATTTTTTGGTTATTGAAGTCTTACTTGTCAGAGAACAGGAAAAGGCGGCTTTTGGGCCACTTTCGCCCAAAAACTTGGTGGAGGAGCAAGTGAGTTAGAATTGGTAAAATGCTTATGCTTATGCTTATGTTGCAGTTAACGGGGCCGTCAGGTGTGCTTTATTGATTTTTTGGTCGCAGGTTGTGGCGAGCCGTGCACTGTGTGCGAGGGTCGCTTGTCTGCGCGAGCCGTGCCATAGCATAGCCGTGCCATAAAATGCTGTGTGTGTGTCTGCCCGCCTCTCTGTCTGTCTGTCTGTCTCTCTCTTCTCTGTCTGTCTGCCGGTGATTCTCTCTCTCTCTTCCGCCACAGGAAAAGGCGGCTTTTAGGCCACTTTCGCCCAAAAACTCGGTGGAGGGTGAAAGTGGCTTAGAGTCGGCATATTACTGTTTCTCTCGAACACTGAGACAGAACAACACACACCGCAGACAGACACTGTGACTGAACAACATACACCACAGACAGACACTGTGACTGAACAACACACACCGCAGACAAATACTGTGACTGAACAACATTCACAGCAGACAGACACTGTGACTGAACCTCACACACCGCAGACAGACACTGAGCGGAGGAGCAACGAGGACACGACACACCGGTCACGCAACAAGAGAAACAAAACCGCACGTGACGGGCCTACAGGTAGACTACGGAGTGCTTCGTGCGCAGCATCCCTGCCAAACGCCAGACCACGTTCAACCGAAACGGCACGTAAGCATGGAAAACAGGATACCGCATAGGGACTCGGCCAGACCCATGTCATATCAAATGTGAAATTTATGACGTACAACATTGAAGGGCTGTCGCGTGTGTATGATAACGATCTGCGTGCTTACATTAGTGATTTTGACATTGGTCTCCTGGTGGAAACGTTCGCTACCCAATTTCCGGAACGTTTATTTCCAAACCATCACGCTTTCATTGTGCAGGTGTTAGTCTGTCAGATGGGGTTACAGCAAGTTGTCTGGAGGTTTAGCCTTCTCTGTGAAAAAAAGATCTCTTAAGTATGTTGAAAAAATGAATGTGGAGTATGATAATATTATTGTATTGAACTGTCTAAGGATTTGTTGGGATACAGAATCACCGGTAATTCTAGTTGGTGTGTACTGCCTCCAAGCTCTTCTGCATATTACCAAACTATTGATGTATCCAATGGTTTACCATTTTGGAGCAATGTATCATGGATTTAATAGAATCTCTTGGAAATTTGCCGCTGTTGTTATTGGGGGATTTCAATGCTCGCACTGGGGGCAAAGAATGCAAAAGACTGTGATGATGATCTGAGCATGGAAATGTTTCAGGACAGAGTGTGTGAACGTGAGGTATACCGTACATCAAAAGATAAGATTCAAAATGACTTTGGCAGTACCTGTTAGATCTTTGCAATTATTTTCATCTTTTCATTTTGAATGGTGCAATTTCAGAAGATTTAGATTATGGTCACTATACTTATATTTCACCAACAGGTTGTAGTATTGTTGACTATGCCATAGTATCAAGAAGTTTATTGAAATATTGTGTTTCTTTGAATGTTACACCAAGAACAGAATCAAAACACATGCCTGTTGAAGTTGTGTTTGACTGTAAATTAGAAAGAGCTGATCATGCATGACATGGCTCAAAATATTTACAAAATTGACAAAATAGTTTGGGATGAAGAAAAAGTCTATGAATTTAAGGAAAATATATCAAGTGACGAGTTTCAAAGTCATATGAGGCAGGCCTCTAGTCTGGTTAATGTTGATGTAAATAAAGCCATTCAAGTGTTTAATGATGCATTGCTTACAGCCAGTTCATGCATGAGAAAAACCATTACAGTCGGAAAAGAACGATCAGATCCTTGGTTTGATCAAGAATGTAGCCAGCATAAAAAAGAACTCGGTTACCATTTGAGGCAGTGTTATAAACACAAAGAAGATAATGAAACATTAGAAATTTGTATAATCAAAAACGCAGAGAGTACAAGGAGCTCTTGAGACTGAAAAAGAAGACCACCGCACAAAGGTAATAAATTCTTTGAATGAAATATCAATAACCCCACTGGGTTTTGGAGCAAAGTAAAATCTTTTTCGTGCAATAAATTTACTGACAACAAAATTACCAAAGATAATGGTTTAAACATTTTTTCCCAAGTATTTGAGTCTGGTGTGAATTGTAGCCAGTCAGAAGGTATTGCTGGCGAGTCAGAAGATCAGGTTAGTGATGGGTCAAACCAGCATAACACAGATTCTCTTGAGTGTGACATTTCGGAAAGTGAAGTTTATGCCGCGGTTCGTTCATTAAGGAATAAAAAGGCTGCTGGTCCTGATGGAATTATCGGAGAAATCTTCAAAAACTCAGTTACTGTAGTTGCTCCATTTTTAGTCATATTGTTCAATATATTGTTCTCTACTGGAACTTATCCCCTTCAGTGGTCAGAGTCAGTTTATTCAACCCCTATTCAAAAAGGGCGACAGAATTTACCTGATAATTACAGGGGAATATCGTTGTTGAATATTGCAGTAAATTGTATAGCCATATTCTGAATGGACGACTAAACAAAATGGATTGAAGAAAACCATGTCATTGATGACTGTCAGGCAGGTTTTAGAAAAAGTATAGTACTATTGACCATGTCTTTACATTGTTTGCCATGGCTCAGAAACAACTGCTACTTCACAAGAAAACTGTATGTTGCGGTTTATTGATTCAGAAAAGCTTTCGATTCTGTCCATCGTGCAAAATTATGGTGCATTTTGAAAAAAAGGGATTCATGGAAAATGTATCAGGCAATAACTAGCATGTATAACATTGTTAAAGCAAGAGTTAGAGCAGGAAGGGATTTAAGTGATGCATTTTTGTGTCCATCAGGTCTAAAGCAAGGGAGGTGTGTAGTCCAGTTCTTTTCTCCCTTTTCATTAATGAACTGGCTGTGGATATTTATTCAGAAAGGGAAACATGGAATTCAGTTGTTACCTGATTTTGTAGAAATTTTGATACTTATGTTTGCTGATGACATTATTTTGTTATCTGATTCAGTTGCAGGTCTTCAAAACCAGTTAAATGTTTTGTACAACACGTCCAAAAGACTCGGTCTTATAGTTAACTTAAGAAATCAAACATAGTCATATTTAGAAATGGTGGATATTCTCTGACCAGAAAAATGGTTTTTATGGGCAGACCAAGATGACAGTTGTTAACATGTATAAGTACTTGGGAGTTATTATGTCTACCAGACTTTCTTCACGCACAGTTGAATGATATGGCAAGCCGAGCAAAGAAAGGAGTGATCAGTAATTTTAAAGTACTATGGTCCTTGTGGAGAAAAATCCCCTTCTATATTTTTCAAACTCTTTGATGCTCAGATACAGCCAGTACTTAGTTATGGAGCAGAGGTATGGGGCATCATTGGAAATGTTGATGTGGTAGAAAAAGTGCATCTTTTTGCTTTAAAAAGATTTTTAAATGTAAGCATAAGAACTCCTAATGTGATGGTGTATGGAGAGTAGGTAGATTTCCATTGTATTTAAATGTATATTTGAAGAGTATTAAGTACTGGTTAAAGATATTGAAGATGCCGTCTCATCGTTTACCTAAGAAGCTTACAAAATGTTGTTATTTTTTCATGAGAAAAACAAAAATACTTGGGCATCTTCTGTCTGCTTCTTTCTGTACCAACATGGATTTGAAGAAGTTTGGGAAAATCAAGGAGTCGGTACGAAGTCGCGTTTTTGAAAGCCTTAAGAAATAAACTGGTTAATGGCTACAAAGCTCACTGGCTCTCAGATATTGAGCACAATGAACGTTTTCAGTTATACAGAACATTTAAAAGCGACCTGATTTTATCCTCGTACTTACCAATGGTGAATCATATACAGGCCAGAATTAGCCTAGTGAGAATTCGATTGGGTGTGTCTCAATTAAATGTGCACAAAATGCGCTTTAAGAGAAATGTAACTGAAAATGATTTATTATGCCGTTCTGTGAGTTTCAAATTGAAACAGAAAAGCACTTTGTATTACACTGTCCAAAATACCAGGGATTAAGGGAACAGTATATTCCAGCTAAGTATTACAATGTCCATCACAGCACAAATTAACAATGCTGTTTGCTTCAGAGAGTAAAACATTAATTGTTCGGCTTGCTCTATTCCTTGAGAAAGCTTTTAAATTACGGCATTTGTGTCTCAACTTATAAAGGAAGCGCTACTAGAAATTGATTGAAGTATATAGCTGTTTCATATCCAGACAAAAAATTAATTGATACTTGTTGTCAAATGCCCTGTGTCATGTCGCTATAATGGATGTTTAGTTTTGTAACCACCCACCATGACATGGGCCTAAGGCCTATTCATTAAACCATTTCAGAGTTCAGAGTTCAGAGTTCAGAGTTCTCTCTCTCTCTCTCTCTCTCTCTCTCTGTGATCATCGCCTGTTGTTGTGAACGTAGAAAAGGATAATAAGATTCATGAGGATTCTGAGAAGTCGCATGATATCAGAAATAAAAACGGTCTGGAATGACGAATACGAAGGTCGTTCTATGAAAATGGTAAGAAGACGTGACATTCTAAACCCTATGATGCTAGCTGTTCGGACTTTGGCTACGGACATAGACGGCGCTCTTGA
>CM031613.1:6140186-6142686 GCA_018398815.1 Conus ventricosus
GTTTGGATAATAACCCGCTTCCCCCCCCCCCTCCCCCCTCCGCCCCCCCCCCCCTTTCTCCCTCGCCCAATTCCCCCCCCCCTCCCCCCTCCCCTTCCCCTCCATCTCCACTCCCTCCCATCATTAGAAAGCGCTGTTTAGGCGTTGAAAATGGGGCTTATATTCACATGTACTCGCCTCAATTTCTAGCGAAGGAAGTCTTCCATGTAAAAAATGCAAGATAAGATCGTTGAAATGTCTCTCTCTCCTCTCTCTCATCTCGTCTCTCCTCTCTCTTCAAGTCATTACATTTTTCTGTCTGCTGTCTGTCTGACTCTCTCTCTCTCTCTCGCATCCTCTTCCTCGTCTTCTCTCTCTCCCTCCTCCCCCCCCTCTCTCTCTCTCTCTCTCTCTCTCTCAGTCTCTCTCCACAAGGTTCAGTACATTTCTCTCTGTCCCTGTCTATCTGTGTTGTTGTGTTGTTGTGTGTTGTTGTTATCTGTTTAAACGTCTGTTCACTAAAAGTGATATTAGACGATAGGAAAGGATGGGGAGAAAGGAAGGTGGGAAAGTGGGAAGGAGTTGACTGCATGTTAAGTTTGATATTGAACGTGCGTGTGTATGCCGGTACTGCATGGGTGGCACCAGAGCTTAAGATGTAATGATTGCATAAGGGAAAAAAAAAATTGGGTAGCAAATGTTACATAATACCAATCTTGAGGATCACGACTAGTAGACATTGAAAAATCCTGAGGATCTACCAAATACTGGGAAAAAAAAACCCAATAATGCATTAATCCTTCACACGAATTAGCAATAACACACTGAGACAGCACACCAACACATGCATTTGGGTGTCATAATATATATATATGAAATATATTGGGCGCGCGCGCGTGTGTGTGCGAGTGCGCGCGTTCTTGCATCCGTATTTGTGGACGTCGTGTTGTGTATACGTGTGTGTATTAGAGAGAGGGAGAGAGAGATACGCTGCGGTTGGTGTTGTGTGTGTGTGTGTGGTGTGTGTGTGTGTGATGTGTGTGTGTGGTGTGTGTGCGTACTGTGGCAGTGTGTTAGACACGACATTACTATCACAAAAAAGGGGGTTTGAGGTGATGAAAACTGAAGTGCAATCACAGAATAAACCAACTGGAGAGTTATCAAACACTCCGAAAAAATGCGGAGAAGTGAATGACTGTTCAAACATTTTCAAGAGAAATTGGAAGACTCGTAAAAAAAAACAACTGTCGTTCCCACACTCAGAGATACTAGTTCTTTGACTCTGGAGCATTGAACGAAGTTAATGACTGATCTTATTTCTCTTCCGCACATGCACTGGACATTTTTGCTGGTATTTTGTGCGGAGTGCATTTTTTTAAACGAAACCTATACATCAGGCTGGAAAACAGACCCTCGGATAAGTTCCGGACAAAACACTAAAAGGAGGTTAATATTTCCTCTTGTTCTTAGCATTTATGCAGGCTGACTGTAGTGACACTTTAGATTTTTTAAGTTTCTCGTCAAACGTTTTTGTATGACCATTTACTAAACATGTGTCACCTTCTTGTAAACTATGTGTGTTATTATAGGGGGGGATTGGGGGGTCCGCAGCTTAACTGGAACTGACCACAGGATTGGTTGCTCCTGTTCTTGCAGCTCGATCAGCCCATTTCATTGGAAACCATCCACAGTGGAAGGCACCCAACAGAAAGTGACGCTGTTTCCCTTTCATGATAAAAGATGAACAGTGTTTTAATCTCATTATCAATTTTCCGACCGCATTTTCTGTTTAAAAAAGAGTTAAGGCCGTAAGAAACCGATTTAGAATCAACACACAATAAAATCTGAAATATGTTTTGCGGAAACATCATAAATGTAATCCAGGGCCTTCAATTTGCAATTAATTCAGCAGTAAAAATAGAAACATTTTCATCACATGTGAAACCGTTTTCTCTTAGTTCTAGAGCCTGGTATAACGAAGGCAGCTCCTACTTTTCTGTTGCCCAAGTACAGACCCATCTGTATTAATCTAAATGTTCAGAATAACTTGTTATCATATGGGAGCTGACGAACTTTTCAGGATATAGTGAATCATTTGATACGTTTGTGTGATCTATGTCAGCTCAAGATTGTTCATCCCCAATTAGGTATAAGTGAGGTAGGAAGGTTTTGTTGCTTTTCCTTTCTGTTTAATTTGATTTTTTTAAGAGATCTGAAGTAAATGTGTTTATGATTTTACTGATTGGATGATTTTGAAAATGAAGGTCGGAACCTCATGCAAACTTCGAGCCTCTGTGAAATTTTCCGAACGAGGAGACTTCGTAAAAATATTTGGCATCAAAAGATATCTTAGCTCATCAAGAGTAAAACACATGCTTCATTATAGTTCCTAAATTTGATGCATGAAATGGAACTCCTAGGGAGATGTTTATATAGGCTTTGCAGTCAACACTGCATTTTTAGGCAGTAAATTTTGTGAGCACTAAAGAATACCCCTGTGTAATACGTCCAATTAGAACGG
>CM031613.1:6150186-6157686 GCA_018398815.1 Conus ventricosus
CCAACCGACAACAAATTGTGTCCGTAAATATACTGACTTCCATAAAAACGCGAAAACAAAACAAGCTGAAGGTTAGGGGTGAATTTTATTGGTCACAATTGTACAGAGTGGAAGCGAGAATTCAACGTGATTTGATTCATTACACCGGTAATGTGTGAAAATGTCATCAGCAATATGTCTTTTGTGTGGAAAATCCAAGGTCACGTGACAAACCAGCTTGAAGTCCTAATACCGCGTGTGGCCACCATTTGCGTTGACAACTGCTTGACACCTGCGGCTCATTGAGTGGACCAGGTGGTTGATGCGTCCCTTGGCACACCAGCCCACACATGGACGATGGCCTGGTGAAGTTGAGCCGCTGTTGCTGGTCGTGGACGCAGGAGGTCCAACCGTCTGCCAAGTTCATCCCAAAAATGTTCTATTGGGTTTAAATCGGTACTGAGGGCTGGCCAGGGCAGCACATTGACGTTGTTATGCTGAAGAAATTGCTGGGTGGCCCTGGCGGTGTGTGGTCTTGCATTGTCCTGTTGGAATGTCCAGTTTGGGTGTTGCGCAAAAAAAGGAATCGACATGGGGTCTGAGCACCTGGTTGATGTAGCGCTGTGCATTGACACCCTGTCCGCGACCAGGACCAATGTTCTGAAAGATGACTGGTCCTATGGCGTGGTTAATGCCAATTGCACCCCATATCATAACGTTCGGGCCTCCCCAGGGGTTCCGCTCTATCACACAGGAGTCAATATAGCGTTCACCAGGTCGACGCCATATTCTGACACGACCGTCAGCCATGTCAATACAAAAACGGCTCTCATCTGAGAACAGTATGCGTCCCCACTGCTGCCTGCGCCAGTTGATTCGGGCTTGTGCCCACTGCAGCTGTCCTGCCGGTGTCTTGGTGTCAGTACCGGACCTCTGTGAGGACGCCTACATGCCAGCCCGTTCTCCTGAAGATGCCGCCGCATAGTGTTGAGGCTGATTCGTTGCTGGAGATTCCCAGGCACCTGTCGAGCAGTGTTCGCGGCTGTTTGCCGCCTGTCCCGCAGATGGGTTTGAACAAGATGGCGATCCTCTCTTTGTGTGGTGACCCAAGGACGGCCTGGCCGGGGACGATCATCAGTGGTACCAGTGACTCGCATGCGGTGCTGCAGACGATAGATGGTTGAGATGTGGACGTTAAAGATGTTGGCGACCTGCCTGGCATCCACACCAGCCTCCAGATGGCCTAGGGCACGATTGCGTTCCTCTGCTCGTAGTCTTGGCATCTCTGTAGCGCTCAGACGGCAAGTCGTTACGTGAACCTTGTAGCGCGGCTTTATAAAGGCTGCATGCCTGCGTACTTGTCGCTGGTTAACTTTGCTCTGCATGGTGTGCACGTGCCCACATGCAGCAACCAGTTTGCCATTTTTGTTGACCTCCAATGCCGGGAATGATGTGTTGCTCACACAATTTTTTCACTGCACGTGAGTCTTGGACCCAAACAACTTGCCACAATGGTTCAATATTGTATATTCACCCCTTTTCACCCGAAAAATAGCCTTTCAAATTTTCGCGTTTTTTATGGAAGTCAGTATACATACAAATCTAATTTTCTTCCCAACAAATTTGGAGTCCCACAAGGGTCAGTATTAGGTCCTCTGTTGTTTTCATTTTACATCAATGATCTGCCATTGCACTTGAAAATAAACAGCGAAATGTTCGCTGATGATACAACTTTAGACACAAGTAATTCTGATGCCCAACAGGTTTGCAGTGACATCCAAGAAAACATCAATCTTTTGGTTAAATGGACACGATTTAATCACATGGCTATCCATCCTCAAAAAACTAAATTCATGATGATAACTACTAGACAGAAGCGTCAAATTCTAAGCCAGAATCTACCAGTACTTTGTATTTCTAATGAAACCATCGAAGAAGTATCAGTCACAAAGTCTTAGGAATAACAATAGATAATAATCTAACTTGGTCAAAACACTTGGAGTCTTTATCTAAAAACGTTGCAAGAAAACTACATCGTCTAAAAAGGATTAAGAACTCCTTAAATTTGCATGCAAGAAAACTATTTTTTCACTCTTATATTCAGCCTATTATCGACTATGCCTCAACACTTTGGACTCAGCGAACAAGAATTCACTCAAACCACAAATTAGCCTTCACAAAAGAGCTGTCAAAGTAACATTAGGTCAACCATCTTCACTGGTAGATTCAGACTATAAGCAATCAGGCATTCTCCCTTTTAAAGCCAAACTTCTATACAATAAAGGACTCTTTATGCATAAGGTACTCCATGGAAATGCTCCACTTTCTCGAACAAATATGTTCACTTTTAACGACTATCGACATTCACATAAAATAAACCTCCCGTTTGCCATGATTAATCTATACAAGTCTAGTCTGGGGTATTCCGGAGGTTGGCTATGGAACCATATTCCTGAAGAACTTAAAAATCAATCAAACTTTAAAAAATTCAAGTCTAAGTTTCACAAATATCTTATGAATGTCTCAGATTTGACTGCACTATACCCGAAAATGTATTGATAATTCTCAATTCAGATTCAATTTAAAAAAATATGTGATGTTCGAAGTTGAATCAATCCTACGCAAATTGCAGTGATCATCCTGTGCCATTAATGTGTTTTTTCAAAGTTTTTCGTAGGTGATAATATATATCTGCTTCATTGTCTTTCTCTTCCTTTATCTCTGCCTTTCTTTCGCCAGTCGGTCGGTCGGTCGGTCGGTCGTCGTCAGTCGGTCGGTCTCTCTCTCTCTCTCTCTCTCTCTCTCTCTCTCTCTCTCTCTCTCTCTCTCTCTCTCTCTCCTCTCTCTCTCTCTCTCTCCATTCACACTCCCCCCTATTGCCCTGATCATTTTTCTCGTTGTTGTTGTTGTTGTTGTTGTTGTTGGTGGTGGTGGTGGTGGTGGTGGTGGTGGTGTTCATTGGTTTCTTTTTCTTCTTTCTTCTTTTTTGTCAAAGGTTCCCATGCAAGAATTGTTGCATTTTTTCTGATTTGCTTTTTACTATATATCGATTTTTTTTTTTTTTTTGCCCAGAGGGCTGGATGTAAAAAAAAGGTATTCAGGGCTTAATCCACTACCCTCTTAAAATATAATTGTTCGTTCGTTCGTTCGTTCGTTCTCTCTTTGCTTTCTGTTTGTTGTGGCAAAAACAGGAATTGCAACATAATGAAACCGTAACAATCCTTCCCTGGGCCTGGTGGATGGAATCTGAAGTCTATTTTCTCACAGACTGTAGACCAAACACCAGTGGACTTGTTAAACACTGACACGGGCATCTAATCCATGAACAGTGGCTTGTGTCACGCCTTGGCGGGAGAGAGAGAGAGAGAGAGAGAGAGAGAGGAGAGAGAGAGAGAAGAAGAGAGAGAGAGAAGGGGGAGGGAGGGAGGAGAGAGAGAGAGAGGGGAGAGAGAGGAAAAGAGAAGGGAGGGAGAGAGAGAGAGGGGAGCCCAGAGAGAGAGAGAGAGAGAAGAGACCAGACAGACAGACAGACAGAAAGAGAGAGGGACAGAGAGAGAAGAGAGGATTGTATGTGTCTGTGTGTGGGTTTGTGTGTGTGTGTGTGTGTGTGTGTGTGTGTGTGTGTGTGTGTGTGTGTTGTGTGGGGGGGGTGTGTGTGTGTCTGTGTGTGTGTGTGTTGTGTGTGACATTGCGGGTTTTGTAGTGTTGTGGTACTTTTTATGGTGCCCCGCTCGTGCGCGCGCGCGCATGTGGTGTGTGTGTTGTGTGTGTGTGTGTGTGGGGTGTGTTGTTGTGTGTGTGTGTGTGTGTGTGTGTGTGTGTACACGTGCGTGCGTGCGTGCGCGCCGGGGATGACCGTTTCCACGTTGCATTTTCCCATTGTTGTGTGTGTGTGTGTGTGTGTGTGTGTGTGGTTTTGTGGTGTGTGTGTTGTGTGTGTGTGTGTGCTTCGCGCGTTTTGGTGTTTGTATGTGGTGTTTCTCTCTCTCTCTCTCTCTCTCTTCCTCTCTCTCTCTCTCTCTCTCTCTCTTTTCTCTCTCTCTCCTCTCTCTCCTCTTGGTGTGTGGAGTGTGTGTGGTGTGTGTGTGTGTGTGTGTGTGTGTGTGTTTAAATTTATGGGTTTAGAGAGAGAGAAAGAGAGAGAAAGAGAAGAGAAAAGAGAGGGGAGGGGAGAGAAAAAGAGATTTTTGATTTTCAGTACAGTTAAGATGTAATTTGCTTTTTTGTTACAATTTCTGATTTTATTATGTTACTTTCAAATGTTAAACGTTTCCCTGTAATTTTCCTTTATAACTTTTATGTCTTTCGATGTTATTTTGTATTATTTTCTTACTCTTAATTTATTAAGGTTTTCTTTTTAAAATGTCAGTACAACAATATGTTAATCTGACAGTAATGGTTTCAGTCAGTCAGTCAGTCTGTGTGTGTTACCCGCGTATTTGCGGACAAACTGATGCAATAACATGTTTGAAAAATGGTATGCACGCATACCATTTCGTGCATTTTTCTTTTGCGTGTGTTTATGTTTATGGTCTTAAATTGGGGAAAGGGTTACGTGTAGAGATTTAATATCTGTGTAATGGTAATTCAGAAGGGACTGGTTTACAAAAAATAGCTTTGACGAAAAGAGCCACATGCGCCGCATAAACGGATGTAAGTTGTACATATATACATATAAGCCGCGGGCGCGCGCACAGGCACACACAAAACACACACACAACCCCACCACACACACACACACACACACCACACACACACCACAAAGCGCACGCACAATCGCGCACACACACACACACACACACACACACACACACACACACACACACACACACACACATACACAACACACAAAACCACACACACCCCACACACACACACACACAACACACCACCACGCACGCACCACGCACGCACGCACGCACGCACGCACGCAAAGCCATGCGCACGTAAGCACCGGCATGCAAAGACCGCACACACTACATACATGCACACCACATACCCACGTACGCACACCAACACACACCACACAAAACACACACACACACACACACCACACACACACCACCACACACACAACACAACACAAACCACACACACACACACACAAATAGACAACATAAAAAAATCACATACACAACACACAAAACATATACCACACGCTGAGCTCCCAGTCGTCACACCACGCACTCACGCACTCACGCACGCACACACGCCACACGCACACCACACACACACAACACACACCACACAAAACACACACACACACCACACACACACACACCACACACACAGAAACAACCACGCCAAAACAGGAGATACTCACACTCACACACCACACACACACACACACACACACACACACACACACCCCACCACGCACCGAACGCACGCACGCACGCACGCCCAACACACACACACAACACAACACACACACACACACAAACACACCCCGAAGGGAAAAGAGAAGAGAAAAGAGAAAAGAGAGGAGAAGAGAGAAGAGAGAAGAGAGAAACACTGACTGACTAAACCAATTTTATTGTCAAAATTAACTCAAGGTTTTACTGACATTAAAAAAATTATGACCCGAAATGAAACGTTTTCATTCAAGCAAAGAAGCATAAATTTCACACAAAATACTGCGCACACACACCACACACACAACACACACCACACCACACACCCAACACACACACACACACGTATCACATACACACACAAAACACGCACAAACACAGCACTTTCATAAATACACAAATACACCACTCAATACAAAACACACACCATCCCTACATTACCAAACTTACACACCGCACACACAGACCCTACACACGCGCCCCACACACCCGCGCCCACACACACACACACACACAACCACACACACACAACACACACACACACACACACACACACACAACACCGCGCGCCGCCGCGCGCACGCACACACACATAACCGAGCACTCTACACACATCATTCACTCTCACAAACACACCTTCCGCACACTACACCCCGCGCACGCACATACACACCCACGCTCACACACACACACACACACACACACACACAACACACACACACACACAACACACAACAACCCCAAACAACAACACACGCACCACCACACACAGAGAAAAAAAATCTGCCATTAAAACAATCCTTTCCCCTTTGCACCTCCCCCCCCCCCCCCCCCCCTCCTCCCCCACAGAGCGACGGCCAAGAGAGATCGCAGCAGCAAACCGCGACTACAGGTTGGAGGTCTCGTACCACTTGTGTCCGCGAATGAACTGGCCTGCTGCACCGAATTGGATGAACTAGACACACCCCAGAGAACACACAACCCCATTCGAGTGATAGACACGTCGTATATCAGTACGCTTCGGTTTGCGTTCCGATCTACATAGGATGAAACAGCGGGCCCAGAATCCACCCGTCGACATCGACACAAGTCTGGAGCAACTATAAACAAATTATCGCCCCGGTTTTTTCTACGGAAGGTAAGGAGAGAAACACACACACACCCACCACACCACACACCACCACACCACACAAACACACAAACGCAACACAACACACACACAAACAACCACAACACTCACAACACACACACAACACACACACAACAACACACACACGCACGCACACGCACGCAACACACAACACACACCACACACAACACACACCCCACAACACACCACGCCGCACGCACCAGCACGCCGCACGCACACACACACACACACACACACACCACCACACACACCACCCCGCACGCACAAACCCCACGCACGCACGCAGCACGCACGCAGCAAAACACAACACACACACACACCCAAAACACACACAACACACACAAGAGAGAGAGAGAGAGAGAAAAGAGAGAGAGAGAGAGAGAAACACACACACACACAAAACACACAAACGCACCAACACACACCCCAACACACAACAACGCAGCACGCACGCACGCACGCACGCACGCACGCACGCACCCCACCAAAACACACACACACACACACACCACACCACGCACGCACGCACGCACGCACGCACGCACGCAAACACACCACACACACCCCACCCCCAATCCGCACACACACACACACCCAAAAACACACACACCCCACCCCACACACACACACACACAACACACGCACGCACCACGCACGCACGCAACGCACGCACGCACGCACGCACGCAAAGATCCACAGGGCGCAGTAAGCAGATGATACCCACACACATACATACACGCCACGCCACATACCCAACGCATGCCCACCACCACACACACACACCACATACACACCACACACACACATACACAACAACACACACACACACAACACACCACACACCCACACCCCAGCACACCACACACACACACACACCACACACACACACACACCCACAAAAGACAACATACACCACTACACACACACATATACATATACACACACGCTGGAGCTCCCAGGGCACCACGCACACACTCACGCACTCACGCACGCACACACGCACACCGCCACACTAAC
>CM031613.1:6165186-6167567 GCA_018398815.1 Conus ventricosus
CCCCCCCCCCCCCCCCCCCCCCCCCCCCCCCCCCCCCCCTTCCCCTCCGCCCAGCAGAAATTTGCCCTTTCATAGATGAGTTCTAAAATAATATGAACCACGCATCCATACCATTTCAAAACAGCCATGTGGCGAAAGCTCTGTTGCAGCTTTTCACAAATGGCTCAAAAACAAACAAATAGACAAACAAACAAACAAACACACACACAAACAAACAAACACACACACAAACACACAAACAAACAAACAAACAAAACCCATTCTTGGCGCTCGGACAGAAATATCTTCGGGTTTCACTAAAAAGGCTCTGATGGAGACCAGGGTCGAGCGGGTTTTGTTCTTGTCCTTTGACCCGGATATACATCACCGGATCTGCCCCCGACAGTTTCTAGCTTCACCCTTGGGTCGCATTCCTTCTTTATGTGTCCAAGTTTTGGTCAAATCGGTTCGGTAGATTTGTGCCTTAGTGTTGCAGATCGGATCGTGTGTTCGTACCTTAATAATCCAAACTAGAATTAAGATGCCATTTCTAAGATTCTTTGCAGTAGGTTAGGGAGACTTTTGTTTCTTTGTTTGTTTGTTTGTTTTGTTTAAGGGGGTGGGGTGGGCGGGGGTAGTTTTGCAGATCGGATCGTGTGTCCGTACTTTCATCCGGACCAAAATTTAGATGCTGTTTACAAGTTTCGTTAAAATCGGTCGGGTAGTCTTTCTTCTTCTTTTTCACCGTTAGTTTTGCACATCGGATCGTTTGTCCGTACCTTAGACCCGACCAAAATTTACATGCTGTGCACACGTTTCGTTCAAATCGGTTGGGTAGCTTTTTGCGTTGGTTTTGCAGATTGGATTGTGTGCCCGTACCTTAATCCGCACCAAATTTTAGGCGCTATGTCCAAATTTCGTTGAAATCGGATGGATAGTGCGTGTGTGTGTGTGTGTGTGTGTGTGTGTGTGTGTGTGTGTGTGTGTGTGTGTGTGTGTGTGTGTTTCATTCTCTCTCTCTCTCTCTCTCTCTCTCTCTCTCTCTCTCTTCTCTCTCTCTCTCTCCTCTCTGTGTGTGTGTGTGTGTGTGTGTGTGTGTGTGTGTGTGTGTGTGTGTGTGTGTGTGTGTGTGTGTGTGTGTGTGTGTCTCTCTCTCTCTCTCTCTCTCTCTCTCTCTCTCTCTCTCTCTCTCTCTCTCTCTCTCTTTCTTTCTGGTCTCTCTCTCTCTCTCTCTCTTCTCTCTCTCTCGTGTGTGTGTGTGTGTGTGTGTGTGTGTGTGTGTGTGTGTGTGTGTGTGTGTGTGTGTGTGTGTGTGTGTGTGCGCGCCTCTGTCTGTCTCTGTCTCTGTCTCTCTCTCTCTCTCTCTCTCTCTCTCTCTCTCTCTCTCCTCTCTCTCTCTCTCACCTACCAGTGTGGAATGATATTTTCAACAAAATTAACTTTCCGTTATGCATGGGAAGAATCTCTAAGAAAAGGGAAAAAAGGTACTATTGAAATTCTGAAATCCCTGAGAAAACTGAATTGTACAGACTGTAGTATATTTTGGAAAATGTTTGATACACAGATAAAACCTCTTCTTACATATGCAGCTGAAATTTGGGGCTTACATGAAAATTCGATGATGGAAAAAGTACATACGTATGCTATGAAGCGTTTCCTTCAAGTACCTATTCATTCATCCAACACCGTTTTATATGGAGAGATGGGCAGATTCCTTTGTACATAAGTACATTTGTGAAATGTATTAAGTACTGGTTGAAGATCTTGAAGCTACCCAGTCCCGTTTTAGCAGGCAAGCCTATGATATGATGCTTTTAGAAATGGAAAAAGGTAAAGAAAACTGGGCTCATAAAGTAAAGAAAGTCCTTTCAGAACAGGGTTTTGGAATAGTGTGGATGGCCCAGGAAGTAGGGAATGAGCAACAGTTTATTGCGGAATTTAACGACAGGCTTATTTGTTCTTTTTAAACAGAATTGGCACTCAGATATGGAAAGTAAAGAAAAATATCGCTGGTTTTTCTCATTTAAGAACGTGTTTCATTCTGAAAAGTTTCTCAATGTCATAACAGATAGATGGCACAGAATAAATTACGCAAGATTTAGGTTGAGAACTTTAGGTTTTAATGCAAACAAAAGATGGTTTGAATGTGAAACATCCACAGAATCTCCTTGTCTTGCATGTAGACACATTATTGATGACGAAGAACACTTTCTGTTCCACTGTACTGCTTATAATGAAGTGCGGACTGTCAGGTTCGCTAAGACCTGAACTAAATGCTATAGATTGACAGACAGAATTTACAGCCTATCTAGTTGCTTCCCAAACAAACCTAAGACTGCTGAACACAGATTAATATTCACACAACATTTATGACCGCGAATGTGACATGAACATTTCACCAA
>CM031613.1:6177442-6184942 GCA_018398815.1 Conus ventricosus
TGACCCCAAAATTTAATGTGTATGCACGCCCATTGCTTTTTTTTTCTGGCCTTTTCTTTCATTTTTTTTCTCTGTTATTTGATGGATTCTCTGGTATTTGAGGCTTCGCAGTCTTCATGTATATCACTTTTTTTGTCAAAGTACTGCCAATTTTTGCTTAGTCAAAAGAAATACCGCTTTTTAGTAAAAGAAAATACCACTTGTTTATCAAAGAAATACCACTTTTTAGTCAAAGGAATACCACATTCCAGTCAAAGAATAAACCACTTTTTAGTCAAATAATTAGCGCTTTTTAGTCCAAGAATTACCACTTTCAGACAAAGATTTACCGCTTTTTGGTCAAAGATTTGCCACTTTTTGTCAAAGAATTGCCACTTTTTAGTCCAGAATTATTTTTTTTTTTTCTTTTTCTTTTTTTTTTTTTAAAAGTCAGAGAAGATTCTTCCAACCTTACGAACTGCTTTCTGTTGTATTCTATATGTCAAGAGTCCCTGATATGGGGATTGTCTTCGAAGTTTTGGCAGTGCGTGTCTGTAAGAGAAAGTGTAAACTTGGCTGACACAAGGTAGCATTAGAAAACACGGAGCAAACTGTCACAGCATGTGATTTGTGTGTGTGTGTGTGTGTGTGTGTGTGTGTGTGTGGTGTGTGGTGTGTGGGGTGTGTGTGTGTGTGTGTGTGTGGGGTGTGTGTGGCATCAGTTATTGGATCAATAGAGCACCTAACGCTGTGATTTTTTTCCCCTAAGGCCGAAATCCACCTCTTCATTTTTTGGTGCTTCACACTGTCCTCGTCATCTGCAAAAAAAAAAAAAAAAAAAAAAAAAAAAACCAACAACAAAAACAAAAAAACTAAGACAAAAAGCAATTTTCACTACTAGCGTTTTTTTCTGTTTTTTTCTTTCTTTCTTCTTCTTTTTTTTCCTATTTTTTTCTCCAACCAGTCCTTTACACACCATGTGTAGTCTGTATGTTCTCTTACAAATGGACATAGTCTGCTGATTTAGTGTTTTGGTGTTTGATGCAAAATGTCTGTTTGTTAATGTTCTGATGTGTGGTGTACTGGCACTCTCACACTGATAATATGCTGCTTATACAAAGAGAACATAAATGAAACAAAAGACCTAATACTTAACTAAATTTCTTTTCCTTCAGATTTTCCCAAAGAGAGAGAGAGAGAGAGAGAGAGAGAGAGAGAGAGAGAGAGAGAGAAAAGAGAGAGAGAGAGAGAGAGAGAGAGAGAGAGAGAGAGAGAGAGATAAACAGACAGACAGACAGACGGACAGAGGTGGCATCATAGAGTTTATATGCAGAGTTTGTTACAAATTCAATGATTGTTTAAGAGACACAAGGCAAAGTGCGCCGCCATCAAGTGACTTTGTAAGAGAAGGGGCACGTGTGTGCTTTCTGACTCCCTTTTCCGCTTGGAGACTATTGCTGGTTGTATCCTTCAAGCACCCTCAACTTCTGAATTTGAACTGCACACCTCTCTGAAATCTGATGCTACAACCTAGTTTTTGCTTGGGTTCCCGTCATGTGGCATCCGAGCAACGAACGAGGTGGGTGATCTTACTAGCCAAGAAGGCTACAGAGAAATAGACAGAAGAGTTTAGCACATTCTCATTTCCTGACATGGATCTGAAACCTAGAAGCTCAGACTCGAGTCAAAGATCTATTCCAAAGAGGACGGAACCTGCAGATATGATACACTCTTCAAGCTGTCATCACCTTCAAGAGTTCTGACCATGTTCCACTCTGCCGTAAAGAAAAACGGCTTTCTGCCGAGTGTGCACTCACAGGCAAGTCATTCCTTTTGCACCCACTCGTAATTCTTACCAGCGAGAAGCTCCATGGTGCATTCCTTGTGATGGACCACTCACTATGAAACACGTTCTTTCAGAGTGTTGGACTGCCAGGATGCCAGACATAAACACTCTACCGCGACTCCAGAACTCTTGCTAAAATTTTTTTTCCCCAAATTAAAGTTTTTTGGGGGGGGGGGGCCTTTGTTTTTTTTATTTTAGGAAAGGGTTTGGGGGGTTTTTTTTTTTTTTAAAAAAAAAAAAAAAAAAAAAAAAAAAAAAAAAAAAAAAAATGGCAAAAAAATTCCTGGTTTTTGGGTTTTTAAAATTTTTTTTCCAAAAAAAATGTGGGGGGGGGGGTTTTTTATTTTTGCAAACTTTTTTTTTCCCAAACCCCCCCGTTTTAATAACCCCCCCGTTAAACCAGGGGCCCCTATTCAGACAAACAACATCTTCTTCAGCCAAAGAAGAAGAGAAATAGAAGAAGATTTGAAAAGAAGGAGGAAAAAAAAGAGAAAAAAAAGAGGAGGGAACCGCAGAAAACCCCCAAGTGCATCCATTAAGATTTTTGCCGTTTTGTAAAAAAAAGTTTTGGGGGGGACCAAGCCAATTTTCCCGCCCCATCAATTCTTAAGGGGAGAAGCCCTGGTCATTCCTTTGTTTGGAACTACATAAACACTTTTTCAGATTTGGGGACTGCAACCCGAATCATCTCCCCAATCCAGGGCCTTGCCCAAAAAATGTAAACGGGGAAATTTTTTTACTAACAGAAGCAAAAATTTTTTGGGAAAGAGTTTGGGGAAGCAATTTTTTTTAAACCCAAAAAAAAGGGTTTTAGAACACAAAATATTAAAAGACGGCCGGGAATATTACCTCTTTAAAGGGGACTAGGGCATTTAAACAGCCCTAAGGGCTTTTTTCCCCCGGTTGGGCTTTAAACATCTTTTTCTGACCACACGTAATTTTAAAACCCCGGGGTCTTGTGTTTTTTTGTGTTGTTTTTTGGTTTTTGCATAATCCCAAATAAATTTACGCAAGACCCCAAAATCAAAACCAATAAGACAAAACAGACCTTTCATTTAGGTTTCAGGCAAAAAAAAACAGCCAGGAAACAAAAAATAAAAAATTACTTCTCTTATCCCCTTAAAAACCAAGCGGGCCTTTATCTTGCCGGGGGAACGGTAAGAGTGTGCTCTTTAATTTTCTTTCCCTGGGTCGGGTGTGTTTTGTGTGTGTTGTTTGTAGCGTTTTGGGGTGCGCAACAGAATTTTTTAAAAATTGAAATTCCGGCAACCCCATTTTGCACGATCTTTTTAAGAAAAAACCCGCCGCACCATGAAAATGACCATATTCCCCACTTCAAAGGGAAAGCCGGTGGAAGAAGGAATAAACGCTCCTTTCATCTTTTTGTCCCAGAAAGGGCCCCTGACGGTCCCCCCCCCCCCGGCCGTGACTGATGGGATTCCCTAAACCCATTTTTTTGTAGAACCCCTGTTCGAAAGGAAATAAACGATTCACCGGGGGAGTTAGGGCCCCTAGGGGGTGGTGTTTTCTGTGTGTGGTGGTGTTGGTTGGGGGTGGTGGGTTTTTGTCGGTTGGTTGCGGCATTGTAAAGTTTAAAGGGGGTTGCGTTTTGTGTTGCGTGTGTGTGTGTGGTGTGGGGTTGTTTGTGTGTTTGTGTGTGTGTGTGTGTGTGTGGGGTGTTTGGTTTGTTTTTGGGGTTGTGTGTGTGGTTGTGGTGTGGGGGTGGTGTGTGTTGGGGTTTTGGGTGTGTTTTGTGTGGGGTTGTGGGGTGTTTTTGGGTCTGGTGTGTGGTGGTTTGTGGGTGTGGGTGTGTGTGTGTGTGTGTGTGGGTGGTGGGGTGTTGTGTGGTGGTGCTGCGTGCGTGGGGGTGGTGGTTGTGGGGTGGTGTGGTGTGTGTGGGGGGTTTGGGTGGGGGTTTGGGGTGGGTGTTTGTGGGTGTGTTTGGTGTGTTTTGTGTGTGTGTGTGTGTGTGTGTGTGTGTTGTGTGTGTGTTTTGTGTGTGTTTGGTGTGTGTGTGTGGGGGGTGTGTGTTGTGTGGGTGTGTTTGTTTTGGGGGTTTGGTGTGGTGGTGTGTGTGTGTGGTTTTGTGTTGTGTTTTTGGTTTGGGGGTGTGTTTGGTGTGTGTCTTTCGTCGGCTGCTGCCGTTTACACCCACACCCAAAGTTTCCCTTGCAGCCTCCCCCCTACACGGGCAATCAATAAAAATCTTAAACAAACATCTTTTTTTCCCCCGCAACGAAGTGTAGCCCTGGGAAAGAAAACCAAAAGAAAAAAAAAAAAATGTTTAAACCCCAAATGACGAAACAACTAAAAAAAAATAAAAATCTCCCCTCTCTCTCTCTCTCTCTCTCTCTCCTCTCTCTCCACTCTCTCTCTTCTCTCTCCCTCTCTCTCCCTTTTCCGTACCTACAAACACAGCCCAAACCAAAAAATACACGAAAACTCTCTCTCTCTCTCTCCCCTCTCTCACTCCTCTCTCTCTCTCCTCTCTCTTCCCCCTCCCTCTCTCTCTCTCCTCTCTCCCCCTCTCTCTCTCCTCGCTCTCTCCCTCTCTCTCCTCTCTCCTCTCTCTCTCTCTCCCCTCCCTCTTCTCTCTCTCTCCTCTCTCTCTCCCCCCCTCCAACCCCCGCCCAAAACCCAAAAGACAAACAGGGATAAAACCCCCTTTGCTAACAATAGAACAAAACGCTTTTTCCCAAAGAGAGTACCTGTTAAAAAGGGGCCCCCGTGAAAAAATAAAAAAACAAAGAAATAAAGTAACTTCCTCATTAGCAGAGAAAAAAAATATTTTTCAAATTTAAATTTATGAAAAAAAAGCAGCAAGCCCTTATGGAAACCCATCCAAATTAACAAAAAACATTTTTTCCTCTGCCCAAAATATAAAAAAAGAATATCTCCGAAAACAAATCACCTTTTTACAACATAGCAGATCAAAAAATTTCATGATGAAAATCAAATGTAATCCCAGAAAAATTAAAAAAATACTGCGGGGGAAAAAAATATCCATTCAGATTTAGATATCACCATCTAATTTCATTTTTTTTCGTGTCATTACGATTAAAAACAGCCACCG
This sequence comes from Conus ventricosus, assembly GCA_018398815.1. Classification (NCBI taxonomy): domain Eukaryota; kingdom Metazoa; phylum Mollusca; class Gastropoda; order Neogastropoda; family Conidae; genus Conus; species Conus ventricosus. Next base: position 6,182,341 of record CM031613.1, read on the forward strand.
TGAATTGAGGGTATGACGGTAAAATTTCTAAAGCTCCCCGACCCTTATCGCAGAAACTTTAAATTTGCATTTTACAACCTCTGTAAGAAAACAATGCTTTCCAATATTTAAAAAAAGGCAAAAAAACCCAATATCAAACGGAAAAACACGACCATCAAATTCAGACCATTTCGATTTTATCATTTTTTCTAAGCCATTAAACCCACATCAATAAGTTCTCCTTTTCCCTGCAGAAAATACGATTTAACCACCCAAAACAATCAGGGTTCAAAAAAACAAATTTGTGCCAACAGGTAACTAGACTAATGTAGATGGCTATTTAAAAATAACTACAAACAATTTTCAAAACTCCGTAATTTTTGCAAAAACCTTTGACTTTAAATCATGAACTTTTACTCAAAAACTAACTTTTGTATAAGCTTTCATACAAAAAACTGAAACTGATTTCATCTTTTCTGTCCACCGACAACAAATTGTTCCGTAAATAATACAAATCTAATTTCCTTTTCCCCAAAAAATTGGGGGTCCCACAAGGTCAGTATTAGGTCCTCTTTTTTTTTCATTTTACATCAATGATCTCCATTTTACTTTAAAATAAACGCGAAATTTCGCTGAAACAACTTTAGACACAATTTCTATGCCCAACAGTTTGCAGTACACCAAAAAACTCAAACTTTTTTAAAAGGACACATTTAAAACACAGGCTATCCATCCTCAAAAAAAAAAATTCATGATGAAACACTAGACAAACTCAAATCTAACCAAATCTACCGTACTTTGTATTTTTAATAAACCATCGAAAAGTATCCATCACAAAAATCCCTTTGGAATCACAAAAATAATAATCAACTTGGTCAAAAACACTTAGATCTTTTTCTAAAAACTTGCAAGAAAACTCACTTTTTAAAAAGGGTTAAGAACTCCTTAAATTTCATGCAAAAAACTATTTTTCACCTTTTATTTAGCATTTTCGACTATGCCTCAACACTTTTGGGCTCAGCGAGCAAAATTTACTCAAACCATTTAAATTTGCCTTTACAAAAAGCTTCAAAATAAAATTAGTCAACCATCTTCACTGGGAGATTTAACTAAAGCAAAAGGGTTTTCCCTTTAAAAAACCAAAAATTCTATACAAAAAGCTCTTTATGCTAAGGGACTCCAGGGAAAGCCCACTTTTTTTTTAACAAAATGTTCACTTTTTAAAGACTTCGACATTCCCCCTAAAAAAAACCCCCGTTTGCCAAATTTAAACTATGCAAGTCTAGTCCGGGTATTCCGGAGGTTGGGTATGGAACCAAAATTTCCCGAAGAACTTAAAAATCAATCAAACTTTTAAAAAAAAAAAAAATCAAGTCTAATTTTCCAAATATCTTTTTTAAAAATTTTCAGATTTTTACGCACAACCCAAAAAGATTTTAATCTCAAATTTAGATTCAAATTTTTCAAATATTGGGTGTTCGAAGTTTATCAATTTTACGCAAATTGCAGGACATCCCGTCCTTAAGTGCTTTTTCAAAATTTTTTGTCTGATTACAAATTTTGCTCATTTTTCTTTCCTTCCCTTTTTCTCTGCCTTTCTTTCGCCAGTCGGGGTCGTCGTCCTCTCCCTCTCTCTCTCTCTTCTCCCCCTCCCTTTTCCCCCTCCCCTCCTCTCTCTCTCTCCTCCCCCCCTATTTTTCCCCACATTTTTCCTCGTTGTTGTTGTTGTTTGTTGGGGGGTGGTGGTGGGGGTGGGGTTGGTGTTCACTGGTTTCTTTTTGTCAAAGGTTCCCATGCAAGGAATTTTTGCTTTTTTTTTGAATTTGCTTTTTTCTATATATCGATTTTTTTTTTATTTATTTTTACCCCCAAGGCTGGATGTAAAAAAAGGGTATTTAGGGTTAATCCACACCCTCTTTAAAAAAAAATTTTGTTCGTTCGTTCGTTCGTTCGTTTCCCCTCTCTTGCTTTCTGTTTGTTGGGCAAAAAAGGGAATGCAAAATGAATCACCTAACAATCCTTCCCTGGGGCCTGGTGGGTGGGAAACGAAGTCATTCCACGACGTAGACCAAACACCAGTGGACTTTTTGACACTGACACGGCACTAATCCATGAACAGTGGGTGTTCACGTCTTTTTGTGGGAGAGAGAGAGAGAGAGTGAGAGAGAGAGAAGAGAAGGGGAGGAGAGGAGAGAAGAGAGAGAGAGAAAGAAAAAGGGAGAGAGGGAGAGAGGGGGAAGAGAGAGAGAGGGGGGGAGAGAGAGAGACAGAGAAGAAGAAGAGAGGGGAGAGACAACAGACGACAACAACAAAAGGAGGGGACAGAGGAGAGAGAAATTTTATTGCCCGTGTGAGGGGGGGTAGGAGGGTAGTGTGTGTGGTGGTGTGTGTGTGTGGTGTGGTGGGTGTGTGGTTTTTGGTGGCATATATTTAGTGTGTAGTGTATGTTACATTATGTTGCGCGCTCGGCGGGGTGTGTATTGTGTGTTTTGTGTGTGTGGGTTTTGTGTGTCACGTGCGTGCGGCGGCGCGCCGATACCTGTGCACGTGTGCAATTCAGGGTGTTGGTGTGTGTGTGTGTTGGGTTTTGTGGGTGTGTGTGGTGTACCTGCGTGCTGCTGCC
>CM031613.1:6197442-6200686 GCA_018398815.1 Conus ventricosus
GCAGATTCAATCTTTAGACCGCGGGCATTATCCCAGCGACAAAAGCTGCACAGACGAGAAAGAAAAGGGAGATAACAACAAACAAAGAACCCTGGGCTGTTGAGAATGGTACTCCTGGTGATTCCGGTTTTTTTTTTTTTTCCCTGGTTCGTTGGATACTGGGCGTATACGTTTTGCGCGCGTTTTCGTAGTTGCTATAATGCGCGCGTTGTCAAGTTGCCGCTATAATGCGCGCACTTTATTAACCGTGATGCGCGTATCTCTATAACCGCAATGCGCGCACTTCTCGCACACACAACACACACACACACACACACACACACACACACACACACACACACACACACACACACACACACGTATGCCTTTTATCTGGAATCTGGATACAACTTTATTAAATTTTGAAAAAAAGCACAGGAGTTTTGGTTATTATTATAATCAAGAAAGGAAAAAACTAATATATTCTGAAATCAGACAGCACACGCACGCATACAGGTATGGTTGGCACCGGCCGTTGGCATACATATTGTATTACACAATCCTAAAATCACACAATCATACATTACAACGAGCATAAAGAATTCCAATAATATTAATATATCTCTCTCTGTGTGTCTCTCTCTCCCGTCTCTCCCTCTCTCTGTCTTTCTCTCTCTGTCTCTGTCTCACCTAGCAACACACACAAAGTTTTTTCAGCCAACCTCCGTTCGCCTTCGCCAGCGCATAATAGCAACTAACAACTTAAAAAAACAACATACCATCTGAACGTCAGTTTCCCATCCATTCACAGACATTGGGGTGGCATGATAAAATCGGTGTGGTCAGACCCAACGTATGTCTACATCATCTAATCATATGGCAGCGGGAAGGTTTTTCCATGCCATTTGTTGGACGAACTGCTTTCGAGTGATGGTTCCACGTTCTCGACTTCTTTTTATATGGTTCATCTGTTGTCGCTTCAAAACGTGCCTATCGACTTGGTGGCCTCTATGGCATCACTCCGATCACTCCAGCACGGGCACTTATCGTGTTCATTTTGGTGTAGGAGCCCTTCTGAATGTCTTTCACTGTGTCCATCCATTCGCAGATATTGGGGTGAAAATGGTAATCGGCGAAAGCAGTACATCTCGCATCAGCCGGTGTGTCGTCCAGCATGTCAAAAGCAAAGCATTCTTCCACTTCGCCCGGCTCAATGATGCTCAGGCCAAAGAATCTCTTCAGCCAGACCCCAATCTCCGAATCAGGTTTCTGATACTCGTCAGCCAACCGAGTGATGCGATCTTTCTGTACCAGGCTTGGCTGAGATGAAAGTGACAACCTTTCACAGAAATGTTCGGCCACACCACTCTCACTGCTTGGTGGGAGGTTTTTTCAAAGTCCAGATGGATTTGTTCGAGTTCAAGCTCCAGATCATAGTCCAGTGCGATGGCTTTCACATATCGAAACATTTCAATGTAAACTTGTTCTGTCTTTGACGGCAAAAGAGCGTACACACAGGGTACGTAGGTATCAGCCTTGAGCGCATGCAGAGTGTACATTTGGAGAAAGTGCCGGGGACAAGTTTTAAATGTACCATCTCCAAAAACCCGTGAGTCTCTATCACACAGCAGCACCATGTTGGACTTTGTTGTGATGATTATGATCCCCTTCTCTGCGTCGTTCACATGAATCATGTTTTCGTTTCTGCACGATCTCATGTCTTGCTCATCCACAATGCAATGTGTCTCTGCGCGATCCGGTTGTTTAAGTGCGCGCATAACGGCTGTGCAATTGACGGTGAAACACGCGCATTCCGGTTGTGGAAAACGCGCGCAAAACGGCGCGCGCATTACAGCGGTGCGCGCAAAACGGCAACTCCGGGATACTGGAAGCTTTGCCTTTTGTGGGAAGGCTTGAAGGGTTGTTTTCTTGTCTGGCGGTCTTCTTGACAATGGCGCATTGTTAGAGGGTTTTGTTTTTTTTTTAGTTTTTTTTTTAGTTTTTAGATTAGTCCCGGAAACCGCCGAAGGTGAATCCTCATTGTGCCGCCAGGTAGACCTGTTTATACAGAATCAGTATAAGAAAGAAAGAATGTATAAGAAAGAAAGAATGAAAGCGTATTGAAAAGGAAAAGTGCGGGTGCTTCGAGTTGTTGGATAGTAACTTTAAAGTTGAGCCAAACATAAGGTTAGTTCTATTTCTCTGTCTTCGCAGAAAATGTTTAATGTTTGATGTATCAAAAAACAAAACAACAAAAAAAAACATGACAACCTTCGCTAAAAAATGGTTGATATATTTATTTTTAAAAAATGAACTATGATTCAACCACAAGGAATCCAAAGAATGTACTCAGCGTTCATTTAGTTTTTCAGATAACTGAGCCATTAATTGGATCAGATGAAGATACAGACATACTTACTGTCTTTCCTTTCATTACGTAATTAATTAAACACTATCTGTACAAGTACGTAGTAGAAAAACTATTCAGCAGCTGCAAGTGTTCTTCAATGATCTGAAATATAAGTATGGAACCTTGGAGTATGGAAAAAAAGTATGTAAAAGTTTTGTTTCCAAATGGTCCTGGGATAAGACGTTTAAAAACAGAGACTGAATCATAATTCCATGCTGGTAAAGTACATGATATCATGATAATTACATGATGATGATGGTGATAAGAGAGAGAGAGGCGCGGGAGGGGGAGGGGGGAGAGAGAGAGAGAGAGAGAGAGAGAGAGAGAAGAGAGAGAGAGAGAGAGAGAGAGAGAGAGAGAGAGAAAGAGAGCATACTCATTAAGGCCATGGAGACAGGACGACAGGAGAGAGAGAGAGAGAGAGAGAGAGAGAGAGGAGAGAGAGAGGAGAGAGAGAGAGAGAGGAGAGAGAGAGAGAGAGGAAAAGAGACAGACAGACAGACAGAAGACAGAGACAGCGCACAATGAATGATACAACCGCTCCGAGAAGGACACGACACTAGACCTTTTCAGCTTGTATTCTCTGTTTTTGTGCGACCAGCTGCCATTGTTTGTGTGTCCCACAAGGAAACTCAAAGACCCCCCCCCCCCCCCCCCCCCTTCCCGCTTCCTACCGTTCAATGTCAAGCAGGCCTCCATCTGGCTCCTAAGCTGTTGGAGGGCGAAGCCGCGAGCACAGTTGTCCGTCACAAGTCCGCCCATTGTTTTCTGTGGATCCTTCATTGTCAATGCTTGTCCCAGCCTCTGAGACTCAGCGGAGGGAGTGTTTGCCATTGTCAGGTTTTGTTGTGTTCT
>CM031613.1:6206686-6226686 GCA_018398815.1 Conus ventricosus
AAAACGTTGTTTGGCGCTGGATGGTCGTTAAAATCTTTCTTCCGTAAAATCTTAGATCAGATGAAAGATGTTGATATCTTTCAGAAACTCAAAAATTTCTCCGCCTTGGCTTAATTAAGGCTGTCAGGCCGAATGACATAGACTAGAACACCAAGGCTACATCAAAACGTTGTTACGCTCTGCATAGTTATGCGGGGATTGTCTTCAGTTGTGACAAGCTCCTAGCATAACAGTATCAGTCTCCAAAATCTCCCGAAGTCGGAATGTGGCTGCCCACGTGGCGGGGTAATCGAAAACGGTCGCACACGTAATGTTCTCATCCCCAGCTGATGCATTTGTACCATAGTGTTCAAGTGCTTCGGCTGTTCGGATGATCCCTGGAGTCTTTTAGCCAGGGTACGACAACAACAACAACAACAACAACAACAACAAAAATGACTCCGGGTGGGACATCTCGGAAGAAGATTTTCATGGAGGCTGCAGTAATATTCATGATATAGTGACAGAGATGAAAAACAAAGATGGACGAAGTTTAAACACTCTTAAATCTGATTGAACAAAAATCTGCTGGAAACGCTGTGTGTTATAGTTCAGCAGGAAATCGTGTAACTTAGTCCTTCAGAAAGCGTGTTTTAACTTGAAATGTCTGTTTTGTGACACAACGTTTTGAAAACGTGTTTAAAGTGGAAAGACCGTCTCGTCATATAGTCTTTTGGAAAGGGTGCGTCATTTGGAATTATTGTCGTCATAAAAGCTGTAGGGATAAACGTAAGGTACATGAGAGGCAATTGAAGGTGATGACTCATCTGGATTTTTGTTGTTGTTTGTTTGGTTGGTTGGGTTCTTTTGGGTTTTTTTTCTCTTTTTTTTCTCCTTATCTTGATTTATTAAATTTCAAAATGGAGTGACTGGTGGCGGCGAACGAAGCAAAATTAGGAATAGAGTTTGTTTAGAACTTACCGCCAATGACATTGACAAACAAAGCACATGACAAGACACGATGCATTTCAACCACTTGGGTCTTCTTCAGGCGAAAAAATAAATCACATTTAACATGTGGGACAGTACGAACAAAGAACGAAAAAAGAAGAAAGAAAAATGACTTATCCGTTTTCTTCCATGTGGTCGGTGGGCGGAAATGACATGGGGCCAGGGGGATTATGGGAGAGGAAACGGAGGGGGGGGGGGGGGTTGCGTCGGGGGAGGTGTGGTGTGTGTGTGATATGATAGGGTTGTGTGTCTAGTTTATTGGGATGGTGTGGTATCTTTGTGATGGTAGTGGTAGTGGTGGATTGATAGTAATGGTAAGGGGAAAGAAGGGGGGGGGGGGGGGAGAGAAACTGAGGGGGGAAAAAAAAAAAAAGGAATTTAAGGGGAAGGATAAAACAAATTAAGATTAAATAGATGGAGGGTTGCTGTAACTACTGTATGAAGTGAGTGAAGGGGATGTGGTGGTGGTGTATGTATGTGTGTGTGTATGTGTGTGTGTTGGTAGGGGATATTGCCAACTGATGTGGAAGTGGTGGGTATGTGTGTTTGGTTATTGTTGGATGTTGATGCCTTGGGGGTGTAGTGTGCCCAGTTTGGCAATGAGATGGGATTCTTGAGTTGTGCGTTCAAAGCTGTCACTCTGTGACTGCCAGAGTGCCATGACTTTGACATGGTCGATGTTGTGTTGGGTGTGGTTGAAGTGTAGGGCGACGGGTTTGGGTCGGTGGTGGCGGATATCAGCCAGGTGTTCAGAGATGCGTGTTTCAAGTGGCTGATATCCGCCACCACCGACCCAAACCCGTCGCCCTACACTTCAACCATACCCAACACAACATCGACCATGTCAAAGTCATGGCACTCTGGCAGTCACAGAGTGACAGCTTTGAACGCACAACTCAAGAATCCCATCTCATTGCCAAACTGGGCACACTACACCCCCAAGGCATCAACATCCAACAACAACCAAACACACATACCCACCACTTCCACATCAGTTGGCAATATCCCCTACCAACACACACACATACACACACACATACATACACCACCACCACATCCCCTTCACTCACTTCATACAGTAGTTACAGCAACCCTCCATCTATTTAATCTTAATTTTGTTTTATCCTTCCCCTTAAATTCCTTTTTTTTTTTTTTCCCCTCAGTTTCTCTCCCCCCCCCCCCCCCTTCTTTCCCCTTACCATTACTATCAATCCACCACTACCACTACCATCACAAAGATACCACACCATCCCAATAAACTAGACACACAACCCTATCATATCACACACACACACACACCTCCCCCGACGCACCCCCCCCCCCCCCCCACCTCCGTTTCCTCTCCCATAATCCCCCTGGCCCCATGTCATTTCCGCCCACCGACCACATGGAAGAAAACGGATAAGTCATTTTTCTTTCTTCTTTTTTCGTTCTTTGTTCGTACTGTCCCACATGTTAAATGTGATTTATTTTTTCGCCTGAAGAAGACCCAAGTGGTTGAAATGCATCGTGTCTTGTCATGTGCTTTGTTTGTCAATGTCATTGGCGGTAAGTTCTAAACAAACTCTATTCCTAATTTTGATTTATTAAATTTAATCTCTGGTGACGGTGTGTGTGTGTGTGTGTGTGGTGGCGTGCGTGCGTGCGTGCGTGCGTGCGTGCGCGCGAGCGCGCGTGTGTGTGTGTAGTGTGTGTGTGTGTTGTGTGTTGTGTGTGTTGTGTGTGTGTGTGTGTGTGTGTGTGTGAGAGAGAGAGAGAGAGAGAGGTCATTTGCCTGTCCGTCTTTTCTATCAGTATGGACAATTTCTTTGTATTCTTTGTCATGAAACGAATATTTGCATGTGCCTGGCTTTGTTCTCGTTGTTCCACTAACTGTCAGCTCTTGTCTTCATCTCACTCTCGTATTCCTTCCACATTCTTCTCCTTTTGTCCCCCTACCCCCCCCCCCCCCCCCCCCCCCGCCCGCCCTCCCCCCCCCCCCCCCACCCCACTAATCCCCACCTCCCCCTCTACACCCACACCATCTCTGCGTTGACGGCTATGCTCCAGAACACACACACACACACACCACACACACAGCCTACCATAAACTTCTCAATGATCACGAGCCAAACTCTAAAGTCTCGTTACACCGAAAAGAGCGTGACCCTCTCGTTCGTGGTTTATTGTGACCGGTAAGAGTGGAAAATACACATCCCCCATTGTCCCTGCAGACATTTATGGCTCTTGGCAAGGCTCTGACGCGCTCGATCCCCCCCACTTCTTTTACACCTCTCTGTCCCTCCCCTGAGAAAACCTGGATGTGAGGAATGAGGACCTGGTTTGAAACCTTGGTCGGAGGACAACACCACGAAAAAGGGGACCAGTCCGCGAGCCGCGGTCGGATGGTTTAACATGTCCACACCAAACACCAACATCGTAAAACCATCCACAAGGCGCTGCCGATTCGTACCACCGGGATCCGATCGTTCCATCCTTTCTTCTTCTTCTTCCTCCTCCTCCTCCTCCTCCCTGCGGCACAAGAATCACCACCACACCACACACGACTCGCCATTTATTTGAGGGGAGACAATTAAGCTGCGCGGACAGTTACCCCCGCCCCGCCTCCCCTACCCCCCCCCCCTCTCTCTTCTCTCTCTCTCTCTTCTCTCTCTCTCTTCTCTCTCTCTCTTGGTGACACCTTCCCTTCTGCCTGAGAGCGCCCGCCTCGGTGTGCATTTCAAAACAAACGGAGTTAACCCAGGACGCTTCAAGAGTAATCAGGCGAACTTGGGCTTCTTTGGCACCCGGTAAGGAGGTGGGGGGGGGGATGTGGGCGAGGGAGGGAGAGGGGGGAAGGGGGAGAAGCAGGAGAGGGAAGAGGAAGAGGGACGGGTGTGACGCACAAGCCAGAGAAGAGGAAGGGATAGTGAGAGGGAGGGGGGGGGGGGGGGATTTGAGGGGAGGAGGGGGGGTAAATTGGAGGGGAGGAGTGGGGGAGGAGGGGGGGGGGGGGGGGCAGAGAAGAGGAAGGGATAGTGAGGGGAGTTAGTTGGAGGGGAGATGGGGGGGGGGGGGGGGGGGAGGGAGAGACGGCTGAAGGGAGAAAGAAAAGAGCGAAGGAAGAGGGGGAGGGATGGGGTAGGAAGAAAGGTAGGTAGGAAAAGGGGTTATAGGGTGTGTTGAGAGACTGGTTGACACCCCAATGTTTTTGTTTGTTAGTTTGTTTATTTGTTTTTTCCTACCGGTTTGAGAGAGGGGAGGGGAGAGAGTGGAGGAGTAGAGGTGGATTCGGGAAAGAAGCTAGAAGGGTAAGGGGTGGTGGGTGGGAAGGCGGGGGGGGGGGGGGGGGGGGGGGACGAGAGCGGGGAGGCAAAGAAGGCGTTCGGTGTGTGTGTGTGTGTGTGTGGTGTGTGTGTGTGTGTGTGTGTGGTGCGTGCGTGCGTGCTGTTGGCGTGTGTGTGTGTGTGTGTGTGTGTGTGTGTGTGTGTGTGTGGTGTGTGGTGTGTGTATGTGTGTGTGTGTGTGTGCGCGTGGTGCGTGTGTGTATGTGTGCGTGTGTGTGTGTGTGTGTCGTGTGTGTGTGTTGTGTGTGTGTGTGTGTGTGTGTGTGTGTGCGCGCGCGCCGATCATCAGCGTGTGTGTGTGTGTGTGTGTGTGTGTGTGTGTGTGTGTGTGTTGTGTGTGTGTGTGGTGTCTGTGTGTGTGGTGTGTGTGTGTGTGTGTGTGTGTGTGTGTGGTGCGTTGTGCATGTGTGTGTTGTGTGCGTGTGTGCTGGTGCGTGTGTGTGGTGTGTTGTGTGTGTGTGCGTGCGTCGCGCGCGGTGTGTGTGTGTGTGTGTGTGTGTGTGTGTGTGTGTGTGTGTGTGTGTGTGTGTGTGTGTGTGTGTGTGTTCTGTGTCTGTCTGTGTCTGTGTGCGTGTGTGTATGTGTGTGCATGTGTGTTTGTGCGCGCGCGCCGATCAGTCAGGTGTGTGTGTGTGTGTGTGGTGTGTGTGTGTGTGTGTTGTGTGTGTGTGTGTGTGTGTGTGTGTGTGTTCGCGTGTGCACGCGTGTTTGTGAGTGGTATGGGAAAAGGTGAAAGAGGAGATTAAAAGGCGGAAACCGGGAACTCAGAGCAACCTATTCATTCTTATCTGTTGTTTTATAAGTCATTCTTTTCTCTCTGTTTCTTTTTTTTCTGTTTGTTCAAACAAAAAGAATAGAAATTTTGACAACCTCTTCATCTCTTATTTATAACGCATATAACGTAATGTGTCTTGAAACGGTATTGTTATCTTCACTCCAAAATGTCACTCGTTCTTGGTATCTGAAATGTCGGAAGTTTCGCATGCTTCGCGTTTGTTCTCTATATTTATTTGTGTAGTATAGCATTTTATAACTGTGTAGTTACAGCAGTGTATGCCTGCGTTTGTAGTTTGTTGTCTGAATGAATGTGTATTATATAGCATTATATGTCTTCATCTCCTCAACAGTTTGTTATCTACATGAATTTGTATTATATAACATTGTATGTCTTCATCGTCTCTCTTGAGGGCACATAAGACCGTATGGCGAAAGCTTGGCTGTGTCTGGAGTGGCACCGTCTTCATCTGTCCGTGGGCATGGGTGGTTGGGTCTGTGGGGTGTGCTCGGCAGCTGGAGGGTGGTGTTTTTCGCCGGTGGGCTCTGCAGTCATGAAATACGGGCTGGTACACCCATGGGGATGCTACTTTAAGGCTGTTATGCTAGGTTCACACTATGGAAACTGTGGGAAACTCTGGCAGTCTGCGCGTTAAAGAAACTGCTTTGGAAACCGTCTATAAATAAATGTGACTGGAGTTTCTGTCGACAATGTGAACGCTCGACGAAATTATACAGAAACTGCGAAGCTCCTCCCCTTTTTTGCGCACACTGCGTTTTGCACGGACTTCCCTGCTATTTTCGCCTTTCTTTTTTTTTTTTTGGGTCAATTTCAGTCAGTCTCGTGTACAAAAATTTTGTTGCCTACTGTTCACACTTTGGAAACGATATGGAAACTCGGTAGCGTCAGTGTCCTAGTTTCTTCTCGGCCTGTATTTCCAAACAACTTTTGCAGACTGAGATGGAAGGAAACAGGCTTGGCAAATCTATCGGGAATATCCGATAGAGGTAATGCAGTTTGTTGAAGGGGGTAATGTGAGTTTTCTCTGTGCAGATTTCGGTTACCCGACAAGAAATTGGGGCTGTTTCCAGGCCGGTTTCCATAGTGTGAACCTAGCATTATGAGCTGCATCCTGTAGTCTAATTTACCTCTGTTCAGGAGCAGTTATGTCCCTTGATAATCTTAATGGAGTGTCCCTGCGCGTGCCTGTACCCATCGTCAACACAGCGCAGGCCTCCAAGGGTGGTACAGGACTGCTCTAAAGGCAGGTGAAGACAGTGCTTCTCTGGGTCCTCCCCAGCACCTTCGGGTGTTTCTTTTTCTTTTTTTTCTTCATTGTATGTCTTCATCGTCTCAACAGTTTGTTGTCTAAATGAATTTGTATGATATAGCATTATATGTCTTCATCGTCTCAACAGTTTGTTGTCGGAATGAATTTGTATTATAAAGCATTATATGATATGTCTTCATCGTCTCAACAGTTTGTTGTCGGGATGAATTTGTATTATAAAGCATTATATTTATATCTTCATCGTCTCAACAGTTTGTTGTCTAAATGATTTTGTATGATATAGCATTATATGTCTTCATCGTCTCAACAGTTTGTTGTCTGAATGAATTTGTATTATATAGCATTATATGTCTTCATCGTCTCAACAGTTTGTTGTCTGAATGAATTTGTATTATATTGCATTATATGTCTTCATCGTCTCAACGTTTGTTGTCTGAATGATTTGTATTATATAGCATTATATGTCTTCATCGTCTCAACAGTTTGTTGTCGGAATGAATTTGTATTATATAGCATTATATGTCTTTCATCGTCTCAACAGTTTGTTGTCGGAATGAATTTGTATTATATTGCATTATATGTCTTCATCGTCTCAACCGTTTTCGTATGCTAATAGTTTGTTCTTTAAAATACATTTGTGCTGTGCGGCGTTCTATAACTATATAAGTCTTTGCAGAGTTTTTAACATGCTTGTAGTTTTGTTCTCTAAATACATTTTACGTTTTTTGCAGCATTACGTACTTTATAGTCTTAACAGAGTTTTCATATTTTTATAGTTAGTTCTCTATATACATTTGTATAGCATAACAATCTTTGTAACCTTACAACCTAAATTTAGTTTTCTCACGCTTTTAGTTTTTTTCCTCTAAAGGAATTTGTATTGGATAATATTGTTATGTCATCATCACCTCAGCAGCTTTCACTTGCTTGTGGTCTGTCCTTTAAATATGTTTGCATTGTGCAGCATTACCCTACTTCGTTTTTGTTGTTGTTTTTCTCTTAAAATCATTTGTGTTTTATAGCTTAATGTAACCTTAAAGCCTCAACATAGTGTTTACATGCTTGTTGTTTGTTCTTTAAACACATCAGTGTTGAATAGCATTATTGAACTTGATTGTCTCAACATATTATTCACATGCTTGTTGTTTGTTCTCTAAATACATTAGGTTGCATGCATTATAGGATTTTATTGTCTCAACAGAGTGTTCACATGCTTGTTGTTTGTTCTCTAAAACATTTGTTGCTGCACATTAGCTTATGTAGCTTTATCAATACTGTTTATTTTGCCTCAGTCAGCTGATCTTCCTGGAGAATATGCGTCATCAAGGAAAAGGTGTCACTTTTTTTTTCTTTGCGGCGTTTTGGTTTGTTCGTTTCTATTCTTTTCTTTTAGCTCCTTTTCTTTCTTTATTTCGTTTGTTTGTTTGTTCTTTGTTCACTGTTGGTTGGTTGGTTGGTTGGTTGGTTGGTTGGTTGGTTGGTTGGTTGGTTGGTTGGTTGGTTGGTTGGTTGGCGGTTGATTGGTTGGTTGGTTGGTTGGTTGGTTTGGTTGGTTGGTTGGCGGGTTGATTGGTTGGTTGGTTGGTTGGTTGGCTGGCTGCTGGCTGGTTGGTTGGTTGGTGGTTGGCTGGTTGTTGGTTGGTTGGTTGGTTGGTTGTTGGTTGGCTGGTTGGTTGGTTGGTTGGTTGGCTGGTTGTTTGGTTGGTTGGTTGGTTGGTTGGTTGGTTGGTTGGTTGGTTGGTTGGTCGGATGATGGCTGGTTGGTTGGTTGGTTGGCTGGTTGGTTGGTCGGATGATGGCTGGTTGGTTGGTTGGTTGGCTGGTTGGTTGGTTGGTTGGTTGGCTGGATGGTTGGCGGGTTGGTTGCTTGGTTGGTTGGTTGGTTGGTTGGCTGGTTGGTTGGTTGGTTGGATGAGTTCTCGCGAAGTAGATCTGACAGTCTTCGCCTGGGTCAACTCTCAGCCTGATGGGCATTGTGTTCTTTAACGTGTGCTGAGCGCAGGTTGTGCATGGGATCGTGGTTGATGTTCTCTATTGAAAGACTAGTACCCAGCAGACCCTATTTAAGATCTAGGGAGGAAAAAAAAGAGCGGGAGGCGGGGATGGGGGGGGGGGGGGGGGGAGGTGGAGGGAGGAAGCTCTGTGCGAGATTCAAACCAACGACTCGAAAGTCTTGTTTTCTAGGCCAGTCTGTTCCCCACCGGGCCACCGTATCGTGCCCATTTGTTGAAAGACTGTATGTAGCCCACACGAACGATTGCCCTGAGTGAGGCTCAAACTAGCGATCTTCGAAGTCTCTTGTTTTCTGGACCAGTGTGTGAACCACCGGGCCACTGTTTTATACACGTGAGGCCGCAGACCACCACACCCACGAATCGAAATAGAGATGGTTTGTAGGTCGGAACAAAGATAGTCTTTGGTCGGAACTAGTCACACTTATTTGTTGCTGCCCATTGGCTTATACGTGCATGAAAGATGGTGCGCGCGCGCACGCGCGCGCGCGCGTGTGTGTGTGTGTTACTACGTCTCTTTGTCTCTCTGCTTGTATGCGCAGAGGAGAAGGGGAGAGGGGTGTGTGTGTGTGTGTGTGTGTGTGTGTGTGTGTGTTGTGTGTGTGTGTGTGTTGTGTGTGTTGATGTGGTGTGTGTTGTTTGTTTGTGTGTGTGTGTGTGGGTGTGTGTGTGTGTGTGTGTGTTGTATTTGTGTGTGTAGTGTGTGTGTGTGTGTGTGTGTGTGTGTGTAGTGTGTGTATTTGTGTAGTGATGTGTGTGTATTGTGTGTGTTGTGTGTGTGTGTGTGTGTTTGTGTGTGTGTGTTGTGTTGTGTGTGTGTTGTGTGTTTTGTAGTGTGTTTGAGCCAGAATATGTTTGTTCACAGTGCATAAATCACCTGGATAACGGACTGTCGTGAGCGAGTCTCTTAGTTTAAAAAGCCGTTGTCAACTGATTCTTAACGTTGATCCAAGCGCATGCATAAAACTGTTCTCAGATTAAATTCTAGAAAAAAAATCGTGGTAATCAGTTGTGTTCACAATCTTGATTAAGTTTACTATTTATTTTTTTATAGTTCTATTTCTCTATTATTCCGTTCTGCTTGCTTCGGTGTAAATGCAATCAATTCACGGAAAAAATGTCAGACTGTCGCACTCGGCGCGAGCATGTTTGAAAATGAGCAATTTGTCACCACTGTTTCCTGTGAATTTTGTTTCCTCTCCTTTTTGCGCACGAAAGAATTTGAGTGACAGTTAGTGTGCCTTCTGCTCTTTATTTCGCTGTGTAGGATAGACACGTTTCTATTTTAGCTTCGACTTTTCTTGTTTTCCTTTTTCTATGGTAATACATTCGCATGGAACGACGAAGTGCGGAGACAGCTCCTCGGCTGATAAAGCTTTGACACCAAACGATCTGTGAGACTTGGGGGGGGGGGGGGGGGGCATGTTCCAGCATTCCAGGGATTTGCTATTGACTTCTTTGTGGAGTCTTCGGTTGCTGAGCGATTGTTCATTATCAGTGCGTCCGCCGAGGCTATTTACGTCGGTTTTCACCGGCCTCCATTTTGTTTGTTGGTTTGTTTGTCTGTCAGTAATATTGTGCTGAGACTACGTCACCACTCTTGGCTATTCTTAATGGAAAAATACAGAACGTGGCCCAAGAACGCACCACTAAATTTTAATTTCGGATCCGTAGCATAGGTTTAGATCAGACAACAGATCCCGTGTCCTGTCACCAATGTCATTACAACTCTTTTCCTTTAAGTATTTACCACACAAAGTTGTGCATCAATTGATGAACATCTACAACTAAACGTTTTTCTTGAAATATTGAAACTTTCTAGGGATAGAAACGTTAACATTCCGATTTTTCCATAGCCTGTCAAAAAATATCCACGGGAAGTAACTCTTTCAGTCTGCAGCTTGCGTTATTTCCCTTGGCGGAAAGATTTTTTTTTTTTTAACCCATGACACATGGGACGGATCCAGAATCCGTTCGACCTTGGTGGAAGTTTAACATGAGTCACAGAATCTGTAGAATACTTATGTTATGTCCTCGTCGGATCCTCTACCAAAACGGATAGAACACGTTTTTAGTTGGCAGAGAGAGAGAAAACACTGAACACTGAACATGTTTAATGTCATTAGCTATACAAGCCTTAGTGACATGGGGGGTACAGCACAAAATAATCATATCGAAAACGAAAGTAACAAACATAAAATAAACATCAATCAATTGAAAGTTTGAAATAAATGCAAAATAGGCCAGTATCTCGACCATCCAGTTTAATATTATTCATAGAAGTAAATATGTAGATACGATAACCAAAATATTTTGCTACTTCCTGTAGCATTCATTTTTTCTTTTGAACATCGTAAGTTCTAGTTGATAATAACTTCTGCGCGTATCTTTAATGCCTCTGCAATGTATCTGGCAAGTGATTTCACTGAATTATCGTCATAATTCAGTTTTAAAATTCCGTATGTGTCCTGATTTATGGTAACATTCTTTTGAAAAACTACACAAAGAAAGAAGAGAGAGAGAGAGAGAGAGAGAGAGAGAGAGAGAGAGAAGAGAGAGAGAGAGAGACAGAGAGACAGAGAGACAGAGACAAGACGAGAGACAGAGTGACAGAGAGACAGAGGCAGGACAGACAGACAGACAGACAGACAGACAGGGAGAGAGAGATTCTTAACGAACCAAAGATAGCGCAGTGGTTTACTCTTCGCCACAATCTTACCCTGGCTTGCAGTTGAGCAGATTGATAAGATGTGACACAATGTGTTTCATCTTCCCAGGACTCAGGCCTCAAGACTCCAAATTCAGACTGTCTATTGTCTGTACGCAGGTACAGGAATTGCTGTGATACGACTGTATGTCTGTACGAGGTACAGGAATGCTGGGTATACCACAAAACAAAGAGAACTGATGAAGCAGCAGGTCTACACATGCCTTGGTCGCAGAGATGGGGAAAACCAACTCCATATGACATTTACCATGCGCTGTCAGGACTCGAACCTGTAACGCTCATCTCAGAGTGTGATTCCAATGCTGCGTTTTCATCCGCGTAAAAAGGTTAGGTACCTTGCCGTGAGGTAATTTTAGGGTGAACTGTCCAAAGAAAATAGGTGAGTCGCCTTTACCCCTCACCCTCCACGTGTTTGCTTTAAAAAAAAAAATCTCTTTGTGTTGTTTTCCTTTCAGGATAGAAGCGTGCCATCCTCATACTTCTCTTTTAGGCGACACTCTCATGGACTGAAACAGTTCGCCGGAACCAGCGACCCAGGCACAGCAACAACCCTTGTTAATTCTTCCACCAGACAAAGGTGGGCGCTGTGTGCAAAAGTGAAGGGATTTACAACCTCAACCAGGAAGCCTTTTTGTATATTCAGAACAATAGAATAGGCGTTAGCACAGTGTGTGTGCCTGTGACGCTGTTCAACACAATGGCTACCAGCGGTGTGCTGGGTCTTAGAAGGGATTTCCATCACCGACTGCAGTGTTTACCCCCCCCCCCCCCCCCCCCCCCCCCGTCACTCTTGTGAAAAACGAGACAACACTAGTGACTTGTTCTTTTTGTGGACTCGAGGGTTATTGGTAGGTGAAGTATGTCTGAGGTATAGTGTGGATGACGAACATGTCATGAAAATGTCCCCTGTCAGCCTGTTTCATGAGCACAGTGTTTAAACAGTACGAGCACTACCCTCTTTCTGTGTGATGGAGACTCGGGTAATAAAGTGTTTGGATAATCATACTCCCTGTGATCTTAACCAAATAGTTTTTAGTTTGATTGTCGTAATGGAACAAAGACAGTTTTATCACTTTAAGAACAGGAAAATCAGTTCAGTGAAGTGAGGCTGTTTTCAGGTAAAAGGAGGTGGGCGATACAGAATAACACACCCGCTCACACCATCAGTGAATGAGGCTGTTTTCAGGTAAAAGGAGGTGGCGATACAGAAAAACACACCTGCTCACACCATCGTGTGGCTGGGGACGAATAAAGATGCTGGCGAGAAATCACAAAGTGCTCACAACTCCAGAAAGGGTTCTTTACTTTTCCATGACTGCTTTGATAACTGATGCTATCAATATATTCACCAGGGTGGTGATCAACACATACCTCTCCCCATTCATCAATTCAGCTCTACCCCTTCTCCCACCTAACGTCATCAGTTCCACTCCACCCTCTCCCACTTAACGTCATCACTTCCATCCGCCTTTCTCCCACCTTAACGTCATCATTTCCACTCCACTCTTTTCCCACCTATCGTCATCAATTCCACTCCACCCTTCTCCCATTTAATGTCATCAATTCCACTCCACCCTTCTCCCACTTAACGTCATCACTTCCACTCCAGCCCTCTCCCACCTAACGTCATCATTCCACTCCACCCTTCTCCCACCTAACGTCATCAATTCCACTCCACAGTTCTCCCACCTAACGTCATCAATTCCACTCCACCCTTCTCCCACCTAACGTCATCAATTCCACTCTGTCCTTCTCCCACCTAACGTCATCAATTCCACTCCACCCTTCTCCCACCTAACGTCATCAATTCCACTCCACCCTTCTCCCACTAACGTCATCAATTCCACTCTGCCCTTCTCCCACCTAACGTCATCATTCCACTCCACCCTTCTCCCACCTAACGTCATCAATTCCACTCTGTCTTCTCCACCTAACGTCATCAATTCCACCTGTCCTTCTCCACCTAACGTCATCAATTCCACTCCGCCTTCTCCCACCTAACGTCATCAATTCCACTCCACCCTTCTCCCACCTAACGTCATCAATTCCACTCCACCCTTCTCCCACCTAACGTCATCAATTCCACTCTGTCCTTCTCCCACCTAACGTCATCAATTCCACTCCCTTCTCCCACCTAACGTCATCATTCCTCCACCTTCTCCCACAACGTCATCAATTCCACTCCACCCTTCTCCCACCTAACGTCATCAATTCCACTCCCCCTTCTACCCTAACGTCATCAATTCCACTCACTTCTCCCACTAACGTCACAATTCCACTCCACCCTTCTCCCACCTATCGTCATCAATTCCATCTGTCCTTTCCCACCTAACGTCATCATTTCCCACTCGCCTTCTCCCACCTAACGTCATCAATTCCACTCACCTTCTACCTACTCATCAATTCCACTCCGCCTTCTCCCACTTAATGTCATCAATTCCACTCCACCCTTCTCCCACCTAACGTCATCAATTCCACTCCGCCTTCTCCCACTAACGTCATCAATTCCACTCCACCTTCTCCCACCTAACGTCATCAATTCCACTCCGCCCTTCTCCACCTAACGTCATCATTCCATCCGCCTTCTCCACCTAACGTCATCATTCCACTCCACCCTTCTCCCACCTAACGTCATCAATTCCACTCGCCCTTCTCCCACCTAACGTCATCAATTCCACTCCACCTTCTCCCACCTAACGTCATCAATTCCACTCCGCCTTCTCCACTAACGTCAATCAGTCCATCTCCACCCATTCTCCTACCTAACGTCATCAGTTCCCTCACCTTCTCCCACCTAACGTCATCAATTCCACTCCGCCCTTCTCCCACCTAACGCCCATCAGTTCCACTCCACCTTTCTACCTAACGTATCAATTCCACTCCGCCCTTCTCCCCCCTAATGTCATCATTCCACTCCACCCTTCTCCCACCTAACGTCATCAATTCCACTCCGCCCTTCTCCCACTAATGTCCTCAGTTCCACTCCACCCTTCCACCTAACGTATCAATTCACTCCACCCTTCTCCACTAAGTCATCAATTCCACTCCCCCTTCTCCCACCTAACGTCATCAGTTCCACTCCACCCTTCTCCCACCTAACGTCATCAATTCCACTCCGCCCTTCTCCCACCTTACATTGCAAGATTTCAAACCATAACCCTGCGATTCAGAGGCCATCTACGTACACTAGAGTTATGTGCACGCTCTAATCCCCAAAACTAGCAGTTTTGCAGGATAATCAGATTAGGGAGGGGAACATCACGGAAGCTGGTCAACCAAAGAATGAAACAAATGAGGACCAAAAACACTACTCTGATAGATAAAAAACTAGGCACTCTTCTCTCCTTTCCCTGTTCATGGACGCAGTTGATTCGTTCGCTCTATGTACATATCCTCGGTTAAGAACCGAGCGGTTATATCATCTCACTTCCGCCATTATCATTGATAATTTGATTTCCATTGGATTCAGTGTCAGAGAACTGCACTATTACTCTGCAGATCATCACCGCAACGATGACAGTTCATTTTCCACAAGAGATCAGACGACGATGAAAATGAGCCTGGAAAAGTGACTGGGTTTACTGACGGTTCTCCGAAGCCTTTTTTTATATTTTCAGAACAATAGGTGAGACTTTGAACAGTGTGTGTGACGCTGTTCAGAACAAAGGATTACCAGCACTGTACACGGTCTCAAGACGGGATTCCCATCACGAGTTTGTAGTGTTTACCTCCCCCTTGTTGAAGACAATTACCAGTGGGCGTGTTCCTGTAGATTGAGGGGTTATTGTGGGTGGTCAGTGGCGTGGCGTGTGTCGAGGACATGCATGAACATAAGCACTCCACTAGTGTTTTGTGTGACTGGTACTGCGTTTAACATCGAAGTGCTTCCCCTTACCTGTATGATTATTGTACCGGTGAGCAAATGAATCGTTTATACAATAATGGGTCTTTCCCAAATGGTGGGAATTAAAAACAGAATACCTGTTTGGACGACGTTCATGCCTGGGATGGTTTTTTTGTGTTTGTTTTTAGTTCTGTTTTTTACAACACTTCTGCATAAATTACCAAAAAACAGGATACGCAATTCAAGCTAAAAAGACCACTTTGTACCTGTTATCTACACGAGGGAACGTTTTTAAACTTGTTTTCCAGGCTAAAACATTCAGGCTTCATACTCCAACGTCTCTGGTTCTAGGGACCATCGATCCGCAACAACTATTGCCGTAATGTTTGTTTCAACAGAGGTCCCAGACGATATGGAAAACTGCCTGGAAAGTAAAGGGTTCTGTTGGTCCTCAGAAATCTTTTTATGCAGAAATTCAGAACGATTGGTGTAACTAGTATGTGACGTTGTTCACGAAAATGGTCACCAGCAATGTAATTGGGTCTTAAAGTGGAATTTCATCATCGATTCATATGTTTACTTCACTATCGGGTCACTCTGTTTGAAATAAGGAAAACAATGTCCGGTAGCGTGTTTCTTTGGTTGAATTGAGGGCTATTGGTAGGACAATGATATGTCTTGTGGCCTCTAGTGCGGGTGTAGACAAGTATGAGATTCGTCCTGTTTCATGATCCATGGTTTAAACATCACAAGAACTTCTGCATCTGTGTGATTATATCAGAGGATGAAAACGTTTTGGGTGGTTGATAGTTTCTGTGATCTAAAAATGAATGCTTTTGGGTGACTTTTGTAATGGAACAAAAAAACAACAACCATCATTCAATAACTGTTTAGAAAGAGAAAAACAGTTCAGTGAAGTTAAAAGCGTCTTAAAGTGAAGGTGCGTGCCTAACAGGTATGCTCAGTATTATGGGGTACGGGGGGTGCATGAAAGATGGTAGAATCTACTGCTATTAAATCTCAAGAATACTTGTATTTCCTGGCCCGAGAAAGTACAAATTGTTCACTATCTTCTTAGGGTTTAATATTATTCCTTGCATGTCAGATTCTACCTCTTTGTACTGTGTTTTCGCATGCAGCAATCCCATAAGAATTAAATTCTGCAGCCACTTGATATGAAGTGGAACCTTATCGCAGCTGTGTAGCCATAGAATGATATGAGAACAGGACACAACTATATATTCAAGGATATAACCTTAGAACTTCTTCTCCCCAATGGTCCATGTTAGTGGACGTGATCATATCTTCTCTTATGTAGTATCTTTGTTACAGAACCAGAGATCCGTCCTCAATCCATTACTCTTTGTCACAGACCATTTGGTTTCCCTTTGTTCAGGTCCAGATAACTGCATGGTAGTTCAGAAGACCCAACAATGAAGACCGTCAAATTCCACAGAGGGACCCAGGACAAGGATGGGAACAATGCCAGAAAAGGTTGAAGGGTTTACAGTCGGTTCTTGAAAGACTTTTGTATATTTCAGAAACAATTGGGGACTTTAGAACAGTGTGGGTGACGCTGTTCAGCACAATGGATACCAGCCCCTGTCACGTCTCAAGAGGGATTCCATCACTGTGTTTGTAGTTGTTTTACCTCCCTACTTGTTGAAGACAATACCAGTGGCGTGTTCCTGCCTCCTTGAGGGATTATTGAGAGTCGGTGGATGTGACTGAGGTAGCGTATGTGTGTGAACGGACCTGAACATAATACTTCCTGTAGCAGGATTCATGAATATAGGGTCTAACATTACAGGAACCTCTCTTCCCGTTGTGCTCGACGTAAATGTGATGAAAACCTTCGAAAACATTATTCGTGTGATTTACACCGATACTGATTGGGGTACGTTCGTGCATCGGTTGAGTTTTGTTTTTTACCTATCTTTTCACAAATTTCCAAAGAAGAGTAAAAATCTCCTGAGAGACCAACTGGTGTCCACATAGGGTGAATTATTGTCTTGCTTTCAAGATAAATGATTCAGTCTCTTATTTTTCCTTTATGATGGAAGTTTTTGTTGTCCCATTGTCCAGGATACAAGACATGTCTGGATCAGGGGGCAAATGGATCTGACAATAATCACTGCAGTGATTTTTTTTCCACAGAGGACCCAGACAACGATGGGAAAACTTTGCTGAAGGTTGAAGGTTTATAGACTGTGCAGGAAAACCTTTTAAAGAAACGCAATTCAGTACAAGTGATCTGCTGCAGTATAAATTACGCTGTCACCACGTAGTGGCCACCTCCATGGTCAGGGCTTAGAAGGGATTATGATCAACCAATGCAGTGTTAATTTCTCCGCATGTGACTATTGTGAAAAAGGAGACACATACTGGCGCCATGTTCCTTTTTGTCGATTTGAGTGTCGTCAGGAAAAATTGAGATGTCAGAGTTATGGTCTGTGTGTGTGAAAGTCCTGCTTAACACGTTTCTTCCCTTCACTCTGTTGCATGAGTAGGGTTTTAAAATCAACGATTCACCTCATCCTGTGGAGAGAAGATTAGAGTGGTGGAAACGTTTTGAACGATCATCGTTTCCTGCAATTTAAAAACGCAAATACATTTTTAGGGTAATATATTGTAATAGGGCAAAACACATTCACCAATTTTATGAATGAGGACGTCGACACGAATGTCTTCTTGCAGAAAAAAACGAAGTTTCTCCCTCCCGTACCCATGCCATCCTTCGTCTACTCTTTATATTTTCTCTATTCCACACACCCACTCCAACCCTCTTCTAAAGAAAGAGGGTGACAAATAGGACTCGGTTTTCAAACTTCAAGATATTACTGGGACCTCGTCGGTGTGCTTGAGGGTGTTGCATGTGTGAAGATTGCTGTATACATAGTTTTACCCATCAGGACAGATCTTGCTACTGCAGATCCCGTCAGAGGAATGTAACGGCTCTTGAGACTCCGTGCCTTTGCGTCAGTTCCTGAAAGGGAACTGTGATAGAGCTTAACCGATGCCCTTTGCACAGAACTAAAATGTTAACCCCCAATATTATTGGAGAGACATATAACAGTGAACAACGTGCTGACGACAGAAGTGCATGATGAAATAGAAGACATGGGGTGGAAAGGGGAAATATGGGGGGGGGGGGGCGGGGAGGAAGTAGGATAAGAGGATGGACCGAGGACAGTGGAGGAGGTAGGTGCGGCAGACCGAGGGGAAGCATTGTCTCGTTGCGGAACACAAGATGGGTCGTTGACTACAGTTTGTATTCATAGCGGACGCTCGCACACAATGGGTTGCGGCAAGCACGCTATATTCTACGCTTCTGATTGGCCAGCGTGTCCTTTCCGTGTGCTCTGTGCAAAGGAGGCAGACCTTAGGCGATGATTTCCCTTGTCTGTAAGGAAAATACAAAAAAAACAAGGTGTTGAAGAGAAGAGAGAGCAGAGAGAGAGCGAGAGAGATGCAGGGGGTGAGAGGCCAGAGGCAGAGAGACAGTCAGACAGACAGACAGAGAGTGAGTTTTGTGTGTGATGTGTGTGGTGTGTGTGTGAGTGTGCGTGTGTGTGGTGTCGTGTGTTTGAAATGTTTTAAAGTTTGTCCCTGTATACTAAACATGGGAACATATCTTTGACTGTTTGGAAACTAAAGATTTTAATTCTCCCCCACCCAATTCCTATCCCTGCCAAAACCTTTCCCTCACACACACACACACACACACACACACACACACACACAAACAAACAAACACACACACACACTCTGGCATGTTCCTGTTGCAATTGAGGGTTTGGCGGAGGAGACAGTGGTGATGTCTGATGTGCAGCGCATGTATGAAACACCTTGATCATTGTTCCTTCTACCAGACTGTTTCATGGGTAACATGGTTCAAACCTCACACAAGCCACCCCTTTCTCTTTGAGAGAAGTTCGGTGATGGAAATGTTTGAATGCTCATTGTCACTGTGATTTTTAACGCTGCTTACCTTTTCAGGGAAATATTGTACCAGGACAAAACGTATTGACATATTTCACGTCAGAGAAATTTGAGGACTAATGTCGCCTTGCAGCAAAAAAATACGAAAGTGTTTCCCCACTCCACTCCCCTAATTCCATTCCTCCTCACATTATTTTCTTCTTCCCCATCCACCTCCTAAAAAGGGGCGATAGATGGGACTGGTTTTCAGCTTGTAGATTGCCAAGACTCATGGCCATGTTTGAGGTATGGCAGTTGTTGAAGATCTGTATACATAGTTTTTCCCTGTCAGGGACAGTATCATGCTCTGAAGATAAAATTTCTATCGAGACTACGTGCCTTTGTCAAGTCCTGAAAGGAGATGTGATGAAAATGAAACTTGATGCGTTAGTACAGATCCTACATGTTAACAGTATTATGGAGGGCACAGAACAGCGATAGCGTGCTGAACGACAAGACGCGCTTGTAGAATTGAGGGGTAAGGGATGGGGAAACAGGGGGGAATGGGGTGGGTTAGGGGGTGGCGGCAGGAAGTAGAAAGGGATGGAACAGGGACAGTGGAGGAGGTAGGTGGGGAGGGGAAGCATGTCTCATTTCGGAACAAAGATGTGACGTGACAACAGTATTCATAGCGACGCTAAGCACACACATGCGTTAGCGGCACGCCCCCGCTATATTCTCCGCCTTCTGAATGGGCCAGCGTGTCCTTTCCTGTGTGCTTGAAGGCATGACAACTAGCTGCATGATTCCATTGGTATGCTTGAGCAGTTGAGAGAGAGAGAAGATGAGAGGTGAGAGAGAGAGAGAAGAGGTGCAGTGTGTGTGTGTGTGTAGTGTGTGTGTGTGTGTTGTGTGTGGTTGTGTGTGTGAGAGATTGTTTTAAGATCTGCCCATTATATTAACATGGGCATATGCTTTAACTACATCTGGAAAACAAATTGAAGCCATTACCAACAGCTCCCCCCCCTCCCACTCACCCCACACATCCCCAACCCCCAGGACTCTTTTTCTCCTCCCCCTATCTCAACCCCATAACCCCCCCCCCACACACCC
>CM031613.1:6229186-6242825 GCA_018398815.1 Conus ventricosus
GTTCGGTCGTTGAAAAACTGACAGTCGTCAGTTTGAATCATCACTGGCGATAGTTTTTGTTTCAGTTTCTTATAGGAAACACGAGTACTTTACAATGGTGAAAAGAAGAAAGTGCTGTATGCGTTGTCTGTCTGTCTGTATGTCTGTCCGTCAGGTCAAAATGTGTTCACTCGCTCCAGACAAAATGATGGGTGTTCTTTCTCAACATTTGTAGATTTGTTCACCCCCCCCCCCCCCCCCCCCCCCCCCCCCCCCCCACCCCCCCCCCCCCCCCCCCCCCCTTTATGGGTCACGGTGATGCCCGATCGTTTAATTTACCCAGTACAAGAACAGCCGTTACTAACGCGCTATAATGATAATTTTGTGATGTTAAGTTTAAGCAATAACGGTTTATAAACTTAGTGTACCCCAGAACCCAAAAGGTCATCGGTAGTATAGTGTTAGTATCCCCGCCTGTCTCGCGGGCGAACTTTGGTTAATTTCCCCAATGTGCTGTGAGCAGTGGGTTTTTTTTTTTTTACTTTTTCTTACATTACAATTTTTCTACCACAAAAAGGGACAAAGTTGCTATAGTGACTGATGATTCTACATATTGTTTTTGTACAATTATCTGGGTTGTACGTTTATATGTTTTGCTCTTGTTGCTTTTATTGCTTGAAAAAGCCTTCTTGTCCACTTCAGTCAGCACTTGGGTATTATTTGGTTCAGGGAAGAAAATTATGCGGTGGACAGGAGAGGGGGGGCGGGATAGGGGGGGGAGAACTCCAGTCTTCCATGATGGCCGTGCCTCCAGATGCGGCGAAATACTGACAGTTCATACTACTTCCGCTTCCGTCAGACGGTGAGGGGCTTCTGCTTTTCATCTCACTCGGTACAATACTGTGCGCTTCGTAACAGGAGGGCAGACGACTACCACTATGTCATCATTTCTGTGCTTAATTGATGTTTAGAGAGTATTGAATCAGGGCGTATAATGTCAACCGCCTCCCTTTCCTCCTTTCTATTCCCACCCCTTTCATCCTAATCCCATTCTTCGGGCACTTTCCCCAAGCACGCACACCTATCTTCACACCATCTTTCACTTCGACTCCTGCCCACCCATACCCCCACCCCGTTACACACCACTCGCCCCTTTCCTAAAAAAGTAACTACAATTTAGTTAAGTCTCCGGTGCCGAATGAACCAAGAGAAATTAATGTGTTTACCTCATACAATGAGAGGAAGAAGAAGAAGAGAAGAAGAAAAGAAGGAAGAAGACATAAATGAAGTAAACCTACACTAACTCGCACGTCTTTTTAGACTCATTTAGATCAGATGCATGTGAGCACAACAGTCAGGTGGCATGAGGCCACTACCAGCAGATGTCATGAGAGAAGAACTGGAGGAAATTGAAGTCAAATGTCCCGTAGGACTACTGAGACATTGGAAGCCCAATGTTCCCGTTAGGAAACTGAGACATTGGAAGTCAAATGTCCCGTAGGAAACGGGAGAAACATTGAAGTCAAATGTCCGTGGAAAAATGAGACATTGACGTCAAATGTCCCGTAGGCAAAACTGTGACATTGAAGTCAATGACTCGTAGGAAACTGAGACATTGAAGTCAAATGTCCGTAGAAATGAGACCATTGAAGTCAAATGCCCCGTAGGAAACTGAGACTTTGGATGTCAATTTGTTCCCGTAGGAAACTGAGATGCTGCAGACAGAAAGTCATGTGGTAAATAGCACTGCTTCAGAAGTCATGTGAGAAAAAATAAGGCACTGCTTTCAGAAGTATGTGAGAAATCTAAGGCATGCTCTCAGAAGTAATGTGAGAAAACTAGGCAATGCTCTCAGAAGTCATGTGAGAAATAGGCACTGCTTTCAGACGTCTTGTGAGAAACTAAGGCACTGCTTTCAAGGAAGTTCATGTAGGGAAACTAAGGCACTGCTTACAACGAAGTCTTGAGAAACTAAGGCACCTGCTTTTCAGAAGTCATGTGAGAAATAAGGCAATGCTTTCAGATGTCATGTGAGAAAATAAGGCACTGCTCTCGAGGTAATGTGAGAAATAAGGACAAACTGCTTTCAGATGTCTTGTGAGAAAAACTTAGGCACTGCTTTTAAGAAGTCATGTGAAAAATCTAAGGCATGCTTTCAGATGGGTTTTTTTTTTCTTGTGAGAAACTAGGCACAGCTTTCAGGAAGTCATGTGAAAAAACTAAGCCACAGCTTCTCGATGTCTTGTGAGAAACTAAGGCACGCTTTTCAGAAGTCATGTGAAAACTAAGGCACTGCTTTCAGATGGCTTGTGAGAAACTACGGCACTGCTTTCAGAAGTCATGTGTGAAACTAAGGCACTGCTTGCAGAAGTCATGTGAGAACTAAGGCCTTGCTTCAGAAGTCGTGTGAGGAAACTAAGGCATGCTTTCAGATGTCTTGTGAGAAAACTAAGGCACTGCTTTCAGATGTTTTTGTGAGAAACTAAGGCACTGCTTTCGATGTCTTGTGAGAAACTAAGGCACTGCTTTCAGGAAGTCATGTGAAAAAATAAGGCATGTTTTCTGACGACATGTGAGAAACTAAGGCACTGCTTATCAGATTGTCTTGTGAGAGAATGAGGCAATACACAATAAGACGTCATGTGAGAAACTGAGGCCCTGCAATCAGGATGTCATGGAGGACAGCAGTCGGATGTCATATGAGGCCACTGCAGCCCGGTCACTCAATCCATCGTCGTATGAGGACCGCAAATCCCAAGTTTTCGGATCAGTTATGTTCTTTTTTTATTCGTTTGACACATCCTCTACTGACAAAGCACGCACCGTTTTTATTCTGATGAGGGGCAAATTCTTCACGCGTCAATGATCTGCTTTCTGGGACCAAAGAATCCAGTCCTCACTTCTCACTGTGTGTGGCCAACTCTTGCCCCCGCAGGGCCTTTTTCGACTATAACACCTACCAGGCTCGGAATCCTTGGAGTAACACACCTTCTAAACCTTTACCAGACAGACAACACAAGAGCGAAAAGGGGGATGGGGAATTAAAGTTTGCGTGTGGAAAAAAGTTTTTTTATTTTTTTTTGGGGGGGCCTTGACAGGAGCATCCTTGAGGACGACCGTCGCACTAGCATTCAGAGCTGTTCGTCACAAAGATGAACTACTGCGCGTTTCTTTTTGTCTTGTGGGGGTGATCTACTCCTTGGCAGTACTTGTGTCCCTTTCCCTGTGACTGGCGTGGAGATTGCGATAATATAAATGGAGTATTTTTTCTCAGGACAGGAGTTGTGGAACACTCAAGTTCAAGTCAACAATCACGCAAACGGTGGTACATGAGTAAGGGGGATAACCATTCCAGCAGAGCAGGACAACTCATTAAAGTTGAACATCAGAAAGCTAACATTTAAATGTGACACCGTGGCAACCAAGGTATGGGCCCAAAATAGTTCTTGGGTTACAAAATCTAAATTTCATATTCTTCTTCTCGAGCAGGACCACCAACAGGAAACAGAAGGCAGAGACCCAGCCTAGATCAAAAGGAAGTGGTAAACTGCCTTCATCAAGTGCAAGGGAACGCTAACCAGCAAAACATGAAGATAGGAGTCGTTTTTGGTATTGACCATGGTCCAAAAACAATTACCATTCATAACACAAAATAAACATGTAATGACAAATAAAAGCAACAAAACTGAAATAGGGGCTGGATAGCTCAGTTAGAGCGCAGGGACTGTGATCTCGGGGGTCGAGGGGGTTCCGATCTCGCCAGGCGTTTTGGATTCAGGGGGATTTTTCCTCGGAGTGAACATTGGTTCTGGATCCATTTCCCATACAGTTTCCTTCGAATGAGACTAAAACCGAGGTTCGCGTGTGACTAGACGCCATAAACATCTTGCACACACGTAAAATCCAATCACCAAACTTTCGGAAGAAAAGGCAGTTTGGCCGTTGGTAGGAATGACACGTTACACATAGCCATGACTCACCCTGCGTGGCAATTGAAAAAATGAAGGAAGTAAAGAAATTTGATGTGAACAATATTGGACAATATTGAATGGATGACACGGGAAACGAACTGAATGAAGCGCAGTGGCAGCTCTTCAGTGGCACTACCCAGGTAGTGCATGAATTATTTTCACGCATCATCTGCTTTCCCTCGACTGAAAATGAATCCCGTTCCCACCTATTTATGTCCACTTGAGGTCCCTCGAGCCTCAAAGGAACGGTGGAGAGCGTTGTGTGTGAAATACTTCACAAAGCTCTGAAGACACAGTTACGATAGTATTCAAGACACTGCTCTCCAACGGCAACAACACGAGCCCATTTTCAAGTTGTCTGTGGGTGCGATCCTTCACTGCAGTGTTTGTCTCCCCTTTCTCTTGACTGCATGGAAGTGGCGGTACAATGTTAATGGAGGATTTCTCTCTCAGACAGGGCTTGAAAGAACATCCAGTTGAAGTCAGCATTACGGCATTAGCTAACATCAACAGAAGTGGTAATAACTTTCCTTATGCGCAATGGTACTCTAACCGGAATTGGCGAAGTGAAATCAGCTAGGTAACATGATGAGGAGGGCGGATAACCATTCCTCAGGTAACAAGATGAAGGGGGGATAACCATTCCCCAGGTAACATGACGAGGGGGATACTGTGACGTCACGAAAATTTGACGTTACAACTGGAAATGAAATGGACATTCAGGTAAATACATGGACGAAAATATTAATATAGGGACAAGAGAAGGGAGCAAGAATAACGGCCGAGGATTTGGTGTCAGCCTAATTTATTTGGTTTAATCATCGTTTTTCTCCGTAGTGTTACAATGTGAGAGGCAGAACTTTCAAGTCAGTAGTGCATCGATGTTCACTGTGTATGTGGTACTTTGATTGACGGTACAGCGATATGAAAGCAGGAAATGTAATTTGTTATAAAATTGTTCGTGAATGCTGTGTAGCGAGAGTGACTTAAAACTCCTATAAGAATATTTATGTGCTTATTGTACACAGCATGGTTGTCGGTGGGTGAATTTATTGATGTGAACATTGTAGTGTGATCCTCGGAAGTTAATATTTGTTTAGATCAACGGTACGTCGAATCGAAGGTTTATTGTGTTCCATGGGACTTTGGTGAAATTGTGTTATCCGGGGAAGTCAATATTGATTGCTGTACTTTGTGAATCTGCGGTTCTTCTATGGTGTACTGTGAATATATGATATCATGCGGTTCTTCATCTGTGGATTGCAGTGTTTTTATGATTGCGGTTCATCTTCTATGGGTTACTTGTGCTTTATGAATCTTCATTTCTTCATTTGTGGTTGCTCGTGCTTTAATGAAATCTACGGTTTTCTTCTGTGGATTGTTGTGCATTGTAAATTTCGGGTTCTTCTTCTGATAGTTCGACGTACTCTATTGTGCTTGCTGTGTTGAAGACACATGTTTCTTTCTTACATCGCTTGTGTTTTGTGACGGCCTGTGTTTACCCGTGTGGGACATTGGGTTATCCTTATTGTCTTTTTTAATGCTGTAGACTGTGGCTTGGGTACTGTGGACACTGAATACGTTGATTATATATGTGAGACACTGTGGACGGCGCAGGCGAGATCTGTGAGTGATATCACGATATGTATATGAATCAGATGATTGAAGTTTCTATGTATTTGATATCTTGATTATACTTGCTATGTAGTGACATGTATTAATTTGTACCTATTCACATGGTGAATGTAAGTTTTGATGGTTCAGGCAGATAATTATAAAGAAAAGAAATCAAACTCGTGTGTTGCCTGGCCTATCCATGTACGTATGGTGTGGGTGTGTGTAGGGAATTTATTACGAATCAAACTTTTGATAGCGAGAGTCAGACAACAAAATAGCACGCACCAACCATCAGTAACATCTGGTGGGGACCCCGTAGTTTAAATTTCTTTTGCTATTGAAATAAAATAGACTTTAGTGGTTAGATTTGTGTTTGATACACCTATAATTGTCCATATTAGAAGTGATAGGTCACGGTCACAGAATTCATTGATTATATAGTTTTATTACTCTCAAGTTCATTGATTGATTTATACTTGTTGCTGAAAATTTAGCATTGATTACGATTGTGGTATTTCTTTTCTCCCCAATATCCCCAAAACAAATCCAGTTTCATAGATTTATCTCTATATTTGTGGTGGTTTGGGTTGATAATACTTTAGTCTTTTTAGAGTGATTGCGTTAATTGCTTGTTTGAAAAAAAAATTCCTCTTTGAAATTCAAAATATATTTTTAGGGCAGGGGTTTCAAATTGTGGTTTTGCTTGTGATTCAGCAATTGTTTATATTTGATCCACTAGTGTTGTGTGTCGGGTTTGACAGGACATTTTTCATTTTTTCATGATGGCACAGAAGGATAAGGAAGAAAGTCATGTGTGTCCTCATGTGGACGAGGAAAAAGTTTTTCGCTAAATATTTACAACGAGGTACGGTATGTGGTCTGGAGGGAGAAGGATCTGTTGGCCTATGTGGACAAGTGTTATTTACCAGGAACATGGAAAGAGAGGAAAGAATGCGATTGAAAGAATTTCAGTTGAGAGTACAGGAAGAAGAGATAACTAAAAGAGTAGCAGATACGGATACAAGAGGAAAAACTAAAGAGTGCAGATACAAGAGGAAAACTAAAAAGAGAGCAGATACAAGAGGAAACTAAAGAGAGCAGATACAAGATAAAGAGGAAACTAAAAAGAATACAGTTACAAATAAATTCTCATCAGAGTGCGGTCTAAGGACAGGACAGTGAGAGTCAGGGTTCGGGTTTTTCCCAGGGGTTAACGCCCCTCGGCCCAACGTTTCCTAAGTTGCCCCTTGAAAGAAAGAACTGATGATATAGACATGTTACTTGTTTCGTTTTGAAAACCATGCTCGTTCCTTGGGATGGTCTGGAGTGTTTATGGGTAACATAACCTGTCTGCACTAATTGAGGTTCGCTTTAACTCTCTATCACAGTCTCGCTGAAAATAAGTTGTGTCTACGAGCTTTTGAAAGAGAGCTTGTTGAAAAATTTAAGTACTCCAGATGGTTTTCGTAAGCGTTTTAGTGAGGCTAAGCTAGACTCCGATGAACCTTTCGAGACCTTTGCAGTTGAAATCTTAAGAGTTTGTTTGACCGTTTGGGTCTCTTTGTCAAAAATTGATAAGTCTTTTGAAGTCTGGTGGTGGATCTTATCTTGCTGTGAGCAGGGTTTTTGGAGTGTGGTCTCTAAGGGACTTGGCTATTTTTTGTGTGAGAGAGATGTGAAAAACCTTTTGATGAATGATCAAGTTGCAGATTCATACGACGTGCTCATCCAACTAAGTGCTTTATAGGAAAGCTGATGTAACATTTTGCTTATGTTGGGTACAAAACTCCTGGTCAATTTGATAGAAATCTGTTATCCCGGTTCAGTCTGATAGAACTCCGCCCTACTGTGGTCAGTCTGGAAGAGGAAAAAGATACTATACTTTTTTCAAAACAGTTGGCCACTACTCTGGTTCCTTTGCTGATCGTGGAGTAACTTTGGTGGTAGCTGATATTGTGGTCATCAGAGTTTTGTTACTTGTGGTAGTTGGAAATAACTTTGGCGGTAGCCGTTATCGTGGTCGGCGACCGTCATACCTATGGCAGTAAAGAGTTTCCCAGGAAGTGCTTTTGATCAGCTGCCTAGTGTTGTGTGTTTTTTGTTGTAATGTAGGATAGACAGGACATGTAGTGCGAGGTGGTCCATGGAAGTCAGGTAGAAAAACCCCTGAATCCTTTGTCCTTAGCCACCCAGATGTATGGTCCTTTTGTACGTTAGTAACTCCATGTTGTCAAGACTCCAGAGCCCCTCCCACCCAGTCATTGCTTGTTGCTATGTTATGATTCTCCTTTCGCTTGTTCTAGTTGCTGGTGAGTTCAAGAAAATACGTTTGGAAGTCTGGTTCTGTGAATGGCACTTTGAATTTGTTTCTGCGTGATATGGTGCTACCATTTGTGACGTTCGCAAAGGATTAGTTTCTGCAGTCAGATGTTAGGAACCACAGTGAAGTGTGTTTCTATTGGTGGTCGTGTAGATGAGTTTCCACTGGCTACAGTTTCAGTCAGCTGTCTTTATTTTGTGGGTTGATTTGACTTGTTGTGTCTTGGATAGGCCCAGTTTGCAGATTTCATTGTGGGTAATGTACCTGGTGTTTCTGTGAGTGGTGGTTTAGTGATGTATTGGTGAACCTTTCTCTTTAGCGCCATTAGATGGTAGAGCTAGCAGGTTGTGGACAAAAAAGCCTTGTTTCAGTCCATGATGATTGAACATTTCCAGTTCTGATCTTGTTCAGGAACAGAAGGATGAGTCATTGAAGTCTTGCCTTTAAGTTAATGTTCTTTGATGTGTCTGCTGTGTCTACTTCTGATATTGTACATTACAGTCGGTCTTTTAACACAGGTACTACAGTCCCTGGGTTAGAGATAGGCGCTTTGCTTGTGAGGCAGGAACAGGTTTCTCTTGGAGTGTCTCCAAGAGGTTGGTCTTTCTGTGGATCCCTCTCCGGAGGTCTGTTTGTACTGTTCGTGAAGTAGTGTGTCAGTTGGTGTAGTCATGACTGTGATGACGCTTTACCATTACCACTTTAAATGTTCCGATGGCGTTTCTATGCCAGATGGAAAATGTTCATTCTGTACAGTGTGATTGAACTTTGTCGAAAAATGTACCAGGAGTTCGTGTAATCTTTGATGTTTTCAGGACTTTTTGACCCCCCAAACAGGTTCTTTCTCAGGTGATGTATATTAGAGATCCCTCTTACAACAGATGTCCCTGGTTAGAAAGAAAAGTTATGAAATCCCCTTTTTTGCGAATGAGGTTGTTGAGAGAGTAGATTGGTATCATGTTGGATCTTGATATCAATGAGCCATCGAATAGTCAGTATGCATCTCAGTGTGTTCGTCAGGAGAAAGGATTGTAAGTGTCGTTCACTCCTGGGTTGTGCTGAAGCTGTGAGGAAGATTCGGGAAATCTTGTCTTCTGAACCTGTGTATTGTTACTTAGATTGGGTAATCCTTTTGATTTAGGGACTGATGCTAGTTCTGTTGGTTTTGGGTGCTGTGTTGTTCAGTAGAATGATGATGTTCTTCAACCAGTCGTATCGTAGTCGAAAGTTGCTGAATCGCCAAGTAGGCTGCAAGCACATTTGAGCGGGGAATTGTTTATCCATTGTCTCTACCCCGGGGGGGTATGGAGAGCTGATGAGTGGTCAATTAGACATGTTTGTGCATTTTCATGTCTGGGTGTGGGTGCAGACCGTGCCAACCATTGTCTCTACAACGTGGGGTATGGAGAGGCTGACCGAAAGTGGTCAGTAGACATGTTGTGGTCTCTCCAGTGTGGGTATGGAGAGGCTGACCGTAGTGGTCAGTAGGACATCGTTTATATGCTTTGCATCGGGTGATGGGTGAAGCCAATGCCAGCCGCCGTCTCTACTCCGTGTGGGTATGGAGAGGTTGTCCGTGAGGTACCGCAACAAGCTAGCATGTACATGCGGCCTCAGAGTTCGTCAGGACGGCACTCTGTTGGTATTCTGTTGTGTGAGAGTCCCTGGAAGGTCTCACGAACTGCCTTCCGTGAGGGCTCGTTTTCCTAGAGTGAATTGAATGTACTTTTAGTTTATGTATTTTGCTGTCTGGGTATTCTTTTCAAAAAAACATTCGGTATTGTTTTTTTTCTTGAGGAGGGAGAGTATTGTGACGTCAACGTAAAATTATGAATGTTCATGGAAATGACATAGGTAACTACATGACGAAAATATTAATTTTTATAGGACAAGAGAACGGGAGCAAGAACCATTACGGACAGAGGATTTGGATTTGGTGTCAAGTAATTATTTGTTTTAATCATCGTTTTTTCTCCGTAGTGTTAATATGTGTGGGATGTGGCTGCTTTCAAGTCAGTAGTGCGCTCGATGTTCAATGTGTATGTGGGGGATACTTTTCGTTGACGGTAACACAGCGGAATATGAAGCAGGAAATGTATTTGTTATAAAATTGTTGTGAATGCTGTTTGTCGCCGAGGAGTGACTTAAAAACGCTATAAGAATATTTATGTGCTCTATTTGTACCACCGCTTGTGTGTCGTGGGCTGAATTTATTGATGTGAACATTGTCGTGTGATAACGGAGAAGTTAATATTTGTTTTAGATCAACCGGTACGTCGGAATCGAAGTTTATTGTGTTCATGGGATTGGTGAAAATTTGTGTCTCCGGGGATTAAATATTGATTGCTGTACTTTGGGAATCTGCGGTTGTTTCTATGGTTTACTGTGCTTTATGAATCTGCGGTTCTTATCTGTGGATTGCTGTGTTTTTATGAATCTGCGGTTATTCTTCTTGGGTTTACATGTGCTTTATGAGTATTAGTTATTAATCTTGTGGATGCTGTGGCTTTTTGATCTACGGGTCTTCTTCTGGGGGATTGTTGTGCCTTGTAAATTGCGGTTTTCTTCTTTGATAGTTCGGACGTAAATATTGTGCTTGCTGTGTTGAGACCTGTTGCTTCTTCATCGCTTGTGTTTTGTGAACTGCTGTGTTTACGTGTGTGGGGGACCTTGGTATCCTTCTTCGTCTTATTTTAATGCTGAAGACGGTGGTTGGGTACTGTGGAACTGAATACGTTGATTATATATGGAGACACTGTGGACGGCGCGGCGAGATCTGGGAGTTGATATCACGATATGTAATTGATATCTGATGATTGAAGTTTATATGTAGTGATATTCTTGATCTCTTGCTATGTAGTGACATGTTTTAATTTGTTCCATTCACATGAATGAAAGTATGTTTTGAGGTTCAGGCAAGCATAATTATAAATAAAAGAAATCAAAACTCGTGTGTTGCCTGGCAATCCATGTACGTCCCCATTGGTGTGGGGTGTGTTGTGTAGGGATAATTATTACACGATCCAAACTTTGGAGCTCGTGAGTCAGACAACAAAATACGCACCGCACACCAATCCGTACAAAAACTTTTCTCAGGTAACATGAATGAGGGGGGATAACATTCCTCAGTTAACATGACTGAGGGGGATAACATTCCTCAGGTAACATGACTCCGAGGGGGATAACCATTCTCAGGTATAAAATACAAGAAGAGGGGGGATAACCATAAAAGCTGAAAACTCAAAGCGAATAAAGGGGACACAAATGAAACAACAGATTGTCCCATAACATTCACTTTGTGAAAAAACTAAATCATATTTGCTTTCTTGAATGGCAGCCAACTTGAACTGAAGGCAGACAGATTCAGATATCCTGTCAGTCAACAGCAAGTGGTGGAATGATATCAAATGTGCATTGAAACACTAGTAGCAAAAGGCGACGATATTATCCTCTGTGGTCTTGAATCCATTTTTTTCAGTAATAACCGTTCCTTAATGATCTAAAATGGGGAATGAAAATTCTACCCAACTGATTCAACCAAACATACAATCACATGTATTGTCTATCTATAGAAATGTTTTCATGTTCATATACTTCCAGGGGCTGTCGAAGTCAGTCCTGGACAGGCCTTGGCTAAAGAACTGTGTAGACCAACTGACATAGGCTACAACTCCAAGGCTATATCAAAATGCCGTTATGCTCTGCATTAGTTATGCAGGATTGTCTTCAGTAGTCGTGATAAGCTCCTAGCAGAACATTATCAGTCTCCAAAATCCCCTGAAGTCGTGAAGTGTGGCCTGCCCACGTGGGCGGGGTAATCCAAAACGGTCACAACGTCATGTTCCATCCCTATGATGCGTTTGTGCCATAGTGTTCAAGGTACTTCGGCTGTGCGGATGATCCATGGAGTCTTTTGACAGGTACGACAACAACAACAAGAAGAGTCTCCCTTCACCTGTGTGTGTCACATCATGCCTGCAGGCCTGTTAGACTCTCTGAATTACCTGGAATTAAGGAATCCCATCCGTTACACAATCCCTGCAGCCCTCTTTTATGGACAGGTTAGTAATACAAAGTGTGAAAAGGGGACAGGGGTGGGGCTAGGTAAAGAAGGTTTGTGAGTGGGAAGGAGCAGTTAAGTTTGGTACCCCCCCCCCCTACCCCCACCCCCCCCACATATATATACCCCACTTACTCATAACCACCCACTTCCCACCCACCCACACCCCCCCCCCCCCCCCCCACCCCCCCCCCACTCCCCCCCAAATCCCCCCACACCCAGTCCCCCGTAATATTCCCCCCCCCCCCCCACCCCCAACCCAACCCAGTGCCGTTTCGTTTTGGTCTGTGCGGCGATCTCTTCACGACAGTGTTGTCTCTCTTCTCTCACTCTTCTCTCTCTCTCTCTCTCTCTCTTGACTGGCGTGGAGAGCAGGACAATAAAAATGGAGAACTTCCTGTAAGCACTTGGAGGTCAAGGACCTTGTTTGCCTAAGTCGACAGTCGCCTCGGAACACAGTCAAGGGGATTAAATCCATTATGCAGAATGGACAACTCATTAAGAGAGAGAGAGAGAGAGAAGAGGAGAGAGAGAGAGAGAGAGAACCAAGTTTCAATGAAACACCAGAGAATCAAATTTATTACATCCCTGAATGTGAATGCTGCAGTGTACTGACTAAACTGGACCACATATACCGACAGATTAAAAAGCGCAGAAGGTATTCACCATCTAGGAGGAAGCCTCATAGTTCTGAATAGTTAGCAGCAGTACATATATGAATGTATATGAATATGTCTACTTTGACAGACAGAGAAGAAGAGAGAAACGTAGGCAGAGACAGAAAAGGACACACCGAGAGTTTCTTTTAGTTTTTTGAATCTTTTAGTTTAGATTTACTACATTACTACGTTGCTTTGATGAAGGACACATAGGGAAGTTGTCTTAATACCTAAAGGTCAAAAGGAAACGTTGTACTCTTCTATCGTTGATAACATGGTTGGGTAACACTATGAAATGTCCCTCAATGGTTGACATTCTCTGGTATTATACCCTTCCAGTGGAAGTTGTTCTTGTTGGTTTTACCTACCAGCGTGAGAAAGAAATACAGGTGGTAATCTGACTGTGTTGTTCATTTCTTTTATTATGTCTAAACATGACCATATCACTGTTTCGTGCGATTCTAGAATATCCCCAAATATGAGGAATCACTCGCATCAACATTATCATTGAACACCTATTATAGAAAAAACAAGTCCAGTTAGACTATCATTTCTGTGGGGGATCATTCCTCCCCCTCCCCCCACTTTATAATATATATAATATATATAATATATATATATATATATATATATATATATATATATATATATATATTCTACGAACACATGCGAGTACACACACACACACACACACACACACACACACACACACACACACACACAATATATATATATATATATATATATATATATATATATATATATATATATATATATATATATATATATATACTCGCATGTGTTCGTAGAATTCATAACAAGATACAAAAGAAAGAAAGAGAGAAAGAAAGAAAGAAAACAAACAAAACCCCTGTTCAACCACGTTGAATAACTCTAAGTCGTCACCATTAACTTATTCATTGTCCTGGTCACAACTTGTGACACGTACAAATCACTTTAGCAAGTACAGCTGTATTTTGCAACGAGTATGATTTAGGCTCTGGCTACTAGCTTTTGTTATAAGCATCAGATC
>CM031613.1:6264854-6267354 GCA_018398815.1 Conus ventricosus
ATTTGGATCACTGGTGATAGGTTATTAACAGTGCATACTCTACGTTCAGCCGTGAGAGCATGACGATGACACACCGGACACAGGTGTTCGCTTTGTGACTATTCACCCTATACTTAATCCAGAGCTCACGTCACACGAAACTACGCAAACCCAATAAGACTGGTTGTAGCATGTCCCTTTGTTCTTTTTTTTTTTTTTTCTTACTGGGGCTCGTCAGTTGCTCAGAACGTCTCTCCCTCCCCCACCCCCAAACCTCCCCCACCCCTACTCCACCCATCCTGGAAACTTTTGAGTGTTCAAGATGTCACCTCTCCTTCCCCCCCCCCCCCCCCCCCCCCACTCCTCAGCCCCATGAGGAACCATTTAGTCACTCAAAAAGCCCCCATCCTCATCCCACCCTACCCCACCCGATCCCTGAAGTATTTTCAGACGCGTGGTGTCAAATGTCGACAGTTCGTGTGGTTATCACTGGTTGTCGTTTTGCCACCAAACCATAGACCGTGTTGCAGAAAGAAAAGCTGCACACCAGAAATGAATGTGCCAAGATCTTGCTATATAAGGAGCCGAGTATTTATAGATTGGCACCATCAGATTGTTTTGAGAATTTTTCTTTAAATTGTGTCTGAAAATCAATTCTCCTCGTTGTCTCTCATACGGCCATCAAGGGACCAGCCAGGTGGTTCCAAGCAGACGGATCAAAATCAAAGGAAGGGGACTATTTTGGGGGATAATCAAAGGAAGGGGACTATTTTGGGGGATAATCAAAGGAAGGGGACTATTTTGGGGGATAATCAAAGGAAGGGGACTATTTTGGGGGATAATCAAAGGAATGGGACTATTTTGGGGATAATCAAAGGAAGGGGACTATTTGGGGGATAATCAAAGGAAGGGGACTATTTGGGGAATACCAGCCGGCGCAAAGATAGAGTCAGGGGCAAGTGCAAAGGCCTGAAATGTGACGTCAGCAAAGGGGAAGGTCATGTATTTGAAAATTGTGAATGATGTCATTGGTGGAAACCCCCACAAACAGGCGAAATGATCAGTGGGTAGTTGGTCATTGGATCAATTATCAGTTCAACATTGGTGCGAAATCCTAATTGAGACGTGTGGCCGCTAAAATATCATGAGCGGAGGCGGCCGCACACCCAGAATGATAGGAAGAGCAAGAACCAACACCAAGCAACCGAATATCGGCATCATGAAAGCAACTACACTTCGAAGATCTGGGGACAGTGGGGGCACACAACACAGAGCCTTTCCAAAGAAAAAGCAATGGACAGGAACAGCATCTTCTTCGCTTTTCGTTAGTTGTGGTTCCATTGAGCAAAATTGAAGGCATTCATATCTTCCTGGTTCTAGGCCTGCTTTCTGTTCACGGGTCGGCTGCCTGTTTACATCACTGCACGAGCGACATTGTACAAACTGTCAGGTCTGAAGCTCACATATGATGAATCACTTTGCAGGCAAAACATACATGTAGACAGTGGACCGTTGGACAGCAGACAAGAGGAAGTGGGCGTGTCTGCTCTGAGAGGACAACCCAGCCAACTGATGCATCCCGTCAGCCAGGAGAGGTCAGTTACTAGCGCGGGCGAATGGGACTCCGACGACAAAAGTGTGGTGGTGGAAAGCAAGGCGAGATACTGGGCCTGTCGTTTCTGACTCTTTGGCTTTTCCTATCGTATATGTCAGTGAGTAAACACATGCGAACTGAAGTGACAGTCTCTGAATCTGTCATGATCCCCGCTTCGTTTTCTGAAGACGTGTGTGTGTGTGTGTGTGTGTGTGTGTGTGTGTGTGTGTGTGTGTGTGTGTTGATGAGCGTGCACTAGTTGGTGACTTATACGTATTACCTGCAGTACCACATGCATTCCCCCCCCCCCCCCCCCCACACACACTGTTGGCACCATCTACAGTCACCTGTCCACCCCATCTACATTATAGTAATTATTATGATTGCTGTTGTTATTACTATCCATCATTAACATCATCATCATCATATTAAGTATTGTTATATCGTTATCGTTATCAGAACAATAATGATGATGATGATAATGATTATCATCAGTCGTGGCAGTAGTAGTAGTAGTAGTAGTAGTAGTAGTAGTATGTAGTAGTAGTAGTAGTAGTTGTTGTTGTTGTTGTTATGGTTGTAGTACACTTTTTTTCAAATTAGTTATGAGTTAAACTACCACCCATTAAACAATCATTCCACATGCACGTCCACGTTCACAAAGGCAGGTGTGGGTACACACACACACACACACACACACACACACACACACAAACACACACACACACACACACACACACTCACCTGCAAGCACAATCATACACACACACACACACACACACACATACACACACACACACACACACACACACACACACACACACACACACACACACACACACACACACCACACACACACGGGGGCCGGAATAGCTCAGTTGGTAGAGCGCCGGACTCGT
Source organism: Conus ventricosus (assembly GCA_018398815.1). NCBI lineage: Eukaryota > Metazoa > Mollusca > Gastropoda > Neogastropoda > Conidae > Conus > Conus ventricosus. The sequence continues at coordinate 6,267,327 of CM031613.1, forward strand.
GATCCTGGGGTTGCGGGTTCGAATTTCG
>CM031613.1:6272354-6304854 GCA_018398815.1 Conus ventricosus
TGTGTGTGTGTGTGTGTGTGTGTGTGTGTGTGTGTGTATGTGTTGTGTGTGTGTGTGCGTGTGTGCGCGTGCATGCCTATATGCGCGCGCGCGATCGTGCCTATGTGTCTGCATATGCATATATGTTCCGTCGGTCTGTCTATGCACCCACCTGTCTGATCGCGTGCCTGCGCACCCGAGCGTACGGGCATGTGCTTACGTATCCGTGTGTCTGTCAGACCATCTTGCTGCTGGTGTCGATGTAGTGGTAATTCCAGCCTTCAACCCCCAAGCAAGCTGTTTCCACCGATAAGCTGTCGAGTGCCAGCTGTCGAGCGCTGGCTGTCGCATAAACTTTCCTCCAGCCGTCGACTTCACCACTGTCATTTTCGGCTGTATTTTTATGGTCTCCGTCGCACGTGTTTCTCTCATGGCCTCCACACGGGCTGAGCACGTGCAACACGTTCGCACTGCCACTGTCAGTTCTTTTTCTTCGTTATAAAAACACATTTTTACCGTTTTTATCCTCTGACGTAGGTAACAGTGGACGGATTCAAGGCCAACATCATATCCGTTTATCGCGGTTCATCGCCCTCGGGGTTTTTCGCACCACCTCGGTTAACGGCAGATGATATTCTTCAAGACTCCTGGATTACAATTTCAGTCCAGCAGGACAACGGTTTCGGACGGAGACTGAGCAGGCTGAGTAAGTACGTACAGCCTGTGTTTTGTGTTTTGCGGTGTCTTCTCAAAGTTGATATAGCATGGTTTCTGGCTGCAAGTGTTATTGGAGGAATGTGTGGTTCGGGTATTTCATTTGGAAACGTGTGAATAGACTATTTTCTTTTTGTCTTGTAGTTGTTGTTTTTTTTAAAATTATATTTATTTTAAATTTATTTCGGACACCCATTTCCAGATGTCTTTCATGATGTACAAACGAAGTGTAAACTCAGTGTAGACCAATAACAGGGAAGCTTACCCTTGCGGCTTTTTTTTTTTTTTTAAAGTACGATTTTGCAACGTTTCTGTCCACTTTGGAAGAATGCATGACTGTGTGTTCAGTATCCTGATGGGGTCATAACGACCCTGAGAGAGAGAGAGAGAGAGAGAGAGAGAGAGAGAGAGAGAGAGAGAGAGAGAGAGAGAGAGATTGATTTTCACTTTTTGAGTAAAAAAAAAAGGCACCAGTCATTTGTGCTTCAAAGCACACAATTGGATCTCAAATAGATTACTATTATAAACAGAATGCGGCTGTCGGATCTTTTTGTCTTTCTCCTTTCAATTCAAGAGGTGTGGCTGTATAATCTGATTACAATTCTAAACATGAAACAAAGCAGTTCCCACAACAGGCCCGAGCTGGAGACTGTTTTACAGAGGTCTACTGCAAAAGGCCTTTCGCCAACCAATGTACGTAGCTCGAACAGAGACAACCGAGGTTTCTTCTACACATGAAACAACAGTTGGAAGAGCTAAGAACGCCAAACCTGAAGAGGTCAACATTTTTTTTAAACATCTGATCTAAGATGATGTGTACGGAAGAAATATTTTAACGACGTTTCCGGTGTGTTTTTAGAGGGTCTGTATAAATGAGTTGTGTGGATTTTTGTTTGTTTGTTCGTTGGAATGATATGACTCTAGAGTTCACTTCAACGCGGTGACAGCCCTGATATGGCCCTTTGCGGTCGGCTGGGCTGTAAGCAACATCATATATATCCGCTCCTGGGGGGGGGGGGGGGGGGGGAAACTAGTACTAAAACCTAGCAAAGGATTATGATGATTATAGAGACATGAATAAACCAAAAGCAAAAGCAGATGTTAATAATACAATGCTGTCTTTCAGCTGAACTGACAATTGGAGAAAAACGATTCCTCATCGCAGAGCTGGGAGACACCTAAAGCAAGGGCGGAAGGCGTCTTTCCACGTGCAGAAAAATTAGTGACTGACGTGGCAGATTGTGATATCATCCCGGGATATCAATCATTAATTTAAAACTCTAATTTGGGTCAAAAGTTAGGTCAAACAATTTCAGGAAATTCACGATGTTTAACCAATATGTGAACAGATATTTCAGAAACTAGGCAAGGAATGAAATAAGCCAGCAAATGTAATGTGCTACAACTGATCGTGATCAAAGATATTCTGTTGATTATAATTAAGTTCAGATCCAGCTAAGTGTGTCTTGTTGATCATTTCTTTTTAAGATGTTCTGCTCATAAAAAATAAGATACAAATGTATTGGTTTCTCATCTATTAAAAGAAAGAAGACAGAGCGAGAAACAAAATATCTGTTTGTCTATCTATCTCTCTCTCTCTATGTATACATCAATCTACCTATCTACTCTGTCTGTCCGTCAGCCTATCTGTCTGTCGTCTGTCTGTCTGTTTATATCTAACGTTGAAAATAAAACTGATGAAGAATATGAATAAGTACAACAAGGAAACGAACAGTAGCAAAGTAATAGTTTAAAAACAAAACCGGAAACGAATGGAGCGAGGTCTCATCAGATCAAAGCAAGATGCATGGCCTTGGAGAAAGGAAAACACGGATTATTCTTGTGGATGTGAAAATCGTCATATTCACAAAGAAACGTTAGAACTAGTTGACAGAAAAGGGAAAACAAAAACGGAAGACTAAAGATATTGCAAATGATATTCAACAGTTTTGCGTGATGACAGCAGAACTGAGGGTAGAATCGACGACTGGCCAAAACCGAACCCGGAAATGTCGTCAACTCTATGAGGGGAAATAACTTGAGGTGAAGCAGACTCGGCTCTGAAGGAATATGAAAAATGGGAAGAGCTCCGGGATTAAAGGCCTTTCAAGTCAGCTCTCTTTTCGTTTTTCTTTCTTTCTTTCTTTCTGTCTTTCTTTCTTTCTGTCTGTCTTTCTTAATTCTTCTTTTTCTTTCTGTCTTTCTTTCTTTCTTTCTTAATTCTTCTTGTTCTTTCTTTCTGTCTGTCTGTCTGTCTGTCTGTCTGTCTTTCTTAATTCTTCTTTTTCTTTCTGTCTTTCTTTCTTTCTTTCTTAATTCTTCTTGTTCTTTCTTTCTGTCTGTCTTTCTGTCTGTCTGTCTGTCTGTCTGTCTGTCTGTCTGTCTGTCTTAATTCTTCTTTTTCTTTCTTTCTTTCTTTCTTTCTTTCTTTCTGTCTGTCTCTCTTAATTCTTCTTGTTCTTTTCTTTCTTCTGTCTGTCTGTCTGTCTGTCTGTCTGTCTGTCTGTCTGTCTGTCTGTCTGTCTGTCTGTCTGTCTGTCTGTCTTTCTTAATTCTCTTTCTTTCTTTCTTTCTGTCTGTTTTTCTTTCGTAATTTTTCTTTTACTTTCTTTCGTTCTTTCTTTCTTTTTGTCCGTCTGTCTGTCTTTCTTTCTTAATTCTTTTTCTTTCTTTCTTTCTTTCTCTCTCTTTTGAGAGAGTTTAAGAGTTTTATATATCAGTTAATTGAAAAACGGATTTGAAAACAAAAATCATATACACAAAAGGAGAGCGTAATGATATATGTACCTAACGACGGCAAATCAACGAGTACAAAAAAAAAGTGTTGTTTTTTTTCCCTAGAAGACCTGTTTATAAGATTTGATCGTCGTGCACTGACTTAAATTTCGAAAAAAAAACATCTACTAAACTCTTACAAATAAAGGTAATACTGGATTCATGAATAACGTAATACTTCCTTGCAATGAAGTATCTTCAAGAAAATGATATGCATGGATCACTGCTTTATCTTTATTTTGAAAAACCAAACGAAAGTTTCGACTCATTAGATTGGACATTCATGACAAAAGCAATCCATCGCTTTGGCTTTGGGTTGTTATATTTCAGGAAAACATCAACTCAGCTGTGATTATTATCGGACAAGCTTTTACAAGTTTTGCTTAGACAAGACGATTCAGATCTTTATTTCATGCTTTGTGATTTTTAGAATAATGGTCAAAGAATAAACTGACATAAGAGTATTTCATGCTTTGTGATTTTTAGAATAATGGTCAAAGAATACACTGACATAAGAGTATATCATCTAACGACACAGAACATAAAACTGCATGATTTGCAGATGACTTCCTGGTAATGTTAAATGATGAGCAACAATTACTTTCTGAAGAGACTCGAAGGAAATTTATCAGGTTTGAGCAAATGTTAGGTTGACAAGTGTGAAAAGACAGTAGTATGGAAGAAAATAAGAATCAGCCACTGTTTACATGCTTAAAAAAAAATCCACCCTGCCCCTTCACCCCTCACTCTCCCTACAATAGACATCTCTTATATAACGTTGAAATTCATAAGAAAGAGCTGATGCAAAAAAAAAAAAAAGAAGAAGAAAGAGTCTATCGAGTTACTGATATCCACTACAAGCAAAATGAGCGAGTAATGAAGTATTTTGAATTTGAGAGAGAGAGAGAGAGAGAGAGAGAGAGAGAGAGGAGAGAGAGAGAGAGAGAGAGAGAGAGCAACATAAAAATGTTCTTACCAATGCAGGATTATAAAACGTGTTTCTTTCTACTGATCCAAACGCCATGTTAAAAGAGAACATACAAATAGGAAGTAATACGATACAAAGCCACAGTTTTCTGCGCTGTTAGCGAAGACACTCTAGACTTCCACCATCATAGCCTAGGGAGATGCGCAGGGGCTTGTCAGGGGTGTCGGTCTACATGTGCAGGGGAAAAAAAGTCCCAACCAACAAAAGAAATAGCTAAACAATACCCACAGACAGAGAATTAAGACATAATAATGAATACTGGCAGCTAAATTGCTGACAAATTCAAAGTGAATAAGACCGGGTTGCGATGAGAGCGGAAGTCACTCTTCTGGATTCATCAATCACTCATCGACGGAACCAAATTCAAATCAACTGAACTGAATTCAGCACCAAAAAGAGCAGTCGCATATGTCATAATAATGATAAATCACATCAAAGTTAAAACTCTCCGACCTTTTGGTAAGCGTGGACAAGACATGTAGCGAAACCAATTTAATGTACTTTTTGAATAAGAATACGTAGAACTTATGAAATTAAGATGGTTTCAGATTAGATTATTGCCCCTTGCGCCAATTTCAAAAGTGTGGTTTTGAAATGGAAGATATATGCACTTTGTGCAGACGTGGAAAATGATAAATTCAACCACACTTTGAAAATGTGAATGTGTAAAGTGTTTCTGGTTACTGTTTGGACGAACTCTTACTGCAAGAACAGAACAAAATGTGAATGTGTAAAGTGTTTCTGGTTACTGTTTGGACGAACTCTTTCTGCAAGAACAGAACAAAATGTGAATGTGTAAAGTGTTTCTGGTTACTGTTTGGACGAACTCTTTCTGCAAGAACAGAACAAAATGTGAATGTGTAAAGTGTTTCTGGTTACTGTTTGGACGAACTCTTACTGCAAGAACAGAACAAAATGTGAATGTGTAAAGTGTTTCTGGTTACTGTTTGGACGAACTCTTTCTGCAAGAACAGAACAAAATGTGAATGTGTAAAGTGTTTCTGGTTACTGTTTGGACGAACCCTTACTGCAAGAACAGAACAAAATGTGAATGTGTAAAGTGTTTCTGGTTACTGTTTGGACGAACTCTTTCTGCAAGAACAGAACAAAATGTGAATGTGTAAAGTGTTTCTGGTTACTGTTTGGACGAACTCTTTCTGCAAGAACAGAACAAAATGTGAATGTGTAAAGTGTTTCTGGTTACTGTTTGGACGAACTCTTTCTGCAAGAACAGAACAAAATGTGAATGTGTAAAGTGTTTCTGGTTACTGTTTGGACGAACTCTTTCTGCAAGAACAGAACAAAATGTGAATGTGTAAAGTGTTTCTGGTTACTGTTTGGACGAACTCTTTCTGCAAGAACAGAACAAAATGTGAATGTGTAAAGTGTTTCTGGTTACTGTTTTGACGAACTCTTTCTGCAAGAACAGAACAAAATGTGAATGTGTAAAGTGTTTCTGGTTACTGTTTGGACGAACTCTTTCTGCAAGAACAGAACAAAATGTGAATGTGTAAAGTGTTTCTGGTTACTGTTTGGACGAACTCTTTCTGCAAGAACAGAACAAAATGTGAATGTGTAAAGTGTTTCTGGTTACTGTTTGGACGAACTCTTACTGCAAGAACAGAACAACAAAACAAACGAACAAACAAACAAAACAAACGAACCAACAGCAGCTGGTTTGTAGATTGAAATGAAATGCGACAATTTTATTTTTCAGTTTAGAAAAGAGAGAGATGATGTTCTGGATTCCGTGATCTAACTGGTGCAGGCTGTGCATGTAATCTAAAAGTAGTAAATCTGCTCTAGTCCCGCGCGCCATTTAAAGCGTTTAAAGCAGGGTATGAAACAGAAAAAAATAATTGGCAATTATCATTTGCATTAATGCCAAACCGAGCAATAACTGGTCTTTTTACATGTTACCTTTTAATGACTTGGATGGATATTTAACACAAGGGCAATGTGTGTGAACTGTACGTGGGGGCGTGGGGGTGGGGTGGGTGGGTAGGTTCAATGGAAATGGATAGTTCTGAATGCACACTTTTTTTTATGGGGGAACATTTTGAATGAAAATAGAAAGCACTGAATCCACACTTTTCATAGGTAAAAAAAAGTTCAATGGAAAAAGCGATCCCAAGATCTACACGTTTTTACATGTGAAACGTTCACTTGAAATAGGAAGCACTTAGTCTGTACTTCTTGATGGGCGGAAATTCATTGGGAAGAGCAATACTAAATACAAACTTCATCATTGGGGATATATTTCAGTTAAAAAAAAGGGAGCACTGGATCTGTACTTGTCTATTGAGGAAAGACATCAATGGAAATATGAACAATTAAATCAACACGGGGGCCGGAATAGCTCAGTTGGTAGAGCGCCGGACCCGTGATCCTGGGGTTGGCGGTTCGAATTTCGGTACAGGGGGATTTTTCCCTCGGAGTTAACATTGGTTCTGACTCCCTTCCCTATACAGTCCTTCGAATGAGACTATAAACCGAGGTTCCGTGTGTGAACGCACGCACAACATCTTGCACACACGTAAAATCCCATCACCAACTTTCGGAAGAGAAGGCCAGTTTGGCGGTTGGTATGGATGACACATTACACATAGCATGCACCTTCCCCGAAGATGGAGTATGGCTGCCTTAATGGCGGGATAAAAAACGGTCATACACAGAAAACTCCACTGCCTGTCTATACAGGCAGTGTCCGCAGGAGTATCAGCCTGCGTACTCAGAAAGAAAGAAAGGAAATCAACACTTCTCCACAAAGGTTCTGTGGAAACATGAAGCACTGCATGTGCTTTCTACACACGTGACAAATTCAGTAGAGACACTGCACAGGGAAAATGTAATATAAACAGGAAGCGGGATATCTGCACATCTTTACGGAGGAAGAAGTTCAATGAAAATACTAAGTGCTAAATGTACTTTTTTTTCATAATAGAAAAAAGCTCAATGGATATCCCACTAAAACTTCAATTTGACTCCAAGGAAGAATTTCTTGCTGTTCCATATTTTGTTCAGCTGATTGAATGCTGATGTTGCCTTCCCAATACGACACTTCAGTTCATGGTCGAAGTCACTGGCGTTGTTGATGGAGCTGCCTATGTATGTGGAGTTCTCTACTTCTTCCACTTGTTTTTGGTCGATGAGAACATCTGTTGGTCCCTGGTGTTTACCTGTCAGCATGTTTGTAGTCTTTTTGGCACTGATAATGGGACCAATGTTGCCTGCAAACTTGCTGATGCTGTCTACAAGCACCTGCAGATCTTGAGTGGTGCTTGCAAGAACGACAACGTCATTGGCAAAATCCAGAACTGAGAGGCTGTTTCCTTCTGTCCACTTGATTCCCTTTCCTTGGGCTGTTTGTTTCAAAACTCAGTCAATGGCAAGGCAAAGAGGAGAGGGGAGAGGATACAACCTTGCCTTACTCCGGTGACAACTTCAAACCAGTCACTGTAGCCATCTTCCGTCCTGACCCTGTACTTGGAGTTTGTGTAAATTTGCTCTATGGCCGACACACCTTTCTCTGGGATGCCGTAGGTTTTCATGATTTTCCACAATGATGGTCTGTGGACACTGTCAAATGCTTTGGTGAAGTCAATGAAGCTGATGGCCAGGAGTACTTGGTGCTCTCCACACTTGTGCGGGGGGTGGGGGTGGGGGTGGGTGGGGGGAGCGGGGAGAATTGAATCGTCTTCAGACAGGAAAATAAAATGATGGGAAGTAGGAAGCACTAAGTCTACACTTCTTAGGGAGATGTGGAAAGAGAGGGGGCAGCGCGCGCGCACGTATGTGTGTGTGTGTGTGTGTGTGTGTGTGTGTGTGTGTGTGTGTGTGTGTGTGTGTGTGCGTGTTGTGTGTGTGTGTGTGTGTGTGTGTGTGTGTGGTGTGTGTGTGTGTGTGTGTGTGTGGAGTTAGTGGAAGCAGGAGTCGTCAGAATTTATACGTCTTCATATGGGATAGACATTTATAGTTAAAAAGAAGGACCAGGTCTGCTCTTCTTCATTGGGGTGGGGGCGGGAGGAGGAGGGGGTGGGGTGGGGGGGGGGGGGGGGGGGGGGGGGAGTTGAGGGTCACTGGAAACAGGAATCTCGAAACATACAGGACTTCATATGAAAAAACGTTCGGTAGAAATAGGAAGCCCTAAATCTGAACTAGCCTAGTTCAGGGAAGAAAAAAAAACGTTCACTTGAAATACGTAGCACTAGATCTACACTCCTTCATGAGAGAAAGTCCATGGGAACAAGGGGCACTAAACCTACACAGCTTCACAAAGGGGGATGGTGGGGGGGGGGGGGGGTTCACAGGAATGAGGAAGTGTTAGATTTATACCTCTTCAAAGGGGGGACAAATTCAATGAAAGTAGGAAGCACTAACTGTAAACTTTCTTATGGGAAAACAAATTAATGGGCACATGGAGCACCGAATCTACAGTTCGCAATAGTGGAAGACGCTTAATGAAAATAGGAAGTGCTTCATCTACACGCTTTCATAAAAGAAGAAGTGAAATGGAAACAGAAAGCACAAAGTTTTCGCTTTTTCATCGTGGGATGCTTCAGGAACAGGAACCTCTAAATCCACATTTCTTCCTAAGACAATTCCAGTTAAATAGGAAGCTCTAATGTTACATTTGTTCATGGGGGAAAAAAACTAAAAATGGAAAACTGGAGGGCTAAACTATACTTCTTCATGGCAAAAAAAAAAAAAGAATAAAAAATTTGGAACGTAAATCAAATTTTTCTTCACACAAAAAGTTCAAGAAAAGGGAAAACTACTCTAAGCTTTTGACGGGGAGAAGTTGATGAAAATAAAAACATAACAAAAAGCATTTTGACGGGGAAGTTGAGAAAATGAAACAAAACATAACATTTCGACAGGGGGAAAGTTGAGAAAATAAAACAGTAACCTAACTTTTTGACAGGGGGAAAAAGTTGATGAAATAGAAACAGAAACCAAACATTTTGACGGGATTTTGATAAAAAATAAAAACAAAATTTCTAAGGTTTTACAGGTTTGATAAAAACAAAACAGGTTGGTGTGTGGGGGGGGTGTGTGTGGTGTGAGTGCGCGCCGCGTGTGTGCAGTGAGTGATGAGTGATGTGTGTTGTGCGTGTGTGTGTGTTGTATGTGTGTGTGCCGGGGGGGGGGGGGGGGGGGGGGGGGGGGGGGGAGATTTGGATAATTAGTGGAGGGATGAAGTCTCGGGGGTAGTACAAATCAATATATGTTTTTGAATGAATAAGGAGGGAGGAAAGATAATGTTGCCCGAAACGGAGAAAAAATGTGGTAAATTTTGATTGATTCTTTAAAGGATTGATGATTTTGAATGTAAAATTTTTTTATCATTTTGATTGTTGATTGGATGATCTTTAAAGCCGGGGTGTGGGCGACATTGATTGGCAAACTGGGGGAAGATGATGCCTCTCTGTATGCAACAGTAAAGATTACACAAAAGATAAACCATTTGGGTTTTTGAAGAAAAAGTAAACTTCTGCTGCTGTCGCGTCTGTCTTTTGTCTTCGTCTGTCTCTCTCTCCTCTCTCTCTCTCTCTCGCTCGCGCGTTCCGCTTGTTCCTCCCCAGTTCCCTCGCTCGTTCCGCTTTGCCTCTTCTGTCTCTATCTCTCCCCCCTCTCTCTTTCTTCTTTTCCCCCCTCCCCTCTCTTTCTGTCCTTCTTCCCCCCTCCCCTCTTTTTCGGTCCTCTCTCTCTCCCTCCCCCCCTTTTTCTGTCTCTATCTCTCCCCCCTTCCTTTCTGCTTTTCTCCCCCTCCTCTCCTTTCTGTCTTACCCCCCTCCCCTCTTTTCTGCCTCTCTCTCCCCCCTCCTCTTTTGCCTCTCTCTCTCCCCCCCTCTCTTTCTGTTCCTCTCTCTTTTTTCCCTTTTCTTTTTGTCTTCTCTCTTCTCTTTCTGTCTTTTCCATCTCTCTCTTTCTGTCTGTCTGCTGTCTCTCTCTCCCCTCTCCCCCTCTCTCTCCCCTTTTCCCCCTCTCTCTCTCTCGTTCGCTCGCTCGTTTTGTTCCGCTTTGCCCTCTCCATGTAAACTTTGAAAAAGGGTATTGAAAATAAGTTTTTTGGCTTTTGTTATCCTCTTTTAAATTTTTGGCAGTGGAATCTTGGGGGAAAAAAACAACCTGGATGGGTGGATGTGTGAGGAAAAAAGTTGCAGGAGAGGGGGAAAAGCCCTTGATGGAAAGTATTAGAAATGATGTAAAAGGTTGATGTTTGGTTAGTTTGCAAAAATTGAAAATGGTGAAGCAATTATTGCGTGCATGAATATACCCATGGAAAGTTATTAAACATGTTTGGTTTAGATTTTTATGAGAAGCGTTTGGAAAGGTCAGCTCCATTTTTGGCATCAATTGCTGACATTGACGGAAGGAATCATGGATGTTTGGAGAGATTGCGGTGGGTGGGGCGGATTGGGGTAGGTTAGTGTATGGGGAGGGGATTTGGCGGATAAAAAACAGATTGGGACTTGGGGAACTTGTATAGGGGGTAAAAAAATTGAACTTCCCGAAAAGGGTTTAAATTTTTAACTTTATTTGAAAAAGGGGATGCAAAGATCGGGTTGATTAAATTTTGCGGGAGGTGGTGGGGTGAACTCGGGGGGATTTGATGCTCTGTTTATGTTGTTATATGATTTGATGTCTGAGTTCAGACAGGTTTACAGAGATGTTGAAGGTTTCCTGATTAATGTTAGCGACGATCTATCCTTTTTTTTCGTATTACCAGTAATTTCATGAAAAATTTTCAAAAATTTAAAAGTTGACAGGGCGGGTTCATGCGCGCGCGCGGCGCTCTCCCCTCCCCCCCCTCCCCTCCTTTTTTTTTTTATATAGTCAATGGAAGGTAACAAGAAAATTTTTTCCCTATGTTTCTGCTTTTTTGAAGTCAACTTTTTTTTTTTTTTTTTGGTGTGCATTGAGGGACAATTCTCTTTTTCTTGGAAAAGACGTCATTACTGCCATGGGTGGGGTGTGGGGGGTTATACTATTTGATGTTTTTTTTCATTAAGTCACATCTACATTTTTTTTTTCTAAGTTTTTCACTACAATGAAAAGGGCAAAGTATAAGTGCTGTACGAGAAACGGTGAATGAGGGGGGACACAATTCCCAAATGCTTTGAGGGTTGAATTTCCTTGTTTTTTTTTTTCCCTTTAAAAAGTTGTTTTTGATCATCTGTGCTTTTTTAAACTTCTTTTTGTATTGTGTTGTTTTTGAAAAAAAGTAGGATTTTCGGGCCAAATGTTCATAAGTATAAAAGGGTGGAAAAAGGGGAGTGGATTTATTGCATTGTTTAACGGATTTTTTTTTGGAAATGCTGTCTTTGATGTTTTTGCTTTTTTAATAACCTTGAAAGCTTGACAAAATTTATGTTTTTTATACTGACCTTATTTAGGGAATCTTCCCCCTGACCCTGTTTCTTTTTTCCTTAAACTTTTTCAAACCCGTTTTACTTTTATTGAAATATCAGATGCATAACCCCACTTACCCTTCCCCCCTGCTCCCCCCCCCCCCCCCCCCCCCGCCATCCCCCCCCAAAAAAAAAAAAAAAACAGATAAAACCCGCCCTGCTGTATTGAAATACTCAGGGTGCATAACCCCATTTACCCCCCCCCCCCTTTCCCCCTGCTCCCCCCCCCCCCCCCCAAACTTTATCAAACTGACTTACTGTTTTAAAATACACAGGGATGAAATAACGGGGGACACGAATTGCCTTGCTGATGAATTGGGGGGGTTGAATGACTGGATAAATAGACGGGGGCACAAATTCCCCTATGCTGATAAAAGTTGATGGTTGAATGACATGGAGAAATAGGGGGGGGGACACGAATTCCCCCTAGGGGATAAAAGTTGATGGTTAATTAAGGAGAATAGACGGGGACACGCATTTCCCTTGCTGATAGAAGTTAGGGTTTAATGTACAGGGATAAATAGAGGGGGGACACGCTTCCTATCTGAAGAAGTTGATGGAATGTACTGGATGAAATAGACGGGGCACCATTGCCTATGCTGATAGAAGTTGGGGTTAAATGTACATGGATGAAATAGAGGGGGGACACGCTTCCCTAGCTGAAGAATGGAGGGTTGAATGTACATGGATGAAAATAAGGGGGACCGCATTCCCTATGCGATAGAAGTTGAGGTTGAATGTACATGGATGAAAAGGGGGGGACACGCTTTGCCATGCTGAAGAAGGTGGGAATGTACATGGAGAAATAGGGGGGACACGCTTCCCTTGTATAAAATTTGATGGTTGAATGTACGGGATGAAATAGAGGGGGGGGACACCATTGCAGCTGATAAATTGATGGTTGAATGTACTGGATGAAATTAACGGGGGACACCATTCCCTATGCTGATAAAGTTGATGGTTGAATGTCATGGATGAAATGAGGGGGGCACGCATTGCCTAGGAAGAATTTGAGGTTGAATGCATGGATGAAGTAGACGGGCCGCTTGCCTATGGATAAAAGTTGATGGTTAAATGTACATGGATAAAAATAGAGGGGGGACACCCCATCCCTATGCGATAGAAGTTGGGGTTTTGAAGTACAGGATAAAAAGCGGGGACACGCAGCTATGTGAAAAAGTTGAGGGTTAAATGTACATGGAGAAATAGACGGGGGACCGCATTGCTATGCTAAAGAAGTTGAGGGTAAAATGTACATGGTAAAAGAGGGGGGACACGCATTGCCTATGCTGATAAAAGTGATGTTTGAATGTACGGATAAATAGGGGGGGACACCATTGCCTATCTGATAAAATTGTGTTGAATGCGGGGATGAAATAGAGGGGGGACACGCTTGCCTATTGATAGAAGTTGATGGTTGAATGTACATGGATAAAATGAGGGGGGACACGCATTGCCTATCTGAAAATTGAGGGTTGAAGAACGGGTTTATTGGGGACAGCATTCCCTATGCAGAAAGTTTGAGGTTGAATGTACGGATGAAGTAGACGGGGGACACGCTTTGCCTATGCTGATAAAGTTGAGGTTGAATGTACAGGGGATGAAATAAGGGGGACACGTTTTGCCTTGCGAAAAGAAGTTATGGTTAAATGACATGGATGAAAAAAACGGGGCACAATTGCCTATTGATAAAATTGATGGTTGAATGTACATGGATGAAAAGCGGGGGACACGAATTGCCATGCTGATAAAAAGTTATGGTTGAATGTACAGGATAAAATAGAGGGGACAGAATGCCTTCGTAGAAGTTGATGGTTGAAATACTGGATGAAATAGACGGGGCCGAATTCCCTGCTGATAAAAGTTATGGTTAAAAATGCGGGATGAAATGGGGGGGGACCAAAATTCCCTGCTGATAGAATTGATGGTTAAATGTACATGGATAAAAGAGGGGGAACATTGCCTGCTGATAGAATTGATGGTTAAATTTACAGGGATGAAATGACGGGGGACACAAATTCCCCTGCGAAGAAGTTGATGGTTAAATAAAACAGGGTGAAATAGCGGGGGACACGAATGCCTATGTTTATAGAATTTGAGGTTGAATGTACAGGGTAAATAGAGGGGGGGCCACGAATTGCCTAGCTATGAAGGAGGGTTGAATTACATGGATGAAATAAGGGGGGGACACAAAATGCCTATGCTGAAGAAGTTGATGGTTAAGTACATGGTGAAATAGACGGGGACACCTTGCCTTGCGAAAAAGTTGAGGGTTGAATGTACATGGATGAATTAACGGGGAAAACCCTTTGCCATGCGATAGAAGTTGAGGGTTGATTTTACGGGGATGAAAAAGCGGGGGACCGCTTGCCTATGCTGAAAAGAAGTTGATGGTTGAATGTACATGGATAAAATAGACGGGGAAAACCCCCATTCCTATGCGGATAAATTTTGAGGTTAATGTACAGGGGGATGAAATAGACGGGGACACGCATTGCCTATGCTGATAAAGTTGATGTTAAAAGTACATGGATGAAATAGACGGGGGACACGAATTCCCTTTTGTGATGAAGTGTGGTTAAATGTGCTCGTTGGCTTTTCTGTGAAAGGTTGTTTTTTGTAATCTGTGTTTTTTAAAACTTCTTTTTGTATTGTTTTGATTTTGAAAGAAGAAGGGTTTTGATGGGCCAAGTTAAAAATTTTTGCAGATGATTTAATTTATGTGGATGATGGCGTTTTTTTTAGATGCATTGATTCGGGGGAAGGGAAGATTTTTGTCATGATGTTTTTTGTTGTTTTTAATAACCCCTTGAAAGCTTTTAAAAAAGTTATTCATTGTATACAGACCTTATTTTACAGGGGTATTTCCCCTCTGACCCTGTTTTTTCCTTTTTAAAAGGAAAATTTTTTCTTTCGCCCCTTTTGGTGCCTCCTCCCCCCCCCCCCCCCCACGCCCCCCCCCCCGAACTTTTGCCAACCCTCTTATGTTAATTAAAGCACACGGGCATAGCCCCACTTACCCCCCTCCCCCCCCCCCCCCCCCCCCCACCCCCCCACCGTTTTCCCGTCCCCCTCTCCACCTTTCCGTGACAAAAAAAAAGGCCCCCCAAAAGAAGAGGTCAGGGAATTGTGTTCACAAGTACATTAGCGCACAATACGCGCGCGTGAGAATGATTCCACACCCATCCGCTCACCCCTTTCCTTTTCCCTTTCTTGTTAGTGAGGGTGCGTGCGGCGTGCGAGCTGAGTGTGTGTGTGTGTGGGAGTGTGAGTGGTGAACGTCGTTTATTTCCTTAGTTATCTTGTTTACAAAAGGGGAAGCATATGTTCATTTTTTTCTTCAAAGTCGGGTTTGGCTTAGTTTGTTATGCTTTATCATTTTTCCCATTCCCTTTACAGGTCTATTGTGTCCTTTTTTTTGTTCTTCTTCTTCATCTTCTTTTTTCTTGTTCTTTTTCTTTCTTCTTTTTCTTCTTTTCTTTTTTTGCACCTGCCCCCTGGTTGGTAAAGAAAATTTTTGACTCATTTTTGATTAAAATTGTAGTGTTGTAGTTGGTTTTTTTTTTTTTTTTCAGTGGGCATTTGTTTTTGGAAAGGTTTTTGTCTTTTTTTTAATTGTCATTGGTCGAAAGTTGAGAGCACAGCTGAAAAAAAAAATGGCACACATTATGGCTGAAAGGGGAAAAAACATGAAAAGTAAGGTATTTAAAGAGGAAGGACTCTATGCGAAATCACTTTGAATTGCCAAAGGGCTTGGGGATTCCAAAAAAAAGGATGTGTTTCAATTTTTTTTTTTTTAAGACAAAAAAAAATACTCTTTTTATTTTCTACAAACACCCCCTTTTACAAGTAAATTAAACGTCAGATAAAAAGTGAATGGGGTTTGAATGTGTTTTGCTTCAAACAAACCTCGATCGAGGGTTGAATACTCTTTAATAATAACTTTTAATTTAAAAAAAAGAAAAAATTAAAGATGCCTGGGAATTACAAATAGTAACTATTAAACAAAGGGAAAAGATTTGTATTAGCGAAAATCTATGGCCCCAAAAATGATGAACCCCCTTTCTTTGAAAATATAAAAAAAAATAGCAGATTAAAATGTCCCCAACATAAAAATGGCAGGGGACTGGAATCTGGGTTTTTGATCCTAGTAAGGATTATCACAAAATAAAAATATCAATAACGCTCGCGCACAGGGAAAAAGTTTTAGAAATTATGTTAGATTTGAGCTGTTTTTTATATGGGGAGGTTTTAACCAAAACGAGGCGATAACTTGGAAAGACCAAAAAACCCTTTTAACAAAGCAGGCTAATTTCTTTTTTCTGTCCGACACGCTTATCATTTTAAAAAAGATGCTCATTTTGTTTTGGGAAAAGAAAAAATTATCTTGAATTTCAAAATGTTTCTTTTTAAAAAAAAGAGAGGAAAAGGATTCTGGAAATTTTAAATTTTCTTCTGAGAGACAAACAAATGAAATTGGTAATGAAACATTTAAAGAAAACAAAGGGACAATATGCATTTTACCCTTTCAAAAAACACTTGTCATAATATCCCCAATGTCAAATCCCGTTCTCAATTTCAGACCAATTTTTTTTGAAACCAATTATGGGAAACAGAGCAAAACAATAACATTCTTTTCGCAAAATAAAATAGAAATGAAAAAAAAAACAAATTGAAAAAACAATACAAATTTGGGAAAACAAAATGGCTTACTGGGAAAAAGACTGGGGAGATCTTGAAAAACAAAAAGGAAGACTGAGTGAGTTAAGGAAAACGAAAATTGAAGGAATAATGATTCGACCGAGCCAAATGGGGATCATACGGGGAAAAAAAAAGCAATATTTTGTTTACGGGGAAAGGAATTTTTTTAAGCAAAAAAGCTTAAAATTTCACAGACCAAGGGCAACTCTGACAGAAAGGATGTATGTTAAAAGAACAAAGAACTATTAGAAAACTTATACACAAAAAGGAAATAAGTGATATTGGATTTGGGAAAATTAGTGTAACCCGCCAAAATCAGTCGCTAGAATCCGAACCGTTGGAGGGATTTAATCCTTTAAAAAAACCACCAAAGTCTAAAAAAAATGGGAAAAAGATAAAGAGTCCTGGAAAGATGGGAGACAGAAAATTTTTTAAATTCTTTTTTGGGGCGTTTTGAGTTTTTTTTACGTCCAGGGCGGGGGAAATCGTTGTGGTATTGAAGGCATAAGATGATTATTATTGCAGGCTTAAACACACCAAGGTTATCTTTGCACTCATACAGCATAGCACACTCTTGCGCCCCTCAAACATTCACCTCTCTCTGGGGGAAAGGATGCACCTTGTCTCTCTCCTAACACACTGAAACAAGAAATACAATTTCTTGCCTTATAATTAATCATGAACAAACAAATCACACACAAGAAATATCAGAACAAAAAGATCAATACTTTCCCAATCCCGGGGTTTTAATAAAATGACTTTTACCTGGCCAGGGTTTTCACACCCAAAAAACGCTTTCACACCACACCCCAGTTCTTGAACAAGTTTTTTTTCAAGTCTTCTTTAGCACTGCTTATGGTGACGCCCCTTGGGGTTATGGGTCCAGGGTTTCAGATGGGTTTCGTGGTCGTCTCTGGATCTCGCCGTAGAAATCTTCTTCTTCGTCTCTTTCACCCACCCGGGTTCAAAGTCATTTGTCGTCTTCACCCCCCCCTGGGGTTCAAATTAGTTTCTTTCTTCCAGCTTTTCTCAACCCTAAGACTTGCTGTCTCTTCTATCCCCAAAACCCCGTTTCTCTCGACCCTTTCTCTGTCCGCTCACTCCTCTCCTCTCTCTCCTCTCTCCTCTGCCTTTTTCTCCCCCTCCTGGGGTTGTTCCTCTACGTTTTTCTCCCCAGTTTTTTTATAGGGAGGGAAACAAAGGGTCCCTTTCGGGGACCTTTTTCCACGCGCTTCCAAACCCCCATTCACAAGTACCCTGAACTTCATTTGTACTTCTCCCACATATCGCATTTTTCCACACCCCCCCCCCCTAATTGATTAGCAAACCAACTTACCCCCAAAGGACATCGAAAAATTTCCCCCCCGACTTCGGGGGTTCTTAACCGTAAATTTTTTTAGGAGGGGACTAAACCCCACCCCGCATTCAGCCAGCCCGACAATAAACCAAACAGGACCCACGGCAATCCACCAACGAATCCCAAAACTCCTGCTCTTCACTGCGTTTACAAAAGAACCTCAGCTGACTGAGCATTTTTGCACTCACTTGGGGGCCGAGGGCGTGTGTTACACCCTTCCCCCCCTTTTGCCCCCGGGGAGGTCCGAAAAACTCTCCAGGTGTTTTTTGTCATCTGACCACGCGGCCTTCTTTCACACCCTTCGGCCGGTGCGGGGGTAAAGGGACCCTGGTTTAAATTTGGGCTATTTACTATTGTATACCCCCGTACAATGTCCCTTTGCCTCCCAAACGCTAATGCCTTTTGTGAAGGTTTCACGCCCTTGACAAAAATTCCCCCCCTCGAAGACAAGCCCTGCTTGGGTTTAAAAATTAAAAATTCAAGGAGATGAAAAACCATAATTTTTCCCATTTTAAACCCGTGCTAATACGGCCTCTCATAAGCCCACTTTCACCCAAAAACCACGCAAGATGTGTTTTCAACAAAAATTTGAGAAAAATAATACATACCACTACCAACAAATTTAAAAATAAACTGGGAAATTCACCAGCCAAATCATGTGGGCCCTATAATCATTTTGTTTTTTTACGGAAAACTCCCCCCTTTCTCTTTATACACTGGGCCCCCAACCACGACGTCCGCTACGCGACCTGCAAAAGACACACCACCCACTACCGACTTCTCGACCCACCATTTTATTTTTGGGCCCAACTTTTTGGGGAAAACCTCTGCCCCATTTCCTACACACACCTTTTCCTACCCCCCGGGATGTGCGCATGTGCACAGAAAAACCCGATACGCCAAGGTACCGGGGATATACTCTGCGTCATGCCCTTTTTTGAGGCCTTCTTAGCGAGATGCCCGACGACGTCACTGTTTTTCTGACATCACCCCCCTTTCTCGCTTGTAGGGCCCAAAATCTGTCGTTTTGTCTTTTCCCCAACCGAGTGAGTGACGTTTGGGAAATACCCCATCCTTTACTCAAAAAACCATTGTCCCTTCCCTTAACACGTTTCTTCTGCCCCGTATGGCAAAACCGAACAGCTTACTGACGAGTAGTGCCCTTTTGTTCTGCCGCAATGAGAGGGGTTGGTCCATGGAAACAAAAGCTCCAATGCTTTTGGAGTGTTTTTTAACTCCTGGGGCGCTTTTCCCCCACGTGATCCTTTTCCCTGATTCAAAAACCCGAAATCACGGGCGGGTCTCCCAAAAACACGTGCCCTGGGGTGTTTCCAACACCAAACATACGGGGCTTTTGGAAAAGCCAACGCCTGAAATCCCCATAGAATGGGTATCAAAGAACCCAGGGCCGGTTTTTTTAAAATTTGCTACTGTTCCATCTATTGCTACACCTCTGTGTTTTACCCCGTAATTGTCCCCCCAAGGGACCCTTCACCATGACACATGCACCCAGAGTCTCTAATGACATTAAACCACATTTTTCCCTACTCTGCCTTTGTGCAACCATGTTTTGCCTGAATCTGTGAACACACAGCACAATCCGGACAAAATAACCCTGTCATCTTTTCCATCTCTTTCTACCTTCTCTCACTTGGGGCCCATCCCCCATTGGCTGTTCTGTGATTAAATTACAAACCTAGCCAAGTGCCTTCTTTTTGCCAAAAAACAGGTAAAGCCATTCCTGCCACGTGGCATTGGTTTTCACCCTGTTTGCCACGTGACCGTGGGGCCCACGGGTGGGTACTGCGACTATTGCGTGAGTCATGTCAGCCTCTAGCCTCTGAATATGCTTCCAGGGTTTCCTCTTTTTCAGGAAAAACACGCCCGCTTCCCTATGTCTCGCGTCTCAAGTACCTCAGCTATTGTGGGTTTCACCTTTTTCCTTAATGTGATGGTGGGGGCCCTCCCACAACCATCAAGTATCTGTTCCTTTTTCACCAGTGTCTTGAGGCCCTTTAAAATCACTGTCTACTCCCCTAAAATTCTACCCCTTGTTGAAATAGTGATCCGTTAACACCCAACTGGTGTAGTTTTCCCCTGTTCGTTCCGCCCCGCGAAACTTTCGCCCAAAAACCCTTTTTCAGTCAAATCATACGCCTTTATATGCTTTTTCACCTTGTCAAAATCCTTGACACCTTTGGGTAAGGTGGAAACAGTGTGTAACGCACGACCGTCAACAAGGCAGACAGGGTTTTTTGCCCAGCACTTGGGCCCGCCCCCGTGCTCGGGAAAATATTCAAACCGACGAATAGGCAAAACATCGAATCAGTTTTTTTCAAAAAGTGGGGGTTTAAGTTCGGGGCACAACTTGTCTGCGGGCCCACTGACTCAGAATGGTGCCATTCATGCGATTTTCAACTTTTTTTCCAACCAAATTTTTTTTTTGGGTAAAAACCCATTCCCCCTTTTGCTCCGCTCTGGGGAGCTGCACTCTCTGCATCTGCTCTAGCTCTGGCAGCTGCCTCTCGCACTGCCCTTTTGGGCCCTTTGACCAGTAGTTTCTGCCTCTAGATTTCTTTTGACAGCCCCAAGCTTTCCTTTTTTTTAAACTTCCTTCTTTGCCCTTTCATCTCTCTCAGTCTTTGCGATTTCAATAAATTACGCAGTTATTCCCCCGTATACCTAGTTTTTCCCCTAAAACAAACAGTTTCCAATGAGAGAAAAAATTTTTTCGCCATTTTCTTTTTTTAAGTTTTGCACCACTAAAAAAATTACGCTTAAAACCCGGGAAAAAATTTGGGACACAGTTTTCTTCTAAACGTTACGAGTTTCCCAACCAAGGGAGTGTTCCTAACAAAAAGGACCTTTAAACTTAAACCCAGCTTCGTGAGAGTTAGACTAGAACCTCGTTCTTGTTTCTCTGAACGACCCTTTGATTAATACAACCACCCAACCCCAAGTCAATACTCAAACTCAAAGAACTAAAGGAATAATTGAAAGCTAATTAAATTGCCTTTAGTGGGGCCCTTTGCCCATACTACCCCCGACTCATTTGTTTCCCTCCTGAAACAAAATTTTGGGGCCCTGCAATCCGGGGAGGCTCGCACTTTGTCCAGGACGGGGGGAAAAACGTGGGATTGCTTAAGGCACTAAGTTGATGTTATTTTCAGGCTTTAAAACACCCAAGGTTATCTTTGCACTATACAGCTATGCACACCAGCGCCCATCAACATTCGCCCTCTCTGGGAAGGGATGCCCCCATTCGTCTCCTCCTAACACGACTGAGAACAAGAAATACAAATTTTTTTTGCCACTTATAATTAATCATGAACAATCAAATCAACACAAAGAAATATCAGAAATAAAAGATCAAAACTTCCTAATCCCGGGGATAAAAAATGATTCTTACATGGCCGGTTTTCACACACTAACCACGCTTTTACACCCCACCACAGTTTTTGAACAATTTCTTCAAGCTTCTTCGCAAATAGGAAGAAACAAAATTGACTGAGGATTCGTTGCAAAAAAAAAAAAATAAAAATTGATAAAAACCTTTTGGTGGTAGTCAAATCCCTTTTTGAAAAAACTACGTTTTAAACCATAGGCCCGTTTCAAAGTCTATGGCCTATGGGTTAAACGCATTTTCTCACTAATGGATTTGACTACCACCAAAGGTTTTTATAAACTTTATTATTTTTTCATCTTCTTCAGCACTGCTTGATGGTGACGCCCTTGGTTGACTGGCTCCAGGTTTCAGGACTGGGTCTTCGTGGTCGTCTCGGGGATCTCGACGTAGAACTCTTCTTCTTCGTCTCTTTCCCCCACCTCTGGGTTCAATGTCAGTTTGTCTGTCTTCACCCACCTCTGGGCTTCAAACTTAGTTTTTCTTCTCTTCCAGCTTGTCTTCAACCCTAAGACTTGGCTGTCTCTTCTATCTCCCAGACCACGTTTCTCTCGACCCTTTTTCTGTCCTGCTCACTCCTCTCTCTCTCTCTCTCTCTCTCTCTCTCTCCTCTGCCTTCTCTCTCCCTCTCCTGGTGTTGTTCCTCTCACGTTGTTCTCCCTCAGTTTATATAGGGAGGGAAACAAAGGATTCCCTTTCGGGCCATGCCTTTGTCCACGCTGCTTCTCAAACCCCTAGTTCACAAGTACCCTGAATTCTTCATTTGCTACATTCTCCCACACATCAGCATTTACACACACCCCTACCTAATTGATTAGCAAACACACACTTAGCCCCAGATGGACATCGAAAATTCCCGCCGACTTCGGTGGTTATTTAAACACAGTAATTTCTTAAGGAGGGCTACTACAACCTCCACACGCATTTAGCCAGCCTGACAATAGAACCAACACAGTGACCCACGGCAATACCATCCGAACGAATCCAAGACTCCTGCTCTTCACTGACTGTTTACAAAAGAACCTCAGCTGACTGAGCATTTAGCACTCACTTGTGAGCGCCGAGGTCGTAGTGGTTACATCCCTTCCCCCTTTCGCCACAGGGCAGGTCCGAACTCTCTCCTAGGTGTTGTTTGTCATCTGACCACGTCGGCCTTCTTTCACACCGTTCGGCCGTGTGCGATGGGTAAGGCACCCTGGTTAATTGGTCTATTACCTATTTGTATACCACGTACAATGTCCCTTTGCCTCCAAGCGTCTAATGCCTTTTGTGAGAGGTTTCACGCTCCTTGACATTATCCGTTCTCTAAATGAGGGTACAGTAACGGAGGAATGTCTATAACACAAAAAGAAGGAATAATTATTGGTCTTCCTAAAGGAGAGAAACCGCGAGAATTCTTGAAGAACTGGAGACCTATCTCACTTCTAAATGTAACCTACAAAATTGCTTCAGCCTGTATTGCAAACAGAGTAAAAATGGTTTTACCAAAACTCATAAACGAGGACCAAACGGGATTCGTTCCAGGTAGAATATAGGTGATAGTTTAAGAACAATATACGACTTAATTTCTTATTTAGAAGTGAATCGCTTACGAGGGTTATTAATTTCTGTCGATTTTGAGAAAGCTTTCGATTCAGTTAACTGGTCATATATGAATAAAATTCTGGCTGCATTTGGATTCGGAAACGGAATACAACGATGGATATCATCTTTTTACGATAAGATAAAGTCTTACGTAATAGTGAACGGGAAAGTGTCGTCATGTTTTCAATTGGAAGAGGTTGTCGCCAAGGGGACCCTATATCTCCATATCTATTTGTTTTGTGTGTTGAAGTACTAGCAAACAAAATAAGGCAAGATAACGATATCAAAGGCATAAAGATAGAAAACA
The DNA here is from genome assembly GCA_018398815.1 of Conus ventricosus. Taxonomy (NCBI): domain Eukaryota; kingdom Metazoa; phylum Mollusca; class Gastropoda; order Neogastropoda; family Conidae; genus Conus; species Conus ventricosus. The sequence goes on from CM031613.1 coordinate 6,295,578, forward strand.
CAGAATTTAAGATAAATCAGTTTGCAGACGACACCACCTTTACATTAGGAGATAAATCATATGAAAAGTTATTTAAAACCTTTATGAATTTGAGCAAATAACAGGACTGAAATTGAACTATGAAAAAACGTTTAATGTTTGGTTAAGTATAGATAAAAACTCTACAAAAACATATTTACCCCACTATAAAATGGAATGGAACCCCTCAAAATTCAAAATTCTAGGACTGTGGTTTACGAATAGGCTATGGGATATGACGGAAATTAATATGAAAGATAAATTCTCAGAAGTCCAAACTTTGTTCAAAATATGGACAAAAAGAATAATAACACCATTAGGTAGAGTAACTGTGCTCAAATCATTAGTGCTATCAAAATTGGTGTACTTATGGATCCTTTTACCGAATCCTCCTGATTCCCAGATTGCTTCATTACAGAATATGTGTTTCAAATTTGTTTGGAACAACAAAAATGATAAAATTAAAAGAAAATACTCGGTACATGATATACAGAAGGGAGGGATAGTATACCCGACCTGAAAAATGTACATCGGCTCCTTGAAAATCGCCTGGATAAGGAAAGCGTACATGTACAATAGTAAGGGGAAAATGATATTACATTCATTATGTCCCGAAGTAAGTAATCTTGAGGCATATGGTCCTGATAGATTTACTGAAAACAGTATCATTAACAAATTTTGAGAAAGGAGTTTTTCAAGCATATCAAAGGTTCTGCAAACAGGTAGAGTTATACGAAAGTACAGATTTAGCCACTGAACCTATTTTTTGTAATGAGAAATTCAAAGTGGGAGAAAAATCATTCTTTTACAAGAAATGGATGCAGAAAAATGTATTTTTAGTTAAACATTTACTCAACGAGGATGGTAATTTTGTAAGCCACAATGAATTGTCAGAAAAAATGGGAATTCAGGTCAATTTTCTAAATTATGTAAGCTGTGTGCGTTCGATCAAAGCTTACGCAAAGAAAAGAAGACTGACATTAGAGAGAAACATTAGTAATGTTAAAACTTTAGCACTTCAAAAATTTGTAGTTTACTAAGGGAACACGTACTATATTACGATATTATGGTAGAAGCTAATGAAGTTTTTAACATAAGCGCCTTTGTCAAGTGGGAACAGCGTCTTGATATACCTATTGACTGGATAGAGGTACTGAAAAGGATTAAGAAAATCAAAGAAACAAAACTGAAGTGGTTCCAAATTAGAATATGCCACAGAATTTTGGTAACAAATAGTGTGCTGAAAAGTATGCAGATTGTTGATAGCGACAAATGTAATTCTGTAATAGAGAAAAAGACTCAATTAACCATTACTTGTGGGAATGTGAGTTTACACACGCTTTCTGGAAAGACCTTGAAAGAGCCCTACAAGTTAATTGTTCACACTGTGAAAGATTATCCCTTAATGTGGAGATTATATTATTTGGGACGGATGAGAAAACAAAAACCGATAATATGCTAGACCTGATAATTTTAATGGGAAAATATTTCATCTATAAATGTAGAATTAACAAAACCAAACCCAATGTAAACATGTTTTGAAAAGGGGCTGAATTATAGATATAAAATGGAGAAATATATGTCCTTGATGGAGATGAATCATGCTACCTACCAAGAAAAATGGTCACCATATATTAAACTACTAGAGGACTAATGGTCATATTATGTACTATATATATACATGTGCATGTATGTATGTGTGAATGTATGAATGTATGTTCAAAATAAGCGCTGTATACTTTTTTGTTGGTTTACTATTTAAAGTCATCCGTGACCTTAGAGCCTCGAGAAAATAATCGTAAATTAAAGTGTGTCTGTACAGTTTAATTTCTCCGAACGCCATACTTCGATGGAGTCGATGGTTTAAGTAATACATTTTATAACCCTGTATTATGTTTGTGTACATTGCTCGGTACGTGTGCCCATTTAAAAGATAAAAATTCTAGATTAGGGGAAAAAACCCCTACGGTAGCGAGATAGTCGTTACTGTATAATTATTTGAATAGTTGGCATTAGATTCATAATTCAAATGATTTTTTTTGGGGGGGGGGGGGGGGGGGGGGGGGGGGGGGGGGGGGGGGGGGGGGGGGGGGGGGGGGGGGGGGAATGGAGGCGATTTTTTTGTTGTTTCCGTTTGATGTGATCTTTGTAACTGTTTGAAATGAAATAAAAGAGCTCTTTTCTCAAAAAAAAAAAAATAGAAACAGTAATTTCTAAGCATTTTGACAGGGATGTTGATGAAAATAGAAACAGTAATTCTAAGCTTTTTGACAGGATGTTGATGAAAACAGAAACAGTAACTAAGCATTTTGACAGGGCGAGTAGGTGATAAAAATAAAACCATCAGGTATACACTTTTTCAGGGAAAGGGGGGGGCGGAGAGAGAGAGAGAGAGGGGGGGGGGGGGGAAGTGTGTCAGTAGAAATCGGAAGCACCAAATCTATGTTTCTTTCTTCTGACAGGAAAAATTCAAAGAAAATGCAAAGCCCCAATCTATACTTCATCACAGGAAAAACAAAACAACAAAACAAAACAAAAAACTCATAAATGGAAACAGGACACGCTAAGTCTACACTAATCTGTGCAAAAGAGAGATCACTGTAGACAATTATATTCTTTTGAATAGCTTTTTCTTGACTGATTTTACCTGTGTGGAAAAAAATCAGGTCGCCCCTCTCCTGGACACACACACACACACACACACACACACACACACACACACACACACACACACACACGTCCCAACAGTACGGCGTGCACATGCATACACGAACGCATTGAACACCATTTTGTTTTCCTCTGGGAACTTGGAAGAAAAAAAAAAGAATTGTTTTATGGATGAGTACGGTGAATAAGGACTGAAGTCTATCCCTTGCTCCGGCATTCACACAGAGAAAAAAAGGCCAGTGCCAGCATCGCTCAGACATGGCCATCAACAGGCCAGTGCCAGCATCGCTCAGACATGGCCATCAACAGGCCAGTGCCAGCATCGCTCAGATATGGCCATCAGCAGCGTTCATGACAGGAGATCCGAATTCCATTCAGTGAGAGTTTTCAGTTCCCTCCCTTTGATGTATGTGCATCCACCACCGGAAGTGTTACTTCATTACTTTGTATCGTTTGCAAGTTGTGACTGATGATGACATTTCAATTTTAGCTCATCCAGAGAGAGAGAGAGAGAGAGAGAGAGAGAGAGAGAGAGAGAGAGAGAGAGCAGTATAAGCATAGCTCAGAGAGAGCTGACAAAAGTCATATTGCAAGAAGACCGAATTCCATTCAACGAGATTTTTCAGTTGCTTCCCTTTGCTGTGCGCGCCACCACCGGAAGTGTTTACTAAATTTCTGTAGACGCAAGTTATGGTTGTAGATGGAATTTCACTTTTAGCTTGGAGAGAGAGAGAGAGAGAGAGAGAGAGAGAGAGAGAGAGAGAGAAATCAGTGTCGCATTCTAGACAGCTAGGCTATGAACAAGGCAACTTGACTTGAATCGTTACTGACTTGTTTTTTTGTTTGTTTGTTTGTTGTTTTTAAAAATTTTTTAAATTACTTTTGTATTTTTGGACCTTAAAATGGTATTTACACGTTTTTTCTTTTTTAACCTTTTCCTCACGTTTGTTCCAAAAGGGTTTCGTAGCATCCCCCTCTATTCATGTTCCCCCCCATTCGCTTTGATGTTAGTTTTTTCCTTGGGCCTGCCACTATGCGCACGGGTTTAATCCCCGTTGTTGACCCTATTTCAGGGGGAGAAGAGGATGCAAAACACACCCCCACACACACAAAAACCACACACCCCCGCACACGCACGCGGCGGGTACGCATGACACACAAAACCCACACACACACCCCACCACAAAACCCACACACAACAACAGAATACATCCCCTTTAAAACGAGAACTTCGGGCTGGTCTTAGGGGCTCTTTGCCGTTTGGACCACGTTCGTTGTGCCCAAAGGTAGGTCTTGCCCTTTTTGGGATCTGGCACTACGACACTTGGTCAAAAACGACACTTCGTAAAACAAACACTTGGTTACAAGAACTTGGTAAAAAACCGTCATTTGGGGCCCAACACTTAGCCCCCAAACATGGGGGGTGGTCACAACAAACCATTTGGGTTCCAACGTCACTTGGTCACAACATGTGGGGGTCCCCAACGACATTTGGTCAAAAACGACATTGGCCCAAAACCCTGTGAGGGTCCAAGACACTTGGTCCCCAACGACACGGGTCAAACATGTGGGGGCCCCAACGCCCACTTGGTCAAAAAAGCACTTGGTCACAACGTCACTTGGTCACAAGGGACACTTGGCCCACAACGTGTGTGTGTGGGGGTGTGTGTTGTGGGTTTTGGGTGTGTGGTGGGTGTGGTGTGTGTGTGAGTGGTCACAACGACACTTGGTCACAACGACATTGGGTCAAAACGTGAGTGGTCACGGACATTTTGGCACAACAAACACTGGCCACAACGTCATTTTGGTACAACATGTGAGTGGTCAAAAACAACCCTTTTTGGTTTCACAAACGCCCATTTGGGCCCATAACGAAAACGTGGCCAAAAAACGACACTTGGCCCAAACATGTGGGGGGCCCCAAAAACAAACATTTGGGGTCACAACATGGGGGAGTAGTCACAACATGTGAGGGGGTCCCAAGGGGACCCCTTGGTCACAACGTCACTTGGCCCAAAAGCGCCCACTTGGCCACAACGTCACTTGGTCAAAAAAACATGTATTTGGCCACAACGCATTTGGGTAAACAACATGTGATTGGTAACAACAACATTGGTCATAACGAAAACTTGGTCACAACGTCACTTGGCCCAAACGACACTTGGCTCCCAAGTCACTGGTCACAACTTTGGGGAGTGGTACAAGCCCTTTGGGGTCACAAACAAACCCCTTGGTCACAACATGTGGTGGTCACAACAACACAGGTCTAACGACATTTGGTCAAAACCCGGTCCCCTTGGTCAAAACCCTGGGGAATTGGATAACGACACTTGGTACAACGTCATTTGGGTCCCCAACATGTGGGGTGGTCAAAAACCGACACGGGTTTCACGCCCGACATTTGGTTCCCCAAATGTGAGGGGGTCAAAACAACTTGGTCAAAAATTGTGAATGGCCCCAAAAACATGTGATTGGTCATAACGAATTTTGGCCCATAAGGGACATTTTGGTCACAACATTTTGAGGGGCCCACAAAGGGACACTTGGTCACAACATGTTAATTGGTCAAAAATGTGAGGGGGTCACAACGACACGGGTCAAAAGGGACACTTGGCCCCCCACGACACTTGGTCAAAAACACATTTGGGCCCCAAAACCGACCTTGGTAAACATGCAGTGGGTCAAAACCAAACCCTTGGGCAAAACAACGTCACTTGGTCAAAACCCGACACTTGGCCACAACAACATTGGCAAAACCCTTTTCACGGGGGTCATAACACATTTTGGGCCAAAACCCGCATTTTTGGTCACAACATGTGAGGGGGCCCAACCAAAACCTTGGCCCAAACACACTTGGCCCAAAAACGACACTTGGTCACGACACTTTGGTGACATCGACACGGGGTCACAACGACACTTGGCCCAAAACAACACGGGGCCCCAAAAACAACTTTGGTGGTCAAAAAGATTTTTCCCCAAACGACACGTGGTCAAAAAACGCCCATTTTGGTCACAACAACTTGTGGTCACAACATGTGGGGTGGTCACAAGACATTTGGGTCAAAAAAACACTGGGCACAACAACCCCGTGGCACAACGACATTTGGGTCAAAAACCAAACACTTGGTCACAACAGTACGGGGTCAAAACGAACTTGGTCAAAAAACCACTTTGGTCAAAACAACACGTGGTCAAAACGACACGTGGTCACAACGAACTTGGCAAAACAACACTTGGCACAACAACACTTTTGGTAAACAACGACACTGGTCACAACGACACTTGGTCAAAACAAAACTTTGGTCACAACAATACTGGTCACAACAACATTTGGGCCCACAACAACAGGGGTTTCTTTAAGGGACGTATTTTTGGGTTCATAAAAAAAACCCCTTGGTACATGGGAATAACCCCCTTTTAAAGGCCTCTGTGTGTGTGTGTGTTTTGTGTGTGTGGGTGTGTGTGTGTTGTTGTTCTCCTCTCTCCTCTCTCCCCCCCCTTTAGCAAAATGAGTGTCATTAAAAGAAAAGCTTACGTAAATATATAAAATAATAATTGGGGGGAAAAAATCCCCCATGGTGGACCAACACAGCGAATGGGACAATAAAATTGGGTGAAAAAATGCCCCATGGAGGACATACAAAAGCCCCGGGGAAAATAATAATTAGGTGAGAAAATGCCCCTGGTGGCCCTTACACGGGCCATGGGAAAATAATAATTGGGTGAAAAGAATGCCCCATGGTGGCCATACACAGCGAAAGGGGACAATAAAAATTTGGGGTTTAAAAGAAGCCCCATGGGGGACATACACAGCGCATGGGAAATTTAATTTTTTGGGTGTGAAAAAGAATCCCCCATGGTGGAATACACACGCATGGACAAAAAATTTTTTGGGTGAAAAGAATCCCCCGGGGTTTTGGACTCACGCGAAAGGGGAAAATTAAAAGGGGGGGGTAAAAAGAATGCCCCATGGGGGACAAAACCCGCGCATGGGACAATAATTTGGGGGTTAAAAGGAATCCCCCATGGTGGACAAACAAGCGCAGGGGACAATAAAAAATTTGGGGTTAAAAAGAATGCCCTGGTGGACATAACAGCGCAGGGGGACAAAAAAAATTTGGGGTGAAAAAATGCCCCAGGGGGAAACATAAAACAGCGAGGGGAAAATAAAAAATTGGGTGAAAAGAATGCCCCATGGTGGAATACACAGCGCATGGGACAAAAAATTTGGGGTTTGAAAAATCCCCCATGGGGGACAAAAACAGCGAAATGGACAATAAAAAATTGGGTGAAAAAAAATCCCCCCATGGGGGACAAACACGCGCAGGGGACAAAAATAATTGGGTAAAAAGAATGCCCCATGGGGAAATTTCAAACGCAGGGGACAAAAATAATTGGGTGAAAAGAATCCCCCATGGTGGACATACCCGGGCATGGGACAAAAAAAATTTGGGGTTTAAAAAAGAACCCCCTTTGGGGGACTTACAAGCGCATGGGACAATAATAATTGGGTGAAAAGAATGCCCCATGGTGGACATACACAGCGCATGGGACAATAAAATTGGGTGAAAAGAAGCCCCATGGTGACATACACAGTGCATGGGACAATAATAATTGGGTGAAAAGAATGCCCCATGGTGGACATACACAGCGCATGGGACAATACTAATTGGGTGAAAAGAATGCCCCATGGTGGATGTCACGTGGGTGATGTCACGTGTAATTGTTCAAGGGAAACGCTATGCTCAATCCCAACTCAATCGCGCTAACCACACAAACATCAAATTCAAACACGGAAATACGAGTACAAAAAAACTGAAACTTTACTGTCACAAAAAAACAGATGTTCACAACATGTTTACATACATATATAAGGACGGGTATACATTTATAACTTCAAAAGGGATGTAAATAAATGGAAGGGACACACACACACCCACGCACACACGTACACACACCCACACACACGCACTCACACACACACAAAATAATCGAATCTCTCTCCACTACCATTCACGCCCCGGCCGGATTCTGGTGGGGCCAGGAGGTAAGGTAGAGCCGGAATGCAATCAAATGGTCAAGGAAGTAAAAAAAAAACAGGAATGCTTGCCAAAAACTGATCCCTCGAAAATTAAAATAGGGATGACCAGGATTGCCAAGATGGAAATCAAGGACAACAACCTGTGGGATGAGACCGGATTACGGTTCAGAAGGAGAAATTTTAGCACTGGATAATTAGATAAGCAAGGCCAAAACAAAGGGGAGCGTCTTGGGCAATACCCTTAGAATGGGGTAGTATACTGGGGAAGTTCAACTGCTAAGGGCTGTAACTAAACATCCAACATTAATTTCACTCTTTTTTTAAACGCTATCAGACGGAGGAACAGTTCATCACAGAAAGATTGATAAACATTGCATGGTTAAACTTGGCAACATAGATAAACTGGAACCCTGCACAAGAAAAAAAAACGCACCATACCGCGGCGACAACCCTGGAAAGCAAGTATATATGGAAGTGCACAACACAACATTCATGTTAGGCAAACATAACTATAATAGAATGATAAAGCGCTCTGCTGACAAAACTGATTTAACGCCTGTCCTTTATCTCTGCAATAAAACGGATGCCAGACTTACGGACCGATCCCCCCAAAGCCTCAACCGGGAGACAGTCCTGTGCGGGTCCAGCGAAGGGAGAGCGCGTCTGTCCGTCGGATGCACACCACGACAGGATAGCGTCCTTTCTCCTTCCAAGGAGATACAGTTACACACAACGAGGCCACGAAGGTCCGATGGTGAAGGTGAAATACACTCCAGTCAGGCACACAGGTGTGGCGGCCGTCCAACACCTGTACACAACAGGTAGGGCAGTGACACCAGCGACCCACGAAGCTGTAGTGGTAGAGAGTGGGGTCGCCGGCGCAACACAAAATGAAGGGGTCAGGCTGAAGGTCCTCTCTCCCAAAGATGGTGCACGGCGGCAGGTGCGTCCTCGTTCCGACCCCGGGGCGAGGAGTCCTTGCGGGTTCCCGGGAGAGGGGCGAGGAGGAGGAAGGGCTGAAGACTGGGAGAGGAAAGGGGAGGGATGATGTGGGCGTAGAAGAAGATGGAGGTAGTTGGGTCAAGCCGTGGTCGCAGCAGCAGCTGCGGTACCGGTGGCGGCAACAGCAGAAACCGGAAAGGCGGCGAGACCCGCTACAGATGCAAGGTCAGCGGCAGCAGCAGCGGCACACAGGTAGGTCAGCCACTGGTGAGGGGAAGGAGGAAAAAACCAACAAGAGGAAGAAGTAGAAGTAGAAGACGAAGTAGAACAAGAAGTAGAAGAACTCCTGGAAAACACACAAAAGATGGTTTCCCAATAAACATGTGCGAAGCAAAAACCCGTAAGCAGACATCCATTACAGAGAGTAACAAGGACAGGCACGGAACACACTGGCAGAGCGCTTGCTAATTTTTGTTCTCAAATAGTATTAAATACATTTCCCCAGTTCAGACACTTTGTCTACATACACATACCCAATAAGCGTTCACAACAGTATATGTCAAACACCCCGGGTTGGCTCTCTTGAGCAAAAAAAAAACCGAATCATCT
>CM031613.1:6314854-6317354 GCA_018398815.1 Conus ventricosus
TATCATTACAATATTAATGATGATGATGATGATGATGATGATGATGATGATGATGATGATGATATCTTCTTCCCCCCCCCCACCCCCATCATCCCTTCCTTCACCCTCCCCCTCTCCTCCCATCCCCCCACTCCCACCAACAGCCCCGCCCACCTTCCCTCTGCTACCCTCTCTCTATTTCGCGTAACTCCCTTATTAATAAACATTTGGTGAATCCTCTTCTTTCACTTCCCTACCTGTTTGACAGTTTCTTCCTTACACACTGCTCGTTTGAACACCTTCATTTTCTTCCTTACACACTCTGCTCGTTTGAACACCTTCATTTTCTTCCTTAGACACTCTGCTCGTTGGAAAACCTTCTTGCCCTCAATACAGCCATTAGAAAAACGTATCATTTTCGGCAGTGCCTACCCTTCCAACAGATAATTTGGTTTTGGGGGAGCTGCATCATGTCTGCAGTTTTGTCTGTCCTGCTCCTCCCTCAGTTTAACCGTTTGGTTGATGGCGAGCGGTGCAATCTGCCGTGTGTGTGTGTGTGTGTGTGTGTGTGTGTGTGTGTGTGTGTGTGTGTGTGTGTGTGTGTGTGTATGAGAGAGAGAAGAGAGAGAGAGAGAGAGAGAGAGAGAGAGAGGGAAAGAGAGCGAGAGAGAGAAAGAGAGAGAGAGAGAGAGTGTGTGTGTGTGTGTGTTTGAGTGTGCGTGCACGTGCATGTGTGTGTGTGTGTGTGTGTGTGTGTGTGTGTGTGTGTGTGTGTGTGTGTGTGGATGAGAGAGTGAGAGAGAGAAAGGGAGAGAGAGAGAGTGTTTGAGTGTGTGCGCGCGCATGTGTGTGTGCGTGTGTGTGTGTGTGTGTGTGTGTGTGTGTGTGTGTGTGTGTGTGTGTGCGTGCGTGCGTGCATGCGTGCGTGCGTGCGTGCGTGCGTGCGTGCGTGTGTGTGTGTGTGTGTGTGCGTGCATGCGTGCGTGCATGCGTGTGTGTGTGTGTGTGTGTGTGTGTGTGTGTGTGTGTGTGCGCGCGTGCGCGCGCGCGCGCGTGTGTGTGTGTGTTTGAGATAGATAGATAGATAGAGAGAGAGAGAGAGAGAGAGAGAGAGAGAGAGAGAGAGAGTTTGTGCGAGCGTGTAGGTATGGTGGGTCATTACTTTATCGCTTTACAGAGCATGTTTGCGTGAAGTGAAAAAAACAACAAACACATAAAATGCCAAACGCTCACATGAGAAGTTGTGCTTCAACATGTTTACCGTTAATATAACTATCATCACTATTATCATAATCATCATCTTTATGATATGACAGTTATCATTATCGTCATTATTATTACGGTTTCTTTTTCATCTTCGCAGGTAGACAATACATGCACATACGCGATCTGGTCCGATCACCTGCAAGGAGAGAGAAACGCCGAATCTCTGTCGCGGATACTGGAGTTTAGCAGACAGGTGTGTCGACACAACCCATGAAACTGAGGCTGTAAACTATGGGCAACAGCCAGCAAACCCAGAACACTGGTACAATACACTCTCTCGTGCCAGAGGGCTTCATCTTTCCAGAACTGGACCACGAACGGGACTGTGAGTGGATGGTGTACCACGTGGAAGTGGAACTGAAGCCCTTACCTCCTGACGCTCGTGACGTCACTCACGTGTGTGTCGACGACTATACCCAGGAAATCCTGTCGGAGGAGGAAAAGGGCATGTGCGCATGCGCGACTACGACGAGCAAAGTAGAACAATGGCGGCGTTTTCGGGGTGAAAGTGACCGGCAATCCGTTTGTGGATGCCCGGAAAGTGAGAGTGATAGAGATTTCAGGATGCAACGGGACGAATACCCAAATGATCTGAACGCGTCCAACACAGGACAGAACGAAGAAAGTGATTCGAATGACGAACTGCAGCAGAATTGTTGTTCGGAGGAAAACATGGCTCCATTCACTGAGAATGATTGGGAAGGGGCCTGCATTCAACAAGACTGTTGCGGGCCAGATGGTGCACGTGATCAAGACGGTGCTGAGGCAAACGCCTTCTGCAACAAGAAGATGGAGTCATCTGTGGCCCAGAACACACAGTCTACCGCCAAACAACCAACCTGCCGTACAAAAACCGTTAAAGACGCTTCGTTGAGGAAGGATTTGCTTTTGCTAAGGACTTCGACGGCGAGTTCATCACCACACAGGGAGCGGAAGTGCTTCCCGGACTACAAAACTCGCATTTCAACGTTCGGAGAGATCGAAGGTTTAGCACCTCAAGTTTAGGAGCAGAACCAGATACTACGATTTTTGAATCCAACTCTGGCCAGACTCCGTCTCCAGGATGCGGTGGTGACGCACGTCCACGGCAAAGGTCAAGCTCAATTCCCGTTCCTCATATTAGCACAAGAACAATCCGTCCAACCCCCACACACACTTCAAAGAAAAGAAAGGTCAGTCTAAAGGACGAGCCAGGGTGGATCCCGAATCCTCTGGATTCAGACTTTGACAGCAATGACCTGGAAGATTCCGGGGT
>CM031613.1:6322354-6334451 GCA_018398815.1 Conus ventricosus
GCCCGTCACATCTGTTTCATTCGTTTTGCGGTCGTAAACCAAGCTGATTCAACAACAGTGAAGTTCAACAATATTTCATTATCTGACATCTCGCAGCAGCAGAATTGTAAACCATTTTTTTTCAGTGCAGAATTAATAAATAGCGAAACAAGACACCACGCCTCCTCCTCTTAAACCCCCCCCCCCCCCCCCCCCCCCCACTTTACAATGATACAGCAGAGAGCACCTGCTGTCTACAGCTTTGGGGCTTAGGGCAGTATTGTGTCATATCTGGTTGGAACAAACTCCCGTGACCCTTTTTCCTCTGGGGTGGTATGCATGACGGCTCCAAAAAACGAGCATTGGAATAAGGCGAATAGCTAATCGATGTTCTGAAGTTATTCTCCAATACGTTATTCGGTTCTTAATGCATACCACCCAAGGTCACTGTTTCTGAACACTGGGTTTCTAAAAGATGGGTAGGACTGTTATTTGGAAGAAAAAAATGATTATGTATGCGCCACCATAGCCCCTGAAGCATCTGAACACATGTTTTGAAATTAAAGGCAGTACCATTGTCTCGAACAAAGTGCGTATGTGTGATCATTCTGTCTTAGCACTTGACCACTGAAGATACGGACCATGTTTGGCAGAAAAATGTGAATAGGACTATTGCTTCCATACCTTTTCAAGACCTGTTGCTAAGCTATGGGTAAATCAGTTTTTCTGAAAGAAAAAAACATGTATGTGTGATCGTTCCCTCAAAAGCACTTGCACATTGGTTTCTAGGGTACGGACGGGACCATATTTTGGCAGAAAAAAATGTCTGGGTGATCAATTGTCTCTATACCTTATGAAAACCTGTTACTAAGCTATGGGTGTTCTGGGCAGGAAAATATGTCTGCGATCGTCGTCTCTATTATACCTCATGAACACCTGTTACTGAACTATGGGTGTTCTGGGCAGGAAAGTACGTCTGTGTGATCATTGTCTCTATACCTCATGAAAACCTGTTACTGAACTATGGGTGAACCCATTTCTCTGAAAGAAACATATGTAGGTGTGATCATTCGTTCCAGAGCACTTGAACACTGGTTTCTAAGATATGGACAGGACCATTTTGGGGCAGAAAATATGTCTGTGGCGATTATCTTTAGAACACTTGAACATCTGTTACTAACCTATGGGTAAACCAGTTTCTCTGGAAGAAAAAGGTGTGTACATGATCGTGATCTCTAAAGCACTTGAGGACTTGTTTCTAAGATACTGCTGAGACTGTTGTCGGAAAGAAAACTATATGGGTGTGATCATCGTCTCTAAAGCACTGGAAGACTTCTTTCTTAGATACTGGTGAGAATGATTTCGGAAAGAAAACTGTACGTGTGATCATCTCTTTAGAGACGAAAACGGGTTTCTAAGATGCGGTTAGGCCCTTTGCCTGAAAAAAAAGTCTCCATAATCATGGTGAAACACTCGAACATTCTGTTTTCAGGGTGTGGGTGGGGCCATCGTCCAAAAGGACAAGTGTTTACTGATCAGTGTCTGTTAAGCACTGTAACAGCTGTTTCCAAGACATGGGTTGGGGCATTGTCTGGAATAACAAGAGAGCACTGTCTCTGGAACTCGTACTGGTGGTCTAAGATAAGAGGACCAGCCTGTCAGAAAGAAAACGTCTGTGTATAACGGAACAAGTAGGGTTACTCTTGCTCCGACGACGAAATAATCACACGCCCATAACTTCACACGCCACTTCACACGCCCATAACTTCACACACACCATAACTTCAAGCGAATGCTTTTACGACACCAAACGGCCTGGTAGAAATACCGAAACAGAGCACACGGAACAAACGAGGAGACACCCCCACCCCCTCCCCACCTAAAGAATGTTCCAGGCTTGCCCATATATCCCGTACCCGACACATATACTGTGTACTATTCCGTGCCTCGCTTAACATTTTTATTTCTCGATTTGGTGTCGTAAGCGGCATTTGTCTGGAGGGCGTGTGATCATTTCCTCATGGGGAGCAAGAGTTACCCTCCTCGACTGTTATTCACTTTTATTTTTTTTTTTACCTCGGTTAAAATTTCGTTATGTGTGTGCGTGATCATTGTCTTTGAAGCGCTTGAACAGCCGTTTCTAGGCTACGGATTGGACCATTGTGTGGAAGTAAAAAAAAGTATGTGTGATCATTGTGTCTGAAGAGCTTCAGCGCAGGGCTTTAGGATGAGGATGGGAGCAACGGCTAGAAGAAAAATCTGTCATCTGTGTGCATGGTGTCTGAAGCACATTGCCTGTGGATTCTAAGAACCATTGCGTGGACTCCCAAGGCGTTAAGCTATGGGGACATAAACGAGCCGGAAGAAAAATATGCATGTGTGATCATCGCCTTTGATGAAGAATTGGAACACTGCTTTCTGAGTAATGAGCATGACCATAGTTTCGAGAAAAAAAAGTGCATGTTTGATCGTTGTCTGTGAGACGCTGGGACATCTGTTTGTCAGATATATGATGGATAGGACTGCTGTGTCAAAAAAGAGTATGTGTGACAATTACCTTCAACATATGGCCATCGCCTTTTATACAGAATGTAACATAACATGTCGAACCATTATCGCAAGACACGTTTTTCTTTGTGATCAACGCCTGCTACAGCATGATTGTGCTTGTGACCAGTGTGTCCAGCGATTGCACGTTTGTTACCTTTGTCTGAAAATACAATATACCTGTAGTCCATTGTCTCACAGCACGCCCCAGGCCTCGTTTATCTAAGAAACAGGTGTAACGTTTGGCATAAAGATACGTGTATCTGCAGCCAGTGTTGATACTTTTTTAGTTGTTTTTTCTTCTAAATGTGTGTCTTGATTTGAGTTTTAAGCTTGTCATCCCTTTTTGTAAGCTGGAAGGGAACAATGTGAAGGACATTGTGCTCTCACAATTTGTCATTGTTAAATTTGTGCTTGTTTCAACACGTTCTTTTGCTTCACTGAATTTCTGTTTTGTCAACTTTTTTTTGTGTGTGGGCTGTTTCAAGTTTTGCTCGGATGCACTTTACTTTCCTTCATTGAGAGAACGTTGTTGGTGATTGTTGGAAGACCTGCTGATCGAGGATTTGTCGTAGAGTTGAATTTTTTGCTTTGGAATTTTAAAAGTGTAGATTAGTTCCGGTTGTAAATCGCCCGCAGCCCTTCAAAGGTCCTCGTGGTCGGCTAGGCGATGAAGAGCATGATAAGTTGATTGATTTACAATGCAAACGTGTCCTGCTGTAAACCACTTTACAAGAACTGTGACTGTATGGTATGAACATGGGTCAGTTTGACCGACTCTGTTTCTGTCTGCCTCTGCCTGTCTGTCTGTCTCTCGCTCACTCACTCACGCACGCACGAACACACACACGCACGCACGCACGTACGCACACACACACAAACACACACACGCACGCACACACACACTCACACTCGGCTACTTTTATGGCGTGAATTAGAAAGTATCATCCAAACCTGACAATCGATTTTCATAAACTGATCAATGTTATTAATATGTAGATAATTGAATGAATGGAAAGAAAGAAAGAAAGAAAGAAAAGAGGATAAAAAGAGAGACAGAGGTTAAGACAAAAGAGGGAGGAATGAAAGAAGGAAAGAACGAAAGAGAGGAAGAAAAAAATGTGTCACCTGGCATGCTGTATTTTGTCTGTTTTAAAAGACACAGCAACAACAACTCAGCTTGTGTTTTGTACATGAAATCCTGTTATTTTTCTTGAAAACAAGCAAACAAACAAACACAAACAGTCCTTGTAAGACTGTGTAAGAGACAGCAATGGCTCCAATGTTAAGAACAATTCAATGCCAACACCACGTACTTATTCATTCGATCGTTTATTCGTTCATTCACTTTTTCGCCACAATATCTCGTGATCGAAAATCATACAGGGACGAGATATAATTATCTCCCCGACTGTTCTGAATTATGAACAATGGGATGAAACTGTTGGAAGCACTTTAATCCTTCCTGTAAGATGTCCACATATCCACCTTTCAGTGTGTCTTGTACCGTGGTCTTGTTTTGTTTTGTTCGAAAGGAAATCTGTTGTAATTTTGTTTGTTTCTTTGTTTGGCTGCGCAGTAATTCTATATTGCCTAAGGACAGACACAAAAGGCTAAATTCATGTATGCTATCTCCTGGCGAAAAGAATTTAAGGCGGCGTAGATTACATATGTTTGCAGTTTTCTTTATCATTTTTTTTTTCATTTTAGGTGCTTTTCCCTGTTGCTTTTTTACACCAAAGTTATTTACTTACTTGTCACCACAAAGAGTGTCACTTAAGCCACAATTTTGAACTGGTTTATTTTGAATATAGTGCTTCACTATTTTGGCATGACACAAAAAAACTTGCATTGTGTTGATTTTTGTTGTGTTGTTTTAATAATGGTGGTGGTCATTGTTTTTATTTCTTTCTTCTAATCTCTCTCTCTCTCTCTTTCTGTCTGTCTCTCCCCCCTCTCTCTCTTAACACACACACACACACACACACACGCAGCACACACACGCACACGCGCGCACGCACACACACACACACGTGCGCGTGTGCGCTTGATTCCAAATTAGATTTTTATCATCAGATGGACTTAGTGAGAATTTACATTTTCGCTTCTGAATTGATGCTTTACAATTTCATAATAAAAAGAAAAGCTTGCAACGTGTTCAGCCTTATTCACTGAGAAAGGAAACTGACGGTCAGTGTGTGATTGCAGTTATCTCTGAACTGGTCTTTGTCTGCCTGTTGTTGGTCGGTTTCTGGGTCTCTGCATGTGTGTGTGTGTGTGTGTGTGTGTGTGTGCGCGCGCGCGCATGTGCGTGCGTATTGTGTGTGTGTGTGCGGCGTGCGTGTGCGCACGCGCAGGGGCGCATGCGTGTCTCTGCAATAAAGCGGGCGCGCGCGTGTGTGTGTGTGCATGTGTGTGTTTGCGTGCGTGCGTGCGTGTGTTGTGTTTGTGTGTGCGCGCGCGCACGTGCGTGCGTATGTGTGTGCATGCATGTGTGCGCGCGCAGGGGCGCATGCGTGTCTCTGCATTAAAGCGTGTGTGCGAGTGTATGTGTGTGTGCGCGCGCGCGCACGCGAGCGCAAAAAGTACCGACCACATTCAAGGGTGCCAACTTTATTTTTCTTTCTTTTTTTTTAAAATTTCATTTTTAACTCCAAGGGATTCAGAGCGGGTCTAGTCGCAAAGCAGTGGTATTTGGTGTTTAGAGGGGGGGGGGGGGGGGGGGGGGGGGGGGGGGGGGGGGGGGGGGGAGGATAGGTGTCAGAGGATGGGGCGAGAGGGACAAGGGTCAGGAATGAAATGGAGGGGAGGAGGAAGGGGAGGAGGGGTTTGGGGTTAAGGTGGAAGAGGGGACAGAGCAAAGGGAGAGAAAACGATGGGAGCCATGAATGAAGAGGGTGACAAAGTAAGGGACACAACTGTAGTCCAACAAGCCACAACCCCAAGATTGCAGAGTTATACTTCCTAGCCCCAACAAACGTCACTGAATGAGAATGGCGATCGTTTCATGCACCAATCAGAAGACTTTGGTTTGAATGCCTAGAGGAAAAACGAAACAATGACAGTACACCATTTGAAAGGAACTCGTTTTTGACATGTACGTTTACAAGACAACATTGACCTTGTTTGAATTGATGTTAATTTTCAGCTGGAAGACGTCGCATCAGACAGACTAGGTGGTTTAAACTCCGAGTTTGCCTTTCGTCCAAGAGAGAGAGAGAGAGAGAGAGAGAGAGAGACAGAGACGCTCCAATATTGCACACACACACACTCACACGTACGCACATAACACACACATACACACAAACAGAAACGCACAAACATTCATACACACACACACAGTCTGAGAGAGAGAGAGAGAGAGAGAGAGAGGGGGGGGGGGGGGAAGAGAGAGAGAGAGAGAGAGAGAGAGAGAGAGAGAAGAGAGAGAGAGAGAGAGAGGCTCCAATACTGAACACACACACACACACACACAAACAGAAACGCACACACATTCATACACACACAGAGTCTGAGAGAGAGAGAGAGAGAGAGAGAGAGAGGAGAGAGAAGAGAGAGAGGAGAGAGAGAGAGAGAGAGAGAGAAGACGCTCCAATACTGCACACACACACAATCACACGTGCGCACATAACACAGAGAGAGAGAGAGAGAGAGAGGGGGGATGGAATGGGGACGCATTGTGAACGATATTGTCCTTTCTATTTCATAACAAAATCAACCATTGGTTACAATTTCCGAACGCATTACTGTCTGCTTCATAGTCTGTTTATCAAAATGATATTTGTAACAACCAAACAAGTACGTTTTCGCTTAATGCCATTGAGAAACACTTAAGTCAAAGTTTTCGCTCGTGTAAAATCTTACAAATAAATGAATAGAATTTCCCCTCTAGTTTTACAAATAACAGATAATAGAACTTCTTATCATGTCGTCAATTGTTAATAAGTCATGAAAATGAATGAATAAACCAAACAACAACAACAATGTTGAAAAAAAGACTTCACATTCTTTTTCTTCTCACAATAACAATACAAATAAAGAAAAGCTATAAGATATAGAACATATTTATGATGCCATGTACAGAGCAACTGAGTTATTTGAGTGCTCATATATAAAGAAGCAGAAGACAAAATAAAATAAGAAGAAGAGGAGGAAGACAGGAAAGAACTATGAGAGAAAAAAAGCAACATGCGAACAAATAAATAATTACTGGCAGAGGGGAAAAAGAAAAACATAATGCAAAAACCGCTGTGTATGCTACACGTAAACAACCAGCAAACAACCTAACGAACACATCTACGGACAACATCCAACATAAATAGTAAAGTAATCTACCACATGTACCACAAATGAAAGAGAACAAATCTGCACAAATGTGCTAGCAAAAGAGCCTTTAGGACAGCGACAAATCAATATTTCTACGATCTTTACTAATCATGGGCCAAAAATAGAAGCAAATCTTTCAAAATACATATCACCCATCTTGTACTTGCCACAAAACGGATCTCAAATGGTCTGTTTATGCGTACAGTTGGAAAAGTAGAAGATTCAGAGAAGAAAAAAGATTCAGAAAAAGAAGTAGAAGATTCAGAAGAAGAAGTAGATTCAGAAGATTCAGAAGAAGATGATTCAGCAGAAGGAGGAGAAGAAGAAGAAGAAGGAGGAGGAGAAGATTCAGAAGAAGTAGAAGAGGAGGAGGAGGAGGAGTAGGAGGCAGAAGAAATAGAAGTAGAAGAATAAGAGGAGAGGGAGGAAGAAGAATAAGAGGAGGAGGAGGAGGAGAAGGAAAACAATAAAACAAGAAGATCCATCACAAAGAACACCCAGAAGAAGAAAACCAGCATCAAGATCACACACACACACAAAATCTTCTGTACAAGCATTTTCCTTTTCTAATGTCGTATCTACCCACTGTCCAACAGCGACACAACGGTGCCTGAAACGATCGTCCTTCATATGACACGGAGAAGAAAAGCCACACCTGGCTCTTCACTTGTCTGTCCTGGGGTAACACTCTGTCGCACCCACCCCTCTCCATGTTCACTTCCCCTTCATACCGCCATCATTTGTTTTGAATCTGAGAATGATTCAGCACAATTAAAAACAAAGTGTATAAAAAGAAGATTGATTTGACAGGGCAGAAAGGGTGAGGGGAAAAAATAAGGGAACAAAAATCGCCGTGATAATAAAGTCGGTACTATCCAGCAGGAAAGAAGAATCCCGTTTGAAGACTGCATACACGATGGTAACGAAACCAAACAGAAAGAAAGGAAATACACATTGAAAATAACAATAATAACAACTACCACCGCAGCAGCAGCGAGATGAGGGACAGAATATATACAAAGCTGTCTCCTACCTCCACCCATCCCCCAAGCCTCCCCCCACCCCCAGTTTATCATAACCCACATAATCATGTTTCAAAACGGAGTGACTGAGGGAGGAAAATGAAGCAATATTTAGAAAGAGAGAGGGGGGGGGGGGGGGGTTCTCGTTCTTCGATCTTAACACCGATCATTACTGTATACTTGGGGTGCACAGCGTTTATGGGGATCAAAAAAAAAACAAGACAGCTTGAAGTTGGACAGCATGGAGGGTGTGGTGTTTATGGCGGGGGGGGGGGGGGGGGGGGGGGGGGGGGGGGCGGGTGTTGAAGGAGTGGATTGTACCAGCTATCAGAGGGAAAGAGGACTGTGGGCTGGGGGGCATTTGGGGGTGCGAGGCCCCGAGGACATGTTCAGACTCCACTAATGAAGTGCGGACACCGCAATGGTCTCCAACACAACACCAGGCTTCGCTGGCCCAACTCGGCAACAAGGCGGGGCTGGGGTGGGGGGGGGGGAGGGGGAAAGGGGGGAGGGGGGGGGGGGGGGGTTTGTAGGCGAGTTAGATAAGGCTCGAACCCTCCTGTAAAGTTGTAAAGGTGGGGACTGGTATCTTCCGAAAGGGTTTATTCGTTCTTGATGGCCTTGTGAATAGCCGGATATCTGTAGTCCGGCTTGTCCTGAATCTTTGGTACTGCAGTTTCAGACATCTATACTAATCTGAAGGCGGAGAATGGAAATCCAGCCGGACACTTAAAACCGTTAGATTTACACGTGAAAAGTAAGAGGGGTAGGGGGTGGGCGGGGGACGGGGAAGTGGACCCAAAAGGGGCTGGGGGGGGGGGGGGGGAGGGGGGGGGGACTGGTTGGGAGGAGGGTCGGGGAAGGTGAGAAGTACTTTCTATCTCCTCTCCTATTTCGCACGATTAAACTAAGAAGTGCGGGAGGTGGGGGGGGGGGGGGCAGAATTGTGTGGCTTGGAAGGGCTGGATTGGGCCGGGAGTGAAGGGTGGGGAGGTTGAAAAACGTTGGAGGAAAACGTTGGAGAGTTGAGGTGGGGTGGGGGTGGAGGAAGGATGTGGGACGAGCAAGAGTGAATTGAACGGTGGGTTGCGCCATAATAAGGATAGCACCCCCCCCCCCCCACCGCTTCCCTTCTAGTTCGTGGATAATTAGGATTATAACAAGAAAAGGTTATTCATGTTGTGATTACACACAAACAGACCATCCCCTCAATCTTCATTATAAAATGTTAAAACCTTTTACCCCCTATAGGGAGAGGTGTGTGTGGAAAGAAAAAAAATGGGGGGAGGTGGGGAATTCTAAGCCTGTGTGACCAGAGAATAGATTAAAAACGACATTCTTAAGCTTTGTCAGTTGTTTAGGAGCCCTGGGAGGTCACATTGAACATTACTTACGGGTACCTTTTTTCTTCTTTCTCCACAAACGAAGTTTACTGGCCTTTAACTTTTCAAAACTAATCCCCCGGTACTTCTTTCGGTAGGGTTTATTTTCTTTAAAAAATCAGCGGAAATTTGACAGAGGCATATCTTTCTTTACCCCCCCCCCCCCCCCCCCACCCCCCCCCCCCCCACCCCCCCCCCCCCCCCCCCCCCCCCCCCCCCCCCCCCCCCCCCACCCCCCCCCCCCCCCCTCCCCCAACGCTTTTTCCTTTCGAGACGCGAAACTTTTACATTGTAAAAAGCGTGTTCAGTGGCATAAGTTGAACAACTCCTCATATCTTTACTAAATATAAGCCCTTTGTGTACGAGAGGAGGGGTTTTTAAAAAAAGGATACCCCGGGTTAGAAAAACTAAAATGTTGGTAAACAGGCAAGTCAATTTTTCAAAATTCCGACTTTATTTTTTACTTCACGGGTGGGAAAAAGTTTCTTTCAAAGAAACAGTTATTTAAAGTGGTTTGAAAAAAGGGGCTTGCTGGATGAAATTAGGTTTAGAAAAAACAACGAACAGGGGTTATGTACTGTTGTTACCAAAGCAATAAAACATGCTCATCACTCAACGTTCCAGTCCGCGCCTGCATGCTTGCAAATGGCGCAGTAGGGATCTTGTCGTGGTTCACAAAAGAAAAGCAAACGCTGTTTTGGACGACTGGAAAATCGCGTGACACGACAAACACCCTAGAGAACAGCTTTTTTACCAATCCTGGCTCACTTCGTCCTCAACCAGTTTCGGACGAAGTGCCCCAGGATTGGTAAAATGCTGTTCTTGATAAGCAAGATTCAATAACCAAAAAATAACGATTATCTTACAAACAAAAATACTGTGTAGGGTTATCCGTTTTTATACTAATTTACTAAAATTTTCAGATTTTTGTTTTGCTTAATCCTGTGTTTTTCCTGGTCATTTTCAATAACATCATTTCGCGCAAACATTCTTCAAATGAGTCTCTGTCTTTCATGTGAAAAAACACTACAGTCTTTAACTGTTCTTAAGTCTTTTAAAACCGAGTTTATATTTCTGGCATTAAAATCCACACACTTATCCCATCATGTCTTCGCTGAAAGCCAGCTTTGACAAAGTGTTTCTTTTTTTAACTATATCTTTTTCTGCCGACAGTCTTTTATATAAAGGTGTCTGCGTTCCTTCAAACACTTTATAAAAGTTTTTCTAAAACACTCACTCAGTTTGTGCTTGGATTAACTAAATATACGTCATTGTTGTCCTTTTAAACCTTCTATAATGATATGCTTTGTTCCTTTTAAGTGTTGGACAGAAAATCACAATATGATCAAAATTATTAGCGATAACTGTTTGTAATAAGTCTAGGACAAATATTGTTTTTCCACAACCCGTCGGGCCCCCAAATCATTGAACAATGAGGGGAATTTTATCATAAGTTTAACTGTCCATAGTTTTATAACAGAATTTTAATCTAATCCAGTTATTATTTTTATCATTACTCTCCGTCAAAACTTGTTCAGTATAATAAAACCCTACGAGGCCTAAATGTGTAAGATTAATCAATTCAGTTCTGTAAAATTGTTTCTATTTAAGTCAACATTGATTTTGTTGCTTTTGTTATGATTTAAAATCCTCGCCATTGTGAAGAACGCGATGGTAACGTTAAGGCGTTTACGTCTAAGTTTTGCCAGCTAATATTAAATTTTCCTTTTATAAGGACGTCATAACGCCCCCAACCCCCTCCCTCTCCAACATCTTTAAAGACGAAATTTCAAATATTCATTGTGAAGTGTCTCCTAATTTTCTGCTTGGAAAGAACTGTAATTTTGTAGAAGCTTTTTTTACAACTGTTTCTTTTCTGTGGAGGATGTACTGCTTTTTCCCATACGGCGTTATTTCAATTTCTTTCCGACTATTGTGTTCGGCATAAGAACTTACATGTAAGGGCCAGAGTTGAATGCTTTTCTGAAACTTTTTTTGGGCGGCTAAAAAATGTAAATGGGCTTATGAATTCAAAATTTTATTGTTTCCCATTCTAAAAATAGTTCTAAGTGCCATTTGAGGTCAGGTTTTCGAACTATTTTATATTCATTATGGCCAACATTATTTTCCTCTAGATTTCGCAGTTGTTCTAGTTTAGGAAATTTTTTGCTGTCGCCAACCTCTTTGCGTTTATAATCACCATCTTTAGTGTACTCAAAACCATACAAAGCGCCCATCTCACCATTTTGTTCAAGTCCGCAACGTCTGCAAGGTCTTTTAATTCTAAGGTTATACACCTTACAGGCGCTAATGTAACTCCCGATTCTTCTGGCCACGCGACATGTTTTAGTCAAAATAATTATTTTATTTCTAAAACAATGTGCAGGTTATCACATTTTACAACTTTCCCGCTTTGTCTTTGATTTTTATATTAAATGATTCCCACCCTCCCCCAACTAATCTTTTAAACTGTAAATTAGGGAATTGTATAAATTTTATAATCGCAATATGCAGCTTTCCCTGACGGAGAAAGAGCTCTTAAAACAGTTGAGGGCCTTCCATCATATAAGTTTTCATCAGTGCTCAGCTCATCCAAATGAACATTTGAGTAATGAATGTAATGCAAGATCGAGCGGATTTTCTCCCTCATAAGTAGTTTTGTTTGGTTTTAACTTCAAAAACTTTGAACGGGCTTGATTGGGAGTTGTAAAACCTAAATTTTGGCTAGCTCTCCATCAAATGGTAACCTACTTCTTCTTTTCAGGTTTGAAGGCAACATTGTTTTCAGATTCGCATTGTTAAGTTTTAGAGTAATGTTAAAGTTCTCTTGTTCTTTTAGTG
>CM031613.1:6334551-6352051 GCA_018398815.1 Conus ventricosus
CGGAGACAGGTGGGTGGTGGTGGGGGGGGGGGGGGGTACGTGTTGGAGGGAATCGGTAGACTTGTGTTTGTATTGATAACGTGTCATTCGGAATAGGGGGGGGGGGGGGGGGACGTCGATGCAGTATTCTCTCAACGCAGAGTCTCCCGTCTTGGTTGGAATATTGAAGTGTCCATGATCTCTTTGGAAAAAGAAAAGAAGAAGAAAAAAGGCTTCAGTGGTTCTGTCAGACTGCTAGTTTGGGTTTAAAAATGGAGTGACTGAGGGGGGGAAATGAAGCAAAATTTAGAAAGAGAGGGGGGTAGTTACCACCAGGGACATCGACAAACAAAGTACAAGATAAAACACAATGCATTTCGACCTCTTGGGTCTTCTTCGGGCGAAAACAAATAACATTTAGGACAGTACGAACTATCATTTATTTGTTTTTGCTTGAAGAAGACCCAGGAGGTCGAAAAGCATTGTGTCTTGTCGTGTGCTTTGTTTGTCTATGTCCTTGGCGGTAACTAACCCCCTCTCTTTCTAAATTTTGCTAGTTTGGGATTAATATTTATATTATCAGCCCTTGTTTTCGTTTCCATTTTATTGTCCCTCGCGAAACTATTTTTTTTATCTCCATTAATTTTAGCCACTCATTAATTTAAGGGGGAAAATGTTTTCACCCGTTACCTGTTCAGTGCACAAACAGGCGCGCGCGCGCGCGCACGCACGCACGCACGCACGCACGCACGCACGCACGCACGCACGCACGCACGCACGCACGCACACACACACACACACACACACACACACACAGGTGTCTCAGTGCGTGCGTGTGTGTGTGTGTGTGTGTGTGTGTGTGTGTGTGTGTGTGTGTGTATGTGTGTGTGTGTGTGTGTGTATAAGACGCAGACATGAAAAAGACATTGGAAAAAACAAACAAGCAAATGAACACAGAACACAAGGCGTATGGAAACGCTTGTTTAGTATTCAGCCTGAAACATACAAGTCAATTTTCGACAAATGTCTTCTTCAGACTTTACAAACAAGAAATGTGTTTTAAAAAAGCAAAACAAAACAAAAAACAAAAACAAAACAAAAAAGCAGACACCACACTCCCTTAATGGTAATCAGCATGAGAATGACGTCGTACGAACGAAACCTCATCGTCTTAATTAGCCTGTGTTTAAGTTCAACAGTCAGTTATTGAATATCATTTTAAGGGCTGGGATCCAGACCGGAAATATTTGCTACTTACGCAACGCCATTTTTTATGCACTATAAATAGTAACATGTAGAGAACAGCATTTTACCAATTCTAACTCACTTGCTCCTCCGCCAAGTTTTTGGGCGAAAGTGGCCTAAAAGCCGCCTTTTCCTGTTCTCTGACAAGATACTTTAATAACCAAAAACGTAGGGGGAAAGCTGAACATACCCCATAGTGTAACGTAGGGGAAAAGCAGCAGCCGCTGAACGCACCGCAAGCCGTAAGCCTTTAATTGCTAGTTGACGGCCTACCTAAGGACTTTGCACTATCCGATTACTTACCGCGTGACTGGGCATGGCGATTTTGAACCAACGCCAGTCTTATTAAATTAAGTGCAGGGCTTACAACGCAGCTCTGCCTCGTCATTTCCATTGCTGATGTTGAGTTGTGAAGTGGTATGTGTTTTCTGGAGACTTTAAAACTTTGGTTTGGATTGGGACAACTGTAGTGTGTGGACATATTTTTGCTGTGTGCGTGTTAATATTTGATATTTTGAAAAAAATAATGGCAGCAACGCTACAAACATATATATTGCAGATAAATAAAAATACAATTTTTTTAACATAAAAAATAGCAAAACCCCCCCCTCCCTGAGCATGGCCGACTGTTGATTTAATTTTATTCGCAGGCGTCACTTTGTGTCGACCATGCTTTCAGGGGGGAAACCCCAGAGTATGTTTGCCCTGGATTTTTTGGGTGGTGGTGGCTGGCCTCTGGTCTGGAATGGCTGGCACCGGTCTTCATTCTGGATGGGGTGAACTTGACCCCCAAGACTCTGGTCTCACTCGAAACTCGAAACTGTGTGACCAACTAATGAGGGAAGTGCAGCCCTGAACTCAGCAACTCCAAACTCCGAAAGTGTGACGCCTGCGGTGGCCAACCGACCACCAATAGCGAGTAGTTGAATTCTTATATTTAAGCTTACTTTTGGTGGTGGTGCAATCCACGTGTACAGGGAGACCACTCCATTACTACTTTTCGTGATGCAATCGATAAAGCTGCGTGCGCGGCCTCTAGACAGGTGGCCGTTGTGTGCGCGGCCTCTAGACAGGGGCCGTTCTGGTTAGCAGGCTGTGCGCGTAAGTATGTGTGTGTGTGTGTGTGTAAGTGTGTGTGTGCATGCGCACGCGTACGTATGTGTGTGTGTGTGTGCAAGCAACGGCCAAGGCCTAACGCTCAACCTGCTACCGTCCGCGGCTGTTTGATCTGCTTAAAGCTGAAAACACCAACACGCACAATCAGCCCGAAAGGTAAAGCCTGATACACACCCACACACATACACACAGCGTTCGCTCGCCGCTTGCCGTGTAATTATATGCTCCCTGTCAAACTACCGCCTCATTCTCACCTGTCGTTCTCTTTCTCTCTCTCTTTTTGTGTGTGTGTGGGTCTGGCTCTGGCTGGTCCCCGTAGTAAGTATCGGATAGTGCGTAGTCCTATCACATGATCCCCCGGGGCCGCCGTACATGTTACATGGGCGGGCATGTGTGTGTGTGTGTGTGTGCATGCGCGCGTGCGTGCGTGTGTGTGTGTGTGTTGTTGTTCTTTGATTTAACGTCTTTTCACTTTAAAGTGATATTAGACAGTGTAACGTGTGTGAGTGCGTGTGTATGACACACTGTCACCCAGCACGACAAAACACAGGGCTTACACATAATGAGACGCAGCCAAGTTCACAATAGGCCACTGAAAGTAACTCGTTCTAACATCCCCAAGACTAGTTACAGCGCTTATTTCCCTTGGTTCATTTTATGAAGTGTATCCTGTTACCCACTTTTGAACGACTTGGGTGGTAAAGGTTAATTAAGTTACCTCTAAGTTCTTAGTTAAGTTTTTAATTAAGCCACCCCCAAGTTCTTAACCCCAAGTCACTTCCAAGTTTTTAATTAAGTCACTCTAAGTTTTTAATTAAGTTATCCCAAGTTCTTAATTAAGTTTTAATTAAGTTACTTCAAGTTCTTAATAAGTTCTTGATCAAGTTCTTAATAAGTTCTTGATCAAGTTCTTGATAAGTTCTTGATTAAGTCATCCTCTAAGTACAACCAAGTTCTTTATTTAAGTTATCTTATAATTATCAAAAAAATACAATCTATGTTTTTATCTTAAATAGTAAATGCCTAATATAGTACACACACGCCTCAAAAAACGTGTCATCGTTGAGAATGTCTTGCTCAGCGTTCTCTGCATAGATCTTAATGAAGTTTTACATCCGAAGCAACCGCATTGATTACAATTCTGGTCTATGGAAATGTCTTTTATAGACTCCATGTCTTTATTTATTGACTTTATCATTTTATAATACGCCATGATCTATTTTTATCAAAAACAAAAATTTAAGTTCTTAAAATATTATTCCATCTGAAATGGATCAAAATGATCTTTTGTTGTTGACGGTTCTGGCGTGCTGTTGTTTTTCTGTATTTAGTGGTTCAGATTTTTTTGATTGCTTTTGTTTTGGCTGCCATTCTTTATATATTTTATAACAGTAATAACCGCCCCAGCAGCAGCAAGGGCGCCAAAAATGGCAACAGTTTTAAGTTCAATATTCCATGAAGACTTTGGCGCTGTAGTCTTGAATCACATGAAGTTTTTATAGCTGGCATTGAATCAACTTGTTCTGGCGTTGGCGGTGTTATGTTTTCATGATGAGTTATATTCTGTAACATTAATTTTTTTTGTCTGTTCCACTCTGCTAATTTTCTTCCTGCTTCAACACGCCCAGGATTTTTAATGGTCTCCACCTGATTCAGCGTTTTCTGCTGATTTTCTGGCTTGGTTACTTTCTCCACCTGATTCAGTGTTTTCTGATTCTGCTGATTTTCCAGCTCGGTCATTTTGAAGGAAATAAAATCTATATGATTAAAAGTTATTAATCCCATGATTAATGGCGATAACAATGTTCCAAATCTGTAGTATAGATCACATCCTAGAGACTCTAATGACTTTGTTAAAACTGGATCTTGCGTTAAATCATACGTAAGATCTTGTTCAGAATCAATGGGAGCAAATCTACTGACTAGTTTAGTGTACAAACTAAGAACCGTTTGCCCCACACTTTTCACCATTCTAGACCCCAGCTGCGCTTCATACCTGTTATGATACTTTAAAATGTCTTGCGGCGACATTTGTTGAATCTGTTCTATGCTGAATTCAGTTCCGAGGAACTGTTTTGTTTTCCCACATGCTGCCAAAGAATACAGCCTCTCCTTTTTGGGCATAATAGCTTGATCATCAACTTGGTCATTCATAAGTTCAGGGAAGGTTTAGGCTGCCTTGTAGCTGTAGTAGATCATTACTGTTCATGTTTTTTATTAATTATAATTATTTTATTTTCTAAAAATGAGCACCGAAAAAACTGTTGCTAACCTTGTATACCATTCTGCTGTTATTGGAGGTCTAAGTGTAGGATACTCAATGCTTGGTAAAAGCCTGTTAAGAATTAAACCAGCAGATCTTGGCAAACTAGACTTTGAGGATTCAGCAAAGCTAATTGCTGTTGTTGCAGCTTTGTTTGCTACGAAAGATTTTCTAGTTAAGCAAGGAATAATTCCAGACAATATAAATATGTAAGAAAAAAATACATTTATAAAAAAAAGGCTTCACTCGCAATAATGATAGGGGGCGCTGTGGTGAATGCGCTTGCTTTTAGCGGAAGTAATTTCGCATTTAGTAAACTGGGGAATGACGGCGAGAGAAAAAGACATAACAAAGCTATGGAGCAACTAGCAGCTGCACAAGACGCCTATGAAAGGCAGAGACTTGAGCAGTTAGATTTTATTAATGACACACTGAAAAGACAGGGGCATGCAGCTTACACATTTAAAAATGTTGATCAAGCAATAAAACAATATTATCTTGTAACAGGCAAACCAATCGAGACATTGCCCCCACCAAAATTCAGTGACTTTTATCAACCATCAGAAAAACAAAAGATGCAAGAAATCGGGTTTATTGTCGTTGGTATGACCGTCGTGTATTTTGTTGCACATAATATTGGCTGAATAAAAATGAACAAAATCTATTATTCGCCCAAAGGATATTGGAAGGGCATCACAGCAATTAAAAAGCTAGCCAAGCAGCGGGAGTCAGTGAACAAACAGCAAAAGAATGGTTATCTAAACAAGCGATTTGGCAAATTTATTTACCTGCGCCCAAACGAATACAGAGACCACACTTTGTGAATACAATACCGAACGACACTCATCAAATGGATCTTCTATATTTACCCTCTGATACGATTAGACGAAAAAGATTTAAGTACGCACTCACAGTCATTGACATAGCTTCAAGATACAAAGATGCGGAACCATTAACACAAAAGAGTGCTTCTGCTGTTGCTGTTGCCATACAACTGATATACCAACGAGGCCCCTTAACTTTCCCTCGCATGATTCAAGTCGATGATGGAAAAGAATTTAAAGGCCAAGTGAATCAATTATTGTTAAAACACAGAGTTACTATTAGAAGAGGCATTCCGGGAGTTCACAGATCACAGGCTTTAGTTGAAAACTTTAACAAACAGTTAGCCGAAAGACTTTTCTCCTACCAGTATCACAGAGAGCTGATTGACAATTCTCGCAACACAGAATGGGTTAGAAGATTGCCCTCAGTTTTTGCGCGCAATGAATAATGAAGAATTTAAAGGGCTAAAACCAGTACAAGCAATCAAAAGAAAAACAATAAATGTTGCTGAAGGAGACTCCAGTACAACCAGCAAACTATTACCATTTGGATTGAAAGTAAGGTACCTTTATTTACCGGGGAAGCAGAAGGGACACTCGCATCAGGGGAACCGATCCAGTTTGGAGTGTTGATCCATATGAAATAAAAAGAATTGTAAAAATGAATCCGCCCGTGTATTATTTACGAGAAACTGACACAACAAAACAACCAGCTCCTCAAAGATCTTTTGTGAAAGAAGAACTGCAGATAATCCCACCAGACACAGTTCCGCTTTAATTAATTTACGTAAATATATTTGAGTTAAAATGGAAGCTCAGAAGGAAGTGCAGAACGAAACAAGAATGGTAAAGGAAGAGACCTTGAAAATGATACGGGAATCATTTCATGCGTGTAATGCTATTAAGGAAACATTTTTGGGGATTAATCAATGCATGCTAAATCATCCAGATCACCTACAACTCAAACCCCCAAATTGGGAAAAAGAATATCTTGAAATAATAAAAAAAATTCGAACCCCGTCAAGCAAACATGAGAAAAGATTTAAAGAATTGGATGAAGCTATGATTGATCTTATAACAAAAGTTGATGAAAAATATAAACCCCCCTGTTTATGCGGTCCTCCAGTGCCCGATTGCATATGAAAACTCTGGATTAACAAATACTCGTTTTGTGTTTGTTCTATCTAACGACTTCTTTGTTACAACTGTTGTGTTGATCTCATGTAGATTAGATCGCAGTTTTACGTTGTCATGATGAAAAGTCTTATTGCCAAACAATGCTTCTTTGTAGTTGTCATGTGATATGTTTGACTGCACAACGCTGCGAGATATTCCCTTTGCTTTCTTAATGATTTTCTCCTGGCTCGAAATACTGTACATTTTTGACCTTAAACCAACAAACTCCTTGATCACCTTTCCAGATAATCATCCTTCATCTTTCCTAAAACCTTCTTGTTAGTAATTGAATGTAAAGGCGAGTCTTTAGGGTAATCGGACGTGTCATACCATCCCGCATGTCCTTTAGCTACTTCCATTTCCATGTCTTTATAGATGTCTTCAGTAGGAATATCTATAACAAAACTATCTGTATCTGTGTAAAGTACTCTGGACTCAGGATACAAGGGCTTAAAGTAGTCATAAAGAAATTCTAACATCAAAAGCTTTGATAATTCTAAAACAGTAAACCCAATAAAAACAGGTTTGTCTAATTTGACTTTCTTTTTTTTCATCATTATGCCAAAAAGGTGATCATGAAATCTTCTAAAGTCCTGATAATTTGGTTTTGAAGTCAGCTTAATTGCTTCGTTCTCTTTGGTGACTAATCTGACATCTTTGCGCTTGTGCGGATTCTCCATAGTCTTTCCAAAACAGTTGTTGTTCATCAGCTTAAAAAAGTCTTTTTCTGAGGCATCTGTGGATTTAGTTCTAAGATCAGTGTTCTTCATGATGTATGGTTTCATGAACTGTTCTTGGTCAAAAGCAATTATGCGATGGACAGCTGTTAACTTTAAACCATGTCTTAAATAAAATTGTAGAAGCCTGTAATGACAGACATAATTTTTTTTGCCTCGAAGATTAGGCACAAGTTTAGGTGGTTCTCTTGGATCCATCTTTAGACTTTCTGCTGCTAATGGGTAGTCATTATGTAGGTCATGGAGTTCATGAGGATATTCTAAGTCAACTCTAGAATGAAACCGCGCTGTTGATCATGCGTTAAACTGCTCAACCACTTTAATGCCTTTTGAATATTATTCGGATCACCGCCTGTGTACATTTTAAAGTTGCGTAACGGAAGTGATTGCGCCATTGCCCATCCATACAGATTGTTTGCATCTAAATACATGAGATAGTTAGACCTTTTACTTGGATCATAGTCGTCCAAGTATTTGTTGTTTGCTTTACAGTAATGATGCGACGCCATACTAATTCCTCCACGCAATCCGTTTTCAATCATCTGAATCATTGGTAAATCTGACAATAAATCAATCTGTACTCCAGTAAACTTTAAGAAAGCGTCCCAACTCATCCCGGCGCAGAAAATGTAATGTGCGGGATCCGGGCTATAATGTTTCATGCAGGTCTTTCTATAATTTTCAAAGACGTCCGCCAACAAACATGTATCAGCCATCAAGTAGGAGTCATGATAGTCTCCCATCGTTTTCCCAATCTAACTTCTGCCATGCTTCTTGAGCATGCTGGTAATCAGAATCACTAATGTCCTTTCCTCTGAGACTAGAAAAGAACGCGCCTTTAGGGGGAAGTGTGTCTTCATCAAACCTTTCCCAACTGTTCATGTACTCATAAGGGTAAACACCCTTTCTAACGAGAGTTGGGTCAAATATTCTTCCGTTATTGGGCAGGACTTTAAGGACATAGCCAGTGACTCTAATAAACCCCATCATGTGTTGCATAGAGTCATAAAAAGACATGTTATTTAGATTAAAGCACATGTACTTTTCTGATGACTGTGCAATGCATGACACTCTGAAGGCATCGTCCACTGCTTTCATTATAAGATGAGAGTCGTAACCTCGCAAGTTATGAAAGAATACAGGCAGCTTCCATGTCTTTGGTTCAAACTTTAGTTGAAGATTGCATTTACTGTGTGCTGCACCTCTGAACTTTCCACTAATGTGATCATGGTCTCTTACTTTTGGATTTGTTGCTTCTTCACTGAGTTCTAAACCACAAATCCAACAATGTGTGGCTGAGTCATACTGTTGTTGGTCTTCAGGAGTCATAATAATGTCTGAGAGATTCAGTTTATTAGAACAGGCGTTACGCACTTGCTGCATGCATTCTAAGATGTTTCTGCAGCATTAGGCCCTCTATACAATTTTGGTTCTGAATGGACGCCGTCTGACCTAACAACAATGAAGGCAAATGAACAAATCTGATGATTACTCATTAAGACTGTTTTTTCGAAGTTTTTGTGGCGCTGGCCCTTCATAAGGAACAATGAGTGATTCAAAGTCTGCGTAAACAACATATGGAGAATTTTGCATCCGTTTCCAGTTCTTAAAACTAACTTTAGATCCGGGTGGGGGCGTAATTAGTTCTGTATTACAGTCAACTGGGCCAATACAATGTTTCTTATGTTCGCTTGCGGCTTGAACAGATGGCATTCTTGTTAAACATTTTCTGCAGAATTCTTGTTTGTGCCCATCTTTTGAAGTATGCTGCATTAGTTTACTCATTGTTCGTATCAATGTGTAATGCGGTAGCCCTGCTGGTGAAAACATCAGTAGTAAGTCAACATGATTTTTGTCTGGTTCGCCAATTGTTGGGCTGTTCTTAGACACTTTAATCGGCAGTAGATTTGTTTCCTCATCCCATGTGTATACATTAACAGTTTATTGGTTTGTTTTGTTCTTCAAACCGATCAATTTGGTCTACACTAACAGGAAAGGACACCCCACTAAAGTTAAGATCATTGATGTAAGGACGATAGTTAGACACTCTCTCTGCGTTTTTCCGGATATAATGCAGCCTTGCGAGAACACACCACATGAAACATTTGTTGTCTGAATTCTTTATGTTTAGAACTGCTCTTTTCGCTACCAACTCTCGAGGCAGTGGAATGTAAGACTTGCCAACAATCGGTGCATACTTAGCCTGTTTTAATCTAATCTCTAAAACTTCGCCCTCTGACCAACCAGAGCCTCTCATTTTGGCTTCTTCAGCCGCAGCGTCAAACTGTGTAAGCAGTTCGTCTGCCCAACCAGGTGTTAAGTCATTACGAGAAAGAATAGTCTGTTGTTTAGTCGAGACCCAGACTTCTAGATTTTCTTCATTTATTGTTACATAGTCGATTAAAACAGCTAACATTACTTTAACTGGCGGGTCTATTGTTAGTTTACTTGGAACTTGAGAAATAGCATGAACAACGCTTGCCTGTACGTTTGTTGGGTCAATGACTTCTAAATCAATATCATTCAGTGCTCTTGATAAACGCTCTCTCTCAAGCATTCCTTCAAAAAATTCGTCTTGCCCTTCATATATCTTAGCCATGTTGAGCTTCTTTTCTAACTCAAAATATTTATTAAATTAAAAAAAAATAATTAATCAGAATCAATATCAACGGTCTTTTTGTGCTTGGACTCATAAACTAAAGATAAACACCCTTCGGTGTTGTTACTGTGAGCTGTTTAGAACAGAGTTAATGTCTCGTTTACTTTTTTTAAGCATTCCTTTTTTATCTGCTCGGCGTCTGGCTGTTGAGAAAAACTTGTCCTTGCCTTTCTTTGAAGATCAAACTTTTGTCTTTTGTAGTCATCAAAATCGGCCTGTAAACGATTAAATTCTTCATCCGTGATGTTTGAGTCAACAAGCGCTTTATTTATTGTCAGTTTAAACGAACTAAGTTTAGCCGTTATTAGTTGAACCATAGCTGTGTGCTTTTGGAGTTTAGTTTTTAATTTTTGCCAGCCGCACTTACAGCTAATGAACACAGACCGAGAGCTAAAGACAAACCTCCTAGAGGTAAAGCTGCGGGTGCGCCTATGCCCGTTGCTAAGAGACCAACACTCGTTCCTGCTGATAGAGCACTTATAGTTGATGCTCCAGTATTAACATATGTAACAGCATTAAAGGCAGCAGAATACCTTCGTTTAGTTTTGCTGTATTTTGAAAGGTCTTGCTCAGTACTTGCTGCATTTGCGTAATGTTTGTTAATCTGAAGGTTTTTATGTTAGGGTTTCTACTATCTCTCTTTTGGTGGCGCTGTAGGCACATTTGGATAAACCTGAACAGACATGCTTTTTTAAATAAAAAATAATTTAGTATACTACATCTTTTAATCTTTTTATCTCCAATATTCAGCTGCGCATCATATATTAAAAACAAATGTACATTAAGCGGTTTATGGGCTTCTTCTTCTTTATCAATTTGAATGTTTATTACGTCTCTCACAGCTCTCCCGCTTCCATGCAACTGATTATCCTCTGTTGACCTTAGGTCAATCCATAAACCGTATTTCGTTGTTAAATAATCATCAAGCCTAACATTGTGAAGATGTAAATCTTTAGACGCAAGGTCAACTGTTGGATTTCTACACCTCCCGCCTCCAAACAGTTTTCTTATTTCATCAAAATGCTGATAAGGTTTAAGCCCGCTAGCGTAGATTTGGTTAGGACTACCCTCAATTGTACATTGCACTTTCGTTATTTTAGGATTAAAAAACTTTTCACTTGCTCTTTTGAACGGTTCTTCATCTTCACACAGCAATAAAATACCTTTAAGCGATCTTGCTGCGACGCTAAAACTAAAATTCCATATAGTGTCTGCCCTGCTTCTGGGATATGTTGTATGATAATCACTCTGTCGTAATATATTACTAATTTTCTCTGATATTGTTTGCTCAATCAGCTCTGCTAAGTAAGGGTGCTAACAACGTCAAACTCTAACGAGATGTCAGAAATGCTGTACTTTGCTTCGGTGTCTGATGATCTGATAACACGTTTGTATTCATTAAAAGTTAGTTCATATGACAATCTGTCTTTTAATGCTCCTTGAAAGTATGGTGCATGCGCTTTTAACAACTCAAAATCTAAGGGAATGGAAAAGCGATTTCCATACGCAAACTTTACAGCAACATACTTTTTGCCGTCTTTAGTATCTTCGGCGCCTATTCTATGTTTTAGCGCTTCTTCATTTTCGATTCCTTGAAACGCAAGATCGGCCCTTTCATTCCGGTTAGCCATAGATCAGAATAGGTTAAAAATATGTCTGCATTGTGTAAAGAAAATATTTCTTGCCCCTCAAGTTTTTATAGAAATTTTCTTAACGATTGCCCGCCCCAGATTCTGTACAACTGTCCTGTTTGGGTCTGTTGTTGAAACAAGTTCTATTTTGAAAGTAAGACGGGCAGAGCCTGGCACAATCAATTCATCTGCTCCTAGGTCTGGAAATTTGACAGTAAGAATTTGATCTGCATCAATAGTAGATGGATTATTTGGAACAATAATATTCCGTTTATTTCCCTTCACGCCATGGGCTCTTTCAGACTTCTATGCGGGTTAAGAATCGAGCCATGTGCTTGTTGTGGCATTTTTATGAAGCAAAATAAAAAGTTAATTATTTAAAAACATGGCAGGAATTGAAGGCGAAGAAGATTATGATGTTTTTGATCTTGGAGACGACATGAGTGAAATGATCCCTTTGACACAGCATCGCTCAACGCGGCATGAATTAACAGAAAGTAAGGTTAAATCATTTTACGAAAGTTTAGGCCAAGAACCTCCCGAATTTATAGACCCAAATGATTTTGAATTAAAAGATGATCATTTGTCTGTAAAAAACGATCAAGGGCAACTTGTTCGGCTTACAACTAAACCCGACCCATCAAAGTTTTTAGCCAAGAGTACAATTATACAAAGACTCAGTGTGAAAGATCAAAATCGCCTTGGCCTTGTTAGACCGAAATTAGATAGGGATGCAGTTGCTAAACTTCAAAACACGCTGCAGGAACTCCCAACAGCTAACCAAATACAAAACATGGAACTTAAAGAATTAAATCAATCGGCAGATGAAATAATAAATGCAATAGAAGCAGAAACCAGTTTTTCAGAAGAAACAGCGTTAAAGACTATACACGACTCACCGCTACCCATGCGAGAAATAGCGGCCCTTGATCATGCTTTAAGAACCATCAGAGGTGAATTAACAAACAATTTAGCAAAACTAGGTGAACTAGATGGGCATATAAGAAGAGAAAAGAAAAACTCGTTGAGGCTGATGACGCCGACTTAGGGCATGATATTAAAGAAAGAATAACCCAAAGACTAAAAGATCTTGAACAAGAAAGATCAGCAAGACTAGAAGTGCTAACTACTAACCGAGACCAATTACGAACTCAAGTGAATAGAATAAGAGAAACTATCCGAAAAATTTTATATGAAGACACAACGCTAGCAGAACGAATAAAAACGCTGTTTAGAGAGCAAGGCGTCACATTAGCAAGCGTTATAACTGCCTTAGGATTTGCAATAAGTACACTGGTAATGGCTATTACAGGCGGCAGTAGCCAAAGTTCAGTGCCTCCGCCGCCATCGCCTCCATCTCCGCCTGATAAATCATGGGTAAAAAAACAGCTTGATCATCTTGCAAGTTTATTAAAAAAATTAGCTGGTAAAGCCGTGGACGCTTTACCAGGAATATTGGGAGTATTGTCAGCTGGCTTTTGTCTACTGCAAGCAAAGTAGTTGGCTTTATGGCCGAGCACTTATGGACATTAGTTCTTGTAATAGTTGGGTTACTATTTAGTAAGATAAAGACCAAGTAATCCTATGCCAGTTAATCCAAGAACAAGCGCTGTCTTTTCATATTCATGGTCATCGCGAACAGAGTCCGCGAGCTTTGCTGAGTCTTCAATGACTTTGGGGGTTGGACTTCGGGATTAGATGACTTAATCTTGGGTGTTCTTTTATTGTTTGTAATATTACTGGCTCAGAATTTATGTCGTTTTTCCCAACCTTCTGTTCATTGCCTGCTATAAGAATTTCATTATTATAGTTTATTATTGTACCTATCTGGAGTCTGAGGTCAGAAGGCAGCATGTATAAACCAGTGCCAACAGCAAAGTCTACTTTCGATCTTGCAAATTGTAAAACATTTTGGTACCTTTTAATACTTGAAGGTAAATCAACTGTAGAATTAATGGCGTCCTCTAAATTTGCTAAGTATTGTTTTTGTGCGTCAAAGCCAGTAGAAAGATCAGTTATGCTCGATCTCGCCTGTGCTTGCGAACCTAGCAAACACCAAACGTAAGTGCGAATAGAGTCGTTTATTCGTTCTATTCCTGCTCTAGTTAGGCCCTTAGAAGCGTCTAAGATAAATGTTGTCCATGCTGTTTATGCTCTTGCTCTATGGACCAGGGCTGAACAATTTTGAAAGGAGAACGCCAGTCATAGTTATACTTTCTGTGCGTGCCCCGAAAATAAATGACGCCTAGGCCATGATATGATCCAACTTTTGTCTAAAGCCTGTCTTGATGTTAATATTGAATTCGTTACAGATCCTTTCAAAAGCCTTCATGTCTATTCTGTTGCTAAATGGATTAAATGGTTTGTCATTTGGTAATGGAGCTTGCAGTTCAGTCAAAATACGTCTGAAGGTGTAATAAAAATGAAATCTGTACACTGACCTCACCAAAAGGGTCATGGTGATTTAAATGATCAGCATACGACACTCCACACCCAGTTGATGCACAAGACACAGCAAAGTTTAACTGGTTCTGATAAAACTGCATCGGATGACTAAACCACGCTTTCTGGATGTGCTCGTTTTCAATAGGGGGGTTAAGATAGCTCTTCAATGGAGTACTCACCTTTTTATGAAAGAGGCAGTCTGGGTCACAGCAATGTCAAGAGTATCAGTTGCTATATTTTTAAGATTGTAGTGCGGCCCAACAGAATATTTTGCATCAGTATATTTGAATGCACTCATTTTTAATTTGTTTTAAAAAATGTTTGTAACAATAACAACTCAAGACCGTCCTTCGTTTTAGAACATGCTATTGATAACAATTGCGGGGCCAAAACGGTCGCGCTCCATGAAATATTTTACAAAGTCGTATGGTTTAATATAAGTGAATCCAAGGAGAATAATAAGATTCTAAAAGTTAATAAAGCAGGAGACAAAGTTAGCCAGTTAACCATACCTGATGGTTATTATGGGTTTTGCTCACTAAAAGAAGCAATGAGTAACTTCGACATTACTCTCAAACTTAACAATGCAAATTGACAACAATGTTAACATTCAAACCTGAAGAAGAAGTAGTACATTACCTTTTTGATGTAGAGCTAGCTAAAATGTTAGGCTTTGCAGCTGACAACCATAGATTTAGAGTTGTGCCAGACAAAACTACTTATGGGGGGGAAAATCCGCTCGATCTTGCATTACATTCATTACTCTATGTTCATTTGGATGAGCTGAGCACTGATGAAAACTTATATGATGGAAGGCCCTCAACTGTTTTAAGAGCTCTTCCATCAGGGAAAGCTGCATATTGCGATTATGAAAATTTTACATTCCCTAATTTACAGTTTAAAAGATTAGTTTGCGGAGGGTTGGATCATTTAATATAAAAATTGCAGACAAAACAGGGAAAGTCGTGAAATGTGATAACCTGCACATTGTTTTGGAAATAAAATAATAAGCTGTACTAAAAATGTCGCGTGGGCCAGAAGAACCAGGAGTTACATTAGCTCCTGTGAGGTGTATAACTTTAGAATTAAAAGACCTTGCAGACGTTGCGGACTTTGAACAGAACGGTGAGATAGGCGCTTTGTATGGTTTTGAGTACACTAAAGATGGTGATTATAAACGCAAAGAGGTTGGCGACAGCAAAAGTTTCCAAAACTAGAACAACTGCGCAATCTAGAGGCAAATAATGTTGGTCAGTATGAATATAAAATATTCGAAAACCTGACCTCAAATGGCACTTAGAACCATATTTAGAATGGAACATAAAATTTGAATTCATAAGCCCATTTACATATTTTAGCCGTCAAAAAAGTTTCAGAAAAGCATTCAACTCTGGCCCTTTACATGTAAGTCTTATGCCGGACGACAATAGTCGGAAAGAAATTGAAATAACGCCGTATGGGAAAAAACAGTACATCCTCCACAGAAAAGAAACAGTTGTAAAAAAAGCTTCTACAAAATTACAGTTCTTTCCAAGCAGAAAATTAGGAGACACGTTCACAATAATATTTGAAATTTCTGTCTTTAAAGATGTGGAGGAAAGGGGTGGGGTTGTGGGCGTTAGTGATGACCTTATAAAAGGAATTAATATTAGCTGGCAAAACTTAGACGTTAAACGCCTTAACGTTACCATCGTCGTTCTTCACAATGGTGAGGATATTAAGATTAACAACAAGCAACAAAATCAATGTTGACTTAAATAGAAACAATCTTACAGAACTGAATTGGATTAATCTTACACATTTAGGCCTCGTAGGGTTTTATTATACTGAACAAGTTTTGACGGAGAGTATGATAAAAATAATAACTGGATTAGATTAAACTCTGTTATAAAACTATGGAGCAGTTAAACTTTATGATAAAATCCCCTCATTGTTCAATGATTTTGGGCAGACTGGTTGTGGAAAAACAATATTTGTCCTAGACTTATTACAAACAGTTTATCGCTATAATTTTGATCATATTGTGATTTTCTGTCCAACACTTAAAAGGAACAAAGCATATCATGATAGAAGGTTTATATGGACAGACAATGACGTATATTTAGTTAATCCTAGCACTAAACTGAGTGAGTGTTTAGAATACTTTTATAAAGTGTTTGAAGGAACGCAGACACTCTTTATTATAGATGACTGTTCGGCAGAAAAAGATATAGTTAAAAAGAGAAACACTTTGTCAAAGCTGGCTTTCAGCGGAAGACATGATGGGATAAGTGTGTGGATTTTATGCCAGAAATATAACTCGGTTTTAAAAGACTTTAGAGAACAGTTAAAGACTGTAGTGTTATTTCACATGAAAGACAGAGACTCATTTGAAGAATGTTTGCGCGAAAATGATGTTATTGAAAATGATCAGGAAAAACACAGGATTAAGCAAAAACTGAAATCTGAAAAGTTTAGTAAATTAGTATTGAAAACGGATAACCCTGCACAGTATGTTTGTTTGTAGATAATCGTTATTTTTGGTTATTGAAGTCTTACTTGTCAGAGAACAGCATTTTACCAATCCTGGGTCACTTCGTCCGAAACTGGTTGAGGACGAAGTGAGCCAGGATTGGTAAAATGCTGTTCTCTCATGTTCTGATTGGTGCAAAAAATGCTCGGTATTCTCAATCTTCTCCCTACCACAACTGTGAGCCATGTACGACTGCCGAGTGTGGGAACTGGAGAGCTGCTGTAAACCATTCATATCGTCGTGGGGGTGTGCTAGATGCATGAGAAAAGTCGGTCAATCCCGAATATTGCTGTTAATTGGAACATCTCGGTTTTGCTGCGTGGAGGACCGAAAGGGCAAAGTCCTGTTTCTGAGTCTCAACATCCCCCCCCCCCCCCCCCCCCTCGCACGCCACCCCCTCTGCTTTCCCTCCTTCTTTCCTCCCCCACCTCCCACCCCCTCCCCTCCTCTTCCACGTCCCCACCTTTCTTGGTTTCCCACACAACTGATTCTCTGCGCAATTAAGGGGGGGGGGGGGGGGCGGGGGAGGGGGGGGGGGGGGCTCTGAAATAGGATTTCAATGTAGAGTCATAGTCTGGAGGCCTTTTTTTTTGTGTCGATCTCAATCACTACTAAGCTTTCTGGCGGAGATCGACATGCCATTATGTCTGTGAGAGCGCCATTCAGTAGCGCTGACGCAAAAGGAGGGGCCTCTAAACTGGTACTTTGTCCACCACCACTGCCACCACCACCGCCACCACCACCACTCCTTTTCTTTTTTTTTCTCGACCGATTTTTTTAATTTTTCGTGCTGTAAAAGAGAAAGCAACTAGTTTGTAAACATGCAAAAACACACAAACAAACAAACAAACAAAATTTCACTCACAACTGCGACAACGCAGGACAGGTCGACGCCATTAACTATAATTACAAT
>CM031613.1:6354551-6357253 GCA_018398815.1 Conus ventricosus
ACAGAGGACTGAGAGACAGACCGACAGAGGACTTAGAGAGAGAGAGAGAGAGAGACAGACAGAGGACTGAGAGAGAGACAGACAGAAGACTGAGAGAGAGAGAGAGAAGAGAGAGAGAGAGAGACAGACAGACAGAGAGACTGAGAGAGAGACAGACAGACAGAAGACTGAGAGAGACAGATAGAAGACTGGGAGAGAGACAGAGGACTGAGAGAGAGACAGACAGAGGACTGAGAGACAGACAGACAGAGGACAGAGAGACAGACAGAGGACAGAGAGACAGAGAGAGGACAGAGAGACAGGACAGACAGAAGATGAGAGAGAGAGAGAGACAGACAGACAGACAGACAGGACAGACAGACAGACAGGACAGACAGACAGAAGACTGAGAGAGAGAGAGAGAGAGAGAGAGAGAAAGCAGAGGACTGAGAGAGGACAGACAGAGAAAGAGACAGAGGACAGAGAGAGATAGACAGAGGACTGAGAGAGAGACAGACAGAGAAAGAGACAGAGGACAAGAGAGAGATAGACAGAGGACTGAGAGAGAGACAGACAGAGAAAGAGACAGAGGACAGAGAGAGAGACAGACAGAGAAAGAGACAGAGGACAGAGAGAGATAGACAGAGGACTGAGAGAGAGACAGACAGAGAAAGAGACAGAGGACATAGAGAGATAACAGAGGACTGAGAGAGAGACAGACAGAGAAGAGAGACAGAGGACAGAGAGAGATAGACAGAGGACTGAGAGAGAGACAGACAGAGAAAGAGACAGAGGACAGAGAGAGATAAACAGAGGACTGAGAGAGAGACAGACAGAGAAAGAGACAGAGGACAGAGAGAGATAGACAGAGGACTGAGAGAGAGACAGACAGAGAAAGAGACAGAGGACAGAGAGAGATAGACAGAGGACTGAGAGAGAGACAGACAGAGAAAGAGACAGAAGACAGAGAGAGACAGACAGAGAAAGGAGACAGAGGACAGAGAGAGATAGACAGAGGACTGAGAGAGAGAGACAGACAGAGAAACGAGACAGAGGAGCAGAGAGAGATAGACAGAGGACTGAGAGAGAGACAGACAGAGAAAGAGACAGAAGACAGGAGAGAGACAGACAGAGAGAAAGAGACAGAGGACAGAGAGAGATAGACAGAGGACTGATAAGAGAGACAGAGAAAGAGACAGAGGACAGAGAGAGATAGACAGAGGACTGATAGAGACAGACAGAGAAAGAGACAGAGGACAGAGAGAGATAGACAGAGGACTGAGAGAGAGACAGACAGAGAAAGAGACAGAAGACAGAGAGAGACAGACAGAGAACTGAGAGAGAGACAGACAGAAAAAGAGACAGAGGACTGGAGAGAGACAGACAGAGAAAGAGACAGAGGACAGAGAGAGATAGACAGAGGACTGCGAGAGAGACAGAAGAGAAAGAGACAGAGGACAGAGAGAGATAGACAGAGGACTGAGAGAGAGACAGACAGAGAAAGAGACAGAGGACAGAGAGAGATAGACAGAGGACTGAGAGAGAGACCGACAGAGAAAGAGACAGAGGACAGAGAGAGATAGACAGAGGACTGAGAGAGAGACAGACAGAGAAAGAGACAGAGGACAGAGAGAGATAGACAGAGGACTGAGAGACAGACAGACAGAGAAAGAGACAGAGGACAGAGAGAGATAGACAAGAGGACTGAGAGACAGACAGACAGAGAAAGAGACAGAAGACAGAGAGAGACAGACAGAGAAAGAGACAGAGGACAGAGAGAGATAGACAGAGGACTGAGAGAGAGACAGACAGAGAGAGACAGAGGACAGAGAGACAACAGAGACAGAGACAGAGGAAGAGAGAGACAGACAGAGGACAGAGAGAGAGACAGACAGAGACAGAAGAGAGAGAAGACGAGGACTGAGAGAGAGACAGACAGAGAAAGAGACAGAGGACAGAGAGAGATAGACAGAGGACTGAGAGAGAGACAGACAGAGAAAGAGAGAGACAGAGAGACAGCAGACAGAAGACAGACAGAAAGAGACAGAGGACAGAGAGAGACAGACAGAGAAAGAGACAGAGGACAGAGAGAGACAGACAGAGGACTGAGAGAGAGACAGACAGAGAAAGAGAAGAGGACGAGAGAGACAGACAGAGGACTGAGAGAGAGAAGACAGAGAAAAGAAGAAGAAGAGAGAGACAGAAGAGAAGAGATAGAGGACAGAGGACTGAAGAGAGAGACGAGACAGACAGAAAGAGACAGAGGACGAGAGAGACAGACAGAGGATGAGAGAGAGACAGACAGAGAAAGACAGACAAGGACAAGAGAGACAGACAGACAGAGAAGACTGGAGAGACAGAAGGACAGAGAGAGAGACAGAGGACTGAGAGAGACAGACAGAGGACTGAGAGAGAGACAGACAGAGAAAGAGACAGAAGACAGA
This sequence comes from Conus ventricosus, assembly GCA_018398815.1. Taxonomy (NCBI): domain Eukaryota; kingdom Metazoa; phylum Mollusca; class Gastropoda; order Neogastropoda; family Conidae; genus Conus; species Conus ventricosus. The sequence goes on from CM031613.1 coordinate 6,356,975, forward strand.
GAGAAGACAGACAGAGGACAGAGAGAGAGACAGACAGAGGACTGAGAGAGAGACAGACAGAGAAAGAGAGAAGAGACAGAGAGGAGACAGACAGAGGACGAGAGAGAGACAGACAGAGGACTGAGAGACAGAGAGAAGAGACGAGAGAGAGACAGAGGGTGAGAGAGAGAGACAGACAGAGGACTGAGAGAGACAGACAAGGACAGAGAGACAGAGAGAGAGACAGACAGAGGACTGAGAGAGAGACAGACAGAGGACAGAGAAGAGAGGACAGACAGA
>CM031613.1:6357353-6427353 GCA_018398815.1 Conus ventricosus
GGACTGAGAGAGAGACAGACAGAGAAAGAGACTGAGGACAGAGAGAGACAGACAGAGGACAGAGAGAGAGACAGACAGAGGACTGAGAGAGAGACAGACAGAGAAAGAGACAGAGGACAGAGAGAGACAGACAGAGGACTGAGAGAGAGACAGACAGAGGACTAGAAGAAGAAGACAGAAGAGCGACAAAGATGAGAACAGACAGAAGACTGAGAGAGAAGACAGAGGATGAGAGAAGACAGACAGAGGACTGAGACAGAGACAGACAGAGGACTGAGATGAGAGACAGAAACTGAAGAGACGGAGGACAAGAGAGAGACAGACAGAAGACATGAGAGAGAGACTAGCAGAGGATGAGAGAAGAAGAAAACAGAGTAACAGAGGAGACAGAGGAGGAGAGAGAGAGACAGGACTAGAGGACTGAGAGAGAGACATGACAGAGGACTGAGAGACGACACAGACAGAGGACGAAGAGAGACAGACAGAAGAGAGAGAAGACAGAGGAATGAGAGAGACAGACAGAGGACTGAGAGAGAGAAGACAGAGGACTGAGAGAGAGAAGAAGAGGATGAGAGAGAGACAGAAGAAAGAGAGGAGACGGACGAAGAGAGAGAGAGACAGACGAAGACTGAGAGAGGGAGAGAGAGAGAGAGAGAGAGAGAGAGAGAAGACAGAAGACAGACAGACAGACAAGACGACAGACAGAAAAGACTGAGAGAGAGACAGACAGAGGACTGAGAGAAGACAGACAGGGACGAGAGAGAGAGACAGACAGAGGATGAGAAGAGACAGACAGACAGACAGAGGACTGAGAGAGAGAGACAGACAGGGATGAGAGAGAGAGAAGAGAAGAGGATGAGAGAGAGAGAAGAGAGGATGAGAGAGAGAGAGAGAGAGAAGAGAGAGAGAGAAGAAGAGAGAGAGAGAGAGAGAGAGAGAGACAGATAGAGAGGGAGAAGACAGAGGACTGAAGAGGAGAGAGACAGACAGAAGACTGAGGAGAGAGAGAGAGAAGAGAAGAGAGAGAGAGAGAGCAGAAGAAGAGAAGACAGACAGAGGACAGAGAGACAGACAGAAGGAAAAGCGGAGGAGAAGGATCGGGAGGGGGGATGGGGACGAAGGATGAAGACAGAAAGACGAGAGAAAGAGAGGTGAACGACTAGCAGAGAAAAAGGATGAGAGAGAGAAGAAAGAAGAGAGAGACAAAAAAAAAAAAGGAAAGAAAGATGGAGATAGAAGAGTGAAAAAAAGAGGGAAAACAGAAGCGACAAAGACAGACAGAGGATGTGAGGAACAGGGTGATGGAGAGGACAAAGAACTGATGAGGCAGCAGGCTGGAACAGCAAGCTGGAGAGATGAGAGCCAGAAGGTGAGGGAGAGAGAGGGCTGTGGAGGAGAAGACGACAGAGGCTAGGGAAGATGGAAGATTCTATTCTCAAGAGAGAAGGGGGGGGGGAGAGGGTGGATCGAATTCAAAAGTCGACGTCAAAACGTGTTTTGAGTGTAACACCTTTGGTGAGTGATAAAATGATTGAGCCCCAAGAGAAAAAAGAAAAAGAGGACGACAAAAAAAAAAAAAAATGCTCACAAATAAATGTTACTGATATACTATTTTAGCAAGACTAGCTTTTTGCGAATAAACAATGACGCTGTCATAATATTCATTCTGTTTTTATTAGCTGCGACCAAAGACAGTTCGAACATTGATGGGCATTTGTATTGTCTGTCAGGAAATCATTCTTTTCGGAAATGTTTATTCTTCGGTTATATGCAAAGAAACTGTAATTCAGTTTCAAGCTATGTCCTAGTTCGGAACTTTAGCAAGACCTTTCTGTGTATAGAATTTAGCTCTGTTGTTAACGTGTGTGTGTGTGTGTGTGTGTGTGTGTGTGTGTGTGAACTGTTTGTTTGAAAGTAGGCTAGGGTAAGCTTGAAATTGCTCATTTGATTCAACAGCAATGCACCAGAGAGAGAGAGAGAGAGAGAGGTTCGCGTTATGAATACCACGATTCCTTGAAATACCGCAGTTAAGATATTCTAATGTTGCTGTTGTTTTTTTAATATGATTGAAAATATTAAATACAGAGTAAGATGTGGCACGAAACTTTCTTGGAGTCTATTAGACCCACAACAGGAATGAAACAGACCAGGGACACGCGTGAAACCCTGTTCCATTCCGTTTTCGTTGAAGACTTTGACGCTTTACTCTCACACATCACGTTCGAGTTGTTCATTCTTCTGGTAATGTTGATAGTGTGTTATCAGAGAGAACCAGCTAAATAATCAAAAGCACTTTTGAAGGGGGGAGAATTCCTACCATGACACTGAGTCGATTCGTACAGCATACATGTCTGCTATTTTGGTGCTCTGCCCTTTGTGCACTAATCCAGTGCCAGCATCTGCAGCCAAAGAAGATGGAGTAGCCTAACTTCAAGACTCCGCGGCGCTGTGAGTATTGAGAGAAATGTGCATCCACGGCTTTTCTTTCGGGTTGTCTGATCAGCAGTTTCCGTTCGACGATCTTCATTCTAAACTTTAAATCTGCCAGCTAACTCAGAAACGACGAATGAGTCTATTGAGTCTCATTGAAACTTGGAGACCATTCGGCGGTCAGTAGAAGAAGTTGTGCAACTGTTTTGTTGCATTTTGAATGCGCAGTTTCTCGCTGTACGAACATATGCAGATTATGTCTTCCTGTTGACGACATTGATAAAGGCAGGACTGTTTCTTACATTTATTTGTTTTTATGTATTAGCAAAAGCAATGAATCACTCCATCAACACTGATTCAGTGACGCATTCTTGTAGCGTTTTAGATAAGACGGTCAAGGGAAGTAAATGTTGGTTTTCCTCGGGCTGTCAACGACAGGTTAAAACCCTTCTTTTGGTTGAGCCGATGCAGACAGTGAGTAAAACTATTTGCTGGGCTGATCTGTGCTTTGGAGTTTTTATTATTTGTCTGACTTTACGCATGAACCGGTGAAGGTGTTTGTGTGCATGAAAGGGATTTCAAAAGGAGTTGATTATCGCAAAACTGATCTTAGTAACTGATTGAAAAAAGCTGCTTTTTTTTTTTAAAGAAATGGTAATTAGCCTTAGACTATGGGACAGAAAAAATAGCAAATGGGCCTTAAGTGATTCAAACTCACAGTATGTAGGCCTATGTGTTTTTGTTGCATTTATGTGTGTGTGTATGTGGGGGGGGGGGGGGGGGGTTAGTGTATGTGTTATGGGCCGGAATCGCTCCGGTAGAGCGCCGGACTCGTAATCTTGGTGATCTTGGGGTTGCGGTTTCGAATCTATGCCGGGCTGTTTCAGTACATGGGGATTTTTCCCTCGGAGATGACATTGGTTCTGACTCCATTTCCTATACAGTCCTTTGAATGAGACTATAAACCAAGGTTCCGTGTGTGAACGCACGCATAACATCTTGCATACACGTAAAATCCCATCACCAACTTTCGGAAGAGAAGGCCAGTTTGGCTGTTGGTATGGATGACATGTTACACATAGCATGCACCCAGCATAAGAAACGGAAAGAACGAAGGAAGTAAGGAAATTGAGTGAACTATATTGACTGGATGACTTGGGAAACGTCTGAATGAAGCGCCCGCTGACAGCTCTTCAGTTGGCACTACCCAGGTAGGCAGCCTGTGGTGTAAATGAGTATGGATTGTAAAGCGTTTAGATCTTTGAGGACAGGTGCTCTATAAGTATTCATAATAGTAATAATAATAATAATAATATATGTGTGTGTGTGTTTTGTTTTCTGTATGTTTGTTTTTGTTGGTTAGTTGTTTTGGGTGTCTGTTAATGTTAATGTTTTAATGGTAGATTATCTGTTTATATTATCATACCATTTAAACACTTCATGACAACAAAATTATATGATCTCTTAGATGGCTTATTATACTATAATACTTGGACAACCTTAAATAAGAGGTTCAGTGGATGCACTGTCACTGACCTGCCTATGATGGGTCAGAAAAGGTAACCACCGAACACCACCACTGTAACTTGGCAGCATTGCAATGTCTCTTCTGCTGTTGTCACATGACATCCTATTTACTCCACTTTCTTTCTAAAATATGAAAAAAATCAGTAAACATATGTATTAACAACAACAATAATAGCTCAAAGCCAGCACTGAGCATTCCCACATCAATCCCATAACAATCTTGATGAAAAGCTGAAACCAACCATCTTGACATGAACGCATCATGAGCGCTAAATGTGGAGCGGAAACAAAATCACAGTGAGAGCATACCATAGGGTGCCGTGAATATGATACTTTTGTCACAGTGATCAGTGAGCATGAGGATGATGCTATCAAGTCCCATTCTGCTCTGAGACTATCTGACGGGACTTGTGTTTTCATTTAGAATATGTCCCGGTGTTAACCAGGTTGGTGAATACCTGCTATGTTGGTTAGAAAATCTGAGCAACTCACAAAGGCTTCTATAATGTGGATAAAGCTGGCCTTTCCCATTTGACCCGATGCTACATTGGAATCTGGACAGGAACCTAGTCATGGCTGAAAAAAAAAGCCCACAAATAAATGGGAATCAGCCCCCTGGTCTGTAGACTTAATGGTGTACAACCACTGCACCATTGCTGATTGTGACTTGCCAGCGTTTTGTTTGCTGTCCATGCAGATGGAGGATGGACAAGGGCATCAGGGAGAGGCAGCTGAGGCGGATCACTCTGAGGCTTTGTACCGGGCAGTTACAAGCAACGATGTGACCAGCTTACGGCAACTTCTATCCCAGGGGGCGTCTCCAGACACGTTCTACGATGATGACCACAACATCAGCTCCAAGTACATCCTCCACATTGCTTGTGGGAAAGGACACAGTGAGAGTATTGAGTGAGTCTGTCTCTTGAGAATTCATGAATGAAATGCATCTAGGACAGATAGTGTATGTGCACACATGTGTGGACTTAGGCATTTAGAATCAAAACTGGTTTTGTTTGAAGGCATGAAGTAACGTGAATTTTTTTCTTTTCTTTTCCTTCTTGTTTATCTGCATTGAATGGGTTTAAAAAAAAACGTGATTTCTAGTAGGTGAATGAAACAGAGGAATACCTTCTGTTGACTTTCTTTTTTTTTTCTTTAGTCCATAGGAGTTGTGAGAATATATTATTGTCATTGATTATGAAAGGTATTTTTTCAATGCTTTGTGTCTGACAACAAAGATGATTTTGATGAAATGATTATAAATATGAGAAAATTGCTGATGAGTTGCAACAGTTATAATGTTCTTTCTATTTTTGTTAACTAGCAGTTTATTTAGTTTTAAGATGTTGGCATGTATGCACAGTTTTATTTAGTTTGAAATACGCTATGGTTGGAAATATGCAAGGGAGGTAATTTGTGTTAGAGCTCACATTCAGTGAGATTGACCCAGCCAGGTTTTCACAGGACAAATGGCGCTAGTGAGCATGCCCAAAGCAATTCAGTCCTATCGGTTAGCTTAATAGTTCAGTAAGAGAGAAAACATGCCAAAAATGAATGTGAAACAGTGTGCCTGTGATGCAGACAGTTGATATCCTGGTCGTTATCCTTGCGTGCACTTTGAAAAAAAAAATTTTTAATGACTCTTTAGATCTTTTTGCTTGGCCCGTAAACTGAGAAAAGGTCAATTCATTTGCAAGCAAAAGACATGTGTTATCTTCCCCTGTTTGTTTGTTTGATTGTTTTCTGGAACAAGTCTATTTTATCCCATCAGTCTGCTGAACAGTTCAATACGGGAGAGAAAGGGCCTAAACATGCGTGTGGAACAGTGTGCTTGTGATGTAGAAACTGTGTTACAAACACTTTGACTTCAGTTATTATTGTAATCTTCCATCAGTTCAGATCGACATGTTTTGGGTTTGTTGTGACCTTTGTTTATCAAGTGACACAAGCACAAATTGTGTAGTGATATTAACCCCTAAACAGAATAAAGGGAATTCTGTCTGCAATGGAAAGACGGGTGTTATCTTCCCCTGATTTCTATCTGGAACAGGTATATCATAACTGTATGAATGTTGTTCATATGATTTTTGTGTTTGGACTCAAGAGTACAGAGACATCCGTCATGAAGTTTTGGACGTTGAAATCATGTATATGCACTTTCAGAGTGCTGCTAGAGGCTGGAGCCATCCCAGACTGTCATGACAGCTGGGGCCAGACTCCCTTCCACTACTGCATCAGCATGCAGTTTCTGGAGTGTGCCAAGACCATCATTGACCATCTTGGACATCGTGTGCCAGACATCATCGACAGCCAAGACTGTTTCGGCAAATCCAGTCTGCATGCTGCCGCTGAGCAAAGTCATGGGGAAGCCATCTGCCTGCTGCTGGAATATGGTGCCCAGGTCAACATCCGCAACTTTGATGGGGTCACGCCGCTCATGATTTGTGCAGAGAGCTGCGGGAAGAACACATCGACTGAAGCAATGGAAATGTTGGTTGAGGCTGGGGCCTTGATTGATCTGGTGGATTACCGATCAAAGAGGACGGCTTTGCAGGTACTGTTTCATAGTTAGTTTATTCAGGGATTCTTTTTAGTTCTTAATTTCGTATCTTGTGGCACTTTTGCGTGTTTATAAGGCTGTCATATTTCACATGAAAATACATTCTAAGAGGGGGAAGAAGGGAGAAGGGGGAAGGGATCTATGTCAGCTTTTCTCTGCCACATTTTTTTCCCTGAAGATCCTAATTTCGACACCATTGTTGTGATTTGGGTAATTATATGTTCTTAAAATGTATGTCTGCTTTGTTTTATTTATCTCTGAGATGTGTGTCTGCTTTGATTTATTTGATCTGAATCATAATATAACAGTTTCAGAATAAACTGATACCATGGGGATTTTTTTTTTCTGTCTGAGAAAAGAAAAGAATTTTGTGTGTGTAGGAAATTAGAACTGTAGAGAGGAAGAGTGGGTGGTACAATGGAAGGTATGGAAAAAGCAGGCAGTGCTCTGAAGCACCTGTTCCACATCACCTATGAACAGATTTGCTGCTTTTGAATATATTTTTAACAAGTTTTCATTTCAGTTCAATAGTATTTATAATTACAAATGGAAGAAAATAATAAGGGAGTTGGGATGGCTTTATGAAGATTTCCAGCAGCTAAAAGAAGAAATCAGATGGGGGGGGGGAAAAAAAATTCAGCTGACAGAAAAGAGGAAATTAGCTGATAAAAAAGGTCAATTGACATGTCTGAAATTATGTCGTCACCACCAGCCATTGTGGTGTGGTGGATTTTAGCTGCTGGAAAACTTCTGAATTCCATCCCCTTGTGGGGCTGATGCCACTGGAGTGGCCAGGAAGATGAGACAACAGTTACAATAGCAACAAAAAACTTAAAAGGCGATTTACACATGGCAAAACTATATGAGTCTTAGCAGTTCTCAAGGGTTATTATGCATTTACACTACAAGCTAGTTTGTGCGGAATCATTCCCAACCACTTCAGACTCAGACTGCCTCACCATGTGACCTGAGGCATTTTGTATTTCAGCAGGGCAGTGCTGTAATGTCTGTAATCTACTTTCCCATTGCCAGCTGCTGGTTTTCCACAAATTTGTGGCACATAAGTTGTGTGATGCTGCTAGGCATAATGAAGCAAAGACAGAACGAAACTGGTTATTCAAGTCCAGACTAAGCCCTTTGAAAGAAACTGAAAACGCCTTTCATGATTGTAAACTTTACGTGTGCTTTTCACCTTGGAACAGCCACTGACCTGCCTTGGCTTAAGGCTGTCAGGCCAATTCAGAATTGACATAGGCTAGAACACCAAGGCTACTTCAGTTGTGACAAGCTCCAAGCATAACATTATCAGTCACCAAAATCCCCCAAAGTCGGAGTGTGGCTGCCCATGTGGCGGGGTAATCAGAAACGGTCACACACGTAATGTTCTCATCCCCAACTGATGCATTTGCACCATAGTGTTCAAGTACTTCGGCTATTTGGATGATCCCTGGAGTCTTTTAGCCAGGGTACAACAACAACAACAACAGCCACTGATATGTACTGAAACAATGCACCAGCATGGTCTGCATTTGATGCTACTAATTAGACTGAATTAAATAGCTGCTGACTTTGATGCTACCATTTCATGTGCACTTTCAGGGGTCAGTCTTGGGTCAACAGAGAGTAGTGTAAACAGGCTGAAGCAGTTTCAAATGGTTCTAATATTCAAGTTGTTCCAGCCATTCCAAAGAATTGGTTTAAGTGTAAATCGCCTGTATGTCTTCACCAGCGGGCAGCGTTGGCCAAGAACGTGAAGGGGGTGGAACTCCTTCTGTCGGTAGGAGCCAAGGTGGACATGCTGGACGTCACACGTAGGACAGCCCTCACCAACATCATGTGGGACCATGTCAGGAATAGACAGGTGCAGTTATCATCTCATCTTCTCTTTGTCTTGGTGTCTTTGTCGGTCTATGCTCTCTCTGCTTGTCTGGCTGGCTGACTGGCTGTCTGTCTCTCTCTGTGCCTCTCTTTCTCTTTCTCTCTCTTTCATTCTCTCTCCTTCCCTCTCTCTCAGCTATTCAAGGGAAAGGACTTGCTTGATGTGCCCTTGTAATAACATGTTGAATGTTCAATTAAGGCAAGAAAGCCATCTGTCAGTTTGCTTTTGAGAGACCTCAGTTTACAATCTCGTAAACTCATTTCACAGACATGCATGACTAAATGAGATGACTAGGATGAATAAAGTTTCACTTCAAGACTAGGAAGAGAAGTGGGATTCACTTCAAAGGTTGGAAGGACTGGCTTTTATATCAAAGCTCTGAAGAACTAGGTTCCATGTAAGGGTTTGCAAGAGCTTGGTTGTATTTGAAACTTTGAAGAAATGAGTTTCATTTCAAGGACAAGCTTTATTCCAGTACTAGCTGTACTGGGTTTCATTTTATGGTAATAAAGAAGTGAGGTTTACTTCAAGACTAGGGAGAACTGAGGCTTACACCCAGACCTGGAAGAACTGAGGTTTATTTCAAGACTGTGAAAACCCTACGTTCATTTCAAGATATGTTTGTTTTAAGACACGGAAGAACTGAGGTCTACTTGAAGACCGGAAAGGTCTGTCACTCATTTCAAGACCACGACCACCTAAGGTTCATGCATTAACTTGAAAACATTGAAATGTCTTCAAGGCTAAGAATAGCAGGTTCACTTCAAATCCAGGAAGAAATGAGGCAGGTTAGTGCAAGACTAGGAAGAACTGAGGTTCATTTGAAAACTGGGAAGAGATAAGGTTAATTTCAAGACAAAGAAGGCTACAAAATGCAGTTCATTTTAAGAATAGCAAGAACCTAGGTTCACTTTTAAGGCTAAGAAGTATGGCCAAGAAGAATCAAGGTTCATTTTAAGCTCGGGAAAAAAATAAAGGCAGAGTATTGCAAGGCTGGTGAGAACTGAGGTTGGTTTTAAAACTGGGAAGAACTGAGGTTGACTTTAAGTCTAAGAAGGCTGTGAAATGTGGTTCATGTCAAGACTAGCAAGAACTTAAGTTCATTTTAAGGCTAAGAAACAGGACCAAGAAAAAACTGAGATCCATTTCAACCCAGGAATGACTGAAGGTCATTTCAAGGCTAGGAAGAAGGGAGGTGTATTTCGAAGCTAGGGAACAGCATTTCCTTGTTTACTCATTGACGCCGCTAATGACGCTGTTTGTGTGGTGGTAAACCTACAGCTACTGCATGCTGTTTCAGGGAGTGTGCAACATAGACCCTGATGTCATGACAATCATCGTGCTGCTGACCCAAGGCGGCACCGACTTGAACCTGGCGGTCTGCGAGTACAGCAACCCTCTGATCACCGCTTCCTTTCTGCAGGCAGCGCCTCTTGTCCACTTCTTCCTGGACCAAGGAGCACACCCCAACATCACATGTGAGTGTCAGGTCTGGCATGAGTGCCCCAGGGATACTGTGAGCAATGGGGCTGAATGTAAAGTGTACTGTCTCAGCTATTGCTGAAGTGATTTTAACTGGGGGGTCGTTCAGTCGTTCTGATTCATGTGAAGTGCAGATTCTTGATGTTCAGTTTATTGATAATACGCTTTTATTCAGTTTCTGTTTGGGGGTTGTTGTTTTAGAAAGTCACCGATTTTTGAGATTTTCGAGATTCTTTCTTTCCTGCAGCGCAAGGGCTACCACCAGTTGCTGTTTTGTCAGATGTGAAGAAAGCGATGTTTTTGACGTCATCTAATTAGGAATCAGACTCAAAGCTGAAATTTAACACATCTGTGGGTTGCCATGTTGTTAACCTTATTTGTTTTAAGTCCTTGTATGCATGGATGGCATGGAATGATCAGTGTGATGGCTTTGAGCTACATTTATGATGCTCCCATGCCTTTTCATAATATTCTCATATGTGTTGATTCAAAATCTGTCTTGCAGTCTCTGGAACATTGGGATGGTAAGGCTCGGAAAGATTTACTTTTTGATATTCATCACCTTATACACTGTTTAAGGATTCATGGAATATGTATCGACTTTTGCTGGGTTCCCTCTCATAGTGGGTTGAAATGGAATGAAGCAGCAGATATACTTGCTAAAACTGGAGCTAAACATTGCCTTGATTGTAATTTATTATCTTCACTGAAAGCATCTTCGTCAGAAATGTTGCTAAAGTTAGAAAATTGTGTTTATAACAGAAATTGTGGAGAAAATCTCAAATATGTAAATACTTGTCCTCGTCACATTTCCAAGATAGTAACAAAACTCAAGTTAAATGCATGGAACACAAAATATTCTTGCCATGTTTTTTGTACTTGTGGTAAGCCTATTACAGTGCATCATTTGTTGATAGAATGTTCGGTCTTAACTCCAATTTATAAGGAACATTCTATTGATATCAACGTCCAAGATATCAGTCAAATATTGTCCAGCCCTTCTATCATAAACATTGCTACTATTATCGCACGATCTGAAATTGCCAAGTTGCTTTGATACGTGTTTATTTTTACCACTAATTCAAAAAGTTCTTGTTGTTATTTTTTATCTTTGAGGTTAAGCTTTGTTAGTTAGAGATGACGTTTTAAATTATTTTTCGTCTAATATCATCAATGGTGAACAGACGTTAAATAAACCACTGAACTGAACTGAACTGTAATGTCAGTGTGATCGCTAGGGTAATGTCAGTGTGATGGCTAGGGTAATGTCAATGTGATGGCTAGGGTAATGTCAATGTGAGGGTAATGTCAGTGTGATGGCTAGGGTAATGTCAGTGTGATGGCTAGGGTAATGTCAATGTGATGGCTAGGGTAATGTCAATGTGATGGCTAGGATAATGTCAATGTGATGGCTAGGGTAATGTCAGTATGATGGCTAGGGTAATGTCAATGTGATGGCTAGGGTAATGTCAATGTGATGGCTAGGATAATGTCAGTATGATGGCTAGGATAATGTCAATGTGATGGCTAGGGTAATGTCAGTATGATGGCTAGGGTAATGTCAGTGTGATGGCTAGGGTAATGTCAGTGTGATGGCTAGGGTAATGTCAATGTGATGGCTAGGGTAATGTCAGTGTGATGGCTAGGGTAATGTCAATGTGATGGTTAGGGTAATGACAGTGTGATGGCTAGGGTAATGTCAGTATGATGGCTATGGTAATGTCAGTGTGATGGCTAGGGTAATGACAGTGTGATGGCTAGGGTAATGTCAATGTGATGGCTAGGGTAATGACAGTGTGATGGCTAGGGTAATGTCAGTGTGATGGCTAGGGTAGTGACAGTGTGATGGCTAGTGTAATGTCAGTGTGATGGCTAGGGTAATGACAGTGTGATGGCTAGGGTAATGTCAATATGATGGCTAGGGTAATGTCAGTGTGATGGCTAGGGTAATGACAGTGTGATGGTTAGGGTAATGTCAGTGTGATGGCTAGGGTAATGTCAGTGTGGTGACTAGGGTAATGTCAATGTGATGGCTAGGGTAATGTCAATGTGATGGCTAGGGTAATGTCAGTGTGGTGGCTAGGGTAATGTCAGTGTGGTGGCTAGGGTAATGTCAGTGTGATGGCTAGGTTAGTGTCAATGTGATGGCTAGGTTAGTGTCAATGTGATGGCTAGGGTAATGTCAATGTGATGGCTAGGGTAATGTCAAGGTGATGGCTAGGGTAATGTCAGTGTGATGGCTAGGGTAATGTCAAGGTGATGGCTAGGGTAACGTCAGTGTGATGGCTAGGTTAGTGTCAATGTGATGGCTAGGGTAATGACAGTGTGATGGCTAGGGTAATGTCAGTGTGATGGCTAGGTTAGTGTCAATGTGATGGCTAGGTTAGTGTCAATGTGATGGCTAGGGTAATGTCAGTGTGATGGCTAGGGTAATGTCAAGGTGATGGCTAGGGTAATGTCAGTGTGATGGCTAGGGTAATGTCAAGGTGATGGCTAGGGTAATGTCAGTGTGATGGCTAGGTTAGTGTCAATGTGATGGTTAGGGTAATGACAGTGTGATGGCTAGGGTAATGTCAGTGTGATGGCTAGGGTAATGTCAGTGTGATGGCTAGGTTAGTGTCAATGTGATGGCTAGGGTAATGACAGTGTGATGGCTAGGGTAATGTCAATGTGATGGCTAGGGTAATGTCAGTGTGATGGCTAGGGTAATGTCAAGGTGATGGCTAGGGTAATGTCAGTGTGATGGCTAGGGTAATGTCAAGGTGATGGCTAGGGTAATGTCAGTGTGATGGCTAGGGTAATGTCAGTGTGATGGCTAGGGTAACATTTGTGCAGGCACAGGATCATCTGTAATAGGCATGGGGTTGCCTTTTCTTTTCTCATCTTCCATGCCTCCCTCCCCCACCCTTCAACCACCCCTCTTGTCACCCCTACTCTACACACACCCCAACCCTAAAGCATTACTCGCACAGTGGTCAATCGAGCCAACCCATGCAGCATGGAAACATCTGTATGGTAGGCATAGAACTACAAGAGCAATGGAAACATCTGTATGGTAGGCATAGAACCACAAGAGCAATGGAAACATCTGTGTGGTAGGCATAGAACTACAAGAGCAATGGAAACATCTGTATGGTAGGCATAGAACCACAAGAGCAATGGAAACATCTGTATGGTAGGCATAGAACTACAAGAGCAATGGAAACATCTGTATGGTAGGCATAGAACTACAAGAGCAATGGAAACATCTGTATGGTAGGCATAGAACTACAAGAGCAATGGAAACATCTGTATGGTAGGCATAGAACTACAAGAGCAATGGAAACATCTGTATGGTAGGCATAGAACTACAAGAGCAATGGAAACATCTGCTTGGTAGGCATAGAACTACAAGAGCAATGGAAACATCTGTATGGTAGGCATAGAACTACAAGAGCAATGGAAACATCTGTATGGTAGGCATAGAACCACAAGAGCAATGGAAACATCTGTATGTTAGGCATAGAACTACAAGAGCAATGGAACCATCTGTATGGTAGGCATAGAACTACAAGAGCAATGGAAACATCTGTATTGTAGGCATAGAACCACAAGAGCAATGCAAACATCTGTATGGTAGGCATAGAACCACAAGAGCAATGGAAACATCTGTATGGTAGGCATAGAACCACAAGAGCTATCAGGTTAGGATCACTTAGGTAGCAGGTACGGGATCATGGATATGGGTCACCTTTGTAATTAGAATGAAATTACTGATACCAGAGGCTTGGGATCATCAGCACAATAGACATAAGATCAACTTTTTCCTATAAACGTTTGTAGGTTTAGTAAACATGGGATCACACACATTAAATACTGTGTTAACATGAAATCTGTGTCAACAGTCAGTTCCGGAGTAACACACATTGAATACTGCTTTAATATTGAATCTGTGTTAAGTCAGTTCCGGAGTAACACACATTGAATACTGCTTTAACATTGAATCTGTGTCAACAGTCAGTTCCAGAGTAACACACATTGAATACTGCTTTAACATTGAATCTGTGTCAACAGTCAGTTCCGGAGTAACACACATTGAATACTGCTTTAACATTGAATCTGTGTCAACAGTCAGTTCCGGAGTAACACACATTGAATACTGCTTTAACATTGAATCTGTGTTAACAGTCAGTTCCGGAGTAACACACCTTGAATACTGCTTTAACATTGAATCTGTGTCAACAGTCAGTTCCGGAGTAACACACATTGAATACTGCTTTAACATTGAATCTGTGTTAACAGTCAGTTCCGGAGTAACACACATTGAATACTGCTTTAACATTGAATCTGTGTTAACAGTCAGTTCCGGAGTAACACACATTGAATACTGCTTTAACATTGAATCTGTTAACAGTCAGTTCCAGTGTAACACACGTTAAACTGCACTAACTTGATTCTGTGTTAACAGTCAGTTCTGGGGTAACTCCTCTGCTGATCGCTACCAGCAAGAAAGACTTGGACTGCGTCAAGATCCTGCTGAGCTACAACTGCTGCATGACCACGAAGGGACGAGTCTTCCGCACAAGGCGCGACACAGAGTACACTTTTGACCCCATCGAAATGGCCCTGGATGATGGGAGTTACGTGCTGATCCAGGTCTTCCTGGCTGCAGGTTATAATGCCTTCAGTATTCGCACCCAGGTAAAGTGATAAGGTGTGTGATGAATTGTCGTAAAAGAAATACTCGGAAGTTGAAGTTAGGCTGCTGACTGCATTTTGGGATGGACCAAAGGGCTGACTTGCAATCTGTTCGAGTTTTCTCCAGTGGGTGGAGGGAGGGGAGGGTGTTGACAGTTTCTTAGTTGCTTTTGTTTCCGTTTTTCTTCAGCAGCCTTTTCCTGTACACAGCGGCATGTAGGCTCATCCTGCTTTATCG
This sequence comes from Conus ventricosus, assembly GCA_018398815.1. Classification (NCBI taxonomy): domain Eukaryota; kingdom Metazoa; phylum Mollusca; class Gastropoda; order Neogastropoda; family Conidae; genus Conus; species Conus ventricosus. The sequence continues at coordinate 6,372,147 of CM031613.1, forward strand.
GTTTCAGGTAGTTAGGTCATCCACCATTCGCATTCTAGAGGTATCCTTCTCCCTGTACACAGCGGCATGTAGGCTCATCCTGCTTTATCGGTTTCAGGTAGTTAGGTCATCCACCATTCGCATTCTAGAGGTATCCTTCTTCCTTGCCATTTCTGTGATTGAACAGTATCTACTGTCAGTAAGGGGATTAGCAGACATCCTGCATGTGCCGTTTCTGAGCGGGCACCACTGTACACTGCAGAAAGAAGTCAGCAGCTCTGCAGTGTCTCCGTTAGCCAATCGCCTCATGACCCAGTGTTGACTGTGTTGTTTGAGACGACAAGAAGAGGAACATGGGTGTGGCTGTGCATGAGACAGCCAGAATGATCAGTGTGGGAGGAATGCTCTTGAGAAAGCATGGAGGGCGAGACAGCCTTAAAAAATCAGATTAAAAACAAGGCCTTCCACCACTGGTAGTGAGGGAGACCTTACATTGCTGCTGTTGCCACTTTGGTGGCATTCATGAATGGCTGTTTTGATTTATTGTATGCGGGACACCGCCCATTTTGACAATAATGGCTTAGACTGTGACTGAGGTCAAATTATGGTTATCATGGAGGGGGCAGTTCGCCTGTGCATCCTGTCACTGAGTCTGCCAACACCACAGATCCTCACAAATCAACCACAGACATGCATGTGAAGGAGAAATCCTAAGTGAAGTCATCTTCAAATGGTATAAGAGTATTCCTGTACTTGATGGCTGTTGTTGAGGAGAATGTCGATGAAGCTTAGGACTTCTGTTTCGGGACTATCTTTCCTTTCATAAGATATAAATACAGGGGTGATAGTACCAAAGAGTTCCGAAACCTGAACCAAAAAAATTCCTGAACCCAAAACCTGAAACCAATCTATAAAATAAGTTTCAAATTCTTGTAAACCTGAAAATTAACAACATTCATCGATTCATTACTAACACCTTTCACAAACACTATGAATACTTACGTTGCTGAATCTGGTATCAGATTGTAGTTAAGGCACATGAAGTGTTGAATAATGAATTTCCCGTCTTTTTGCTTTTGATCAAAGCCTCTACTCCACCCTTTTTGCCTCTCATTGTATTACAATTGTCCATCAAGCACGAAACAACTTGAGACCAGTCGACTTTTCTTTCTGATAGAATGCCAGACACTGCATTGAAGATATTTTCTGCTGTTGCAACATTTACTTCTCTTGACCCTAAGTGTTCTGCTACAACTTTTCCCAGTTCCACATCATAATACTGAACAAGCACGTTCACAATCTTGTCATTATTGCTATTTGTAGCCTCGTCAATATTTAAAGAAAAGTGTCTGTCTGACAGCTTTGCACTCAGTTCCTTCTTCATAGCATGTGCTACTCCATGTACAGTGGTGTAAGTTGTGCTACCACGAGAAAGAGAGAGAGAACCAAGTGCTTTGTCATCACTAGCTAACCTCTTAGCAAGCTCAACAAGATCTCCCCCCAAAGAAAAGGGCAGACAATGTTCGGCAATAAATGCACAAACAACTGCTTTCAGTTCTGCTTTCCTGTCTCCCATACCGTCTTGCGTAACGGTAGTTGTGGAAGCTCCATCAAGCTTTGTAGACTGGCGGACAGACTTCAAATTGCGCCGATGATCCACATCTTCTGCATGAGAAAGCAAGGCTTTTTTCCCACTTGAGCCATAGAGTAATGTTTTGTTGCATGGCACGCAAAAACAAACTCCCGGCGACTCGACCTTTTCACACCAATCGCCATGACATACCCCATCGCTGTTCCGATCTTGCAACCAATCCCACCTCCACTTGTTTTTCACACCTATCTCAACTGTAGAAATATCTGCCCCCGGCGGTAACACCTTCATGTTGTTTGGTTTTGTACTCTTGTTTTTGAAAGACACAAAGGCACACAAACTAGCTGACAAAGTTGCTTGTGACAAGTTGTCATTTGCACCAAGAGCTGCATGCTGCTACCCGAAGTGAAAAACCTCGTTTTTACAACCAAGGGACGTCACTGTCGGAGGTCAAATAATCTCCCTTGCAACGATCCTATTATCGTCTGCTATTAAAATCTCTTTGTCCCTGCTTTTCCAGTCCGGAAATGACTTTCCAAACAAACTCAAAAACCGGAGATTATTTTTTTCAGCAATCGTAAAACCGGATTTCCGGAACATTCCGGAAAATTAGCACCCCTGTAAATATCCCAAGTTCAGCCAGACCTAAGAGTTCTACAAACCTGTGCAGTGTTGTACTATCCTTCCTCCAAGTTCAGCCAGATTCAAGAGATGTGTAAACCTCTGCAGTGTGATAGTATCCTTCCTTTCACAAGATACATGTACCCCAAGTTCAGCTAAGCCCAAGAGATACATAGACCTGTGAAGTGCTGGTCAAGAAATCTGAACAGCAAGGTCGAATACATGAGATTGACAATGCTCAACCATATGGATTCCATTTTCCCATGTAAATGGTATGTTTCAGCCCTGATGGGGCTTTCATGGTTGATTGGGCTGTAAACAGCATTATCCAACTTGACTTCAGGGCGTATTAAACTTTCAACTTCCATATTTTTCTCCTTTTTTAACCTGACATGTACAGAATTTCCAATTATTTCATAGATCAGAAGATGAACTTTTGGAAACCAAGTTAACATTTAAAAAATCTCTCTCTCTCACACACACACACACACACACACACACACACAAATATGAGTCCAAATTGCGCCAAATTTGGTATAAAATTCTGAAATTGGTTGCCTTTGCAGTCCAGATCTGGTTTTGTGCTATGGATGTTTACAACCAACTACAACCAGCCACACACCTTGGGTCAGAAAAGATACCCGACAGTACATTGATGCCAGCTCCCCACTTCTTGGTCATCTCACTCTCTGCCATTCAAGTCTGAAGGAGGTGTAGACAAACCAATGCAGTTTGTCAGCCCTTGTTATTAAGTCAGTGGTGCTTCAGAACCTCAATTGTCCACTATCTCTACGTTTGAGTAAAAAGGACAGCCTCATATCACCATTGCTATTTCTCATATTTATTGATGTTTTAAACTTTTGGGGCTTAAACCAGACTGCTAGTGCTGCGTTTCAGCCATCGTTTCTACATTTTCAAGCGTTAGATGACACTACTATGAACCGGTTAAAAAAAAAATCTATGAGCGTGACAATCTTGCAACCTATGAGTTCCTTTCACATTGTTTTTGTTCACCGCAGGTGTGTGTCCACTTCAAGACTGGCAAGGACAGCAGTCATGTGTTACAGGTGGCAGAAGTGTCATCACTCATGCAGTGAAATGGCTTCAAAGTAACAGCACAAAACTCTTTCTAAACCAGAAGCCAGCAATAGACGAGAGACCCAAATGGGAAAGCTCACCGACACGGGCGCTAAAATCAAGAAAACAAGAATATCGGCAGTCACTTGCCAACAGTATGTCAAAGTACATAGAGTAAAAACATCCTGTGCTAAAGATGAGTTTAGGGAGCTGTGTTTGACATATTTCAATCAGGGGAGGATTTGGGGGGGGGGGGGGGGGGGGGGGTTGACGATTGTCGACTTAGAAATTGTTAAACATTTGAGACAGATTCCAGTCCGTCGATACCCGAGATGATCTGTCCTGCTGACCACCACCTTATCAAAGGCTTTGTATGTTGGTATTTTTGTTAAATTTTCAGTTTTCTCTCCTCCTCCCCATCTTCGTTCTCAGCCTTCTAATTGCTCATTTTTGCTTTTTTTTTTTCCTTGTTGATAATGATATTCACAAAACAGAACAGATGTGATTACAGTCACGAAATACTAATATCAATCACTAATGACTTTTATTTGTGTTCAAATAGGCATTTGTGCACATTCAGAACAAGAGTATGTCAGTTGACTGTAAATCTTGTCTTAATAAGTATAGGGAAAATGAGGACCGGAAGAGTTCATGTGTGAAAATGCTGCTACATGCATACCACTGAAAATGTACATCATACCACTGAAAATTAGGAATATATAACTGAGGGGTATTTTATGGCTTGTTTAACAATAAGAAAAGCAAATAAAAATGTTTAAAAAAGAAAAGAAAAATTTTAATTTAAGGCCTGTGCAGATCTGTCGAATCATAGCACTTTGCAAATGGCATCCGCTTTCATCTTAGCAGATGTGTTCAAGGACTTGGTCTAAACACTCAGAGCTTCCAAAATAATCTGTATGGGAACAAAATGTTGGGTAACCCTCGGCAGTCAGATCAGTAACTGGCAAAGGTGTATGGGTAGAATGTTAATTTGCTTCATTACAACTACTTAAACAAATCTATATCATGCAGCAAAGTGTGTTGTCTGCAGTAGTCATTAAACCTTGAAAATGTTTTGATGAAAGAATGAAAAATTATTGACTCTCATTCTTTGTCTACATCCGTTTACATTAGTTTCATTGTGTCTCATTGTTGCCTTCATTCCCCTGTTTATTACTTTTTTGTAACAAGACTATGCGGTCTACATTTTTTCCAGCTTCTGGAGAAGCTGACAGCAGACCAATCCAACATGGACCCAGGTCTCCACCAGTGGCTGATGGACCGCATCTCCAGGCCCCCTAGCTTGCGTGAACTGGTGGTCTACAATCTGCGCCACTCGCTGGATCAGCGGCTCCACAAGGTCGTGCCTCTCTTGCCTTTGCCCTCCAGGGTCAAGGACTCCATTTTGTTGAAGGATGTGTTGAAACAGAACTGAGATGTGCCTTTGGCCACTACTGCTTCTTCATACATTTTTCAGTCTAAGGAGTCACCCACGCAAGCACACACACACACACATGCATGCATGCGTGCATACAATCACACTCACTTTCAGGTGAATAGCCAGAGAAGTAGGATCGTTTAGGAGAGGTTAATCAATAAACATTTCATGAAGCACACATACACACTACGACTTTCAGGTAAAGAGGCTCATTTAAGAGAGGTGATAAATAAATGTTTCCACAAGCAAATAAAGAGAGATAAGCAAGCAAGTCACGATATTCTCCCTTTTAATGTGATGCTAGAACGTTGCAGCATTTTGCGTGAACATCTCATGATACATGGAGTAAGCTTGATTTGTTTTGAAGAAGAGGAGGATTGAGCCTAAAAGGGATGACAAGAGTCATGGGCGAGAAACACTTGTAGGAGCCTTGGGAAGCTGTACAGAAATGTGTGTGTTTTCAAAGACAGAGTAATAGAAAAGAAGAAATACTACCTTGGACTTTCCAAAGAACAGGAAAATAGTACATACTAGAAAAGCCTCTAGCACACTCTTGAGGGCTCGAAACCAACAAAATTACATAATATTTGTTTATTAACAGGTACATATTCTGTCTGAGACTGAAAACTGGTCTTCCTCAGCTAAAACCATGAAGTTGACCATTGGTGAGATGTTTGCCTCTGTGACCAGGTTTATCCAACCATTAACTACAGCCACATTCTGTCTTCCAGAATGAGATATTGTCGTTTCTGTTTGTGACTTAAGTGGCAGGTGTTGAGTCCTTTCTTGAATGAAATTGTCAGTTTGTCACTGACTTTGATTAGGGGTGAAATGAAATAGTTTCTAATAAAGTCAAAAAGAAAAAAAAGGAAAACCCTATATGTCACCAGTTAGAAATCATAGCAATTTCCCAAAACTTTACAAAGTAAACCAACTGCTGAGAAATATATAGCAATTTAAATGCATACGTAATTGCAATGTACATAAAGTTGTAATAGTGATTTTATAAGTAGTTTGTACCAGTGTTTGAGTTTTAATTGTGTGCCTTATGTCTCTGGGTATTGTGCGATATTTGAATGAAACAAATCTGTGATGTTTCGATGTGAGGAAATCGAGTTATGCTTGTGTGCAATATTATGTCTTGTGATTGTTGTTTAGCCTAATTTACATGTTTTGTTTTTCTGATCTGTGGTAAGCAGGTGCCCATGGTGCTATGCATAGATTTTATCTCTTCCTGTGTATTGTTCAAACTGTTTTTATGTATATTATATGCAGTTTATCTTTTGAAAAATATGATGTTGTGGTTCAAGACTTACATTCACAAATGCACAGACAAAGGTAAGCATACACATGATTATGCCTCTACTAAAATGATCCTATGCAGATGCACACTTTGTGTACCAAAACATGCATGCATACACATTAAGACACACATATACAAGATGTGGAAAGCACAAATGATCAATCAAAACCATGGAGAGCATCATGAGCAATCAAAAAGCAATCAACAGTAAGGTGTGACATTCATTTTTACTTTATTTTCTGTAAATTTATCATCAAATTACATATCAATCAACATTACTGGAAAAATACAATCTACTTCTCCTGAACAGCAGTTCATGGTTGTTAGTGTTAATGATGGTTAAAACTGCATGACAGCTCCGGATGTACCGACTTCAGCTTGTCTTATGCCTTGCCTTTCTGTCCTGTCACTTTAAACTGTCAGGAGACCTGTGTTCCATGCTGACTGAGAAAAATCTGAAGCCCTGACAGCGCATGATCTTGAACCTTTGATGTGCAGATAAACATTTTTAATCTGCATGAGAATTCAATGCAAGTCATGTTCATAGCCCAGCCGACAGCAGATGGCCATATCAGGTCCGTCACATTCTCACATTCACACTCTACACAGGATTTGAAAGAGAAGAATGTACGGTGTATTCAAACACAATATGAAAGCGTTTTAAATCTCTTGATTTCTGAAAGATGCTGTAAGTTCTTTGCTCTCGTGCTACTGACCAAGAGAGGAAACAATTAATATGCTTCACTTCACACACACACACACACACACACACACGCACACGCATCGCTCAAAGTCCCAGCAACTAGTTAATATCATAAGATTTTTCTGTAAATGCTGATGTTTTTTCCCAAAATAAATATGAACAACAATTTCAACAGTAATTATGGCACAACCTATTTTCACCAATTCCGGCATTCCTATAGATATTCTTTAGTCGATGTATGTGGATTTTTCTCAGCTGAAAAAGCAACACCGTGTGAAGATCATCAAAACAATTACCAGCTTTGTGTTCAAGTCTGGCAATAACAATGCTAATGAGCAGAAGAACTGCTCTCTTTACAGTCCTGACAATGTCATCAATCTCCTGAATCATCTTCGATGTCCGCAGCAATGCCTCTCTCACCGAGCTGAACCCCTGGATCATATCCTGATCTTTAAGATCCGATGTGAAAAAGTTGGTGCTGGCACTTAAGCCAAGGGACGCATCGTCTTGATACCTTGACCCAAGGTATGAGCGTGATAGGGAACCGACTGATAGGTGGTGGGATACTGGAGGGAGGCGGAAGCAGCACCAAGGAACAGCATGACCAGAGGAGGTACAGGCTGCAGCGTACTGGGAGACTGACGGCTGAAGCGCTGCAACGTCTGGCTGAGAGACCAAGGGAGATGATGCAGCATGGGCTGCACTGTTGGTGATGGATGAATGATCCACAATGTCTGGTGTGTGTTAAGTCCTTTGTGGTAGATCAGCGGGAAAAACAATGAATTTTTCAAGATATTCCTCAGGGCAAGCAAGCTAAACCATTTTCTGTGTGGTCTTAGTCTTAGTGGTTTACCAAGTGCACAACAACATGACTGAAGGTCTGCCTAATGTAAAGTGTTTAAGTTTTTTGATATGAAGAAAGGAGCTGGGGAAGCCCTATCCAAGCTGTCGTCTGTAAACTGAAGAAGCTTTAGTTAAAAGAACAAGCTAGAAAAAGCTATACACACTCCTTAATGCAAGTCATCACTGACACTAAACTGAACATTTTCAGAATCTGTGATAACCCAAAGTTTCCCGTAATATAAATCATCAAAAATGAACAGCAAAAGAACTGAGTCAGAATACTATTGTAGACCATATACCATGACATGAATTAAACACAAATCATGCCTGCTCAATTTTCATTTGATCCTTTAGAAAAAAAACAGTTTGTTATGCAGCTTTACGAATCACCAAGTTGTTTCAAAGTTAAATTCAACAGAAATGCATGATTGTGTCCATTAAAATAAAAGGCAGTTTTGCAAAGAAAAATGTTTGCTTGAGTAAAAAAGAAAGAATCAAATTTATAGCAAAAAGCAACTGTTGTTTTGCAGGTAAAATGAATTCTTAAGTCTACAGTTCGTTACCAACTCCATGAGGAAGCCAAACTAAGTGACTAATATATATTGCTTGCAGGGGCAAAAGTTGTGCATGTTGTTCATCGTGACTCATGTACTATGTAGACCTGTCCTGGCCATTAGATCACAAAATGAAAAACTGATTTTACATCGATCTGCCATAAATCCACCCTTGTATCTAGTATCTTTCTTAACATTGATTATGCCAGTGAAAGGTTAATAAATAAATTAAAAAAATTAAAGGATACAATTGAAGCATTCAATTTTCTTCAGCTCTACTTCTGCAGACCTGTAATCAATCAATCAAAGCCAATCAGTACATACCAACAGAAGTTTTTTTTTCATTAAAAAGAAAAGTAAACCCATAAGGTCACAAAATAATACATCAAAGCTCAAGACTTCAAAAGTCAGTCTATGACTGAAAGCATTACAGCATAATGAGATCTACAAGTATGCGTGATCTTTGCATACGCTTCAGGAAGCAAGGCAGTTGATACCATTTCTTACTTATGGGAGTATATTTGCATATAACAAATAAGTCAAAGGATTTCCATCATTACAATCATCAACCTTGCATGGAAGGTGCCAAATTCAGTGAAAGATGGAGTTAAAAATTTTGTTAACTAATGTAACATGGTAACAACTGTACATCCAATTTCTTTTTTTTCTCAAACTCTACATGGCCACTGGCTACCTAATAAATCCTACAACTGAACTGTGCATTTGTCTCTCATTTACTACGCAAGTTTCCATTTGTTTGGTTTTAATTCATCAGGGATCAGTCACAACTTGATGCCGTCATAAACCATTTCTGGCATTCAAACTGCTTGTGTATTTCAAACTAAATTTCCCCAACAGATCTTGTTTTCTTTTTTGGTTTAATCAAATATCTATACCTTTTGCAAGCAAGGTACCTTTCCCATAGGCCTGCTTTCATTTACATGATTCTGAATCCTACTGTTTACAGTAAGCACAACACACTCCCTGTGGTCTGATGCATAAGCTGAAAAGGCTGCACACACTATGTTAACTTTCATTATCATCATGATTTAGAAACTTGAAACATGCATTGTTACCAATGGTCGTCATACTTACACCCGAGCAGAATGAGGGGTCGCCTTGTTGAGATAAAACTGACGCCTTTCTTTTGGAGAGGATTGAACCCACTGTATCCACTCTTTCGCTGCATCCACATACCTGCATTTATGAAATAAGTTGATAAATGAATAAACACACACACATAGATAGACAGACTGACAGATTGATAGATATTTCTAGAGAGAAACAAAGCTATGGTGAAAACAACAAAAAATCAATCTTCATTTCATCAGGCCTCAAATATGTAAACATACCATTCATGCCAAACTATTTATGTCCAACTCCAATGCATGCTTTTTGTCGTGGCTTTAGCATGTTCAAGACTGGGAAATCAAAGAGAAAAGAAACAGACTTGAATGAATTTAATTCTGTTTGAAATGAATGTCTCAACAGCAACAAAACAGAATGAAATTATTTACTGGTAACCGGCAGAAAACCACTTCAGCTTTAGCTTTATTACTTACTTCTCTATTCTAGGATATGGTTATGAGCAGAAAACCACTTCAGCTTTAGCTTTATTACTTACTTCTCTATTCTAGGATATGGTTATGAGCAGAAAACCACTTCAGCTTTAGCTTTATTACTTGCTTCTCTATTCTAGGATATGGTTATGAGCAGAAAACCACTTCAGCTTTCGCTTTATTACTTACTTCTCTATTCTAGGATATGGTTATGAGCAGAAAACCACTTCAGCTTTAGCTTTATTACTTACTTCTCTATTCTAGGATATGGTTATGAGCAGAAAACCACTTCAGCTTTCGCTTTATTACTTACTTCTCTATTCTAGGATATGGTTATGAGCAGAAAACCACTTCAGCTTTAGCTTTATTACTTACTTCTCTATTCTAGGATATGGTTATGAGCAGAAAACCACTTCAGCTTTCGCTTTATTACTTACTTCTCTATTCTAGGATATGGTTATGAGCAGAAAACCACTTCAGCTTTCGCTTTATTACTTACTTCTCTATTCTAGGATATGGTTATGAGCAGAAAACCACTTCAGCTTTCGCTTTATTCTAGAATACACTTTGTTTTTCTTCATCCTTTCCAGTACTATTAGCAAGCAATAGCCACAAAATTTATCCTGCATAGCAAAAATGTTGGCAATACATAGCACAAGTTTGACACAGTACAGTATACAAGACTAAATTTTGTTTTCAGGTGACATACTCCAATTTTCATTCCTGTGATGCCAATGTGAGAGTCCCAAGACCTTGTGTAGTCCTTACCTTTACTGTCATTTGTGTGCCTGGATTGTGTGTGTGTGTGTGTGTGTGTGTGTGTGTGAGCAAGTGGTAGAAGAGCGCTGAAGAATAGTAATTGGAACAACAAGATACAACTAATGGTGGTTTGTAATTTAAACCAGGATGTTACTTCTTGATTTTTTTTTTTTATGGTTTCAAAAAGGGGGTGAACTAAGTGGAAATTAAAAACAAGAGCAAAAAGGGGGTGAACTAAGTGGAAATTAAAAACAAGAGCAAAAAGGGGGTGAACTAAGTGGAAATTAAAAACAAGAGCAAAAAGGGGGTGAACTAAGTGGAAATTAAAAACAAGAGCAAAAAGGGGGTGAACTAAGTGGAAATTAAAAACAAGCAAAAAGGGGTGAACTAAGTGGAAATTAAAAACAAGCAAAAAGGGGGTGAACTAAGTGGAAATTAAAAACAAGAGCAAAAAGGGGGTGAACTAAGTGGAAATTAAAAACAAGAGCAAAAAGGGGGTGAACTAAGTGGAAATTAAAAACAAGAGCAAAAAGGGGGTGAACTAAGTGGAAATTAAAAACAAGAGCAAAAAGGGGGTGACCGAAGTGGAAATTAAAAACAAGAGCAAAAAGGGGGTGAACTAAGTGGAAATTAAAAACAAGAGCAAAAAGGGGGTGAACTAAGTGGAAATTAAAAACAAGAGCAAAAAGGGGGTGAACTAAGTGGAAATTAAAAACAAGAGCAAAAAGGGGGTGAACTAAGTGGAAATTATAAACAAGAGCAAAAAGGGGGTGAACTAAGTGGAAATTAAAAACAAGCAAAAAGGGGGTGAACTAAGTGGAAATTAAAAACAAGAGCAAAAAGGGGGTGACCGAAGTGGAAATTAAAAACAAGAGCAAAAAGGGGGTGAACTAAGTGGAAATTAAAAACAAGAGCAAAAAGGGGGTGAACTAAGTGGAAATTAAAAACAAGAGCAAAAAGGGGGTGAACTAAGTGGAAATTAAAAACAAGAGCAAAAAGGGGGTGACCGAAGTGGAAATTAAAAACAAGAGCAAAAAGGGGGTGAACTAAGTGGAAATTAAAAACAAGAGCAAAAAGGGGGTGAACTAAGTGGAAATTAAAAACAAGAGCAAAAAGGGGGTGAACTAAGTGGAAATTAAAAACAAGAGCAAAAAGGGGGTGAACTAAGTGGAAATTAAAAACAAGAGCAAAAAGGGGGTGAACTAAGTGGAAATTAAAAACAAGAGCAAAAAGGGGGTGACCGAAGTGGAAATTAAAAACAAGAGCAAAAAGGGGGTGAACTAAGTGGAAATTAAAAACAAGAGCAAAAAGGGGGTGAACTAAGTGGAAATTAAAAACAAGAGCAAAAGGGGGTGAACTAAGTGGAAATTAAAAACAAGAGCAAAAAGGGGGTGAACTAAGTGGAAATTAAAAACAAGAGCAAAAAGGGGGTGAACTAAGTGGAAATTAAAAACAAGCAAAAAGGGGGTGAACTAAGTGGAAATTAAAAACAAGAGCAAAAAGGGGTGACCGAAGTGGAAATTAAAAACAAGAGCAAAAAGGGGGTGAACTAAGTGGAAATTAAAAACAAGAGCAAAAAGGGGGTGAACTAAGTGGAAATTAAAAACAAGAGCAAAAAGGGGGTGAACTAAGTGGAAATTAAAAACAAGAGCAAAAAGGGGGTGACCGAAGTGGAAATTAAAAACAAGAGCAAAAAGGGGGTGAACTAAGTGGAAATTAAAAACAAGAGCAAAAAGGGGGTGAACTAAGTGGAAATTAAAAACAAGAGCAAAAAGGGGGTGAACTAAGTGGAAATTAAAAACAAGCAAAAAGGGGGTGAAACTAAGTGGAAATTAAAAACAAGAGCAAAAAGGGGGTGAACTAAGTGGAAATTAAAAACAAGAGCAAAAAGGGGGTGAACTAAGTGGAAATTAAAAACAAGAGCAAAAAGGGGGTGAACTAAGTGGAAATTAAAAACAAGAGCAAAAAGGGGGTGAACTAAGTGGAAATTAAAAACAAGAGCAAAAAGGGGGTGAACTAAGTGGAAATTAAAAACAAGAGCAAAAAGGGGTGAACTAAGTGGAAATTAAAAACAAGAGCAAAAAGGGGGTGAACTAAGTGGAAATTAAAAACAAGAGCAAAAAGGGGGTGAACTAAGTGGAAATTAAAAACAAGAGCAAAAAGGGGGTGAACTAAGTGGAAATTAAAAACAAGAGCAAAAAGGGGGTGAACTAAGTGGAAATTAAAAACAAGCAAAAAGGGGGTGAACTAAGTGGAAATTAAAAACAAGAGCAAAAAGGGGGTGACCGAAGTGGAAATTAAAAACAAGAGCAAAAAGGGGTGAACTAAGTGGAAATTAAAAACAAGAGCAAAAAGGGGGTGAACTAAGTGGAAATTAAAAACAAGAGCAAAAAGGGGGTGACCGAAGTGGAAATTAAAAACAAGAGCAAAAAGGGGGTGAACTAAGTGGAAATTAAAAACAAGCAAAAAGGGGGTGACCGAAGTGGAAATTAAAAACAAGAGCAAAAAGGGGGTGACCGAAGTGGAAATTAAAAACAAGAGCAAAAAGGGGGTGACCGAAGTGGAAATTAAAAACAAGAGCAAAAAGGGGGTGACCGAAGTGGAAATTAAAAACAAGAGCAAAAAGGGGGTGACCGAAGTGGAAATTAAAAACAAGAGCAAAAAGGGGGTGACCGAAGTGGAAATTAAAAACAAGAGCAAAAAGGGGGTGACCGAAGTGGAAATTAAAAACAAGAGCAAAAAGGGGGTGACCGAAGTGGAAATTAAAAAACAAGAGCAAAAAGGGGGTGACCGAAGTGGAAATTAAAAACAAGAGCAAAAAGGGGGTGACCGAAGTGGAAATTAAAAACAAGAGCAAAAAGGGGGTGACCGAAGTGGAAATTAAAAACAAGAGCAAAAAGGGGGTGACCGAAGTGGAAATTAAAAACAAGAGCAAAAAGGGGGTGACCGAAGTGGAAATTAAAAACAAGAGCAAAAAGGGGGTGACCGAAGTGGAAATTAAAAACAAGAGCAAAAAGGGGGTGACCGAAGTGGAAATTAAAAACAAGAGCAAAAAGGGGGTGACCGAAGTGGAAATTAAAAACAAGAGCAAAAAGGGGGTGACCGAAGTGGAAATTAAAAACAAGAGCAAAAAGGGGGTGACCGAAGTGGAAATTAAAAACAAGAGCAAAAAGGGGGTGACCGAAGTGGAAATTAAAAACAAGAGCAAAAAGGGGGTGAACTAAGTGGAAATTAAAAACAAGAGCAAAAAGGGGGTGACCGAAGTGGAAATTAAAAACAAGAGCAAAAAGGGGGTGACCGAAGTGGAAATTAAAAACAAGAGCAAAAAGGGGGTGACCGAAGTGGAAATTAAAAACAAGCAAAAAGGGGGTGACCGAAGTGGAAATTAAAAACAAGCAAAAAGGGGTGACCGAAGTGGAAATTAAAAACAAGAGCAAAAACAGATTTGCTGTGGTGCCAAATGAAAGAATAAACACATTACAGAACAAACACACTGAGTTTTGACCAACTGGTTCTTCATCAAGCAGGAAAAAAATAGCATAAAACATGATGAAAACAAAGGACCAACAGTCCCTTTTCTCTTCGATCCGAGTGCAAAATTTAGTCTTACAGTGAAGGTTGAAGGAGAGAAGACACAGATTAAAATGATAATCAAAAATAACATAATTTTACAAGAAGAAGAAGAATGACAATGAAGAAGAAACAATTGGTTGAAACACGTAATTTGTTTCTTTGCCTGTCAGTCCAGTCATTGTTTCTGAATAGATTCACAGTTTCCGTACAAACCTTGTGTTCCCTAAGTGCGTTCAGTAGGAAGGTGTGCATTCTCTTCAATGTTAATTGTGATCATTACAAGTACAGGGTTCGCGCTAGGATTTTTGAAAACCGGTACCGTGAGTTGCCATTTCAGAGATATCTTGACCAACCCCCCAAACATCGGTCCCCAGAAAATCAAAACCGGTACGCACTGTGACAGAACGAAACTATTGAGGGGGGTGGGGGGATTGTTTGGCAACAAAACTAAATCTAAATTGAACAAAAGACCTATATGAGCGCTAAGCGTAGGAACAAGAAAGAAGAATAGCATGAATTTACGTCACACGAATGACGGTCCTGCAGAACAACAAACTGACAGTGACACAGGCGCTAGAAAAAAACATACACCCAAAATGGCAAATCTCTCAGAGACTTTGACTGCCGTGCTGCTGCCACTCGCTTCTTGGGCATGAAGCCACGCAGGAAATAGGTAGGAATTTATTTATTTTGTGTGTATGTTTTTTTCTAGCGCCTGTGTCACTGTCAGTTTGTTGTTCTGCAGGACCGTCATTCGTGTGACGTAAATTCATGCTATTCTTCTTTCTTGTTCCTACGCTAAAAGGTCTTTTGTTCAATTTAGATTTAGTTTTGTTGCCAAACAATCCCCCCCTCAATAGTTTCGTTCTGTCAGTAATCCCCCACTCCTCCAGCACCTCACACAGCTTCTCAAACACACACTCAGCAGTCCCGTTACTGATGGTGTAGTTTCCCAGAAACAAAGAATCAACAATACCAGTTTCAGACACTGTGCGTGCATATACAATTAATTTCTTGTCAAGAGTGCAGTTTAATGTTCATCAATGACGATGCCCACAAACTCACTGCCTTGAAGTTTTTCTTTCATTTCATCTTTGGTCACTTGCTCCAGACATTCTTCCATCTGTGTCACAGAACTATGATGCCTGTATGTAGAGGCATTTTTCAAGGAAGGAACTCCGTTGATTTCCTGGAGCTCTAGCAGCAGACCATAGGTATTGGTAGAGATGTTTCCCTTCGCCAATGCCAACACTGTCCTGAGCTGAACTTGTAGACTGTCAATTTCTGAAGCACATGCTGCCTCAGAAAAAGGCAACACATACGTCTGTTTCGATGTTGTAGCCACTGCAGCATTGTGTGACACAGACTTGGCATGTTCTGTCAAGGCAGAATACTGAAAGTTTCTTGATCCTCTTGTAAATCCATTTTTCTGTTTTGTCTTGATGCACTCTGAGCAGAACATCGTCTCTTTTTCGTCTGTTTGCAGCCATGCAAAATCTTGTTTCCATGATTCGCGAAAGCTGTCACGCCTCCCACGTTTGCTGCTTGCCGCACTTTTTTCAGCCGTTGATGAAGCACTACTATCCACTGTCATCAGCAGTACTGGTACAAGGCTGAGTCAGAAAAGCATCCAAACTAGCACTAGTGCTACAGCTTTCACACGCATCTTCTTCTCCCGATTGTTTGGGGGCTGATGGTTTTCTAAAGAAAGAAAAAAGTGACTTCTGATTTTTTTCTGCCATTTTTTCGACTCCTCTCTCTCAAAGCAACGCGCAAATTCATAGTCATAGACCCTCTAGGCCCCGATTAGTCATTGTGAAATGAAGCCACTGTAGTGCTGAGAAGAGCGCAACGCTCTATTCTTTGACAGTAAAGCTTGCTGTTCTGCACGCTAAAGAGGTTGCGCCAAAGAGGTGTCGGGCGATTGCAAGAGTTCGTCGGAAGGGATGCGAAGGGGTGGGTGCGTGGGTACAGGCGCATGATTTTTAGTGCCTTTCCGAAATTGTCACGTCAGACTTCTTTTTTTCAGACAGAAATCTAATCGGTCACTGGCAAACAGAATCGGTCCGTGGTACCGGCAGCTTCGAAAATTTTCGGTATTTCCTGTTTACAACCGGTAAAATACCGGCAATTACCGGTTATCGCGAACCCTGAAGTACTGATTATAATCTTTTAGTACACACCTCCTGTACTGGCCAGGTTTGAGGGCTTCAACCATGATATACTTTCCACTTGGTAGAAGCAGTCGACACTGAGAACATTGCAGCTGACCCTGCCTGCTGGTCAGTTTGACAGCCGCCAGGTTCTCCTCCATGCTGTTCTGGAACACACACACACACACACACACACACACACACACACAGTATGCACACACACACACACACACACACACACACACACACACACACACACACAAACATGGAACTACAAGATTTTGAAAACTTTTCTTTTACATATAAAGTAGACCAGCTACAAGGGCACAGTGGTTTCCATCACTCGCCGCCTTACTGGGAGGTTGCTGGTTCAGTTCCCGCAACACCCATTACCACTGCACTATTTTTCAACCCCAACCTGCTCCAACTCAGAACTGAGATAGCCATGGGTTTAATGGGAAGGGAAGTGATTACTAGTTCATTTTTGCTATCCTGAGTGTTGCTTACCTGAAGAAGACCTAAGAGGTCGAAACACATCATGTTTTGTCTTGTGATTCGTTTGTCTACATTTTTTTTTAACTAACATTTAAAAATTGGGAAGGGACAGTCGACTCTCATCCAGTTCTGGAATGTGGGTGGTTCTTCAGAGAGCTGCCAAGATCTCCTGATTAACACCCCAGGTAAAAAACACATTTCTCAGATCTGTTTGATGCTAGCGCTCTGTATCATCAAGAATACAAATCAAAGAGACAGGCAAGACACAGAGACTTAAGACACGATATCTAATGCTTTGACATGAGAAATTTCTATGCATGAATCACCATTTTTTTTGTTTAACCTCCCGAGACCAACACATCCTTAACAACCCACAACTGTCCATATGAACAGAAATATTCAAACAAGCTGAACTTCTTTTGTAGAGAACCTGTAAAAAATTACTGGTTTGTTTTGTTTGTTTTTAAGAATTGTTTAAACTGGTGAATTATTGTGACGGCATGATGGAAAAATAGCTGTGCAGACTGGCCTGCATTTAAGTGCACTGATTTTTGCAGCTCCACTTGGTTCAAAAGTGAACGTTCCAAGTATCAACAATTTCCAAACTAGAATTATTGGCCTTTATGAGTAAGCCAAACTGCTGCGCTACCATGGAAACATTGAGCCAACAGAGAGCCCTTCACAGCGAACCACACGTGGGACTGGGAGAAACCAGCCAACATAGAGCCCTTCACAGTGACTGTGAGAAACCAGCCAACATAGAGCCCTTCACAGTGACTGTGAGAAACCAGCCAACATAGAGCCCTTCACAGTGACTGTGAGAAACCAGCCAACATAGATTAGAGCCCTTCACAGTGACTGTGAGAAACCAGCCAACATAGAGCCCTTCACAGCGAACCACATGTGTGACTGTGAGAAACCAGCCAACATAGAGCCCTTCACAGCGAACCACACGTGGGACAGTGAGAAACCAGCCAACATAGAGCCCTTCACAGAGAACCACAGGTGTGACTGTGAGAAACCAGCCAACATAGAGCCTTTCACAGTGAACCACATGTGTGACTGTGAGAAACCAGCCAACATAGAGCCCTTCACAGTGAACCACATGTGTGACTGTGAGAAACCAGCCAACATAGAGCCCTTCACAGCGAACCACATGTGTGACTGTGAGAAACCAGCGAACATAGAGCCTTTCACAGTGAACCACATGTGTAACTGGGAGAAACCAGCCAACATAAGAGCCCTTCACAATGAACCACATGTGTGACTGGGAGAAACCAGCCGACATAGAGCCCTTCACAGCGAACCACATGTGTGACTGTGAGAAACCAGCCAACATAGAGCCTTTCACAGTGAACCACATGTGTAACTGGGAGAAACCAGCCAACAGACTCCAATGACACTGCGTGAGCCAGCACTACATTTCCAGGTAAGAAGCTAAGCTACTGATTGGCTGGGGTGGTGTTCCCCCACTGTCACCCACCCTCTGAACCACTCTATCTTCATCTTCTCCCTCCCCATCACTGTCACCAGGTCATGAAAAAGCCTAAAATGTTCATCTTAGTAAGAGCCGACAAATTCATCTCTCTCTCTCTTTAGATTAGTTTTGCTGTTGTTGTTATTGTATTTTCTATTTATTTCCCTTTATTGAGGGCCGGATGTAAAAAAGCCATCTTGTGCTTATTCCGCTTTTTCCCTCATTAAAAAAAGATTCGTTCATTCGTTCGTTCTCTCTCTCTCTCTCTCGTTTCAAGCAATGTTGTGAATTGAGACAGACAGACAGAATGAAAAAATAGGCGAAATCATAATATAATGCTAATAAGAATATAAATGAAAATGCACCAAATAATTCATAAACAACCCAGTCGGCTAAGAAATTATAAACACTCGCTGATGCCCACCTTTGAACAAAGCAAAACAGCTGTTGCAAATTTGAAAACAAAATACATTACCGCTGTCTTTCTAGCAAATGCTTACACTAGCATACGCCCACATTCAGATATAAACCATCCTGTACAAAAAATACACTGCTTGACTAAAATTACTACCAAATTAACTTAGGCTGTACCAACAATTTGAAATAAAATGATGATAAATGGAAATCAAAACCTTAAGCTACAGAACTGAATTAATTACAAACTTAGATTAAATATCTAAACTTTTTTAAAAAATTAAGATAACAAAATAATCATTGGAAAATTATTCTCCCTCCCACTCCCTCTCTCTCACTGTCCCTCTCTTTCAATACTCTTATGTTTCTAATCACTGTATCCTTTTTTCTATCGTCTCCCACTCCCCAGTCCCCCCTCCACCATCCCCACCCCCCCATCACCACACTGCATGCCCCTACTCCCTACAAACTGTTAACAGAGCCAAAGACACATACGTACGCACGCACACACACACACACACACACACAACACAAACCACACACACACATGCACACACACACACACACACACACACACACAACACAAACCACACACACACATGCACACACACACACACACACACACACAACACAAACCACACACACACATGCACACACACACACACACACACACACACAACACAAACCACACACACACATGCACACACACACACACACACACACACACACACACACACACATGCACACACACACACACGCACACACACACACACACACACACACACACACACACACTGGTCCCATACCAGACTGTCAGAAGAGTGCTTCACACAGCCCTGCAAGCGCTGAGAGAAGTCGGCCATCATGTCGAGGGTGGTGCGGTCCTCAAACACCACACGGACTCTTCCATTGGAGTAGGCCTGGAACCGCCCGTACGCAGGAACAGAGCACTCCTCCAGCAAGGACGATGACAGAGGCTCCACCACTTGAGTCACCGCACGCTGAAATCATGCATCTGTGGGTGAACACAAGTTATCATCTGACATTGCACATTCCCAGACCAGTTTTTCCTCACCATCTGATTCCCGTATAGTTTCATTCATGTTACCTGTAGATATCTTGCAATGCTGGCCTTGTGAATAGAAAACTCCCTCAAGCCAGTGATGTGAAAGGTATGACTACACTTCACCTATACTTCACCTTTCATCTTCTTACCAGATGTAAAAGACTCCAGGGGTGCCATACATGTTATTATACTGGTTCTGTCGGCAGTTACTAATGCTCCTTTTTCTTTGTCTGTCATGCATCTCTCTCTGTCATCCCTGAAGTCTGCCTTCAAAACTCACTTCTCATTATCACTACTATTAGTTCTCTCTGCCATGAACATCTGTCCATTTTTCCCCTGACTGTAAAGCTGTGCCAATGTGCTCGCATATCTCACGTGGGTGGGTGGGTGCTTGTCCATCATGTTCATGCATTCATCTTTTTACCACTGCTCTGCCTGATAACCTCCATTATTCACTGCCCTTTGAGGGTGACCCTACATTTTATTCCCAAAGGGTTATCTAGGAAGCTTTGAGCACCAAGACGCGCTGTTTGAGGATAACGGCTGATGCGAAAGTGGCTTCCATTTGGAAAGTGCTTCTGGTCGTTTCAGACGATGTCATGTGCAGCCATGAGTGACAGTGACAGGTAACTGTCCATCCAACACAATGGTGACCAGCAGTCCAGGTGCCGCTACATCAATGATGCCTCCGACAGCCCTGTAAACTGTGTGCCATGTCTGCACTTGCTTGAACCCTCAGTGACTGTGATTGAGATGATCAAGCAGTGGGATTATGACTGGATTCCAGATCTTCTGAATGGAAGGTTATTACAAATATCTGCATACAACCCAGAAACATGCACAGCAAGGTACATACATCCACAACTTCATTTTCATACGAAACTCGTTTGATAATAGCTTTTCACTCATAAAGCACCTGAGCTTCAAAAATTCAATTCAATTTCATTTGGTGCTCTGAAAAATTCAGTTAGAAGTTGCAAAAACATCATGTGAATAAAAAATGGCAAGTACAGCCTGGTTAATGAGTGTACAATTATCTTCCAATTGCATGTTTTGTGTCACATACAACACAAACATTTTCTCTCGTCATTCATTTATTTAATTTTAGGCACTCTGAACTCATTTTTAATATGGCACTCAAAATAGCCCCATTTCTATTATCTCAAAATAGCCCCATTACTATCATCATTACTTTAGTATCACTTTGGAAGCAAACATAAAAACATGGAACCAATAAATAAGTATCATTTCACCTCTTTGTGTATCTCCAGACATACATCATTCTAGATCCATAATTTACTCAACAGAAACACTGTTCAGTTAAAATTCAAAACAAATAAGGAATCAAGCAGAAATCGTTAACAAAGTATATACACTATACATTCAAACTAAACAACACACTGAAGACAAATCACAATGTCTATAACACCAACACAACTTCTGGCAGACACGCTCTGGCTATTCAAATAACCATCAATTGACATTCTCACCACGCACCTTCCAGCAAGGCAGGTCCTCTCTCGGAGAAAGTTGGCCATTGTGAATGCAGCCTGTAAGGAGCCTGAACACCACCACCATACACTGTTACATGACATGTTACATCATAAGGAGCCTGAACACCACCACCACACACTGTTACATGACATGTTACATCATAAGGAGCCTGAACAACAACACCACACACTGTTACACAACATGTTGACATCATAAGGAGCCTGAACAACACCACCACCATACACTGTTACACAACATGTTGACATCATAAAGAGCCTGAACAACAACAACACACACTGTTACACAACATGTTACATCATAAGGAGCCTGAACAACAACACCACACACTGTTACACAACATGTTACATCATAAGGAGCCTGAACAATACCACACACTGTTACACAACATGTTACATCATAAGGAGCCTGAACAATACCACACACTGTTACACAACATGTTACATCATAAGGAGCCTGAACAACACCACACACTGTTACACAACATGTTACATCATAAGAAGCCTGAACAACAACACCACACACTGTTACACAACATGTTACATCATAAGGAGCCTGAACAACACCACCACACACTGTTACACAACATGTTACATCATAAGGAGCCTGAACAATACCACACACTGTTACACAACATGTTACATCATAAGGAGCCTGAACACCACCACCACCACACACTGTTACACAACATGTTACATCATAAGAAGCCTGAACAACAACACCACACACTGTTACACAACATGTTACATCATAAGGAGCCTGAACAATACCACACACTGTTACACAACATGTTACATCATAAGGAGCCTGTACACCACCACCACACACTGTTACACAACATGTTACATCATAAGGAGCCTGAACACCACCACACACTGTTACACAACATGTTACATCATAAGGAGCCTGAACACCACCACCACACACTGTTACACAACATGTTACATCGTAAGAAGCCTGAACAACACCACACACTGTTACACAACATGTTACATCATAAGAAGCCTGAACACCACACACTGTTACACAACATGTTACATCATAAGAAGCCTGAACACCACCACACACTGTTACACAACATGTTACATCATATTAAGGAGCCTGAACACCACCACCACACACTGTTACACAACATGTTACATCATAAGGAGCCTGAACACCACCACACACACTGTTACACAACATGCTGACATCATAAGAAGCCTGAACAACACCACCACACACTGTTACACAACATGTTGACATCATAAGGAGCCTGAACAACACCACCACACACTGTTACACAACATGCTGACATCATAAGAAGCCTGAACAACACCACCACACACTGTTACACAACATGTTACATCATAAGGAGCCTGAACACCACCACACACACACTGTTACACAACATGTTACATCATAAGGAGCCTGAACAACACCACCACACACTGTTACACAACATGTTGACATCATAAGGAGCCTGAACAACACCACCATACACTGTTACACATGTTACATCATAAGGAGCCTGAATACCACCACCACACACTGTTACACAACATGTTGACATCATAAGAAGCCTGAACAACACCACCACACACTGTTACACAACATGTTGACATCATAAGAAGCCTGAATAACAACACCTAACACATAGTAATACAAGATGATGTGATCCTAAGATGCCCGAATAATAACATTCAAACCATGGTTGCAGGGAAAATATATAATCATGAATATAAACACCTGATACATAGTTCATCAAGCTGATGTTATCATAGGTGCATAAATATCAACACATTCTGTTAAACAAGATGGATAGTAGCCAACCAACTAAGGTCAAAATGCGGAACCTGGGGATGAGGGGGTGAGGGTAGGGTAAGGTGGTCTTACGGGAAGAAGTTTCATTTTTGACTGAAGGCATTTTAACCTCCAAATGCTTCAACTGACAATTGCCAGGTTTAAAACAATTGCATTTTCCAGTGTATGTTCTTGCTGACATTCATGTCACATCATATGGGGGTTTTTCTGCAATATTGCATCAGCCCTGTTCAAAATTGACTCTCAAAGCCCATGTTTTTGTTTTTTTAATTTGTGAAGTTCTCGACTTGTTTATGGAATTCCAGTAAAATTCTGGAGAGTTGGATAATATCACACGATGCCTGAAAAACAACAACCAGCACAGGGTGTTACACAAAATGATGATATAAACAGCCTGAATAACAACACCCAGAAAACAAGCTGTTAACACAAAATGATGATATAAACAGCCTGAATAACAACACCCAGAAAACAAGCTGTTAACATCTTAACAAAACTGATTAACGCCTCAGACATACTCATGACACTGTTACACAAGATGATGATACAGTAGGGGTGTGAACAAACCCAAACATTGTTGCACAAATTGATGATACCACACGGAGCCTGAATATAACCAAATGTACACTGTAACACAAGATGATAATATCACAAAGATCCTTAAATGTAATACCCAGCACACACTGTTGCACAAATGATTCCATAAGATACATGGAATACACACAATGCTTTACATATTTTGTTATACAAAAACAAACCAAAAAATGTACCACGAAACACACCGAACAACCAACATTACAAAAGATGAAATCACACGAAGTCTAAATAACAATTCCCAGCATCTAGTGCTAGGAAATGTGAATTCACGAGAAGCCTGAACAACAACATGCCTCTAATGCTAGAAAAGGTAAGATAAAAAGGCCTGAACAACAACATGCCTCTAATGCTAGAAAAGGTAAGATAAAAAGCCTGAACAACAACATGCCTCCAATGCTAGAAAAGGTGATTTAAGAAGCCTGAATAAAAGTCCTTAACATCCAGTACTGCAAAAGATAATCCATAAGGAGCCAACGATACCCAACACATTATGCCATAGAAGATGATATCACAAGAAGCCTGTATCCAATATCCAATGCTACAAAAGTCATGAGACTTTCCAACAACTTCCCATACACTATTCAAAACAGATGACATACAAAGCCTGAATAAACATCTCCCCACACACTTTACAGGACAGATAATTCACAATACAGGATTATAACATCCAATGCACCATATCACACACACACACAAAAATAAACTACAAACAGCTTAAATAACAACACTCAATGCTACGAAAATTGATGATGTCATAAGAATCCTGAACAATGCCATCTTACTCACAATGCTGCACAAGATGCAGTCATGAACAGGTATAATATCCCCTAACATTAAGACACAAACCAATGTCACACACAAAACCTGAATAACACCACGCAACACACAATACAACAAAGATGACAACCACAAACCACAGACACTAGCTGATAATGGGCCAGCTATTTTTCAGGCTTCCAAACGCACACTGTAACCCACCTGTGTCCTCTTTTGATGAGGTTTTGCACAGAATAGAGCGCTGATGTTGAGTGGGGCGGGAGCATTTTCACAGAGTAGCTCTTTTCTTCCAACTGGAAAACATACCAGGTCGTAACTATCATCCCATGGCTAGTATGAGCTATTATGTCATGTAGTAAACATTCAAATACTACTTCCACCCAAAAGGAATATAAGTCAAATGGGCAAGAAAGACAGCAAGTGTGCATGTGTGCACGCCTCTGTGTGTGTGTGTGTGTGTGTGTGTGTGTGTGTGTGTGTGTGTGTGTGTGTGTGTGTGTGTGTGTGTGTGTGCACGCCTCTGTGTGTGTGTGTGTGTGTGTGTGTGTGTGTGTGTGTGTGTGTGTGTGTGTGTGTGTGTGTGTATGAGAGTGTGTGTGAGTGTGTGTGTGTGTGTGTGTGTGTGTGTGTGTGTATGAGAGTGTGTGTGTGTGTGTGTCTAGGCATTTGCATGTCTGTGAGTGGATAATTAAGTGTGTGTGTTTACAAATGTGCGTGTTTGTATATGTGGATGTGTGTAACTATGTATGTGCATGTGTCTGAGAGCATCTGTGCATGAGTAACTGTGTGTGTGTGTGTGTGTAAGATAAGATAAGATAATGTCGCTTATAGCCCAGCCGACCGCAAAGGGCCATATCAGGGCTGTCACCACGTTAAAATCAACTCACCAGTCATTAAAAAAAAAAAAAAAAAAAAAAAAAAAAAAAAAAAAAAAAAAAAAAAAAAAAAAAAACCTTTCATACATCTCGTTAAATGACCGTCTAGAAACGCACCAGAAACTTTGTTAAAAATCTTTCTGCCGTAAAATCTTAAATCAGATGAAAAATGTTAATCTCTCTCAAAAACTCAAGGATCACATCAGGCGGGACATCCCTGAACAGGATCTTCATGGACTCCGCTGTATAATGTTTGTGTCTCACATCGTGCAAGTCCCAACACTCTAAAAGAACATGTTTCATTGTGAGTGGTGCATGACATGGAATGCACCACGGAGCTTCTTCACTCTTTAAAAGGTAAGCATGGGTAAAATACGAATGGCCGGTGTGCAGCCGGCACAGAACCGTTTCCTCTTTACGACCTCCCGACGAAGATGGGAGGAAGTCCTTAAGGTTTGGACGGATCTGGAAGAGTTTGTTATTCGTCTGTGTGTTCCAATCCTCCTGCCAGAGGTCTCTCACATAATCGTTAATTTTGGGTTTCACATCTGAGCAGGGGATATAAGTGTTGGACAGTTTCTCTCTTGTGGCGTTCTTGGCTAAACGATCAACCATTTCGTTCCCGCCGATGCCAACATGACCAGGAACCCAAGCAAGAGTAATGTTGTAACCGTCCGCCTTCAACTTGCTAAAAAGTTTAAAAAAAAGTAAAAGTTCTGGATGCTGAAGGTTGCGGCCAGCTATGGCCTCCAAAGCTGACAGCGAATCCGACAGAACCAGAAAGTCCCTCTTCGAAGAATGTGAGATTATCTTCAAAGCCAGTACCAGAGCAGTAAAGTTCAGCAGAATAGACAGAAGCATCTGAATGTATATGTTCCAACAGTATCTGAGAAGGAGCCCCAGGGCAGTAGGCTGCACAGGCACTCCATCCTCAGACTTGGAACCGTCAGTGAAAACTTTTTGATAGGATGGAATTTGGAACAGAGCTCAGCATACAAAGCCTTGTACGCCAGAGAGCTGGTAGACTCTTTGCGAAAAGCTGCAAGATCAAAACGAATCTCTGGTGTGAAAAAGGTCCACGGAGGTTGTTTCCGGAAACTTGGAAAAATCGGAAACTACTCCCAGGTCTAGACCTGCATTCCGCACGTGAGGCTGCATTCGATACCAAATCGGGAATACATTTCGGGTTGTTTTCAAACTTACTTTGGAACGGAGGGTCAAAGACACAGTCATAGGCAGGATTCTGCGGTTCTGAGAACAGTCGGATATAATAATGTAAAGACAGTTTCAGCCTGCGGTTGGACAATGAAGGTTCACCCGCCTCTGCGTACAGGCTGTACACAGGGGTGGTGCGGAACGCTCCAAGACAGAGACGAAGCCCTTGATGTGGATAGGGTCCAAGAGTTTGAGGTAAGAGGGTCTTGCGGAGCCGTAGACAGCACAACCGTAGTCCAGTTTGGAACGGACCAAGGCTCTGTAGAGGGCAGCAAAGTTTTCTTATCAGCGCCCCAGTCGGTGTGCGCTACGACCCGCAGAATATTCAGTGCTTTCTGGCAAGCAGTTTTGAGGTTTTTATATGGCTGAGAAAGTTAAGTTTCTGGTCAAAAATAACTCCCAGAAATTTGGCCTCTTTAACAGCTGGAAGGGGAAATTTCCCGACTTGAATTTCAGGATCTTGAAAAATCTGACGGAAATTATGGAAGTGAATACACTGCGTCTTGTTGGAGAAAAGGAGAAACCATTTTCATCTGCCCACCGATGGATTTTATCTACGCAAAGCGGGAGCCTGCGCTGGACACTCGGTTACAGGCTTTCCAGTTGCGTAGACAGCAAAATCATCCACAAACAATGAGCAGTCTGAACCCTGCTGAACTGATTTCACAATGTTGTTGATTTTAATACTAAAGAGGGCAGGAGACAGTATGCTCCCCTGTGGAACACCCAACTCCTGCTCGTGGACATCAGAGAGAGTGGTGCCAACCCGGACCTGAAACTGTCGCTCTGCCAAAAAATTTTGAATAAAAAGCGGAAGATGACCTCGAAAACCCAGATCGTGGAGATCATGAAGTATCCCGACTTCCAGGTGGTACGTTAGGCCTTCTCCAAGTCGAAGAAAATTGCCACTGCATGCTGTCTGTTCAAAAAGGAGTTCCGAAGGGTAGATTCCAGACGAATCAATGGTCAACTGTACTCCGATGTTTGCGGAAACCACACTGTTCTTTCGCCAAAAGGCCATGGGTTTCAAGTTTCCACATGAGCCTAGCATTGACCATTTTTTCCATCAATTTACAAACACAGCTGGTCAAAGCTATGGGACGGTAGTTGGATGGATTAGAAAGATCTTTTCCAGGTTTGGGAATTGGAATAATGAGGGCTTTCCGCCAAGATGGTGGAAAGAAACCTGTAGTCCACACATGGTTATATACTTGTAGCAGTATGTTCAGACCTTCTTGCGGAAGATGTTTCAACAGTTGATAATGGATTTCATCTATACCTGGAGAGGAATCGCTGCAAGAAGTAAGGCAGATTTCAGCTCGTTTAAACGTGAAAGGAAGGTTGTAGTCTTCCATGTTGTGGGACGAAAAGTTGCAAGGTGATTTTCTTTTAGGGCTTTGTTTTTGACAAAAGTGGCTGTTTTTATTAGAAGAGGAGGAATTCTTTTCAATGGTTGAAGCAAGCAGATTGGCAACTGCTTTCTTCTCTGTTATTAAAGAATCTGAAAACTTGAGATGGTTCACAGTGGGACAGGTGTTCTTCCCTTTGATTTTCTTAATGATGTTCCACACTTTTTTCTTGGAAGTTTTCGATGTCAGCCTGGAGCAGAAACTTCTCCAGGACCGACGTTTACTGATTTTAAAAGTGTGTCTCGATTTGGCACGGAGTTTTTGATGGGCTTGAGCGTTGGGACCCGAAGGTCGATGGTATACCTGACGCTGAGCCCGTTTTCGGACTTTGGAAATTTGTTGGCAATCTGAATTGAACCAGGGTGTTTTGTGGCATTTGAAGTTTGTCGGAAGACACTGGAATACAGGCTTTAGCACACTTAATCATAGTATTAGTCAGAGATTCTGCTGGGTCCGGACTCTGAAGAAAATCAGTGTCCTGGAACTCCTTAGAAACAGTGGCTGCAAATAGATCCCAGTTTGCTTTCTTATAATTTAGATGAGAGACAGAGACGTGTTCAGTTAATACAGGTTTGTAGAAGGACAGGGAAATGGTCACTTCCGTGCAGATCGTCATGGACAGACCACTCATAGTCCAGGACCAGCGAGGGGTCACAGACCGACAAATCTAAACACGAAAGTGAACCTGTGGAAGAGTGGAGGTAAGTTGCAGATCCGTCGTTCAGACAACACAAATCCAAGTCTGAAAGGACATCCTCAATCAGCAGACCTCTGGATGACGAACCGGTACTACCCCAAAGAGGGTTGTGACCGTTAAAGTCACCTAACAGCAAAAAAGGTCGAGGAAGTTCCCCTAACAGACTGACAAGGTCCTGACGACAAACCGGGACAGATGGAGGTAGATAAAGAGAACAGATTGTTACAGTCTTGTGGAGAGTGACTCTCGCAGCTACAGCCTGAAGGGAGGTAGACAGAGCGACAGGACTATACAACAAAGTTTTGTGAAGGAGAAGGGAACACCGCCCGACAGTCCCAACGTGGATGGTTGTGCCGGTTTTGAAAGAATATTAAAAGCCAGAAAGAGTAAAGGTCTTCTGGCTTTGAATTTGGGTTTCTTGAAGAGCCACGACGGAAGGTTTTATAGAATGACACAGAACTTTCAGCTCCTCAAAGTTGGAATTTAGACCACGGATATTCCAATGGAATATTGTATTATCCATGGTGCAGAGGGCGAAAAGGAGAGAGATCAGGTCATCTCCTCCTCAACATCTGCTGCTAAAGCTGTAAATTTGTTGCTTAATTTCACTGGACTATCTTCAGACCTGCTGGCAGATTACCAACAGGTGAAGGTGGTCTGGATTTGGGAGACTGTGGAGGTTTCTTCCTCATCTCCACCATCTCCACACTGGGTTGAACTCCCTTGCCCGCACGGGCACTGGACAGAGGAGTTCGAGGGGGTACTGCTGGTTTTTTAATCTGCCCAGCAGCAGATGTTGTAGACTGCTGGGCGTCTGAGGGGTGGCGGATTTTTTGCCTCCACCAGGGCAGTCACTTTGGGTTGGAAGGTGGTGGACCTGCTCCACCAGAGTTGACAGTTTGTACTTGCAGTGTCTTTGAAAAAGTAAAGTCATCAGTCTGGCACAACTGACCGAGTAGAAACTTTCTTTACGGCCGAAGCATATAAGATGCTGTGGGCGTCTGACTGCCCACAACCTGTTTACGGGCCTCAAAAAAGGAGATTTCTTTTCAGTTTTTATTCGTTGTATAGTGGGTTCCTGAATCCAGAGAGGGCATTTCGTGAAGAGAGGGATGGTCGCCACCGCAGTTAGCACAATGTGCCGGATCTTTGCACGGCCCATCGTGGGTTTGCCTTGCAGCAAACACCGCACACTTCCTGCCCAGAACAGCGGTCTCTAACATGTCCAAACCTCTGCACCGGAAGCATCTCAATGGGACGGGACATACAGCTGAACACGACGTTCAGGTAGCCAATGTGATGACCGGAGGCAGCAACAGGGTTGCAGAAGTCAGAAAGAGGGTGTTTGGTGGCCACTCTCTCTGCACCTTTCTTGACTGTCCACCCTGCGCACCTCCGTCACACACCCTGGGGGCGCCAGTTCCGTTTTTATTTCTGCCTCTGAGACACCCGTTAGATCTCTGCAGCGAATCACACCTTTGGATGAATTTATACTGTTTGTGGGGAGTTATTTTGATCTCCCTATCCACAAATTTTGTTGCCTTCACAGCTGTTCAGACTGTTTTTTGGATCGACATTGAATGAGATGAGCCATTTCGCAACCTTTTGACGGACTGAGGGTCACCTGCTAAAACCCTGAAAGCCCTTCTGAATAGCAAAAGGGCTCAGAGCTGAAAGGGGTCTTTCCTGCTCCGTCCCTTCCATTACGAGCCAGGAAGCCCAGAATCCTGTCTTCTGTCGTACTTCAGTATCTGAATCGCTGTCACCTTCGAAATCCCCTGAAACAGGGGATGCTGCCTTCCTCTTCCTTTTGGGGGGATATTTTGAAAGAAGTCATATTTAGTTTATTGGGTTTCATCCCTCCCTTACCCACCCACCTTGGAGTCCAACTAAGGGCCAGGGCCAAGAAACCAATGTCTTGACCCCTTCCAGCTTCGGGAGAGATATACGACAAACAGAAAACCACCAACCTTATCCCCCTGATCATGCTCAACTCCCGGGGACAGAGAGCTGAGCACTGCAGGGGTTTACTTGGCCAGCAGGGGAACTGTCTGTCTTGACCCAGCCCCAAAAAGGGGAGCCGATTAGTACACCCGGGCCAAAGTGTACTTCCTGTCTAGGAGAGGTCCGAGCCAAAGTGATGTGTTGAGAGCGCTGGCCCTCTCAATCACCAGGATCTCATCCCCCTCCGACACAGGTCGCACCGCACGGCAAACGCGGCGGATCTTAAGGAGACCACAGAGAGAAAAGGAGTGTGTAAAAGAAGACTTGAAGGGGAGACGAAGATAGAAAAGGGCCAAATAAGGAAGGCAGAAAACAAGAAGACAGAATAGGAAAAAGGTGGGTTACTATTTGTCTGGGCCCTCACTCCTAACCTTTCTGACATGGGAGACCCTACCAGGGGCATCAATTCCTACCACGTAATGCTTGGCCAGTCAGCAACTTGGCTATACAGGCCTAGAAGCGTTCATAACAACTAACCATCTAGCTGAGTATTGATGCCCCCGTCAGCAAAGCCTAAAAGATCACTGGACCACGCAAGCCCTCCGACCACGGCAAGGTTGCAACCCCCGGAGGGTGTGTGTGTGTGTGTGTGTGTGTGTGTGTGTTGTGTGTGTGTGTGTGTGTGTGTGTGTGTGTGTGTGTGTGTGTGCGCGCGCGCGCATCTGTGTGTGTGTGTGTGTATGTGTGTGTGTGTGTGTGTGCATCTGTGTGTGTGTGCATCTGTGTGTGTGTGTGTGTTGTGTGTGTGTGTGTGTGTGTGTGTGTGTGTGTGTGTGTGTGTGTTTGAGTGTGTGTGTGTGTGTGTGTGTGTGTGTGTGTGTGTGTGTGTGTGTGTGTGTGTGTGTTTGAGTGTGTGTGTTTTGAGTGTGTGTGTTGAGTGTGTGTGTTTGAGTGTAAATACACATGAAACAGGAAAATACATGCATAAACCAACACAGACCCAGGAAGCCATGTTGCAGATCACACAGAATGTCCTGATGTAGAATTAACTTCAATGTATTACGTCTTTGTGTAGACAGGGTGAAAAAAAAAACCTGCTGAAATCATCAGTGGGAATATGAGTACCCCCCACCCCCACCCCCCTCCAATTACCAAAAAAATTGCGACAAAGCCAGATTCTTGGAGGGGCCAAGTACAATATGTTTCCAACCTCACAAATTACTAAAACAGTTCAAAAGAACATTGAACAGATGAAAGGAATTTTCCCGACTAAAAATAGTTTCAGAACTATTTACCTCTCTAAACCAGTACTTTATTCCCAATTGGTATGAATATCGCCCTGACAATCAGGATACCCTTTAAAGTTGCTGGATAAGATGTGAGCTGGATCCATCCCTCAATTCTGCTTCAATGATGCTGAACTCCCAGAGCAAAACTTCCTTTGATTGACAGGTCATTTACATTCGGTGAACAGTTAGTTTCCAGATTATCTTCTCCATGCATATTACTCATAATTACACATCCGACTGAGAAACAAGACAGTGATCATGGCAACCATGCTAGTCATTTCATTTTCTTTTTTTTTCCGGCACTGAAAAAAAAAATCTGCTGAGCTCATCAGTCAAATATGAGAAAAATACACCAATGAAGTACCTTGGGTCTTTTTGTTTTTTCTTCTTTGCTTTCTTTCAGGATGAACAGACATGAGATTATTCCAAATGGGGAAAAGTTACCTTGCCGTCTTTCCACATGAGATGAGAAAAGAAGCTAGCAGTGGTCCCTTGCGAGATCAAGACACTGCCGTCGCCTGGGTAAATCTCAACAATCTTCATGTTGGCGACATCCACAAACCTGCCACACATGCATGCGTCTCAAAACAGCACAACATTTCAAAAGACTTTGGGCAAACAACTTGCCCTGATGCAGATTTATAAATTTCTCCTAAATTCTTTCAGTACGGAGGTGAAGGGGGGAGAGGGGAATAACTGCTTGTATACTCAAGACAGGTATTTTACCAACAACATT
Source organism: Conus ventricosus (assembly GCA_018398815.1). Lineage (NCBI taxonomy): Eukaryota > Metazoa > Mollusca > Gastropoda > Neogastropoda > Conidae > Conus > Conus ventricosus. The sequence continues at coordinate 6,404,606 of CM031613.1, forward strand.
CAGACTTTTACATTCATTTCAGCCTTCCTTTTCATTTGATTTACTTGTTTCTGACACATAAAAAAAGAAAGAAAGAAAACCTCCAAAACAAGAAGCCTATCATACTTGAACAGAATTGTATGAAACATTCTTCAAAGTCTACAGGTAATTTATTTATTACAGTCATTTTCTTCATGTATACAGGAGTGGGAAGGGGGAATGGCAACAAGCAACTTTAGCAAAAACAACTTTGTCATAAATGGAAATATTTTGGGTGAAGATACATCACCTACAATAAACAAACAAACAAAGACTATAAGAATGCATCATTATATGTCCAAGACACACAGACCAGGAGCAAAAAAACACATGTGTTTTGACAGAGACAATCAAATAAACTACTTAAAAGGAAACAAACATTTCATAACAACAAGTGTGACGTCACAACGTATCACAATATCTTATCAATTAGAGTGTATATATAAGCAGAGCAATTTCTTTTAAAGCTTTTACATTAAGATAGGAACTAGCACTATGAATTACATATGAAAGCACAAGTAAACACAGGATACACATATTCATCGAGAACTAATTTCAAACATTCATTAAATCAAAATGCTAAAGGACATATAATAGGGAAAAATTATATATATATATATATACTTCAAATTCCATTGGCAGCATAAAGTAAAAGGGGAGGCAAACTGTACAACACTGATGAACGCCACACACACGCAGCACACTGTTTGACTGCAACAGACAGGGAACACTGCCCATCCCCATCCAGTCTCACCTGTAAATCACTCCCTCCATCATGAGGACTTTGAGCTGACCCTGCTTGAACTCGCTGACGGACTCTGCCGATGACTCCCTGTCTGGTCCATGTGGACTCTGCCACTCGTGGAGGTGCTGGAAGGGCAGGAGAGGGGCAAAGGGGACACCAGCGAAGACGCCACACACTTCCTAGCATCCGTAATGCCCCTTTTCTGCAACCCTTTGGCGATGTTGGATGACACCGTCAAATTGCACTCCGAAGCTGTGGAGAGTACAGGATTAAAACTAAAATACTAGTTTAAATCATGATTTGAAAGCAGGGGCAGGGAGGTAGAGGGCTGGGGAACGGAGGAGGAAACAGTGTGGTAAATTCACATAGACAAAAAAAACAACAACTGGGGTTCACAAGTGGATCATCAGTCTAATTCTAACTTCACTGGATTTTTTTTTCTTCTTCAGAAAACACATCTTATTCTAGATAGGATAAACTGATACATAATAATCGGCGAAAGTGTAAAACATCAATCGCAATCGTAGCAAAATTTTCGTTCAACAATTAAAAAAATATATATATATATATATGAAACAAAAGAGACAGACAGACAGACAAAGACACAGAGAGAGATAGAGGTCAAGGCACAAAAATGTTAGGGAAGCCAAGATTTTTCAATCAGACTATGGTTAATTCACAATACACTGTCAGGTTAACAAACACAAGGTGCAATTTGTAATCGGCCTATGTAGAGACTATTCATGAACCTGACCCTAAAGATATATATTCATAACAGCAGTGTAATATGAAAAACAGCATACACCCACAATTTATCCCTGTGTCTGCAAACAGTGTATTGTGAGCAAGCCATTTGGAAGCAAAATCTTCATATACAAAATGTTTGCAAGCGATGTATTCTTCAATTCTGTTATTGATATTGCAGCTTAATCATAAATGCTTGCACTGAAGGAATGTTTTTCTCTACCCTACTTCACTGTTTTTGCTTGCATCATGTCACAACAAGCATGTTCTGCTTAAATGTAACGTAATGTAATGTAAAAGGATATCTATAGAGCGCTTTACCTCGCAAGAGCCCAAAGCACATATTACAGAAAAAACATGATAAAATACTCATTCTAATTCAAAGCACACACACACACACACACACACACACACACACACACACACACACACACACACACACACACATACACACGCACATGAAGATGAAAAAGAAATTCTGGTACCGGATGAATAGTTATGCAATCACATTACCAGAAACACTGGTGCTGGTTCTATGAAAGATCTAAGAGAAGACTTACCCAAGATAGAATCTGTGGGGTCCGTCTGCTGCAGCAGTCGCAGGGGATGTCTCCAGGCAGGGGGGCAGCTGTTGCAGGAAATGTGCTGAGTCACCCAGGTGTAGTGGTGACGACTGCTGGACCACACCTCCTCTCTGTAAGCACCTGGGCTACCACCTGCACCGTGTCTACCTGGGTTCTTCACAACTGTCTGAGGTGCTCTGTCTTGACAGAGACTGCCGGTCTTTTCCCCACCTGCCAGGGGGTCACTGTGGGGCTGTGGGTGGCCAGGAAAGCTTTGCACCTTGCACACTTGTTCCAGAGCTGCGTCTTTGATAGACTGTGGTTTCTGGTCTGCTTTCTCAGCACCAACACTCCTTGTGGACTGTGCAGGAATCATGCCTCTGTCTTCCCTGTTCAGACTCGAATGGCGTGAATGGTCTTCATCTCGGACGGTTGGCACAACTCTCAAGACCTGTTGTGGAGTGGTGTTCATGGATTTGGATTTTTCAGCTGCTGCCTCTGTTTCCTTCAGTGTGTTAATTGTACCAGTGCAAGCGCCTGCCTGGTCAGTACGTGACCAAGTGTTCACCTGATTGAGAGGAGAGCTGTGCAAGATGTCTGTGGACGAAGGTGGAGGGTTCACCCTGGTCTCCTCATTGAGAGTGTCATCGCAGTCCACCATACCACGGAGTCCGTCTGGCGTGGACACGCGACTGATGCTGGAAATGTCATGCTGCACTGAAAAGGCCGAAGACTGCAGGTCTCCTTGCTGCCCTGTCCTTCCTGGTGTCGACACAGTCCCATCTGACAGGATCAGGCCTGATGCATTGGCAGTGATTTCTCCAGACTCAGCGATCTCATTCACAGGGTGCTGTTGTTGCAGTTCCTATTCAGAACTGCCTCACTGCTATGCGGGCAGTCAGATTTTGATACAGCCTCATCACTCACTTTGGACACATTACGAAATGTTACAGCTTCTGAGTCCACTGGTTTCTGATCTTCCATCTTTTCTCCAAGGTTTTCAGGCATCTGTGGTGAATCACTAGGTATGGAACTATCGGTAAAGCTGACTCCATGCTCCTGTGGTGATGAGTGCTGTGACTGATGTGCATTGCCAGTGCCGACCGTGTCTGGACTGATGCGAGAAAGATAGCAGACAGTGAAGTCCTGCCCGTGAGGGGACAGGACCAAGCTGGCATACTCGTCAAGGGACACAGCACGGCGACTCCCATCTTCAAACACCTCAATGTGAGACTCCTCTGCTGACCTGCCCCAAGCAACCTGATCTATCTTGGCGTACAGAGACTGTTTGAAAAGAAAAAAAAAGCAGTCTGCTATCAACAATTAAGAGTACACAGCAAGTTAAAAAACATACACAATTTTACCCTTTATTTCTTTTTTTTTAATTTTACCCTTTATTTCTTTTTTTTTTTTTTGCTGTCCCACCTTCTGTGCTACTCCACTGGCATCACTCCCATGCTGTTCATTCCGCGTGTCCCTCCACGGTCACATCTCCACTTGTACCGCCACATCTCAGGCACTGGCATCACTCCCATGCTGTTCATTCCGCGTGTCCCTCCACGGTCACATCTCCACTTGTACCGCCACATCTCAGGCACTGGCATCACTCCCATGCTGTTCATTCCGCGTGTCCCTCCACGGTCACATCTCCACTTGTACCGCCACATCTCAGGCACTGGCATCACTCCCATGCTGTTCATTCCGCGTGTCCCTCCACGATCACATCTCCACTTGTATTGTCACATCTCAGGCACTGGCCATCCACAGGGACAGTCATTGTCAAGTAGCCAAGAACCAACCCACCAGAGGAGACACTGCACTGCAGCAGAGTCACTTCGGTGGTGTTCTCTGGTGCCTGTTCTGATCCAACATATACAGGACACCACCAACTAAGCCTCATTTGATGACGTTTACTGCCTAGTAATTGAGCCAGCATGTGTTAAATCCCCTTCAAGAGGGTGCCACTACGGTCATCCAAAGACCTCACTAACACCTGGCAATTTTTACCCGAACTCACAAGGACATATATACACAGAGAGAAAATCAAAAAGATCATCATGAGAGAAGGATATGAAAGGCCTTTTCTATGCTGATCGACAAGGATTAAGGTCATGAAGCTGATGCTAAGGAGTTCCATTCAGGTCTGAATCTGCATGACAGGGCTGTACTCTATGTTTCTTTTCACAATACATCTGACATCAACCAGGCCCAAGAGATACAGACACCTGCAGTGCTGGTCAAAAAATCTGAGCAACACACGCCAGAAGCATCCATTAATCAGGTGAAACTCCACTATGTCTTCCAGCTGGACTCCTTAGCAAGCTTGACTCTGAGTAGGAACTGATCATGGACAGAAACATCGCCACAAACACAACGGGTTCTGTTGGGAATCAAACCCACAACCTCCCGACTAGGAATCTGCAACACTAAGCGCAATGCCATAGCGGCTGTTCACAGGCAGAATTTGTTCCTTTTTTCACATTCAGCAAATCCCACAATAAGTATTTTCATTCATGCCCTCTGTAAGCCACTGAACTTTTTCCTCCAAACCTGGATGTATCTATATACACACAAGCATGCCATACATACCTAGATGGTTTCATTTCTTACTTGGCTGGGAAGTGTGTGTGTGTGTGTGTGTGTGTGTGTGTGTGTGTGTGTGTGTGTGGTGTGTGTGTGTGTGTGTGTTGTGTGTGTGTGTGTTGTGTGTTTGCATGTGTGTGTGAATGTGGTTGGTGTGTGTATGTGTTGTGTGCTTGCATGTGTGTGGTGTGTGTGTGTGTGTGTGTGTGTGTGTGTGTGTGTGTGTGTGTGTGTGTGTGTGTGTGTGTGTGTGTGTGTGCGTGTGTGTGTGTGTGTGTGCACGTGTGTGTGTGTGTGTGTGTGTGTGTGTGTGTGTGTGTGTGTGGTGAGTGTGTGTGTGAGTGTGTGTGTGTGTGTGTGTGTGTGTGTGTGTGTGCATGTGAGTGTGCGTGCCTGTCTGTATGTCTGCATTGCCAAAATAACCTGACAATTCCTTTCTTGAACATTATCTATATATGCATGAGATCAACTGTATCCATGACATCACAGCCTCACACTCAAATAAGGATGAATTGCTTTCTTTACATTCCTTTGTGGGTATACAAACCACAAAATCTAGTTCACTGACCACAATGTCTTCTGCAGGCATCAGGGCGGGGCACAGAAACGGTCTGCAGGCAAAGCGGTTCCGGAAGTCCACCGCCTGCAGCACCTTGCTCTTGTGAGCACTGGTCACGAACTGCGTCCACTTCTGCACTCCCTGCACACCTGTGGGCAGTTCAGGTGTGATTGTGTCACTGGGAGTTGTCCGGGACTAAGAACCTGGACAGGCTGTATATTCCACACAATGCCAGAATTTGCATGGTGATCTCTGAAGAGTGAGGATTTCACAAACATTACACCCCACCACTGCTTTGGGAATTACACAGTGTGTGAGCGTGCATGTTTGTATGCATGTGCGAATGCATGCAAGCGAGTCAACAAGTGTACGCATATGATGGGGGAGGAGGGGGGGGGGGGATAGAGGAGGGGTGGACAGAGTTGACAACCTCTTACACAGTAAAAATGTATTATTTTGCTGTGCACACATCATTACATGTGAAACACTTACACTGCAGTTGAAGTGCAACCCTGCATCACATCTTTTAATGGCCTCCAAGGACAGAGAATCAGGATGCTCCAGAGGTGACAGGTAGATTTAAAAGTAAAAACTCATGATAACGTCATAATGATTTATCATAGGATACTCAAATGACCACACAACAACAAAAAAAGAAAAAAAGACCTTCTCTTGTTAGTTTCCTTTAGCATTTTTGTTTTCCTTTTTGGAATATGGAAATACAGCACCTGATTAATGCAAAGAATTGTTGTTATGAATGTTTCCATATGAACTGTTTTTAAATTTAAACTTATAATAAATATATCATACTTGATGGCTTGATTTCTCACTTGGCCAACAGGATTGTAAACTGCAACACACACACACACACACACACACACACACACACACACACACACACACGCAAATGCATGCACACATACAGCCATAAACATGAACAAATACAACTACACTCACACATTGTACATGTTTTACATGTTGCACAGACACTGTCTCTCTCTCTCTCTCTCTCTCTCTCCTCTCTCTCTCTCTCTCTCTCTCTCTCTCTCTCTCTCTCATGACACTGTTTACCTGCCAAAGGATGTTTGGGCAGAGGTGAGGGAGGGTCCTGATGGAACATGGAAGACCCACAAGGTGACAGCTGCAGCAGAGACCCATCGGAGTAACGTACGTCCACAGCATCGTTTGTGTACTGAACCATCATTGTTGGCACCACAGCCATCCCTCTCTCTGATCTAATCATCCGCTTGGATGGTAGTACACTGCTTACTTCTGTAAAAGTAATATCAAGATCTCTACAACTTCAATATGTGTGTTTCGATGTTTTGAGTGTAAAAGAAAAGTAACAGTTTGTTTTTACACTACAAGGAATCACAGTAATGAATGTGCAACTGAAAACAGCAAATGTAATTTCTAACACTGAGCCAACATGCACACGTGACACTGACAGAGCCAAGATATTTAAGATTTTGACAGATAACTGACCTCTAGTACTATTTAAATTGTACACACTTCCAATTCATGTATGTAAGTCATAAAAAAGAAAAAAAAACTAGATTGGCCAACCTTCAACCTTACATTTAAAAAAATACAGTCTGGAGTAAATATACATGAAGGGTTGCAGTTGTTTTCAGTTTTGATTGGCAACATAACGGACCGCACTGAAAATTTTCCTTCACTGCAAATTTTAATCTGTCACTCGTCCAAAGGTTTTTGTAGTTGTGTGTGCAGGAGTACCAGTCTCAGCAAGTGACTAGACTAACAACATGAACACAGTCTAACCTTGTAAACCTACTTTGATTTTAGTGACAGCTATAAACCTACTTTGATTTTAGTGACAGCTATAAACCTACTTTGATTTTAGTGACAGCTATAAACCTACTTTGACTTTAGTGACAGCTATAACCTACTTTGACTTTAGTGACGGCTATAGGTTAATTACAGGTTCTGGTTGTAACGCTTATAACTGGTGCAAAGTGGACCCACACCAGCTGCTGGAACACAATAAATCACATCATCATCATGATCATGGACTGAGTGAGGCTGGCAGATCCCAGATAATTTGAAACCCGTTAAGATTCAGATAAGTCAAATGAATTCAGTCAAATTAGTCAGTTTGTGGATTTCCCTCAAGATTACTATCTACACCTTCCCCAAACCCTCCCCTCCTGCCCGTACCACAAACTTTTACTTATAATTCTAATCAGTCTAGACAGCTGTACTGCTTAGTCTAAGTTTGTGACATTATGTATTCAGTAGACCTGAAGATGGTAGTGAAAATCAAAGTGGCAATTTTGATATCAGGAATCAGAAAAATAGCGTCTGATGACATTCAGCTACAAGATTTTTAAAACATTCCATCTTTAGTTCAAGACTGATTGTGATATGATAGGTTAATCCCAGGGTTTTGTGACACTTGTTTGTCATACTCATACCTTGTGGCTTTAAAATACTTCCATTTTGTTCACAAGATCTGATAGCGTGTTAATATTTTGTGCTCTTTTGGTGTTAATGAGTACTACATTCCCTAAAGATGTAATTCCGTTGATATATAAATACATTTTCTTTTGTTGATAGGGCTATATTCAATTTTTAATTTTAAAAAATTTAAAAAAACTTTGTCTGCACTGCTTTTTGTTATGTCACAACTTGATATTATGAGGAACTTTATATATATTCATGGGAAGATAAGTGACTTTAAGTGCTTGGTTCGTACTGTCCTAAATGTTATTTGTGTTTGCCTGAAGAAGACCCAAGAGGTCGAAATGCATTGTGTCTTGTCCTGTGCTTTGTTTGTCTATGTCCTTGGCGGTAACTAACCCCCTCTCTTTCTAAATTTCAAATATATATATTACTACGTTCAAGTCATAGATATCCTTGAAAATCTTGACGGTATGGATAAGGTCACCTCTCATTCTTCTTGCCTTTAAATTGGGTAAGTTTAGGTATTTCAGCCTTTCTTTATCGGTCAATTTTTTTTTATCCTCCATACAAATTTTGTAACCTTCTTTACACCCTCTAAATGAACAGTCTGTCTTTTCAAATAAGGATACCAAATGATACGACAATACTCAAAATGTGATCTCACCAGTCCTTTGTAAAAAAAAAATGAATAGTCTGGTCTATGAATGACAAGGTTCTTCTTACAATAATAATAATATTCCATATTATATGATTTGTTTACTGCATTATAAATGTGATGATCAAACGTCAAAACTTTATCAAATACGAATCCTAATTTGTTCAATGTTATGATTACAAGATCTCTAAATGTATCCTAGTACTATCTGCAAACAGTTTACACTGTTCATCATTTGCGACATATCGTTTAAAAAAGAAATTGGTCAAATAATCTCACCTCTTCTTCCTAAAATACTGGTTCCTCAAAAACGAGTAGGTCACCAGCGCGCTGTGGTATTCCACAAATGAAATCAGGGTAAACATGTACTTTAGAGTGCGAAATTCATGGGGCTGTTTGTACGCACTTTTTCGGGTGTTTTCGGTTCTTCTCGATGCAAAGAGACGTAAGACACCCTCACCTGCCCACTTTGACCTGTCCTGCCCCACTTGTGGGTGCAAATAATTTATTTCACTTCACAAGTAGGGATATGCATGCACATCCCATGCGCCATTTTGGTTGCTGATCACATGGGCACAACGTCATCACGACTGGGGTTCTTGTCTATAAATAGTAACCGCAGGAAAACAAGTGTTGCACTGACAACGTGGTTGAAGCCCATGCGGTTACTATTTATAGACAAGAACCCCAGTAGTGATGACGTAGTGCCCATGTGATCAGCAACCAACATGGCGCATTGGATGTGCATGCATATCCCTACTTGTGAAGTGAAATAAATTATTTGCACCCACAAGTGGGGCAGGACAGGTCAAAGTGGGCAGGTGAGGGTGTCTTGCGTCTCTTTGCATCGAGAAGATCCGAAACACCCGAAAAAGTGCGTACAAACGCCCCATGAATTTCGCACTCTAAAGTACATGTTTACCGTTTACCTCTTTGTCCATAGCTGACACTACTGCTTTCATTGTAAATAATTTCTCATCATACTGATGAAGGAACTTAATCAACAGTTTCCTGGATGTCGAGTGCCAGCGTGATTCGAATTTGCTTTGCAACTTATGGTCTCGTTCTTTACGTCAAACCTGACGCCAAAAAGAATGCATCGTTGCGATCAGTCCTTTCTCTTGTGGAGACCAAGTCAACTTTCACATCATGCGCCTTCCGCCATGTTTTCCAAGGTAGCTACAAGTGCAGGCAAGTTTTGGCCAATCACAATCTTCGGCAGAAAGGCTTCGGTGTGCAACTTCAAAATACACCTTGTCGAATGAAGACCCTAGACAATTCTAATATATAACATATAATATATTATATCATATTATAAAGTTGACATCTGCGGGTGATTTAGAGAAGGGATCCCATTTCTAGTCCGCATGTTTGAACGAAAAATGAAATAAATGGATAAAGACAAGATATACAAACAAAATATAAGACAAAAAATTAGCCTAAAAGGAGTCGATAAAAAGCGATGCTCAAACGAATAATAAATTTCAAAACTAAAATGATAAAAATGATCATCATTCTCGTATCATTATGTTCATCATTTTCACTTTCGGATGCACACCTAAAGAGTCTCTCACAGCTGTAAAGATCTACACATTGGTACAGTCGTTCAGCGCATGATTGGATGCCTGTAAACCACACACGCACACACGCGCGCGCGCTTGCACACACACATAAACACACACACACACACACACACAGAGAGAGAGAGAGAGAGAGAGAGGAGAGAGAGAGAGAGAGAGAGGAGAGACTATAAGATATAATTTTCTTCCGATTTGTTAAAAACACCATTAGACTATACTTCTATGGTGACGGGGAATCCTTATGAAGCGGCTGAATTCTGGATTAGTGCATTTACTCCCATGTGTGAAAATATATTTCGTTAAAAAAGACTGAGGTAAGATAAGATCATGTTGCTTATAGCCCAGCCGACCGCAAGGGGCCATATCAGGGCTGTCACCACGTTAAAATAAACTCACAAGTCTTTCATTCACACAACTCTTTAAAATACATCTTCCAAAAACCCATCCGAAAGTTTGTTAAAAATCTTTCTAAAAAATTTTAAAATCTCAGATCCGATGTTCTTTTAAGAACTCAAAGATCGCGTCAGGCGGAACATCTCTGAACAAGATTTCATGGAATCTGCTGTAAAGTGTTTGTGTCTCACATCATGCAAGTCACAACACTCTAGAAGAATATGTTTCATTGTGGGTGGCACATGACATGGAATGCACAATGGAGCTTCTTCACTCTTTAAAAGGTATGAATGAGTAAAATACGGATGGCCGGTATGCAGCCGGCATAGAACGTTTCTTCTTTGTCTAACAAAGTAGCCAATATATCCCCTGCTCAGATCTGAAACCAAAAATTAATGATTATGTCAGAGACCTCTGGCAGGAGGATTGGAATACACAGACGGATAACAAACTCTTTCAGATCCGTCCAAACCTAAAGGAGTTCCTCTCATCTACGCTGGTGGTCGCAAAAAAAAAATGAAGGGTCAAATGAGAAACAACACTACCATGTATAACAGAAGAAATTGATATCTAAATCGATTTTGATGATGATGATGATGATGATGATGATGATGATGATGATGATATTAAGAAGAAGAAGAAGAAGAAGAAGAAGAAGAAGAAGAAGAAGAAGAAGAAGAAGAAGAATTTCACAAACTCTGGCAGAAATAAGAAATTCATGAGCCATAAAAAAGTAACGTCCTTGAAACATTAATCGAAGCATATTGTTGTTTGTTTGTTTAATTGTTAATTTCTTCCAAAGACTCATAGTAAGCCTGGAAAGACGGATAATCAGCAGGTTTAAGAAATCATCAAAACATCGGATACATCAGCACATCAGTTAGACAACCACTTGGCAAGTATTGTTGATGATTAGATCATGCCAGGTGATGGAACTGACTGATACTGGCTGAATAACAAGGGAAGCTACTGAGTGTAGGGCCAGCAGGCAGCTCCGCCTGCTCTACCCGGGTAGGTAGCCCGTTGTGTAAACAAGAGTCTGGATCGTAAAGCGCTGAGAGCCTGGTCTTTAACTGTGGACAGGCGCTCTATAAGTACTCTTAACAACAACAACAACAACAACAACAACAATAATAATAATAATGATGATGATGATGATAATGGATAATAGTTATAATCATTATGATAATCTTGTTGTTGTAATAATAGTGAATTGTGACTTTTTCATTTGCTTTACAACCAGTGACTGCTTTGTTCATGAGTAAATCTTTCTCACTGTTAAAACAATCAGGTACACATCATTTGCATGGATTAGATGCCAGGATATGAAAAGATTCGTGCTTAATCATCATCAATGCATCAACATGTTTGCATGATTTGTGTGTTATTTGTTTGTTTGTTCATTACTGTTGCTGCTATTGTTTTTGCATTGTCAAAAAATGAAATGTAATTAGTACCTATGGTGACGGAAGGAAGCACAGAACACTTTGGAACAACAGATCCAGACAATAGGAGTGCTTCAATCTTGTCACCACTTTCTTTCTTTCTTTCTGCGCACGCAGGCTGATATTCCTGCAGACACTGCCTGTACAGACAGGTAGTGTAGTTTTGTGTGTATGACCGTTTTTTTATCCCGCTATTAAGGCAGCCATACTCCATCTTCAAGGAAGGTGCATGCTATGTGTAACGTGTCATTCATACCAACGGCCAAACTGACCTTCTCTTCCGAGAGTTGGTGATGGGATTTTACGTGTGTGCAAGATGTTGTGCGTGCGTTCACCCACGGAACCTCGGTTTATAGTCTCATTAGAAGGACTGTTTGGGGAATGGAGTCAGAAGTAATGTTAACTCCGAGGGAAAAATCCCTCTGTACCGAAATTCGAACCCGCAACCCAGGATCACGAGTCCGGAGCTCTACCAACTGAGCTATTCCGGCCCCCACTGAATATTAGCATTTTGTTTGACATTCATGACTTTACATCAAATGCATAGTTTTTTTCTTTCTTTTTTTTGCAGACTAGGAGAATATGTTGGTGAGTAAATTGGTGGTGACCATCTGTACGCAGCTTAATGACAGATGAGAGTGGTGAAGTATACATCACAAATTAATTTGGCTGAAAATTGAACCTTGCAGAACATCAAAAGAGAAGATATTGAATTAGATGAGACGAAGATGTTGAAGATGTTAAACGGAAACAGATATATACAGGTTACCATCATGAGTGGAACTAGTGAAGAGATACAGAGCGAACACCAGATGCAGTTTCTAGACTAGAAAGAAAAATGATACCATTAATAGTGTCAAATGCTGCTTAGCTGTAAAATAAAAGAAGAAAAGCTAATTTGTCTCAATCCGTAGCTGGAAAAACGTCATAAATTGCACAAATGTTTGTGCTTTATCCGGTTTTGTATGCAGACTGAGGTGGATTACAAAGGCTGTTTGTTATTGAATGTTACAGAAGTTGTTAAGCACCACTTTTTCAGTTTCTTATAAATAAATGGCACACAAGAAACAGGACTGAAATATACGGCACGATTACCAGCCAACGATATTACTGAATAAGTTCTGTTCACTAGATTTTGGGACAACATTTTCAAGCAATCAGATTCAGATGTGAATGCATAGCAGAAAGGTAACAGAGTTCTGGAACTGAGTGGTGGAATGGGAAATTGCTTGGGAAAGTCTGAATCTTTTCAGACAACACAGTGATCAAAAATATTATTGGAAGGCTGTCAAAGGTCCCTGGTGATTCAAGAGGCCTGTTTTTGAGATCAGAGTGATCTCAGGCCAGACTAACATCTTGTCAGATCACTACTCCGGATCTTAAGCTTGTGACTTTATATAACCCAGTATGTCATGCTTTAAAATGTCATCTCATGATTTTGAGAAACTGTCTCTCAAAACGACCAGATTGGTCAGTTCTGTCCAAAAAAAGAAAAGAAATAAAAGTAGTAAATAAAAGAAAAGAAGAAAGAAAGAAGAAGAAAAAAAGAAGAAAAAACACTTAATTTCAGTGGGATTAACTGCTAATATTGTGAGTGTGATCGTATTGTAATTTTTCACTTTGATATGTTCGGTCAATATCTGCTTGATTGAAAATTCGTGCACTTTTGTCTAATGATAAAATAACATAGACTGGTTCTTTTTGTTTATGTTTTTTCCGTTTAATGTTAGCATGATGTTAGCATATAATTATAACTTTCAGGGTCCGTGTTGGGTGTTACGGGACACGACTGATGCGGCACTACCTAGGTTCTGGCACTATCTGAGCAGGCAGAAATCAAAATAATAGCTACTCCCTGACAACCTTGACCAAACAGCATACGTGATTAGATTATTTCCCCCATACAAACAGATAATGCTCAGAAACACGACCTAAGTTGATACCGAAGTGGGAAAAGGGTGGGGAACGAAGAAATGCTGTCTGTGTGTGTGTCTGTGTGTCTGTGTGTCCGTGGTCAAAATGTGTTCCACTCGTTCCAGACAAAACTACTGGGCCGATCTTTCTGAAAATTTGTAGGTATGTTCATTATGGGCCACGGATGATGCCCGATATTCTAGTTTACCGCTATAGCCGTTACTAACGGCTGTAACGGCCTATAACGGTTTTTCTTCTTTTTGGAATATCTCAGAAAGTACTTGGCCAATTTATAAGTGGTTTGGATGATCTTGTGACAAATCGGAGCCTCTGTCCATATGTAAGTGATGTAATGCTGAAAATGGATTAAATAACCGTTAAAAACCGTTATTCTGCCGTTATTTCTTATTATATAGGTGAATTTTAATGAAATTTGGTATATAGAAAGATTATCACACACAAATGGCACTTCTATATAGTGTTTCTAAATTTGACCGTTAAAAACCGTTATTCTTGACATATTGTCCGATTTTGATGAAATTTGATGTGTACACAGGCTTTAGCCCAGTGAGGACTAAAATACCGGTTTCAAAAGTGTACATCGGTTATATAACCGTTAAACCGTTATTTTGCCGTTATTTTTTTATATATATTGGTGGGTTTTAATGAAATTTTGTATATAGAAAGTTATCACACACAAATGGCACTTCCATGTAGTATTTCAAAATCTGACCGTGAAAAACCGTTATTCTTGACATATTGTCCGATTTGGATGAAATTTGGTATGTACACAGGCTTTAGCCCAGTGAGGACTAAAATACCAGTTTCAAAAGTGTACATCGGTTAAATAACCGTTAAAACCGTTATTTTGCCTTTATTTCTTATCTCACAAAAGCACTTGGCCGATTTATAAGCGGTTTGGAAAACTGGGAGTACGTTTATATGCTTCGCATCTTGTTTTTCTTTTGGGAGGGAGGGGGGGGGGGGGGAGGTGCTTGGCACTAGCTTCTGTAGAGTCAGGGCGGTAATGTACAGGGCTTGCCTGAATGTGCAAAGCAAAAAGTGGTAGCGACCCGGCAGCTCCACACCTAGCTAGTCCTTAAAAGCCTTCTTTTTTTTTTTTTTTTTTTTTTTTTTTTTGCACTCTCCCTGTTTTCCGTCGCAATATAATCAAGTTGGTTCAGTGACGTATGCAGCCAGATCCAGACCCAGACCTCGCCATGATTTCAGCGCTCAGCAGACGAAAACTGATCAACCGGAATAGGTATGTCAGTGTTTGAGGGTGTGCAAGCGTGCGCTTGACTGATATTGTAAATGTGAAAATAAAACGGCTCATCTTCTTTATTACATTCAGACAAAATTACATATCGTAGATAGAATCAGGTGCTGATAAGTTTTTAAAAATATTTTCCAACCAGTTCAACATCGATTCAGTCATTAACTCCAGTTATATGGCGGGGTCAGAGTCACAACCTCCCAATGTTAATTATTCAGTTTCTGTCATAAACTGACGTGTGAAATAGTAATCAGATGATTTGGTTGACTATGGTGACCGTCATTATTGAATATAGGCCTACCACTTGATCAAGTGATTGATTGGTGTCATTTTGGAAATGGGAGTGACGTTGTGCAAATCTTTTATGGATTTTCGCGGGTCTAATGTGGTTACATTCTACTCAGTGTTCTCCAATTTATTTTCTTTAGGTTAGCAGCAGCCTTTTAAAACAAACAAACCTTGTGAGTGTGTGTGTGTGTGTGTGTGTGTGTGTGTGTGTGTGTGTGTGTGTGTGTGTGTGTGTGTGTGTGTGTGTGACCAAGTTTTACATTTTGGAGAATGGAGAACCTTTCTGGGTGTCGCATGCCTTTTCATATCACACACTTTTGACAGAAGGGATGCACCATAGTTGGTTATGGTCTGCAAAGAAAGTCGTCCATTGGTGGTCAGTTCGAGGTGAGACGGGTGCTGATTACAGAAGCCTACTTTTGACGGGGTGTATTGGTTTTGAAACTCGTCTCTACCAAGACAGAAGGTTGAACATGTTAGCGTTCCGCTCTGATAGAGATTTCAAGATGCCGGGAATGCCACGTCAGATGCCCATCTATGTAAATTATAAAGTAAAAGGCTATGCGATTGCCTGTGTTAGACTAGGAGTGTACAGTTTGACAGATGCTTGAGGCCGGAAAAGCAGAAGAGGGGGGGGGGGGGGGGGGGGGGATAATCAGCAAATAGGTTTTTTTTTGTTTTTGTTTTTTTACTTTTGTTTAAAAAGTGGGCAGAATGTGTAGATATCAGAATTTCTCTCCTTTTCAGATTCCATCACTCAGAGAACTGATGTGCAAACTGAATGTCAAATTGTGGAGCTGAGATTTATATGAGAATAAAATTATCAAAAGCGAAGTGAGCAGGCTTTACATGAAGTGTGTGTGTGTGTGTGTGTGTGTGTGTGTGTGTGTGTGTGTGTTGTGTGTGTGTGTGTGTGTGTGCGCGCGCGCGTGCGTGCGTGCGTGCGTGCGCGTGCGTGCGTGCGCGCGCGCGCCCGTGTGTGTGTGTGTGTGCGTAATGAAATTTGATTTATTTTTCATATATAAGTAAGGTGATTTTGACTTATTAATCTGAGTAACTTTTGAATCATTTTTTAAGGGTGGAGGGGGGGGGGGGGGGGGGGGAGGGGGGGGGCACACCGCTACGTTTGTTCATCAACACGGATTCAAAACATGAAAAAGAAAAAAGAGAGAATGCGACGAAGGATTAATTCTTGCTGGCTGTATTTTCAGAAAAAGTGTCAGTTTTCATAAGATTTGAAAGTCATGCGGATATTCTTCATTGTCAATATTTGACTTTTAGAATTCAATGGTAACTTTGTGCAGGGAATGGTTGGAAAGTTCGTATTAGTATTTATCCAAATTCAGATGTGCTGGTATTTGCCAAGAAGGTGCTAAGCACACACACACACACACACACACACACACACACACACACACACACACACACACACCAGTGGTATGCGCACGTTAAAACACACACACACACACACACACACACACACACACCACACACACACACACACACACACACACAGAGGAATTCTGAACGAAGTGTTGTTTATTCAAATGTTGGTTCTTCTCTGTTCTATGTGCCATTCAAGTGGACAGCCATAAAAAAAAGAAAAAAAGCAAATATAAAAAAAAAAAAAAATCTCCGACGTCTTTTCCTTTTATGCCGTCTGTCGAACTTCAAAGTTTACCCTTTCCAATGAAAATTAGCTTTACATTTTCAACTGGTTATGTCTCAAAAGTTTTGCCACATCTTTTGAGGAATATCTGTAATCCGTGCCCATCTTGTGTGTGTGTGTGTGTGTGTGTGTGTGTGTGTGTGTGTGTGTGTGTGTGTGTGTGTGAATTTGGTAAGAAAATGATACTTGGAGAAAATGTCAATAAACAGAAAAGGGTTAATCTGAAATAAAATTTAGCATTACATAGCATGCTTGCTGATGTATACGTGCGCCTCAGATTTCAATTAAAACAAGCGCATTATTCATGTTTTTCATATTCATAAGAGCATGGTCGTCCAAGGAATAAAACATAAGTACTGCTGTGAAAATGACGACGACGACAACAACAACAACAACAACGACATACAGCATCGTTTATTACAAAATGTTTTCATTTTTTTAATCGTCGAAAAAAAAAAGAAGAAAGAAAGCTGGGATATGCATATTTGAACGTAGTACATGTCCCGAGTATTACTAACATCTTGGCTGCTGTTAATGATTCCCGAATTTCAAAGCCAACAAACATGTTCGAGTACATTTTTCTAAATATACTGCGGCTTTAACGATGCGAAATATTGAGAAGAATCAAAATGATGTCTTTATTCCGTTCTTATTTTCATATGTGTCTTCATGAAACAATATAGATTTTTTTTTTAAAACTTTAATACTGCACTGTGGCACAAAACGAGCAGAAAAAAAAAGAACTCTCAAACAACAACAACAAAATCTGAAGGTGACAATCCTTTCGAAGATTTTGCACTGACCTAAATTCTCGCTGGATTCCATCCACTGTGAAAGGGAAGTGTTAGATGATCATTGGATTCTTTGTTACAAATATGGGGCAAAACTGACTGGGATGGGGGAAGGGTGGAAGGAGGACGAAGGGGGAGGGGGGGGAGGGATGGGAGGGGGGGCGATGGAGAGTGGAAGAAGGGTTGTAAGACTGCGGGGTAGGGGAGAGCAGCCAGGTAGCTACTGAAATGCAGCCGTACAGTAATGGACAGTTATCTTCTAGTTGTTGATTAGTTGCAAAACAGGCGACTGCAGGCGGATATCTAAACAAATCTTAAAAATCCTTAGGTTTTACATTCGCTAAACACGAACAAACGAATCACAAGACAAAACACGACGCGTTTCGATCTCTTAGGTCTTCTTCAGGCAATATAAACAACTCAGGATAACGAAAATGGAGAACGAGCGATCCCTTATGCATGATTCAAAGCCCATCTTGCGCCGACTTTGACGAGAGAAGTGATTGCTCGTTCTTCATTTTCGTTTGTCGTGAGTGTTGTTTGTTTTAGCCTGAAGAAGACCTAAGAGGTCGAAACGCGTCGTGTTTTGTCTTGTGATTTCATTTGTTCATGTTTGGCGGACGTAGTTCTTAAACTTCTTAAGATTAAGTTGCAAAGTGAGACGACTGCAGGCGGAAATCCAAACAAATCTTAAATAATGTCAGCGAACCGCCAAGCGTAACGTGGACAAACGAGTCACAAGGCAAAACATGACGTGTTTCGACCTCCTAGGTCTTCTTCAGGCCTCGTTTTCATTCAACGCCTACCTTGCGCTGAAGAAAGCTAAGTTCATTTTCTTTGTACTATTTGTTTGTGTTTTGCCTGGAGGAGACCTAAGAGGTCGAAACGCATCGTGTTTTGTCTTGTGACTCGTTTGTCCACGTTACTCTTGGCGGTTCGCTAACATTTATTTAAGATTTTCTTAAGATTAGTTTGTTTATCATTTCCTTTTCACTCTATCACCATCATGCCCACACCGTTCTCTCTTCGTGTTATGTTCTTTTCATCTTTTTTTTTCTTTTTTTTTTTCCTTTTTTTTTTTTTTTTTTAGACTGGGGGCATGCCGTGCTGACGGTTCTGTTCTAGAATGTCGACGAGGACGACCTTGACCTCTGCTTTCTTCTTCTGCAGCTGTGCCGTACTGCTGGTGGTCCTGGCGGCGTCCGGACGCAGGCAGATAATGCAAGACACCAGGGTCACCAACATGATGAGACCTGCACACACACACACACACACACACACACGCACGCACGCACGCACGCACGCACACACACACACACACACACACACACACACACACAGAGGGATACAGTCTATTAGAAAATGCGTGCTGGAAACATTTTAGAAAAAAAAACTAAAAATTCTGGATGTTTTTAGATACTCACTCACGCCAGCTAATAAACATTCACACACTTAATTCATTTCATCAATGTAGCTTACCTCATTCACGGATTATAATTTCTTTGATTTATAGGATCAAATTGAATGCTTTTAAGAGAAAGTTTTGTAAGAACATAACATGCCTTTGTGGCGGAAAAAATTACAAATAATCACATCCTTTTTCAATGTAAGCACTTAAAACCTTACCTACCATCCCTACCTGAATTTTCTCTGGATCAAGTTGTATCAGATTTATCACTGATGTGTAAGATAGCAGTTTCATTACATCAAAGTCCTATTTTTTCTGTTCTGTAAACTGGAACCGATGCTGAGTGTTTTGATCAGTAGTTCTTCTAGTTGTTTATTTTATTGTTGCTGTTGTTGTTTTTCTTCAAAGCTTTGAAGATATTACTTAATATACCCTCACCTCCCCCCCCCCCCCCCCCCCCCCCCCCCCCCCCCCCCCCCCCTCTTTCCCTCTAACATTGTCTAATATCACTGAACGTGGATAGACGTTAAATTGAAGAACACACGCACACACACAGAAAGAAAGAAAGAAAGAAAGCAAAAAAGACAAAAACGATCGGACCGATCGAGTGATTTGATCACTGGACTGAACGACTAGGCGAGTAACAGGCCCAAACAACAGATAGATACATTGGTAGATACGTAAGTACATACATGCATTGGCACGTGCATGTATGATATGCACGTACGTACGTGTGTATGTACTCATTTGACTGCCAGACTGTCTGAGATGTCTGTAGGTCCATGCTATCCCATCCCTCTGTCCATCTATCAATCCTCTTATACGTGTACGCACACAGAAGCAAAGGGAGAGGAAAAAAAAGGAAGAAAAAAATGAGTGGAAGGAGGGAGGGAATTGGGGAGGGGGGGGGGGGAGAAACGAAACAAGAAAGAATAAACGAGGAGAGAAAGAAAGAGCACACACACACGTGCGCGCGTGCGCGCTCCTACACACATACGCGCGCACCCATCCACCCACTCAAATACACACACACACACGCACAGAGAGAGAGAGAAGAGAGAGAGAGAGAGGAGAGAGAGAGAGAGAGAGAGAGAGAGAGAGAGAGGTACAATATCACACATTTGTTAACACAGATGCCCACACATATGCACACAACGCACGCTGATGCACAAATAAAACACACATACACTCTCACGAACACTCACGCACATTAAATAAAAATTGCGAATGCACACACACACACACACACACACACACACACACACACACACACACACAACACACACACACACACACAGCACACACAAACACGCACACACAAACACGTACACACACCATTCACAACAGAAGAAACACTATACATACTGGCAGGGACGAGGACGAAGACGATCAAGAAGAACTTGGTTCTAATCCCGCATTCAGCAGTGAACGAGTTCTCAGGATCCTCCGGGGAGAACTCTTGGAAGGGGAACTCCAGAATGATGTCATCGTCCGAGTTGTAGGTCAGATTGAACTTGCAACTGATGTCGTGCAAGCATTTTGCTTGATGCGGCTGACGTCATACATTGTCTTGGTTATCTGCCAACGACCAAGAGAGTAGATCAATGTCAGAAAAAGGGACTTTTGGAAGAGTATGTCCTCGACACTACTACCACTACTACTACTACTACTGCTACAACTACTGCTACTACACTATTATCATCATCATCATCATCATCATTACTGTTATTATTATCATTATTATTATTATCATCATTGCTGTTGTTGTTGTGATTATTATTGTTGTGTTATTAATGTTATTATTATGGTCATAATCATCATTATTATCATTATCATTATCATCATCATCACCATTATTATGATCATTATTATTACAAGCTGTACCAACTCCCCTTCAACCTCAGATCCATTTCGTAATTTTCGTCATAATTATTATTATGATCATTATTATTGAGAGTGAGAGAGAGACAGAGAGAACGAACGAACGAACGAACGAACGAACTTTAATTTTACCAGGGATAAGCAAATTGCGCATGCTTTTTTTCACCCAGCCCTGGGGGGAAAAAAAAAGCCCATGGACAACACACAAGTCAATATGGCAACAAAGAGGAAAAAGTGAATACACTAAGTCAACTTGCAAACTGTAGGAAGTAACAGACTAATACTACAAAAGCAAACGACACAATCATGCAAGCATCCATATGCGCGTGCGCACGCTCACACACACACACACACACACACACACACACACACACACACACACACACACACACACACGCACGCACACACACACACACACACACACACACACACACACACACACACACACACATGACGGAATTGATCTAATGACAACATCAGCAATCTGTACAGTACTGTTTAAACATAACAATGGTCACAATGTCTGTTATATTCTTTCTTTCGCATTATATGGCATGAAGAGAAATATCATGTCTAAAATATGTAGTGTACTTTTAAAAAGTTTTTAGTGCCTGAAAGAGAAATGCTTTGTAAGCTGATTTAAACGAGCTAATGCTTTCTTTATCTTTCACGTAATTTGGTAAGGAGTTCCAAAGGGCCCCTCCTGAATAGGCGAGACTTGTTTTAAAAAGATCAATTCTGGGTTTTCTCATTACAATATTGTTCGTGTATCTTGATTGATTTCGCGGAAATCGTGTGGTTAGTGTACAAGGAGCAAATCCGTTCATTATTCGATACATTACAACGGCTTTGTTAAACTGTAGTTTATACGACAATGGAAGGATCTCCAGCGCTAAGTAGTCTTCAGTCGTCAAACTGGTAGTTTTTAAAAGTAGTAACTTCAGAGAGCGTTTATAAATCCTGTTTAGATATCTTAATGTGTTTGCACTGCATTGATCATAGAGTGTTGACGCATAATCGATAGATGATGAAATAAATGCATGAAAGAATTTCTTTCGAGCTGTAACATCGAGGAAATTCTTAATTTTTGAAAGTTGAAATAACCTTTGGGAAATACGTTTGCATAAACTATCGATATGGGGTGACCAGGAAAGATTATTGTCGATAGTAACACCTAGAACTTTGTGAGTATCAACTTCATGAATGACTGTACTGCCTATGTGTATAGAAGGCAGACTGAAGGTTATTTTTTGCCGTTTTTGTCGCGAAGTTATTATCATGTATTTAGTTTTTTTGTCGTTCAAAGACATGTGGTTCAGCTCAGTCCAATCAATTAAGTTACTAACATTGTTCTGCAGAGTTGTAGATAATTGCTTCAAATTAGAATGGCTCGAATGAATAGACGTATCATCTGCAAACAGTTCACATACGCCTCCTGTAACGTATAAGGGAAGATCATTAATATAGAGAGAAAAAAGTAGAGGACCAAGAACGGATCCTTGGGGAACACCAAATGTTTGTGTCTGGAATTTGGATTGTTGGTTACCCAAGAAAACCTTGTGATGACGGTTAGAAAGAAGAGTGTAAGAAGAGAAAGAGTTTGGTCGGAAAGTCTATATAAGGCTAGCTTACGTAGCAGCAAATTATGGTCAATGACGTCGAAAGCTTTTGCAAAGTCAACGAACAATACTCCCGTGAATTTGTTGTCATTGATATTAACGAGCCAATCCTCGACGAGGTTAGTTAAAGCTGTGTGGCATGAATGGTTTTCTCTAAATCCTGATTGATTGGGATGAAGCAAATTGTTCTCCG